>JASFXZ010000016.1:10504720-11704720 GCA_032209605.1 Mactromeris polynyma
ATGAGTCAATATTTTTTTTTGCAACATTTCTACTAATAAAAAAAATGAAAATAAATTGTTTTAGTTTATGCAGTTCTCGTGTTCTAATGATGTACTAATGTGTTTCCAATATTTATTTTGACCTAATCACCCAAACACAACTCAATATTTTGTGGTATAGAACTTTTTTTCAGGACAATGTATGTGTTATGTCCTTCCTGTAACACATATGTATGCATCATTTTCTTAACAAAACATTCTAATAAACAGAAAAGGCTATTTGCATTTGAAGAGAAGTGGTTTCCTTTTTTCCAAAATATGGTTGGACTTTGTACCAATGACATACTGAAAAAATAATCTCAATATTAGGGACATATTGCGAAAAGACTCAATTTAATAGTCATTATACTATTGATCTTTTCTATAATTTTGAATTTTGTTCAAAAAAAGTCATTGATGTGTAAATCGCATACTATTGGGATGTATATAATAACTTCTAATAATCCATATTATTTGAACAATTGCAAAAAAACAATAAAACATATGATGTTACATCAAGGACATGTAGGTTACAGGAAGGACATACTTTGTTATGGGAGTGACAAATGACAGAGTATTTTATTTTTTTGAACTTTTAATTGAACATAAAACAGAAACGCAACATTTAAATAATATAAAATTGAGTGTTTACTCAGTCGTAAGGGTGTCTCATATATACACCCCAAAAAAACAACTAGTTTCAGCAAAACTATAAATGAACTGTTACAGGAAAGAATAGTAGTATAACAGTAGTGACATTTGCTCCAAAATTGCGTGACAACTTCTAAAAAAACAAACAAACAAGTAAAATGTAACAACATTTTCAAAATACAGTACTTGCGGATGCGTAAAACATATAACTCAAAATGTATAAAAGCATTAAAGAACATGTAGCAAGGGAAAGTGTTACAGTAGGGACAACTATGCATGAATACAAGTGTCAATGTGTACACATTAAACGCTAACAATTTGAATTACACAGGTCAATTGTGTATATATGTAAAAATACTGGTTATATACTTCGTGGAGTATACTACCCTTTAAGTATTTATCAACACAGTATTAACATGTACTAGTATATAAGATTGCGTTTATCCCAATGTTTTTGAAAGATAAATCCAGATTGGATCATCTATTTTGAAATGCGACTTCCTGTCAAGACTAATAGGTCTGGGAATGATACCAATGACATACTCTAGGGGGTACCAACTTCTATCTTGTACTCTCTGTGGCCATGTATAACAGTTATCATATTTTCTGCCAGCTCTTTTCATACAATTTACAAAGAGAGATGTGTCATTTACATCTTCAACTAGACCTGGGTATGGTCTGTCATTATATTCAATAACAACATATTTTCCAAGGCATTCATGAGGTTCTGTAATACAAGTATCTAACCCATCTGGAATATCTAACATGTGTTCCTTTGGTTCACCGGGTGTATATAGGTTCGCTTCGTCCAATACATCCCTTACATTACTTTCTTCTGGTTTACCCTGTGTGTCTTTAATAGGTTCTTCTGTTTCAACCAATGTGTCTTTGTTCAAATCCTTTGATACATCGTGTGTGTCTATGTTAGGTTGTACTAGTTCATTCAGTATGACTATGCTAGGGTTTTCATCCGATTGGTCTTCACTTGTTTCTTTGTGTACTACAGGGGTGTTTATTATGAGCTCAGTTTCTTCTCGTTCATCTAGTTTGTCTGTATAAATATGTTCGGGTTGATCAAATTTACGTGTGTTAGACTCTTCTGGTGTATCCGGTAGCATTGCATGTTGAACTTCTGATTCACCTGATTTGTCCGTACTAGGTTTATCAAGATTCTTAAGTTCGTCTGACTTTGTTTCTTCTGATATTGAATAATCGTGTCTGTCTTTGTCAGCCTCTGTATATCCTTCTGTGGTTAATGATTCAACTTTACACTTTCTGTCCTTTATTTCTGAATCATCAGTTATCATTTCCTCCGGGTGTTTGTTAGACTCTTCGGATATTACTGTACCGTCAGGCTTGTAGCATTGGTCCTCATGTACATTACTGGTCGCATGCAATGTACCTTTGTTGATTAAGTCAGCGATCGGTATACCATCAGATATAGAGTCCACTTCATCTGGGGAACGATCATACACATAAACGTGTATGACATTGTCATTCTCGTCTCTATTCGGACTCTTGTCTTCATTACCATTCACAAAGAAAGCCGTTTCACTGTTGTCTTCTGAGTCAATAGAACTATCAGCAGGTGAATCTACATCATTGAGAAAAGGCAACAAAGGGACAAAATGATTTGGCACCCAGTGTTCATATGTCATGTCTTCCCTATTTGATGTCCATAAAATGTAAACAGGTTGTTTATCTGTATCAGTAACGGGCAATATAAGTCTATTGAGATCGTCTCTGACAGATTTGTTCCCTAACTTAGGATATACTGAAAATATAGGTGTTTGAAGAACTGTTGCCAATGCATGCAGCTGCCAGATTCCCATGAATGACTTGTCTTTCCTTACTGACATAACTTCCTTTCTGAACACTTGTTGGACCAGTTTTTTGTTCAATTTAGTTCCAGGAATGAAGGATTCTGAGTATTGGGCATATCTCATTGAATGACTAGATTTATGTATTTTCTTGTCTGTTACCCTAACTGCATCTCTTTCAATTAAGAAATTGTCGTCCAGATATTTTTGTTCATTCTTTATCAGTTCAACAACAATCCTTACTCGTATTTCTTCAACTTGATCTATCGCCCCAAACGCCAACACACTACCACAAGACGGCAGACAATTACCATCTGCACGAACCTCACAAGGGAAAACATCCTGAACAGAAGGAATATCATCAGGCATATTTTCAACAGAATCAAAATCAGATTCGAGATTGTTTGTACAAATACCTATATCCATGGTGCTTATGTACAAACCCTCAACACTTTTATCTATTGTTTCACACGTCTTTTTCAACTTAGCATATGTTTCACATGCACTTATTTTTTGTAAAAATGTTTTAAATAACTTCTTTCTTTCATGCACTACACTTGTTTCTTCTTCGGTATCCACTTTATTATCATCTAGTGTTTTTACGTCTGATTTATCTTTATCCTTCTTAACCTTTTTGAATTGGTTTTTAGCATGATCATTTTCTCCTTTTCGCTTTCTATTTGAACACTTCTCATTTTCAATAAGGTTTGCAGGTTTTAATGCTTCTCTACAAACTTCACAACTGTCTATACAAGTACAGCTTAACTGTCTAGTAGACACCACACCTTGTGAATTAACAACAACTTGATGTAATTTCATTGTTCCTTGTACAGGTTTAAGGTTGCTGCTGTCAAGTTTGTGCTTTTCAGTCAGTATGTCATCATGTGTCAAAATCACTAATTGCGGTTTACAATCTTTTAATAACTGAACAAACACTTCAGCCGAGGTAATGTCGTGTCCGTGTCGGACTTTTCTGTCGGCTTCTCGCTTTATTGCACCCCCAACAGCATCTGGGATACCTTTCCCGTGACCTGCTTCAAAGAAGGACCATTTAGCGGTGGTAAATCCGAGGCGATATGGTTCAGTTGATAGCAAAAAGAAGTTTCCCTTCTGGCGATATTGACTGGTTGGTCCGTCACTAAAGAATTCAACACTTTTAACACTAGGGTAGGTATTTCTTACATCAGTCAGCAATTTATTTAGATGTGCCCAAATAGCACTGGGGCCATGTTCCAATGAATTGGAAACTGCACAAAATGTTTGTCCTTTCCTTTGACCAACGAACAAGACACCAGTATGCAAAGACAGCTGCTTTTTGGACGCACCAAAGTGCATACTTTGGATTTCTTGGGACATTTTACAAACATAATTTTCAGAGAAATCAACATGTACTAAACACTCATTCTCTGATAAATTGTTTCGCCTCTCTTTAAAATAACCGTATTGAGACCAACGATTGAAGATATGTCGCATGTAAACTTTAAACGCCACAGTAAATTTAGTTAATAACTCACTGGCAATAGAGTTCATCTCTTCTTTTACAGTTATCTGAACTTCCTTCTGCTTGCTTTCCTTACCAGTTTGTATTGTTCTCAACTCTTTCTTAGTTCTCCATTGTAACCAAGAAACTTCTTGTGTGCTATTCAAATTTGATTTGCAGGTTACTGTATTGTCTTTACAAACGTTGCATTTACCATACATGCATTCATAATGCTTAACATTACATGTCATTTGGTCCAGCATGTCTTCAGGCTTGTTTGACACAATTAAATTTGCTTTGTACAGAGATGTCGTCATTAACATAATGTTATCACATGTTTTACACAAACAGGTACTTCTATCGGTCTCAGTTGCAAAAATGACCCAGAAAGGTCTTAGTTTACAAAACAGTGTATAGCTCAATTGTGTCTTTCCCTCTGATAGAAATTTCTTGTGGAGATTCAATAAACTATCACACAGTATTCTTCTCTGTTTCTTTTTCTTTCCTCGTGTTATTGTCTTTTTAACACCTGCAATGATCCTGGTGTTGTCATCTCTTAGGTAAAATCGCTTTACCTTTTCGCAAATTCGCTTTGTCAAATTATTTGTGTCCTTAGTATGTCTTCTTGAAACATTAATCCCAAGTATTCGGAAGGTAGATGACTGCAGTTTATATTTTTTCATACCGGACACAAATTGGGTAAATCTTGTTTTTTCCCCTTTGTGAAGTTCAGTATACTTCTTTTTAAGATGTTCAACTAAAACATTATACTGAAAGAGTCTCTTTCTGGCATTTGTCGGTGAAAAATGCCTTAGCAGCTTGTTTGTTTTAGTCCTTGGAGTATCTACTGTATCCGTTTTAAGTTTCTCCCTTGTCCATCGCTTTTTATACATCATTATCTTTTTTTTCAGATTGTTAAGTTCTTTGTCCTTAGAATGAAGGTCTCTGTAACATTTGGAGACTTTCCTTCTACTTCTTTTGTCGATTCTTCTTGACCCATTTGGCTCATTGTCTTGGTTAGTTTCAGGTGATTCAGGTGGAGTTATTATATTATCGTGTATGTTCTGTGCATCTTTCTCTTGCTGTCTGCATTTTCTCTTACGTATACGCCATTGCTTTCTTGCATGTCTTCTCTCACGTTCTGTCATTTCTTTAACATTCTTTTTCTTCCCGTCTTGTTTATCATCTATATATTTAGTTTTGCATTTTTCTAGGTAATGCTGTCGACGAAGTGGATCTGCATCTCTTAGCAGCCTAAACTTCCGTTGACGTTCAGCATTGGACATACCCATGATCTGCAATGGATACATATCATCATGTAACACATATAAAACAACCGGACAACACTCAAAATTCGGAGCTTTCACTAAGGGAGATGATAAACCTTGATACCGATCAATACAAATGTGTCAGTCTTGTAAAACATTAATTCAAATCCCACTAATGCCAAAGACAAGAGCGAACACATTTTGTTTACAGACAGATGGTCGAATCCTCAAACTATAGTCAATTATTCATTTGCACTGTAATGTTTATCCAAATACCAATTATTACTTGTGAGATGTTCCAATGGTTTAAAAAGGGAAAACACCCTGGATATTATTTCTAATTCCTTACTGTAACGGTTAAATACTTTGTGACTAAAATACGTGTGTTAATTATTAAAACATTGGTGACAGAACTTAAATGAATTTCAAACTGAGTAATACATAATAATTTATTTTATAAATCAGCAAAACTAAGCAATATTTAATATTTATGCAGTATTTTCCTTCCTGTAACGTATCTAAGTCTTTCATGTAACATAGAACTATAAAAATGCATTGATATATTTTGTTTGTAAAACTAGTATAATGAATCGACTGTAGTTAAGACTATTCTCGAATAAATTTCACAGTTATCCACAAAAGCTTTCTTAAATATTACAGCATTAAAAGATATTTTATTGTTAACAAGAATATGTCTCTACTGTAACAAAATATAGTCACTCATGTAACAGGCAAACACGAGTCAAGACATATTTATAACTATACACGCACAAATGTCATTTGTTGAACACTTCTTTTGTAGTTGACATAAAACTTCACTCATACCTGCTAATGACAGTGCATATGATAATAATATAATTAAGTATTCAGTATTTAAACATACATATGTCTTTCCTATAACAATGTTTGTCTTTCATGTAACAAAACAATCCGCTACAGGAGTGACTGTTACATGAGTGAATTATTCTTAGTATTACTACGATAATAAGCATACCGTATTCCTGTGGGGTGGAACACGTGCGTTTTTGTTTACAATACAGCCTTAAGCGTACATTGTCTGCCAAACATTTTATAAATTTTGCTTGTAACAAATAAAACACTCCCGTTATAGTAAAGACGATTTAGAAAATACGCATCTACTTACCAACCTTCGATATTAGTTTTATACTGTTTTTCAACTCTGTTTTACGACGCCACGCATGACGTTTCTTTCCGGAAATCCTACTCTTCAAAAAGAAGGCGAATGCTTTTCCCCAAACCGCAGGAAGATGTGATTATTTTTTATATTTGTGCAATTGTTACATGAAAGACGACGAAGTGGGGTACAAACTTTAAACACGATTACTTTAAAAAAAACAGTAAGGAATGGCCACTTTTTGTATTTAATCAGGCTTCAGAAATGTGCATTTGATGTTTGTTAAGAATTTTCTTCATACATTATATCCAAATAGGTGTGTATGAGTCTGTAAATATAAAAGTTATGGACGAGAGACAAGCAAAAACAGCCTTATTTACTACTTTAAGAATATGGAAATGCTATTTCTGAATGAATTATTGCTAAATAAACTACCTGAAGTTGTAAAACTAACTTAGTACTACCAATCAAAATGACATACAATGGCATTCTTATTACGATGTAAGCAATATTTCACTAGGACAAGAAATGTTGCAAAAAAAAATAATGACTCATATAAGGTATTGTAAACAGATATGTTACTCATTGTGTTTGCCATAAAAGAAATGCACCACACTAGATAAGCATCTAAATGATAGAAATGACCGGATAACTACTGCGGAAGACTGAATAAATATACCCATGTTATGATGCAATATGATAGACTAGATGAATACAGGATATATTTGCACAATGGCTGTTCGATGTGGAAAAACGATAACCATTGATTGTCAAAACAAACAAGATACTTACCGTAATACTATACCTGTTCAAAGGCTTACGACATAATTTTGTGTCGCTGTCCTCTCGGATACTATATCAAACACTTTAAGGTATATTTATTTAATCATTTACAGAATATAATCAACAGTTTGCGCTCACGATCTGCTATAACTTGTACAATAATATCTTCCCTTAAGCTATCCGTCTGTATGTCGTGTACATTGTTAATCTACTTGTTCAAGCTTTAAATATCTCTATAGCAACCTCTCATCCACTGGGGAGCCACGTCTTATGTCGTGTACATTGTTAATCTACTTGTTTAAGCTTTACATATCTCTATAGCTGCCTCTCATCCACTGGGGAGCCACGTCTTATGTCGTGTACATTGTTAATCTACTTGTTTAAGCTTTACATATCTCTATAGCTGCCTCTCATCCACTGGGGAGCCACGTCTTATGTCGTGTACATTGTTAATCTACTTGTTTAAGCTTTACATATCTCTATAGCTGCCTCTCATCCACTTGGGAGCCACGTCTTATGTCGTGTACATTGTTAATCTACTTGTTTAAGCTTTAAATATCTCTATAGCTGCCTACCATCCACTGGGGAGCCACGTCTTATGTCGTGTACATTGTTGATCTACTTGTTTAAGCTTTACATATCTCTATAGCTGTCTCTCGTCCACTGGGGAGCCACGTCTTATGTCGTGTACATTGTTAATCTACTTGTTTAAGCTTTAAATATCTCTATAGCAACCTCTCATCCACTGGGGAGCCACGTCTTATGTCGTGTACATTGTTAATCTACTTGTTTAAGCTTTACATATCTCTATAGCTGTCTCTCATCCACTTGGGAGCCACGTCTTATGTCGTGTACATTGTTAATCTACTTGTTTAAGCTTTACATATCTCTATAGCTGCCTCTCATCCACTGGGGAGCCACGTCTTATGTCGTGTACATTGTTAATCTACTTGTTTAAGCTTTACATATCTCTATAGCTGCCTCTCATCCACTGGGGAGCCACGTCTTATGTCGTGTACATTGTTAATCTACTTGTTTAAGCTTTAAATATCTCTATAGCTGCCTATCATCCACTGGGGAGCCACGTCTTATGTCGTGTACATTGTTGATCTACTTGTTTAAGCTTTACATATCTCTATAGCTGTCTCTCGTCCACTGGGGAGCCACGTCTTATGTCGTGTACATTGTTAATCTACTTGTTTAAGCTTTAATTATCTCTATAGCAACCTCTCATCCACTGGGGAGCCACGTCTTATGTCGTGTACATTGTTAATCTACTTGTTTAAGCTTTACATATCTCTATAGCTGTCTCTCATCCACTGGGGAGCCACGTCTTATGTCGTGTACATTGTTAATCTACTTGTTTAAGCTTTAAATATCTCTATAGCAACCTCTCATCCACTGGGGAGCCACGTCTTATGTCGTGTACATTGTTAATCTACTTGTTTAAGCTTTACATATCTCTATAGCTGCCTCTCATCCACTGGGGAGCCACGTCTTATGTCGTGTACATTGTTAATCTACATGTTTAAGCTTTACATATCTCTATAGCTATCTCTCATCCACTGGGGAGCCACGTCTTATGTCATGTACATTGTTAATCTACTTGTTTAAGCTTTACATATCTCTATAGCTGTCTCTCATCCACTGGGGAGCCACGTCTTATGTCGTGTACATTGTTAATCTACTTGTTTAAGCTTTACATATCTCTATAGCTGCCTCTCATCCACTGGGGAGCCACGTCTTAAGTCGTGTCCATTGTTAATCTACTTGTTTAAGCTTTACATATCTCTATAGCTGTCTCTCATCCACTGGGGAGCCACGTCTTATGTCGTGTACATTGTTAATCTACTTGTTTAAGCTTTACATATCTATATAGCTGCCTCTCGTCCACTGGGGAGCCACGTCTTATGTCGTGTACATTGTTAATCTACTTGTTTAAGCTTTACATATCTCTATAGCTGTCTCTCATCCACTGGGGAGCCACGTCTTATGTCGTGTACATTGTTAATCTACTTGTTTAAGCTTTACATATCGCTATAGCTGCCTATCATCCACTTGGGAGCCACGTCTTATGTCGTGTACATTGTTAATCTACATGTTTAAGCTTTACATATCTCTATAGCTGCCTCTCATCCACTGGGGAGCCACGTCTTATGGCTTTGTGGGTTAAATGGACTTACACAGAAGACGGACCGTGGGAGTTTGAAATTGAGTTTACAGGGTTTGGATGTGAAATTTAGGCTTTGTTGGCATATATACGTACGCATGTTAAGGTTTACTATTTTATAACACTTTATTTTGCTTTCACTTTGTTGCATTTTTAGGGTTTAAACTGGTGCTTGTCAAATATAATTTGTGTGATTAAATTGATTTATATTTATCTATATGAAATTATTTGTTTTCACTTTATTACATTTTTGCAATCTATAATTTCTCTTTAATTCACAAGATGCAAGAAACAAGATAAAACCACTCGACCACGGTACCTTATGGAAACATCAACAGAAAGTAAAACACACAACATTAGTTAAAAGTCGATTATCCACACGTTTTCTATGACACAGGTGTGAAACTATATACTACGAAAATGCTTCGGTCAAGAATGTGTGTAACATTTTGTACAATTTGCATTCTATGACCATATTGCAAAGATGCCTAGGACGAAATACCACGTTCACAAATCATATTTTCCCTAGTCAGATCCTGACAAAATAAATGAATGAGGCACACACAGGGAGAGGGGTCACATACCCAAGACTAAAAGGACCAGTATGTACAATAAAATGTTTCTTCCAGGACAATATAACTTGTATACAAAATAGTGGCAAGGTGTACAATACCATTTACGAGAATTGTCATTGTTGTATCATTGTTGTACATGTATGAGTTTGTGTTTTGTGTAAACTCATTTTCTTTTATTTCTTGTTCAATTGGCCATTGTCAATAAATAATTATTTTGTTTATTTAGTGTGCTGCAAGTCTGAACAAATAACGTCTCAATGGGTGAGCTATTCGGTTTTTACTTCGTCTTTAAGGACTATTGCGTGTCTCACGACTTATGCGTCGCATGATATGTCTGGCGCTCAATTGAGATCCATACTAAAATGAAAAAAATGATCATTTAGAAAACCAATGTTATTTTCGCAAAGGAATTCCATTCAAGGCCGGGATACACCACGACATGGAGATGGAGGTGCGCGATCATGTCAAGTTAACATGAACAGTTAAAGACTTTAACGGCTAAATATCATATTTGTGTGTTTTTGGAAGTAGCAGTCTTTCCAAAATAGACCCTTTGTCACCGAAAGCAGTGGTTCTTGAAGGTGGATATTGGTCAGGGACTTCAATGCGTATAACTTGATGAGATTGATGTGAATATAGTCATGCGCGTTGGAGTTAAAACCTCATTGAACTTTGAGATTCGAGCATTATCTACACCATCTAAGGACTGCATTAAAGCTTACTTGCTGCTCCTTCTCGCTTTTACGGCTCGAATGTTTTCGCGCGACAGCCATATTGGTCTGCACAATGGCTACAGGTTGCAGAACGACTAAATTTATTAGCACATGTATAGTATTGATAAGATAAAATCAGTTCAGTTCCAATTCAGGATACCTTGCAAAAAGGATCAAATGCACTGAACATATTAACATCATTTTTGTTTGAATGCGGCTAATTGGTTACATTGCAACGATTGACGTAAACTATAGTCTTGATCGACACCTGATCATCTATCGAATATCCAGTGCAAGTAATCTATTCCACAACTCAATTAAAATATACAACACGTAATTTGCGGATCGAACGGGAAGTAAGTACCAGGATAATTACGTATCTCTGGACAGGAACTAAATTACATTGTTTAGAATTACAAAATGACACGTCAATGTGTTCAGTATCAAGGTAGATTGATGATTTGTATTCTAAAATTGATGTTTCTTAAAAACAAGAGGGATTTTGTTTACAATACAAGTAATGACAATTGTAACTTGAATGCATAGACTATATTTGGAAAAGATCATTTACAACTACATATGCATGTAATTTTACTAAGTCACGTTTTCCAGCGAAAGTAGTTATCCGAGCGATTGCAAGTTTAAAATTAAAATCATTTCACAGAAACACAATGCGACTAACCCGATATTTAAGTGTCCTCTGTGTAACAGACTCTTGCTAGTTGTGTTGTTTCTTATCTAAATTTTTCTACACTGCAGTGCTTATATTTTAGTCATTGTACAAGCCCCTGAAAATGACCATGCGTTTACCATTTCCCTACAGATATCTCATTAATATGTGATGTCCATGCGTTTACCATTTCCCTACAGATATCTCATTAATATGTGATGTCCATGCGTTTACCATTTCCCTACAGATATCTCATTAATATGTGATGTCCATGCGTTTACCATTTCCCTACAGATATCTCATTAATATGTGATGTCCATGCGTTTACCATTTCCCTACAGATATCTCATTAATATGTGATGTCCATGCGTTTACCATTTCCCTACAGATATCTCATTAATATGTGATGTCCATGCGTTTACCATTTCCCTACAGATATCTCATTAATATGTGATGTCCATGCGTTTACCATTTCCCTACAGATATCTCATTAATATGTGATGTCCATGCGTTTACCATTTCCCTACAGATATCTCATTAATATGTGATGACCATGCGTTTACCATTTCCCTACAGATATCTCATTAATATGTGATGTCCATGCATTTACCATTTCCCTACAGATATCTCATTAATATGTGATGACCATGCGTTTACCATTTCCCTACAGATATCTCATTAATATGTGATGTCCATGCATTTACCATTTCCCTACAGATATCTCATTAATATGTGATGTCCATGCATTTACCATTTCCCTACCGATATCTCATTAATATGTGATGTCCATGCATTTACCATTTCCCTACAGATATCGCATTAATATGTGATGTCCATGCGTTTACCATTTCCCTACAGATATCTCATTAATATGTGATGTCCATGCATTTACCATTTCCCTACAGATATCGCATTAATATGTGATGTCCATGCGTTTACCATTTCCCTACAGATATCTCATTAATATGTGATGTCCATGCATTTACCATTTCCCTACAGATATCGCATTAATATGTGATGTCCATGCATTTACCATTTCCCTACAGATATCTCATTAATATGTGATGTCCATGCGTTTACCATTTCCCTACAGATATCTCATTAATATGTGATGTCCATGCGTTTACCATTTCCCTACAGATATCTCATTAATATGTGATGTCCATGCATTTACCATTTCCCTACAGATATCGCATTAATATGTGATGACCATGCATTTACCATTTCCCTACAGATATCGCATTAATATGTGATGTCCATGCGTTTACCATTTCCCTACAGATATCGCATTAATATGTGATGACCATGCATTTACCATTTCCCTACAGATATCTCATTAATATGTGATGTCCATGCGTTTACCATTTCCCTACAGATATCGCATTAATATGTGATGACCATGCATTTACCATTTCCCTACAGATATCTCATTAATATGTGATGTCCATGCGTTTACCATTTCCCTACAGATATCTCATTAATATGTGATGTCCATGCATTTACCATTCCCTACAGATATCGCATTAATATGTGATGACCATGCATTTACCATTTCCCTACAGATATCGCATTAATATGTGATGACCATGCGTTTACCATTTCCCTACAGATATCGCATTAATATGTGATGACCATGTATTTACCATTTCCCTACAGATATCGCATTAATATGTGATGTCCATGCATTTACCATTTCCCTACAGATATCTCATTAATATGTGATGACCATGCATTTACCATTTCCCTACAGATATCGCATTAATATGTGATGTCCATGCGTTTACCATTTCCCTACAGATATCTCATTAATATGTGATGTCCATGCGTTTACCATTTCCCTACAGATATCTCATTAATATGTGATGTCCATGCATTTACCATTTCCCTACAGATATCGCATTAATATGTGATGTCCATGCATTTACCATTTCCCTACAGATATCGCATTAATATGTGATGTCCATGCATTTACCATTTCCCTACAGATATCGCATTAATATGTGATGACCATGCATTTACCATTTCCCTACAGATATCGCATTAATATGTGATGACCATGCATTTACCATTTCCCTACAGATATCTCATTAATATGTGATGACCATGCATTTACCATTTCCCTACAGATATCGCATTAATATGTGATGTCCATGTATTACTACGCTTATAGGCCAGTGAATGTTTCAATCAAATTAATGGCAACATAAATCTTTAATAATTAATAGTAGGCATTACGTTTGAGAAGTGATACATAATCGAAAACAATACTTAATCTCTCAGCGAGTGATACAATTTTACCTAGAAATTAATGAAGTACATTGGCCTATTTTACGAAATCCTATCTGACGTACAGTACGGCATATTGCCTATTTTACGAAATCCTATCTGACGTACCGTACGGCATATTGCCTATTTTACGAAATCCTATCTGACGTACCGTACGGCATATTGCATATTTTACGAAATCCTATCTGACGTACCGTACGACATATTGCCTATTTTACGAAATCCTATCTGACGTACCGTACGGCATATTGCATATTTTACGAAATCCTATCTCACGTACCGTACGGCATATAGCCTATTTTACGAACTCCAATCTCACGTACCGTACGGCATATAGCCTATTTTACGAACTCCAATCTCACGTACCGTACGGCATATAGCCTTGCTCATGTGCCGATTCTGCTTGGTGTTTCATGTATTTATGTTTATTATCAAGTACATATTTGTTTTGTATTGTAAATTTCTATTTGATATTCAAATGCATAATACATGATTGTCAAAACAAACAAGATATTTATTGTAATTCTTTAATGATAGTAATAATTCTCTATTTAAAGATGGATGCTTATTTATGTCCCAACTGGTCATCTACCAAACAATATAAATTAATACAAGTCATGCATATATATATACAATTTATAAACATATGAACAATCATTCATACATTAATTAAAACATCATTACAACAATATACCTGTCCGTACTTTCAAAATAATGTATGAATACCTTCCATTGGATTTTACCTGAGTAAACTAGGCCACTGGGTTTAATGTGCTATTTACAGGGCATAGTATAGAAGGTCAGAATTGATTGCATGGGCAGTTTATTTCAACGAAAAAACTACTATTTGCCAGTTCATAAATATTAAGCCGTTTCGATAGTTTTTGAATTCACGCTAACATTGCGTATTGCGTTTTAAATACATTGCAACAAATCGACCGTTTACAATTATGTGAAATACGATTTTATACCCCTTTACAAATGCCAAAAAAAACATATGGCGATAAACAAAGTGAACGGGTGTCTGAACTTGGTGTGGTGACGTTATCAGGTTGTCTAAGCTATTGGCTGTTAACATTTGTTCAATGTTTTATCTGTTGTTTGAAATTTCGCACGCTAATTCATTTATTTACTAAACATGCAAAAAACGTCGGAAAAAACTCCTAGCTGCAATGTACGGACTGCAGTAATGATATGTCAACAATATTCTAAACTTAGGGTAGATAATATCAGTTATTTTTTACGGAGAGCCTGGGTCATGTACCTTGTTAGAAACTGTTCTACGTAGAGAAAGAAAAATACAGTTCAGCTATTTCATCATCGGAATATAAATTTGATCTTAAGATTTATTTTAAACTTAATCATTACATGGGTATATTTTACTCATATTTATTTACTTAGTTGTTCATTGATTTATGCTTAAATGATACTCAACGTTTCATGTTAAAACTGCATAATATGCTTGTCCACGTAAAGTTGGCGTTGACATCGCAACACCGGTTTGTCCATGAACATATACTTGGAGCCATTTCTAACCCGACACTTTTCAAATTCGATTTTCTCGAATATGATTCAAAACGTATATTTCAAAATAACTATTTTGTTGTTTGACAACATAAGCTGTACAAAAATGATAAAATCGTTCAACTGTGACGATTTTACCATTTCGCACGAGGAAATGTAGGTGAGTGAAAATATCGATTTCCATTATCATTTTATTATTCTAGAACGCAATTCAAACCGTAAAACAGAATTTTGGTTTTGAAATCAGTTATGATTCGAAAGAATAATCAATAAAGTGGTCGCGCAATTCGTGTGTTGCAGGCCGGCCAATAACTCGGATACGTGTGTAGATGTATTGTATTTATAAAGCAATAATTTTAATTGCAAAATATGCAGTATCAACCTGTTTCTCTTTAAATCGCAACAAAACGTGTAAACGTATCCAAGTCGCCAGATCTCAGTGTGATTGAGTATCTGTGAGCTGAACAGGCGAGTATGGAGGCGACCCCCTCCCACACAATCTCCGTGAACTGGAACAGGCACTAGTGCAGAAATGGATGAATATTCCCCCTAGGTTTCATCCGAAACTACGTACTGTCGATGAGACAAAGGTGTGTGCGCGTCGTAAGCGCCATGAGAGGACACACGAGGTATTAGTTACTTGGTGTACGGATTTTATTGTGATTCGGTGACTTTTCACATTGTTGGGATTTCGCGTTATATCATTTTGCGAATTCGGATTTACAGTGATGTTTTTATTTGTTAAGTTTTATATGTATTTGTTGATTAATTGCAATTAAATTTCTATGAAGTACGTATGATGTATTCAATTAATTATATTCAAAATTCACAAATAATCCAGTTATACCGAATTATATAAGTGTCGGGTTAGAAGTGGCTTTCATCCAAAACAACTGAATTTGGCCTTTGTCGACTGACTGTGATTTACTCGGGTTATCTCTACCAAAACTGTGATTTAGATTTAAGAACATCAAATGCGTCTACACTGTGTTGTTAAATAAAATCTCAGAAACTCGCAAAACAAGCGACGCGCCGGACCTTTCTTGTATACACATAATACACATAAACGTATCTCACAAGAGGCCTCATATATGCTTAAATTATTACAAAAATACAACGAACAAACATTATAACAACGCTAACAAATTTGTAACAATATGTATGAGCAGATGAGCAAGACATTCATACATATCGCATTTCTTCAGTTAACATATTTCGTTTTATCACATAACTTGCACTCCAGGAGTGGAATAAAGCAGTGACATAAATATCATATGTAACTAGTTACATAAATAGTCGAATCACAGCACTATTTAAAGTCTATTTAAAGATTGAAAACAATCTATTTATTGTGTTATGTGATAAATAGAATCTTACATTCGTGCTTATTTGATATTGTTTTAATGAAACTCGTCGACTGAAACGAATATAACGCCCGGCAGAGCAAAATTGTTCGTGCAAATCATGAGCGAGTGACCTTCCGCATTGCATCTTCATTCAAAACACTTCAACTCCAATCAGTATTGATGTTTTGTCGGTGTTCTTTTAAGTATGATGCAAAATTAAAGCTGCTTTGGTGCATGCACAATTATGATACATGGTCACGCAATGACAAACATCCTCCCCTGTTTATACATGGTCACGCTATGACAAACATCCTCCCCGGTTTTACATGGTCACGCTATGACAAACATCCTCCCCTGTTTTACATGGTCACGCTATGACAAACATCCTCCCCTGTTTTACATGGTCACGCTATGACAAACATCCTCCCCTGTTTATACATGGTCACGCTATGACAAACATCCTCCCCTGTTTATACATGGTCACGCTATGACAAACATCCTCCCCTGTTTATACATGGTCACGCTATGACAAACATCCTCCCCTGTTTTACATGGTCACGCTATGACAAACATCCTCCCCTGTTTTACATGGTCACGCTATGACAAACATCCTCCCCTGTTTATACATGGTCACGCTATGACAAACATCCTCCCCTGTTTATACATGGTCACGCTATGACAAACATCCTCCCCTGTTTTACATGGTCACGCTATGACAAACATCCTCCCCTGTTTATACATGGTCACGCTATGACAAACATCCTCCCCTGTTTATACATGGTCACGCTATGACAAACATCCTCCCCTGTTTTACATGGTCACGCTATGACAAACATCCTCCCCTGTTTATACATGGTCACGCTATGACAAACATCCTCCCCTGTTTATACATGGTCACGCTATGACAAACATCCTCCCCTGTTTATACATGGTCACGCTATGACAAACATCCTCCCCTGTTTATACATGGTCACGCTATGACAAACATCCTCCCCTGTTTATACATGGTCACGCTATGACAAACATCCTCCCCTGATTATACATGGTCACGCTATGACAAACATCCTCCCCTGTTTATACATGGTCACGCTATGACAAACATCCTCCCCTGTTTATACATGGTCACGCTATGACAAACATCCTCCCCTGTTTTACATGGTCACGCTATGACAAACATCCTCCCCTGTTTATACATGGTCACGCTATGACAAACATCCTCCCCTGTTTATACATGGTCACGCTATGACAAACATCCTCCCCGGTTTTACGTGGCAGTAAACAAAACATATATTAATATTTAATTTTATTTAATCAAGTAAATGTTTTGAAAAATAACCTTGCATCGAGAAGTATGAGTAGTAATATAATGATGATACACGGGTTTGAACAAAGGTCACATCAACTCGTATGTCCTATTGGTACCAAGAACATTAAAAGGATAAATCCAGGCAGTTGAACAAGGAATTGTTTCCCAACATTTCATTTGTTTGGGTCATTCATCCTCACTTAATGCTCAATAAACAGTTTCATTTATTACTGAAATGTCAATAAGGCATATAATAAGTGTCCATGTATTTAATAGTGTTTGATAATTTGATCGTTGAGATGGCACCATGATCTAACTGGACAGATGTCCTGTTGTTGTGATCTTCAAGGCAAGTAGTGCTATGTAGAACAGTGATTGGTTACTAACATCGTTAAGTTGCAAATGAACCACAGATATATGCAGAGAGTAGACAAAACAATACCGAAACAATTAGGACAAAAATGTACAACATCAGCATCATCAACGAATTGAAAAGTATGAAAATGGAGCTACACAGGAATACACTACAGAGTAACAAGAAAGACAAGATGGAGCTACACAGGAATACACTACAGAGTAACAAGAAAGACAAGATGGAGCTACACAGGAATACACTACAGAGTAACAAGAAAGACAAGATGGAGCTACACAGGAATACACTACAGAGTAACAATAAAGACAAGATGGAGCTACACAGGAATACACTACAGAGTAACAAGAAAGACAAGATGAAGCTACACAGGAATACACTACAGAGTAACAAGAAAGACAAGATGGAGCTACACAGGAATACACTACAGAGTAACAAGAAAGACAAGACGGAGCTACACAGGAATACACTACAGAGTAACAAGAGAGACAAGATGGAGCTACACAGGAATACACTACAGAGTAACAAGAAAGACAAGATGGAGCTACACAGGAATACACTACAGAGTAACAAGAAAGACAAGAGTGAATATGTTGCTAAGGGAACGCCACATACATACAACAATGGAACGCCACATACATACAACAATGGAACGCCACATACATACAACAATGCATCTCAACACATACCGCCGGCAAAACACAGTCTTCAAAACATCCGGCATTGAGTAAGTGCAATGGTAAATACATTAGGGAACAGGGACACAAGGAATGGTCTGTCTCATCATAAAGGACAACCAAGGAGAATCCATCTTAGTCAATACAACGGCCTATAACCTGGCAACTCTCGACACAATTACTTAAATAGGAAGGTATATTTATACGAAGCTGAATGTGCAAATATGAGTAAGTTTGCATTCTAATTTTCAGTAATACTATCTGACGTGTGTTTTCATTATTTCTATTCATGAATAAAAGAAGAGCAATACCTGTGACGTAATTGTGGTAATTCGAAACAATACTTGTAAATTATTCCGCGTAGTCCTGTTTGCTGTCCTTTGTCAATTTCTAACGAGGATTTAAGCATGATCTGTATGCGTTAGTTGAAATGTTTATTGTTGTTTAGTCAGTAATGAAATAATCTGCAGATTGTAGATTGCTAGCTTCAATTATTTATTAAACTTTATTGTTGTGATGAATGTTTTACAACTCTATAACGCCATTTAATTCCAGATCAAACTTACATTTTGTATTTCTTCCCAAACAATCTTTCACAAACCTAGAGAAAAATGGATATTACTAAACAAATCCATTTTTCTCTAGGTTTGTGAAAGATTGTTTGGGAAGAAATACAAAATGTAAGTTTTATCTGGAATAAGATGGCGTTATAGACGTTCGAGATATTTGTTTGATACTTTCAAAGAAACGCAATGACAACATTTCATTACTTTTTGACAGACGAAAGTCATCATCTTCTCTCCATGAAGTGTCTAATCGTTGAAGTAATGATTTTGAAGATTTAATATACGTATTGTTTATCTAACGAGTAATTTCCTAAAATAAGGTTAACATTACCATACATTATGCGATATGATATTATTCAGTAGACATCCATATCTTATTTTCTTAATTTACCTGTAAAAATAACTTCATTATTTACTTTAAGCGCAACTGGTTGAAGCATCGAGACCCCGACAGTTCCTCGTCTGTGAGACCGCTGTGTATGCCCGTAAGGGTTTCCAGACTTTTGATGTAGTCCAGCATTGAAACCACTTTCCATCGTTGTTTCTATATTTCTCCCCTATCGTTTCAATTATGTACTAGATGCCTTAATTGTTTGATGAGGCCTTTCATGCGCTCCTCGTTCTGTAGGCATCACATATCTTGTATGGTGATCGAACCAAAGAAATCTGGATTGATAAGGAACTAATCTGAAACGCTACGTTAAAATCTCAACATTTCTGAAAAAAACCCAACTGTGCGATTCTACATTCATCAACATTAAATCGAATGCATATAACTAAAGCTCGACACCTGTCAGATATACACTATTACAGTTGTATGTAAGCTAGAATGTGACCTGTCAGATATACACTATTACAGTTGTATGTAAGCCAGAGTGTGACCTGTCAGATATACACTATTACAGTTGTATGTAAGCTAGAGTGTGACCTGTCAGATATACACTATTACAGTTGTATGTAAGCTAGAGTGTGACCTGTCAGATATACACTATTACAGTTGTATGTAAGCTAGAGTGTGACCTGTCAGATATACACTATTACAGTTGTATGTAAGCCAGAGTGTGACCTGTCAGATATACACTATTACAGTTGTATGTAAGCTAGAGTGTGACCTGTCAGATATACACTATTACAGTTGTATGTAAGCCAGAGTGTGACCTGTCAGATATACACTATTACAGTTGTATGTAAGCTAGAGTGTGACCTGTCAGATATACACTATTACAGTTGTATGTAAGCTATAGTGTGACCTGTCAGATATACACTATTACAGTTGTATGTAAGCTAGAGTGTGACCTGTCAGATATACACTATTACAGTTGTATGTAAGCTAGAGTGTGACCTGTCAGATATACACTATTACAGTTGTATGTAAGCTAGAGTGTGGTATAACTAAAGCTCGACACCTGTCAGATATACACTATTACAGTTGTATGTAAGCCAGAGTGTGGATCGGATCAGTCTACGATCTGAACGACAATCCATTATCATTTATAGTGAATATTATTTGTTTTCCTTTCATGGAAATACGACATTAATTCCTATTCATTTTGATTTTAGATGCCGAATGGATCTTCGCATACGACTTTGCTGTTTTCACTGTCTTCATGTTGCAGACGAGTATTGACATGCTGCTGATTATAAAGCTATCATCGTAACTTCGCATTTTATTCACGCCTGCATTTTATATGTTTCTTGCCTCAAACTTCAATGCAAACTAAGTATGCCATAGTAATTTTATACCTCCCACCATTTGTTTGAATTTATACTTTGATAAATGATACAAAGTTTATAATGAATTCGAAACAGGGCTCTGCTAGCTTCATAATCGATGTGACGTCAACGACAAGTACTTTAATTTAATATATATAACTGTACACGGTAATCGTTTTGATGTTGTTTTAAATTATCTGACCACTTAAATCAATCAATATTGCTTTTGTATCATCATTGTACATTAATATCACGATTAATCAATTATAACAGAGACGGGTATACATACTCGATCTTTATTTTATTTATATATGTGGTTTTATGGCGCATCGACAGCGCGCAAGGAATGTAAAAACATGTGAAACTAAAAAGGTTTACGACATATACTTGTATATGTTAAATTGGTGTAAATATAGTGGGTAAAAATTGGGATCATTAGGGTAAGAATATATTTTTATGTACCAGGGTGAGCGAGGCAATCCTCATTCACCGGTAAATGTAATATATGTAAGTATGGATTAAAAATTTATCATAGCTTGTTGTAAAAGCCAATCTCTTTGATGTAGCTTATAATACATACTCGATCTAGGGAAGTGAATCACGACAACTCGAATATCCGAGCACTTGTTATGAAATGCATTGATATCTAGGTTACGTGAAGCTACCGGCAAACGGACTTCCAAAGGGAATAGGCCCGTACATACATGTACTCAAAATTCCATGATTTTGCCATTACGGGGCCCGTAACCTGCCCCTGGAGCCTCGTGTGACCTGGGCATTAGTCCGAATGGTTTGATGAATTCAAATCGAATTCGTAGAATTTAGTCCAAACTGTTAATTTGGCTTATTACGTTCTTGTCAAGAAAAGCTCAAATGAAATTAATTGTTCAAACGGAAATGAAGTTGAGAAATGTGTTAAGCTTATGCAAAATTATTTTTTGGAATATATTGGAAAAAAATTGAAAAATAAATCGTGTTATCCGTCAGGCGTATCGTACTAGCCCTTGAATTCACAATTAATGTTACATGTACACATACGTCATCCATGTGCATATGTGTGCAAGTGATTCACAGGGACATACTGTGTTTTTTTAAAATATATATGAATATATCGTGTCACAATCATAAATGTGCGTTCGTATGAAATGAGAATGGGTCATGCAATATACTGAGAGAGCATGTGACGAAATACCATGCAGCAATACATCTTTGTTACAACGCGATCGTGTGACAATGTTCCATACTGAGAGAGCATGTGACGAAATACCATGCAGCAATACATCTATGTTACCACGCGATCGTGTGACAATGTTCCATACTGAGAGAGCATGTGACGAAATACCATGCAGCAATACATCTTTGTTACAACGCGATCGTGTGACAATGTTCCATACTGAGAGAGCATGTGACGAAATACCATGCAGCAATACATCTTTGTTACAACGCGATCGTGTGACAATGTTCCATACTGAGAGAGCATGTGACGAAATACCATGCAGCAATACATCTTTGTTACAACGCGATCGTGTGACAATGTTCCATACTGAGAGAGCATGTGACGAAATACCATGCAGCAATACATCTTTGTTACAACGCGATCGTGTGACAATGTTCCATACTGAGAGAGCATGTGACGAAATACCATGCAGCAATACATCTTTGTTACAACGCGATCGTGTGACAATGTTCCATACTGAGAGAGCATGTGACGAAATACCATGCAGCAATACATCTTTGTTACAACGCGATCGTGTGACAATGTTCCATACTGAGAGAGCATGTGACGAAATACCATGCAGCAATACATCTTGTTACAACGCGATCGTGTGACAATGTTCCATACTGAGAGAGCATGTGACGAAATACCATGCAGCAATACATCTTTGTTACAACGCGATCGTGTGACAATGTTCCATACTGAGAGAGCATGTGACGAAATACCATGCAGCAATACATCTTTGTTACAACGCGATCGTGTGACAATGTTCCATACTGAGAGAGCATGTGACGAAATACCATGCAGCAATACATCTTTGTTACCACGCGATCGTGTGACAATGTTCCATACTGAGAGAGCATGTGACGAAATACCATGCAGCAATACATCTTTGTTACCACGCGATCGTGTGACAATGTTCCATACTGAGAGAGCATGTGACGAAATACCATGCAGCAATACATCTTTGTTACAACGCGATCGTGTGACAATGTTCCATACTGAGAGAGCATGTGACGAAATACCATGCAGCAATACATCTTTGTTACAACGCGATCGTGTGACAATGTTCCATACTGAGAGAGCATGTGACGAAATACCATGCAGCAATACATCTTTGTTACCACGCGATCGTGTGACAATGTTCCATACTGAGAGAGCATGTGACGAAATACCATGCAGCAATACATCTTTGTTACCACGCGATCGTGTGACAATGTTCCATACTGAGAGAGCATGTGACGAAATACCATGCAGCAATACATCTTTGTTACAACGCGATCGTGTGACAATGTTCCATACTGAGAGAGCATGTGACGAAATACCATGCAGCAATACATCTTTGTTACAACGCGATCGTGTGACAATGTTCCATACTGAGAGAGCATGTGACGAAATACCATGCAGCAATACATCTTTGTTACAACGCGATCGTGTGACAATGTTCCATACTGAGAGAGCATGTGACGAAATACCATGCAGCAATACATCTTTGTTACAACGCGATCGTGTGACAATGTTCCATACTGAGAGAGCATGTGACGAAATACCATGCAGCAATACATCTTTGTTACAACGCGATCGTGTGACAATGTTCCATACTGAGAGAGCATGTGACGAAATACCATGCAGCAATACATCTTTGTTACAACGCGATCGTGTGACAATGTTCCATACTGAGAGAGCATGTGACGAAATACCATGCAGCAATACATCTTGTTACAACGCGATCGTGTGACAATGTTCCATACTGAGAGAGCATGTGACGAAATACCATGCAGCAATACATCTTTGTTACAACGCGATCGTGTGACAATGTTCCATACTGAGAGAGCATGTGACGAAATACCATGCAGCAATACATCTTTGTTACAACGCGATCGTGTGACAATGTTCCATACTGAGAGAGCATGTGACGAAATACCATGCAGCAATACATCTTTGTTACCACGCGATCGTGTGACAATGTTCCATACTGAGAGAGCATGTGACGAAATACCATGCAGCAATACATCTTTGTTACCACGCGATCGTGTGACAATGTTCCATACTGAGAGAGCATGTGACGAAATACCATGCAGCAATACATCTTTGTTACAACGCGATCGTGTGACAATGTTCCATACTGAGAGAGCATGTGACGAAATACCATGCAGCAATACATCTTTGTTACAACGCGATCGTGTGACAATGTTCCATACTGAGAGAGCATGTGACGAAATACCATGCAGCAATACATCTTTGTTACAACGCGATCGTGTGACAATGTTCCATACTGAGAGAGCATGTGACGAAATACCATGCAGCAATACATCTTTGTTACAACGCGATCGTGTGACAATGTTCCATACTGAGAGAGCATGTGACGAAATACCATGCAGCAATACATCTTTGTTACAACGCGATCGTGTGACAATGTTCCATACTTTTCCATACTTGTCATCGTATTCGCATATCATGTCCGATATGAATTCATCATACTTTTTTTATGCCAAAATGTTCAATAAACAATACTATTTTAGGCACTTATCCATCGACGAAAGGAAGTGAAAAACTGTTAATCTATGAAACATTTTAGGATAGTTAATCAAAATATTCAGTTATTTAATACATTTGTATAAGGACGCCGTTTCTCCCCGTTTCTACCATTAAACAAGTAAACACCAATTAATACAAAGACGGTTGCTTTCCTGTTAGCAAATTATAAGTATTCGCCAGTGGTTTGACACGAATACTACATAAGAATTCAAGCTGACACCGGTGACAAGTCTCTCCATTTGAGAAATGAATATCACCGTATTGTTTTCTTCAAAAGTGCTTTAGACGAAATCAATGTTGTCTATCCATATATTCACCGTCCCCATAGCGTTGAATTTTTCAAACGACATAAATTGTTGTCGTCTTTGTTCTCTGTAAAGTCACTGTCAAGGAGACCGTCATGTTTTTATTTGTGTTTGTCGTAATCAATAGGTTACTTTGCTGATAAGTATCTAAAACCTAGCGAAGTCCGGATATTAACAGAACAGACGAAGAATAACACTGACGGAAGTTACAATGCAAACTGGTAAAACCATTCAGATGCAGAGAGGATATTTTTGGACTGACAATGTTTAAAGGTGGTAAAATAATTGCATTTAATTGTCAAACAAACAAACGATGCAAACTTTGTATACCGAATTAAAAGCAAGCGACATGCTTATATTGTTATAACTATTTCAAGAAATATTAAAAAAACGGTGTAACGTTGTCAAGTTTAGCACGAATACACAATGCTTTAAATCAGTTTTGTTGGCATGCAACCTGGCACTTACACGTAACCGTTATATTGTCAAACTTATCATATTGTAATTAGTGAACTGGCAAAAACTAACGCGGGGAAACATCCAACAATATAGGACATTTCTATAGATTTTCAGACAGTGAAAATGTGATTTTGACATTTTTTGGAATTAGGAAGAAAAATATTGAACTTTCTGCTGGACCCTCAATTGTGCCAGTATTGTTTAATATGTGCATTGTGAGTAGAATGTAGAGTGTTTCTGAAATACGACGATGTTGTGTACTGTATGATAAACTGCTTGAGTATGATCTTTTAAGTATTGATAGAAAGCAATATAGGATTGATGCAGGCAGACTTACTTGTATTATACGATACGATACAAACATTTTGACTTTTAATGTCCCCTTGTGCTTTCAGGATGTCTGTACTATTTGCAAGTATTATGCCTCCTGGACTATGTCATCCATTTATTTGGCATTCTTTGACAGCACGCAGGTCTTGTGAATGTGGTGTTGATAATTCCTTGCAAGTTCCTATTTGATGTGCTCTTGTAAGACCATGGACAGGAAAGTATCATATGATTGTATGTTATATATGTGTGTAAGACCATGGACAGGAAAGTAGCATATGATTGTATGTTATATATGTGTGTAAGACCATGGACAGGAAAGTAGCATATGATTGTATGTTATATATGTGTGTAAGACCATGGACAGGAAAGTATCATATGAGTGTATGTTATATATGTGTGTAAGACCATGGACAGGAAAGTATCATATGATTGTATGTTATATATGTGTGTAAGACCATGGACAGGAAAGTATCATATGATTGTATGTTATATATGTGTGTAAGAACATGGACAGGAAAGTATCATATGATTGTATGTTATATATGTGTGTAAGACCATGGACAGGAAAGTATCATATGATTTATGTTATATATGTGTGTGAGACCATGGACAGGAAAGTATCATATGATTGTATGTTATATATGTGTGTGAGACCATGGACAGGAAAGTATCATATGATTGTATGTTATATATGTGTGTGAGACCATGGACAGGAAAGTATCATATGATTGTATGTTATATATGTGTGTAAGACCATGGACAGGAAAGTATCATATGATTGTATGTTATATATATGTGTAAGACCATGGACAGGAAAGTATAATATGATTGTATGTTATATATGTGTGTGAGACCATGGACAGAAAAGTATCATATGAGTGTATGTTATATATGTGTGTGAGACCATGACCAGGAAAGTATCATATGATTGTATGTTATATATGTGTGTAAATAATTGTAATAATTATTCAGTTAGAAATAAGTTTCTTTAATACAATCTACTACGTGCCCATGGAAATGTCTCCGCAAAATGAGTATCTTTATTCAGGGATCGAAATAAATTGTCAACAATGACAGAATGAGACCTCGCGTGCATGAATAATGTAGAATATCGTCTTCTTCCAACAACAGACCGTTATCAAATACGATACGTTTCAAATAAAACCCTCAAATACGATCCTTGCAATGTATTTTGAGTACGTTTAGCCAGGCGGTATACATGTGTATTTCTGTACAGGCAGTTATTGGCTTCACAGAAATTGATTGTACTAAGAGGTTCCATAATGGACGATATTGGCTTCGTCACAGTAAAGACGGTGTTTTCTTCCAAGTAAATGTTATATAGTAGTTATACTGACAATCAAGATACGAGCCCATATGTTCCTTATTAACTTATAAGTTAATAGTGGCCTTACTGAGTTCGACAATGAGTTAAGTTGTCTAAGCTACCATTTATCACAACCACGGCGTATCTTTCGTCCTTTGTCAAAAGTTGAAAAAAATGCATGTCTTGATTTCCATATGATTACGCCGTATTCCACGTGGGTGCAATGTTTTTTTTAAGCTCGATGTAATTTTCATTTGACGTTCCGTGTGTTTTTTTTTCGGAACAATCGCGTGTATTTCAAGTAACAATTTCTTATAAGTTCTTCATTCACATTTTTTGTTAAATCATCAAATGTGTTTTTGTTTAATTTTCTCGTGCGATGACACGGAATGACACACTCGTGGTCATCATGAATTGCCTGAAATTGACGTAAACAACTTGGTGTCGGATTCGTAATAATATGATTACGTTTTCCATCGGATTACATTTTCATTATTGCACCATGTTAATTCATCATCATTGAGCGGTAATCTACTTTCAACAATGAATAAAAAAGTTGTGTATGCAATTCTAACAACGTAGCAAAATACAAGAACAATATACATACAAGCTAATAGTTACAAAGCCAAAATGCACAAAGAAACAAAAATAAATACTTGTGAAAATTTGAGTACCATCTTGGAACACATAGTGGCAAAACTGCAGTGGTGTTTTAAACCGTATTGAAGGATTCACTCATCCTCATTCTTATACTACGCTCTGCCAAATGAATGGAAGAGATACAACATGAAATTCTCCATTGAAACACTCCTCTATATAAATAACAGCGTAATCAGTGTGCCATTTTGTGAAATAACTAAATGGAATAAATCTAAAAGTATTTTTGCAGCATAATAACTTATGATTCTAAAATATGACGGGCTTAAGGATTTAGTTACTGAGAGAAAAAACAATAAATTCAACGAGTGTACGCGACGGATTTGTTCTTCAAGTAAATTCAACTCTGTCGGGCATCGTATTTCTAAAAAGTACAATATGTGTTATTTTCTTCATAATACTAATATTTATAATATATGAACGAGATAAAAGTAAAATTATAGAGAATTGTAACACAGTGTGTGCTACGTACAATTATCGACATGTACAGTCATATTCTAATTTTCTATGAATACCGTTTTTTATATTTTTCATGACACTATCATGTGACTGTTGATTAAAAACGTGGTGTAAATTGAAAAGGAAGGCATATACTTGCGTTTTTGTCTGAGATGTAAATATCATAATAGTTTGATTACTGAAGTGGTGAAAGCAAGCATAGTTTGTTGTGTCCTGCATTAACATATATTTCCCAATCAAATTGTTCAATTTTTTGAAAAATAGTTTAAACATTTGACATCGACTGTGAAACAAGTTCTTACAACTCGTACTAATCACTCTCGGTGATTCTTGGAGGGAAATTTACCGAAATATGATCGTAAGGATATGAACCACTCGGGATTTATCGGGGTGCATATTTCTTATTTATGTAGGACAGATAACACTAAATTAAAGACAGAGACATTGAATTAATACAACCAACAAATGTTTATTATGACAATGTAAACGTTTAGAAAGATCTCTGGAAAAATAACTTGAATCATATGCCATATTGTTTTCTTTGTCAATACTGCTTCCGGTTGTGCAAAAGCTTCTTAAAGAGATTTCCCTAAGCTGATATATTATGGCTTCTTTGAGCAAGTTCCCCAGATAATGATAAATTATGCATCGTGAACTTTTGTAAAATATAGCGGTTCATAAACCACAATAACACATAAAGTGAGAAGGTTACACAACGTAACAGTCACCAGTTTATGTTCACCCATTTATTAACACAGAATAAAAACAAACAAACAATTGTTTAACACATAATAAAATCCAGAAAAACATAAATTTAGGCACCAATTGAAAGATGAAAAAAGTTAAACTTTTTTCCGTTGGTAGTGCAATTGTATTATACAGTTTATACTTGAACCTCTTTCGTTGTTAAATCCACTTTCGATCATATTCATTTCGTATTCAAATGCGTTAACGTTATTGTCAAATATGCTTCAAATGCAAACTAGGATTAACCAATAACACATATTCTAAACAATCCAGATCCATTGTATATAAGTACTTTCCTGTCAACACTAATCCAATTGGAATGTAAAAGAGAGTATTCTTACATGGTAGTTACGCATGCTCCCTGTGTAGAGCTCAGTTTTTGCAACATTTTCTTCTTATGAACTGCCGCTGATGATTTGCATCGCAACAGTAAAAGTAGTGAATTCTTGAAATTCCTTCCAAACAATGTATACAATACGAAGTTACAACTGAACGTAGTGTGGTAGAGCATCAGCGTCAATTCTTGGAAGAAGTAAAATTCTATTGAAACTTGTGGGTCGTCGGACGTTGTTGTGTCAATCAGATTATACAGACGAATGGTGTGCGATGGCAGGTTTAGGATAAGAAAAGCGGTGGAAACCAAGAACAATGTTCGCGCAACGCGCACTTGTGACAATGATCTCTGAACTCCTGTCAATCGAACATGGGGTCTGGTCGCTCCGTTACTGATTAAACTTTGTTCAGTGTTGCATTTCTTTATTTTAACTCTGTTTACATGCTGTTGTTTGGCCGCCAGAGTTCCTTTGATAACAGTTCGTAGCACCACAGCATTTATGCATACAATTACCATGAAAGGAATGAGCATTGTCATGAATAAATCAATCCATGTTACAATTTTTAGAAACTCGAAGTACTTCACTTGATGTGAACATTTTTGCTCTGAGCCCCAAGTAGTAATTGCAATGGTCCAAAAACTGTAACTATATGCGACACATGCAGAAATGCATAAGGAAAACACTGTTACCTTTTCTCTATATACACTACACATGTAACTGCTCCGAAGTGGATAACAAATAGCAATAAATCGTTCACACGTGAATCCAACAATAAACCAAGCGTTGAGAAATGAAGTCACGTAGGTAAAAAAGAATAGAAGTTGACAAGCTATATTTGATGTCATTATATTTTTAACATCCCCGTCTATCCATGTTAGAAGCAAACAAACCAGATATGAATCGTCGGCAAATGCTAAAGAAGCAAGAAATATTGAGCACGATGATTTGCGCATATTTTTTGTCAAAAAGACTATAAGACACAAAGTGTTTCCAAACAAGCCGATACCTACAATTAAGGGCACGCAAATGCTCCTCATTAGTTTCATTGAAACTATCCATTGTGATGAAGACAGATCCGGTGTATATACCGTATAATTTGAAATATTATAAATTTCATCCATGTTTAAAAGTAATTATTTAACAGGCTTCCTTATGCTCTACGCTACATTTCGAAGTCGAGCTGCAGTGTGTTCTTTACATCCAAATGATATCACTGCTAGCTTTATACTGAAGCGTATTTGTTGAATCACAGCGAGAATTAATCGCTTTCCAATATTTTCCTCCAGAGGCGAACAACGCTAAGTAACACTTTGCGATTGATGTTTAATAAAGCCGAAATGATGTTGACCAAATAATCTCGACGAAAACGTGGTCCTACTTGATTACTTTTACTGAGACGTTGCAGAATATTTGCCACACATTGAATGTTTCCACTACTCCATGGTAATGTTGTTTATACAATGGCAGTATGAGAAAACACGCCCCGAACTTAATCAATTAACCAGCGTCTTATTTGGAAACACTTTTATAAAACATTCAAGCGAACTAATTAGATGAATCTTAAAATGATACACACAAAAACATGCAGAAATGAAACGAGAAACGCACGTGGTTACTGATTTGAAACGGTACCCAGCAGGAATGAAGGGGTTGACATAAAACGAGCTGCGCTATGCCAAAACCGCTATTAGTGACGTTTGTCATGACGTCGAGTATTTGCCAATCAATGTTTTGACCTCACATACTAAGCGCTTTATCGGAACATGTTTTAGAGACTTAATTGTGATTTATATAATTAAACGATCGAGAAAATATTTCTAAGTAATGCATATTTTGTTGGTTTTTTTTCATTTGAAAAGCGGAATATTTTTTTAAGAAGTATGTACATTCTAACGCGACGTCATCATATTGTAGCTTCCTTTAGCATCTTTTCCTAATTTTGGAATAGCAATAAAACGAAAAGTGGACGTCCGATTTCAATACTTTTGTTAATAAATGAAAGCTGAAATATGTATCTGGTAGAAAATGTAAAAACTTTGACTTGTTGGTCACTAATACAGGTGTTTTCATGACCCTGTTCAATTATAGAAGAAAACTCCTCCATGTGTATCAGAATCAGAATAACAATAGTAACATAGCATCACCTAAATTTGTGATTAATCCAAGTTGAAAAAAACGTGCCGATGAATACTGAACAATTTTATCATTCATCTTCAAACTCTGGTTTCTCTTTGATGAACAACACTAACATCAGTGCTGTAGGCTTCAGCCCGACAGAAAACATATCCATAATTCATCAATCGTGTATAAAACAATACAACACCTTTATATAAATGTCCACCATACATTAACTCTTGTATTTAGAGAACTCATACATTCTCTGAAATAAGGTCTTGTTCATGACAAAATACAATTCAAATATTATACATTATACAAAAAAGTTCTGCACACTTGGGTTTTTCAGGCTATAGAATGTGAATTCGGTTCCCCTTTTACTCAATTCATTATCCAAATGAAAAAAAAACAATCAAAATAAAAGAATAAACGCAAGCAAAACTGAAATCAGATCACTAGTTTGAACAAAACGAGCAGTCAAAGTGATCATGGCACGCTAGTTAAAAATGGCCAAAACGAGCAAGCGCAGAAAATTGACTGAAAATGAATGACATAACCGCATTGAAAAAAGACCTAACTGTAATTGTTCCAACCAAATTCATGTGTTTTGTGTGCTTTTCCCCTTACAATAATTGCTTGCAACTCATTAATCGTGCAACAATGGCTAATGCATGGCCAAATCATCCACTGAGAAGACTGCCTTGGGTCATTTAGAAGATTGAATGCTACCACATACTGTCACAGTCCTATTCAATGTTCATTGTAGTACTATAGTGCGTTACTGCCAACGTTTCCTGATGATGGGCACTGTTCCAGACAGGCTGCAACCAGGACGACCGAGAGTAACTACCCGTCGTGAAGACCGACTTATTAGCGTTATAGTTGCTAGGTGACGTTTATTTAATGGCCCTAGTTTTCAACGGATGGTGCGGCACGTTCGTGTGCCAGGTGCAAGACCTGTGTCGGTACAGACGATGAGAAATCGCATTCGAGTCGCTGGCTTCAACTCAAGAGTTCCAGCGAAGAAGCCACACCTCTCACCCCGTCATAGGGCGGTGCGACTGCAGTTCTGCAGGGACCATACTCGATGGAATAGGCGATAGTGGTCATGTGTGCTCTTCTCAGATGAATCCAGATTTTGCTTGAGAAAAGTGGAGGGGCGAATTCGTGTATGGTGCCGATGAAAAGAGAGACATTTATAGCCCAATGTTCTACCCTGCACGGCTTACAATGGAGGAAGTGAAATGGTGTTGGCTGGAATGTGTGCAAATGGTAGGAATGATCTCATTGTAGTGCCGGGCAACCTGACAGGTCGTCGATATATCGATGAAATTCTCCGCCCACATGTCCTACCATACATTCAGCAAATGGGCATCCAACACCCTGTATTTCAAGATGACAACGCCCCACCACATCGTGCACGAATTGTTCAGGACTTTCTCCGGCAGAATGGCATTGAACGGATGGACTGGCCACCAATGTCACCTGATTTGGCGTGTATTGAACTTGTATGGGATATTCTGAGGAGAGTGGTCAACGAACGCATCTATAAGCACACTCGACTTGCCGACTTACCAGGTATTATTCTCCAGGAATGGGTCATGAAACCTCAACAGAAATTTCGCCGTATTGTGTATTCCATGAGGAGACGTATGGCCGAATGTTTTGCACACCGGGGTGGATACACACATTATTAGAAAAAAAACTTGTTATTTAGCCATTCTTGGCAGTGCCGCATATTGGATTTGACAATGAACTACAAATGAATTTACGATTTAATTTATTTGCTGTTTTTGTGGATTTGTTGCATTGGAATTGTTCTTTCATACGACATATCAAATTTATCATTGTCATATGGCGTTCTTAATTTATACCCTAAATTTCCCAAGTGTGCAGAACTTTTTTTGCCAAGTGTATATTATTATTTTAAGAAATATGACCTACATACGGCTGGATACATTTATATTGTGTATATTTTCCACACATTACATAGACAAAAAAGCCAATAAATGACTGGAGAAGTAAAATAAATGAAATTTTAATGACCATATAACAACAATCTGTACGATGTTTGGTTTGTTTCTTTTACTGCGTGTCTGTTGATCCGACGTATGCAGTGACCAGAAAGAAATGACACTCAAGAAGATTTCATTCAAATGCAAAACAATAAACGTATCTTCATCTAATGTTTCTAATGTTGCAAGGTGATTCGGTTTTTGAAATGAAACAAACTCCAGGCGACGCATGTTTTCCGTAAAATATTACTGAAGATATCTCTGAACAGTGTGGAAAATTGAGAGCGGCTTTTATGAGAACGATTAAGCGCCGGTTAGAAATCAAGAAACAATTGAATAACGATTTAATCGCACGGAAGTCGTTTTAGGGAACGCCACATGATAAAATGAAAATAAGACAATTTTGCGATGAGAACATCTAGCTTTAGTAAAAAATCGACCAACAATTATATTACTAAATCGCTTATTATACTACCCACTGTGTTCAGACCATACGATATCATTATATGATTTCTGAAATGTAATCATCTGAGGGTGGTCGCAGCTCACAGTTTTCTTACTGTTACAAGACAAGTGGAACACATACCGTATGAACTATTTATCTTGACAATACGTTACACAAAAGAGATTTGACACCCAGTAGCAAGTAATAGACAGACATCAGCTTAGAACATACATTATTTGGAATTCCTAACAACTAATAAAACATTTTACATCAATAAAACCATTTATATTATATGGTACGTTTAAATTGCAGATATTTTCGAAATGTAAGTCGCGATAAACATAACGCCTTTGTCGACACTTGTCATACGTGTGCCACAAGATACTCACATTTAGCCCTTTTCTATTGTCTGCGGTATAGAAACCGTTGGATTCTCTGCAATTTGACTCTTCGTTCACTTGTATCTGCCGTGTGATAGAAAAAAAACTCCCGGGGTTACAAATTATATTAATTACGTCCCGATAGTAGTTGATATTATCAGCAAAACAACAGACAAACATATCCCGACGACAATCGTGATTATGTTAAACCCGACACTGTATTTATTATGGAAAAACGACCAGAAAACACAACCTGCAACGGGCTGCGTATGATACGTCATACGTTATGTAGATGATAAATTAGTCTAATTACATACACTTGTGTAAACAAACTTTAATCTTAATTTACAACCACGGGTCTGATATAATGAAACGTGTTCCTATGATGTGCGTCAGAGAAATTGGAAAACATGTATGACGAAGATCATAATGCACGTAAAAACAATATTAAAACAAATAACCGAATATTGTCTCAGAATATTTATTGATTATGTATTAGCGATGATTTCAGCCTTGAGGCTGTTTACGAAATGTTTACGCAAAACAGACATTCGTTTCGAGACATACCAGGATTAGACATAAAAACAACTGACGCACATTAAAATCACATTAAACTTGTGTACGTCTTGCAAAAAAGCATGAAAGAAAAGAAAAACATCGCTTGTATTTTCTTCGTTTATATTCATACAAGTAAAAAATACTAGCATACTTTAATTAAAAACATACGGAAAAGTCAAGATTGCAGTAATTTGCTTGCAAAAACTGAATTATTGAGATGTCTCTCATGTCGGGTGTTTTGTAAGATAACTAAAGTAGGTTTACTGACATATTTAACCTTTAAAGATTTTACGCCCTATGGAGTATTGACATCGACCGTTCAAATCCATTGAACCTATTTTCACATATTGTTATATTTGTCTCTTTTGCTCATTTTGCTTTTGCAACGGTTTACATAAATGTATATATTTTATGTCTCCTTGTGATATTTCCTGCCCGGCTTCTACCTACAATATGTAAACACTATCTAACTTTTGTTGGTTGCTTGTTTCCAATTATATCAAGCATCAATGGTACGGATGTCGAATATTTATGTGATTATGTTTAACTTTTGCAGGTCTCTGAACTTCTCTTCTATTAACGGACTGTATGACATTTTTTAAGTGTTTTGTTGGCAGCAGTGGCGTTTTGCGGGTTTGTGTTAATAGTGTCTTTATATTTTATGTGACGTATTGTATTCATGTTCGAAGATTCAATGATTCGTTTGAAACTTTATTATCCCTATACCCTAGTGTCATACATAACATGTCAAGCATATTGCTCTGTCTGAACTTAAATGTCTCATTTCAGATGACAAGCTTTAATCAGGATGCCAATAAACACCCTTAGGAATACTCAACGTATAGAATTGCATGTAAGCTTTTTAATGAATTAGCTTTTGGACACAATTTCTCTATGGCTTGTCGATGATAATACTTTGTTTTGAAGCGCATCGTTTGTGTGTAATCAATGAAAAATGTTAACTGACTAGTATTATGGATATTTCGTATTCCATCTCATTCTGTTACGTATTCCATCTCATTCTGTCACGTATTCCATCTCATTCTGTCACGTATTCCATCTCATTCTGTCACGTATTCCATCTCATTCTGTCACGTATTCCATCTCATTCTGTCACGTATTCCATCTCATTCTGTCACGTATTCCATCTCATTCTGTCACGTATTCCATCTCATTCTGTCACGTATTCCATCTCATTCTGTCACGTATTCCATCTCATTCTGTCACGTATTCCATCTCATTCTGTCACGTATTCCATCTCATTCTGTCACGTATTCCATCTCATTCTGTCACGTATTCCATCTCATTCTGTCACGTATTCCATCTCATTCTGTCACGTATTCCATCTCATTCTGTCACGTATTCCATCTCATTCTGTCACGTATTCCATCTCATTCTGTCACGAAGTATTCCTTAGTCCATAATGGCAGAACATAAACCAGTCACTTTGACCACATGGTATATTGAAACTTTTTTAAAGCGATTCTGGCATGTTCTTAAACAGGGTTACACCCTCCAATTTTGTACTGAATGGGATAGTGTTGTGCTGTTTAGATTGTCTTTATATACAACTGTTGTGCTATCATGTGTTGTTCCTAAACGCCATCCATTTAGTTGGTTAATATAGTTTAATAAATCTACTATGTGCAATTATCTAGGAAACACATACACATGCTGGACCCATTGCATTTCATATTTTCTGCATGAATTTTGTAAAATACATGATGTTACGCCGTTTTCTGTATACATTTCTAAGCGATTGTGATGTAATGAACCTCTGATTTGTTTGCCCTCAACCGGAATGCATAGCTATTACCCCATCATGGTCATACTTAATTATTTACCAACTTTCAACGCGTTATCATTATACTATTTGAAACGGGTGTTTGTATTGATGTGAATTCATTTAATGATAAAGTGTTGAAACTGTCAATACAGATTTAATCAATGAATGATTTAGCATTACAATTAACATGTTTATCGATAAGTTTCATAAATGTCGTTATGCCCATTGATTCGAATCTATTATATTATTTTACTAATTAAAACGACTGCTCCATTCACGTATGCATTGTTTAATTTAATCCGCTTCGACAGAACTTGAAAGAACTCAACACATTAATAATTAAACATATTGAAACTAATATTGAAATTAAGAAAAGCTTCGCGTATGACTTTGAAACTAGAACGAACATATTTTGGATGGAGGATCAACAGGTGCGTCGTATGTTGGATGGAGGATCAACAGGTGCGTCGTATGTTGGATAGAGGATCAACAGGTGCATCGTATGTTGGATGGAGGATCAACAGGTGCGTCGTATGTTGGATGGAGGATCAACAGGTGCGTCGTATGTTGGATGGAGGATCAACAGGTGCGTCGTATGTTGGATGGAGGATCAACAGGTGCGTCGTATGTTGGATGGAGGATCAACAGGTGCGTCGTTTGTTGGATGGAGGATCAACAGGTGCGTCGTATGTTGGATGGAGGATGAACAGGTGCGTCGTATGTTGGATGGAGGATGAACAGATGCGTCGTATGTTGGATGGAGGATGAACAGGTGCGTCGTATGTTGGATGGAGGATCAACAGGTGCGTCGTATGTTGGATGGAGGATGAACAGGTGCGTCGTATGTTGGATGGAGGATGAACAGGTGCGTCGTATGTTGGATGGAGGATGAATAGGTGCGTCGTATGTTGGATGGAGGATCAACAGGTGCGTCGTATGTTGGATGGAGGATCAACAGGTGCGTCGTATGTTGGATGGAGGATCAACTTGTGCGTCGTATGTTGGATGGAGGATGGACAGGTGCGTCGTATGTTGGATGGAGGATCAACAGGTGCGTCGTATGTTGGATGGGGGATCAACATATGCGTCGTATGTTGGATGGAGGATCAACATATGCGTCGTATGTTGGATGGAGGATCAACAGGTGCGTCGTATGTTGGATGGAGGATCAACAGGTGCGTCGTATGTTGGATGGAGGATCAACAGGTGCGCCGTTTTACACGTACCTGTTTAAATCGTGTTTTCAATTAAATGCAAACACAAACAAATATCGATTAGGTTTCAGGTGGCAGCTTGAAGCAAACAGCGACTGCCTTTTTATTATAAATTATTGAAATGCTAAAAACTGTGTGACATAATTATATTATAGTACTCTATAGTTCATGCCTTATTCTCGATATTGCATTAGTTAATGACATAACATCATAAACATGTCTGAGCAACATAGCTACATGCAAAAACATAGCTATGAAGAAGTCGAGCAGAAAAAGTTCAATCAGTTTTATCAGTAATGTGTTCATTGGAAGGATTGGTCCGCGCAATTTTGCTATTTTAATATTGTGTGATTATGTCAGATAATGACTTATGATATTATTATGCTTAATATAATAAATACTCCGGTCTAGCACACCAGTGTTATTACATGATTTTCTCAAAATAATCTTCTTACAGAAATTAATAACGGATGATGTGCGCCTACGCGGCAGTGTCGTACCATTGTTTTATTTAAAGCCGTCTTGAGGCATGCATCTAAGTAGACAATCATGACAATCGGTATCTAGAACTATACTGACTTAAGCCAAGTAGTTTAGCATTTCATGGACTTCGGCCGACTTAACAGGGATTTAAATGAAACTTGGACTATAAATAGATAAAATAATAAAAGCTGTATCCAGCGTCATAATTATATCCCCTTTATGAATGAAACAACGAGTAATTAGAATAGTTGCTTATCCGGAACATCACTTGAAATTGAGTATAGTGACTTATTAGGGGAAGTGCAAAGCGCAAGGGTAATAATGACCATAGGTCATCATTTAATTATTTATTTTATAATAAGTATAATACACGCTTGTCCAGAGAATATTTCAAAATGCTCTGAAGGGATTTCAATAAAACTGGATATCAGTGAGAGGAAGTGTAGAGCATCTCTGCCCATAGCATCTTCGTTACAAATATTCAGTAAAAACTACTTGATAGCTTTCTTTAATAATTATTATAGTTTTTATAATTTGAAATTGAAAATGTGTGCTAAATAAAGAACTTTTATTCATATTCATGTCAACACAATTACCATGAGTACCATTTGTGCATAAATATGTTAACCATGAATTATATTTTCCGCATTCAAACATTTACTTCAGTTTCCTCCATTAGAAATTAATTTGCGCTGTCTTACAGCTTGTGCTCTGTTCATCAAATTTCGACTGTTGAATTTGTGTTCATCCAATTTCATTCACTCACAATTATCTATTTGTTTCGATTGCCATCAACTCCTCAAAACCATCTGTCACACATATGTATATTTTCACTTGACAAATCCCTGTCGGGAAGCATGCAACGATACCCTTGTTTAAGATAGTGAACCGATTTTCTAAGCATAATGCGTTATCGCTTGATGGTTACGCGGAACACTTTATGTATTAAGTGCTTTAGTGTTAATGAGTTTCAGCCACAAAGGAAACGGTATTATAAATTCTGTTTTTTTTTAACATCGTTCTGTGTTTTTGTCAACATCTGAGGAGTGCTAAAAGTGAATATTCTTCAGTGCACGAAGAGCAATAGCCTAAAATGACAATACTACCTAAATCTGGAAACCAAAGGTAGGCATTTGATGTTTATGTTTACCCTTATTGCCAAGGCCTTAATGACTTCTCTTATTTGACTTATAACTAAATACATACAGTTAAATCTCAATTGGGACCCTTGAAAACTGGTCTTCTTATTGAAATGGTCTTAATATTGAGGATGAATAAAGAGCAAATCAAGTGAAAATGGACTTGAACATTGTATTCTATATTTTGAGGAGGTCTTATTATTGAGTTGGTCTTTAAATGAGTGTTTACTGTATTTGACTGGCTTCACTGTTCCTCTGTTTTATATGTCAATGTTGGAGGCACTGCCTAATATAGATGTCGTTCCTTGTAGCAACTTAATATCTCTCCTTTACATGTGTTATGTGCATCCCTTATGTCACAGAACGTTCCAATGCGGTACTCGCTTACTTAACGCTATAATACCAAAATTATGTCTTATTAAGCGTCATTTAAACATAGTGTCTAAATCAAGTTAGTGTTTATGATTGTTCAAAAAGTAATCTAATTAAAAACTAATCATTCCTTAATTTCATTAACGATTAAATTAAGTCATTATAACTGTCAAATACATTTTTCGGCGTAGCTGTAGAACATTGATTTCGACCTACATTTTTGACAAACTAAATGTTGTCCTCGAAGCGGGCTTTTTAAAATCTGACCAATCATAGTTTCATCCAAGAGGCATCAAACGGGGTTTTTGTTCACACAAGAGGCATCAAACGGGATTTTCGTTAGATTTGCCAACATTATCAGTTGGATATTGCATCATCTTTTTACGTCATCATATGGTTTACAAACTAGAACGAACATATTTTTAGACACACGTTTCATTGCAAAACATAAACAAATGTTGCTTAAGAATTTGTTATGGTTTACATTAATTTGTATCTTAGTTTAAAGTGAAAAATATGGTAGCCAGTTTGCCAACTATTTGACAATCTATTACAGCCCGAGGATGTCGTATTTGAACTGGATATAATCTCTAGGAAAATAAACGAGATCTCTGAAAGACAAATCTAGACGAAAGCAATGACACCGGTATTGTCTAGACTCAGAGAAAGTTATGGAAAATGATATGGTTCAGGCTGTCCTTCACTCCCAAATCATTGAACAGTGTAAAGTAGACGCCAACAGCCAATACTAAGCCAGTATTGAGGCAGGATGTGCATATTGTTGTAGCGAGACTGAGACTGGCTATATAACAAAGATGCAGATTCCATTATATCGAGACGGAGATACTTTGTTACTCTCGGCGTCTTTCCCATCCCCGATAAACGTCAGAGTGAAATGCCAAAAGTACATAACTGATAACGAACGTTTGATATAATATTACTGAAAGACGGAATGGTATAAAACGAAACCAGTATAAGAGAAACCGTGTCAACAACTTGCGTCACCAATAACCTATTCAAAGAACGTTTCCTTTGGGAAGGTATGAGCAGAAACGTGGCTAACTGGGTGTGTCAGTGTGACCTATGTTTTAGATGGAAGGCACCATCGACAACAGCATCTACATTCAGTCATATTGACCTAAGTAGTTGGTATGTATTGACCACCTATCGATAAAATCGTCAAAATGTTGATTTGAAAATGTCCTGGTACATATAATCACTGTCAATCTTCCACGATACTCTCAGACCATACTTACCAGAACCAGACGGCTAGAATAACAGCCCGTGTTTTGTTTGGCAATTACTTAGTTCACTATGGCTTCTCAGAGATACTGCACAGTCATAAAGGACAGATAGTAAACGGTTCAATCTGACATTGCTGAAGATGTTGGAAACCTTACCAAACGTCCGGAAGGCAAATTGTTAAAGAACTGTCTCATCACTGGTACATGCATATAATGCAACCGTTATTGAGTCGATCGGCTTTTTCACCCTTCCTCCCGATGTACGGCCGTAATTCTCGCTAAGCCTTTGATACAGTCCTTTAACCAACACGTCAGTGAGTGGCACCTCTCCTCCCATTTACATGATCCGTTTGGTGCGACACTTACAAAAGTCATAATCAACTTCAAACTTGACGGAAATCTAAAGCTGTAAAACGGTCAAAAGAAATTATATTCGCCGTGTTGGTGAAGCCAAACTTATACCTGTCGACAGAGCGCCAGTCAAAACCTAGGGTATGAAAGGCAAACATATGGTGGATTGACGATGTCTTCGTAATTGACGAACAGCCGGATCCGAATATCCCTATATTCCATGAGGATAACGAGAAATCAGTTCACAATCTACACCATATTAGCTTGCTCCCTATGTGACAACTTCCTGTTTCTATGTGTGCAGACGATAAGAAATTTGGGGGAACCAGGCCTTCTCCCACTGAAGTCACAAAGACAACGAAGGTCGCCAAACTGGTTCGAAGCCCGAATGTGAGCAATATGTCAACGACACGTAATTATTATGTGGCAACTATGATCAAATACATTACGCTATTTATTAATGGTCGGTACATAAGCAATGAAGCTGAAAGAGCGCATAAGCATGTATATTAACAAATGAATACGATAACTATCGGATCTGTTAGAGATACTATGAGTACTGATTGATAGAGATTATGTTAAACTTTCACGAATTGTTTTAAATTATAATATGATACTATGATTACAGTGTTTCGTTTTGTATGACTTAATACTAGTTAAAGATTTCTGATTAGATTAAATTACCAGTTGTAATTATTTATACACTGTATGCAATCTTATATATTTACTATGAAAAAACATTTATCAAAATTCACTAATATCTCAATTACACTTGACCTGTTCGATAAACTAATCACTCCAATTCTGAATTACGGAAGTGAAGTATGGGGTTTTACTGCAGCTGATGCTATTGAACGTTTACATTTAAATTTTGTGAAAATATACTTGGTGTTAAGAAATCTACACAAAATAATTTTGTATACGGTGAACTGGGTCGAATACCGCTAAAACTAAACAGATATATTAATTTTTTAAAATTCTGGATAAAACTGATAGAACTTGATAATAATAAATATGCGAAAAAGATATATTTACACCTTATCAATGATATAGATAACCACCCGAATCACAAGAATTGGTGTTCATTAACACGAGACCTACTATGCTCTCTAGGTTTCCACGATACATGGATTTTTCAAACTGTTGGAGATTCAAAAAAAATTCTAGGATATGTTAAACAAAGGATTAGAGATCAATTTATTCAAAAATGGACTGGTGATATAAACGATTCTAGCAGAGCGAATTTATACAAACATATTTCTCATTTTCAATTTCAACCATATCTTGATATTTTAAACATTAACAAATTTCGTATCAGCTTACCTCGATTGAGAGTTTCATCTCACAGACTGAGCATAGAAACAGGTAGATGGTCTAAACCACATAGTACTCCTATATCGGAACGACTTTGTAATCAATGCTCATTATTAGAAGATGAATATCATTTTGTTTTAGAATGCAGACGGTTCACTTATATACGTAGAAAATACTTACCAAGTTATTACTGGAGGCGTCCTAATATGTTGAAATTCATTGAACTATTAACAACAGAAAATAAGAAAATTTTGATTAAGCTAAGCACCTTTATTCATGAAGCATTCCTATATCGACATCAGCAAATTTATGAATCACACAATTGACACTACTTTACCATTTGAATTGTTTTATATTGTACATGTATAATCGGTACTATGACATTACCGTTTTGTATGTAATCCCTGTCCATTATATCCTACATTTCGTTTTCGGTAGGATGTGTTATACATGGGGATTAATTTGTAATGGTTCATTATGTTGATATAAACGTGTACAGATATGTCTTGTACTATGAAAATTTGATTGTTGATATGTTGATAATTACTGTTGTGTTTCATTGTACATAGTATGTGTACCAAATAGATATCTTAGATTATGTATACATAACTTTTTGTATAAGTATACCATGAAAATTATGTACCTGATTGAAACTTTCTAACGTGTTTTTGACATACATAGTATGTGTACATCTTTGTTTATATAAATATGAATATGAAATTTATGTACCATGAACATGTGTTTATCTGTTGATACATAGTATGTAGAAAGAGAAAGAGATAGAGAGAGACAGAGAGAGTGGTGGTAGCGAGAAAGATAGATATAGAAAGAGAGATGCATATAGATAGATAGACAGATAGGTAGAGCTAGAAAGTATATGTGAGCATGTGTGTGTGTGTGTGAGTGTGTGTAGGTATATGTTTATATGCATATATGCATGTGTATATATATTGTATTTTGTATTTCCTCATGGGTCTATGACCTTCTGGATTCTTGAAATAAATTCTTCTATATTTTTTCATGTTATATAATTTGCATCATTATTTTGGTATATTATATTACTTCAAATAGACAATGATAAGTACGACATTGTGTATGCTTGTATAAAATATTCCAACATTCCTTAAATATGTAACATTGTGTATGCTTGTATAAGATATTCCAACATTCCTTAAATATGTAACATTGTGTATGCTTGTATAAAATATTCCAACATTCCTTAAATATGTAACATTGTGTATGCTTGTATAAGATATTCCTTAAATATGTATTTGATATCAATTGTGAATAACCATTTAAAGTACGTCTTCATCAGGATGACACAACCATCTGAATAAAGAGAACACCATAAATACATATTCAATATTCGTCTATATGCATTCGCTTTTGATTAATTACACAGGTGATTTAAGGTGAGACCCATACATAAGAAATGATGTTAAATGATTGTCAAAGTATTTAGACAGTCAAGCACTATCGACTAGCTATTGACGTACGAAATTGGGTTAAGACAATGTATGCATTAATCGGTTCAGGTTTAAGATGATATGTTGAATTTTAGGCACACAGAAAAATCAAAGACCTAATAAAACGGACTAAACGGCAGACCCTAAACACTCCAGTAAATCATTCCTGTTGACGTCATCACCATCATTATAAACGTCCTGTGACAAATTCGAGGGATTGGTGCTTAACTTACAAGTCACACGTCCCTGTTTTTGGACGGTACCGCTCAGGTACCGTCTATAGTAGTGGCAATTTTGAGAGGCATACAACAATTGGTTCCCGTTTTCAAAACGCAAAACAGACTGAAAGCCGGGTAACATGTCAATATCATACACATTGACCTAATTACTTCACGAAAAGTAGTTCCAAAGTTTACCGACCTTGATAATAGCATAAACGTTTCAATAAAATGAAATATTAAAAGGTGACCTGCTAAAGTGGTTTGTGAACTAATTAGCTTTTTCTGTGGAGTTCAGATGGGTTTAAAGCAATGTATTAATACACACGAGTTTGTTTACAGTTTTGGATTTATCGTAGATATGGTGTCATCTTTCTACGTATACCTCACTCTGTGCTTGTAAAATTAATTGGAAAATACCCCACTTAAGGCCACTCCAAATTGATCTCACGTTCGTCGGATTTCCCGCACCAAATTATCAGGATTTGAAAAACAAATATTTTAATTTGCGCTGGGTCGAAATTTGTCGGGGTTTTGTTAGTTTATTATCATCCGCAAATGGAAGAACATGTTCCCAGCGACTACCGCGTTATCGTGTCGGTAGACTGTCTTGCAGACATGTAGCAACCGTTTGTTCGGTTAAAATTTTGTAATATTCGATCGCATTTAAAATCAAGCAAAGTTCAAGATGGCAGCGCCCTAGCTTGGAAAGTCGTACAAAATACAAATACTGAATGAAAAATGCATGCAGTAGCGAAAACGGATAATAGGGAATGAATCATATTCGGATAGAATAAAGCAAGCATGGAGCTGTAAAATGTGTATTTGGTCCGTCTATACTTCTGATCAACACATATGTGTACGATTCGATGCTTCGTTATAAACGTCTTGATTGGGAAAATACATTAATCTAGGATAGCATGGAAGAATAGCTACACAACTAGAATTTAGAACACACAATGGTATTGGTAAGCCCCTTATTTAGTTTCAGTTTTACATTGTTCAGAATCGCCCTGTATGTCAGTGGTTGTGTCCAGATATAACACATGTATTTAGTTTAAGGCAAGAAATACTTAATCAGTTTTCAAGGAAATTTTACTTGGCAAACAGAAGCTATCAGAAGTGTAGATTATGTAAGCCATCTTTGAGGCATATCCACCAAGGCATTAAGGAGTTATGACCCATTAACAGAAACTAGTTGTGCATCTCACAGTCTTCACGATAACCCACTTGCCTGACGCCCGGGACAAGTTAAATATCCTTCGGACAAGTAACAAATCCATTTCGCTTGCCCGAACGGGCAAGTCGTGTTCGTGGTCCGGTCTTACTAAAAATTGATGATGTAGTAGTACGCAATACTTCGACTGGTTTTCATTTTTTGTCAGTTTTGTTTGTGTAAATCCACTTTTTCATCAACCATTGTTACCAGTCTTCGTTTCCGATTTAACAAATCAGAACATCATGTTTCTTCCCTTTTAGACGGTGCTGTTAATTTTATTCGGGTAAGTGAAAGTGAATTCGGGCAAGTGATAATTGCAAGCGAATGGGCAAGTCCGTCAAAAAAATTATCGTGAAGACTGAATCTCATGGTAACATTCAAGTCTAAGTGGGTGGCACACTGATGTCTAGTTTTAAGTTTGCAGCCAGCATTGCTCAATGTTTTTGTTACTCAATAAATGGATAGAATTGGAGAAAAAAGCACTGTCAGTGAAATTTTGAGAAATATAAGAAAAATAAAATGATGAATAAAGACCTGCCGCCTGTGAAATTTTGAGAAGTAAAAAAAATACAAATACATATTTTGCTCGCTCGCCCCTTCGTTTTCTTAAAAAAATCTGAAGAACTAATGATCAATTTGGTGTGGCCAAAATTAATGGGCTTTTATTAAAGCCAGTAAAACACTTAACACATGTATAACATATATACGCAAAGGCTAATTAGTTTCAAACGTATATACAGGCATAATAAATTATATAACATTTACCTTTATATTGTCATTTGTAGCGTCTGTCTATCATGTTTCCTTACTTTAAAATGTTAGCACTTAATTATCATATCATGATGTCTAGTCATTTTGTGTGGTTATCCTGTTGTATAGTTTCTATTACCCTTTTTAGCTTCATACTGATAGCATAATATACTTTTTTTTTTCGCTCGCTCGAATAAAAGACAGTTTGAAAAAAAAATATTTTTTTTTTTTTCGCTCGATCGCCCCATTTTTTGGGGGAAAAATCCGAAGAACAAAAAAATAATTTGGTGTGGCCCTACAACAAGATAACTCAATGCCCATGGCAAGCTAGTGATATCATAACTTTATGCCTCAGGCATACTGATTTTACTCTAAGTTAGTGCTGATATAATTTAATATGTCATTTTATAATTAAATATTCACAAACGTTACATATTAAAAGGGTCTGATATCTTTGTTTTAATTTATTTACAATCGTGACAAACATTGCACTTGTTTTACAATTATAAGGTTCTGCCATTATTACTGACCATTTTTCTTTATTTCGGTTTGAAAATCTAGCATTTCTAGGACAAGTCAATTTGAAGATCTCTTGGAAAAAATGTTTACTATTTTTCAATAAATTTTTATTCTTTTTCGCATTTCTGTTTTAGTTTTGTTTCGTATTCCATGCAAACCATCTTACCTATTTACACATACTTTGATATTATAAAACTGTCTAGTTACAAAACGGAAACTTGTATGCAACGAGTTGCCAGCTTGGCTACAGAGACGAGTGGTACCGTCCCACAGCACTTTTGTGCTTTGATTGGACGAGTTATCGTCAATTTAAATTTACAGCAAAGTTATTAATGCGACTATACAGAACGGTATACTGAACGTGGATATGGTGTATAACTTATCCTAAGGACACTGATTACCTATATGTATTAAACTTATCAACTTTGTCGCAAAAAATGTTAAAACAAATACTTAGTGTTATCATTAGTAATCTTGCTCGCTTCGACTTTTCCTTTTTAAACTAGTGTTTTTAATTCAAATTCATCGTTAACAAGCAAAGTTACATGTCATAGTTCTTGCTAGATTATGGGAAAACAATATCCCGTATACAAAATAGATGTAGTGAAATAAACACATGGTACGTTCATTTATATTAATTGGGTGCTCCCGACCTCACACTTATTCTACCATCAATCAAATAAGATAAAACTAACAGTGTATACAGAACAACCCACTAACATAAGAGACAGGAACGGATAACGCATGCAGATACATTATTAGTTATACAGGTTGTTGACAGGGTATATGGGGGAATACAACCAGTTTGTGTGCCATATAACCCGAGGCGTTAGCCGAGGGTTATATGAATCGCAGACTGGTTATATTCCCCCATATACCCTGTCAACTACCTGTATAACGAATTTATAATACTGCAATTCCTTGTTTTCATACGAATTTAGTTAAACAAGCAATGTTTCGATGCCTAGCTCTCTAGATCTAATAATTAGATCTGTGTATTTTTGGTGTTTTTGGTTCATAAAATTGTTTAGAGTATTTTAGTTTTGTAAAATATCAGTTATTAAAACGTATTCCTTTAAAAATATATCGGGAATTACTTGTTGTAGATCAAATTTCTTTTATTTCACTCACACGTTATAATGCCTGAATATTAATTGCATTACCCCGTAAGGTACCTCAATACACATGGTTAAGCGCGCGCTTGCACTCTAATTTTTATTTTCAAGCGTCTGATCTCATGGACTTTATCGAACTGAATTTGGCTCAAACCTTAAAAAATCTATCGTTTTGAATATTAATACTAGCACACATGTACTCTGTTCAATATTTATTGAATCATGTGTGAATATCAATTGTCAATTTCTAGTAAGTTGCGGATATCAAGAGATAAAAGTTTTCGAGTCGAGCTGTCAGCGAAAATTGTCACGAGGCGCATGAAGGGAAAAACGTCATATACTCTGTCAGCGCCGTGTATATAGAATCCTATACGCGAGCCTTTAACCAATGAAATTACTGGATTTTTCTTTGCAGTATTATAAGTAATTATATACAATATAAAACCCGATAATCTAGTCAAAAATACACTCGGCAAATAATCAAAAGGCAGGTCAACTGAAGAGATTCTGCAAAGGGCACGACAGGGTGGGCATTATACAAAAAGTTAAACGTCTCCATTCTGTTTCAGTTTTTATAAGTGTTCACAGTGTGTAACTATTCATGTGGAAACATAGCTGGCTCTTGTCTGTATGAAACATGCGCTCAAAAGTTCAGCTTTGTAACTCTTCTCGCGAGTATTTCATTATTATTTTTGTAATTACTGAGACAAACCCTATAATGTTTCTCATTTATTGCGTAGTTTCTCTTGTTTTACCAACTGTGAACAAAACGTAAGTAGCATGGTGTATACAATGATTTGTTAGTGTTATAATATCATCTGGTTTACCTCATACACATAGTTCCTAAAACCTCAGTGTTACCATTCTGGAAATCATTTCTGATTGAAATCATTTGATTGTGTTCTCAAATTTTAGATGCAAGCTGTTATAGCTGTTTGGGGGTTCGGTTTGTAGTCGTATTTTACAGTCACAAGTGTACAAGAACATATCCACATTGTTTGTAAAGAGTAAGAGTGCAATGTCAGGTATGAACGATCGTGTTATTGCGTATCGTCAATATGTTGGCAGATTGGTAACATTTGTTTCCACATGCTTTGATATTATAAAACTTACACATTTGATTATTAATGTATATTACTGTTCATACTATATTGAAGCGAGTGTTTTGTTCGTCCGGTATACAGTATTAGCATACAGTTCGTTAAAGCACGATTAATATAATGTATATTCTAATTTATTTTCGGCACAGTTGTACTAACATGGTTTTGCTATTTGCATATCAGTGTTGTGTTAGCCAGCAATCGTAATTTTAACCTTCAAATTGCGCCGACCATCTGCTATCACGATATTTCTTGTTAAATTCTATTTCATATTAATCAGTCCACATCTTTTGTACGCTAGTTGATTTATCCTGTCATTGATTATTTGTTTCTGTATCAGGTATTGTAACTGCTAAACGAAAACCAACACGAAAAGTAAAACTCACATCGACGCAACTGTATTTGTTTGTACACAAGATTTAATTTTGTTTAGGTTTTATTGCACTTAAAACGTCTGTGGGTGAAAAACAACAAACAGCATCATTAACCCTTAATGAGAATGGCAACTGTTGAGGAAAAATGCTCTATTCTATTGATCGTTTCCTTCTTGTACAAGTTTGATAATGCAATTTGTTTCCTATTTACCTAAACAAAGTAGACTTATTCATTAATTTAATTATTTTAGAAAAAGTAACTCCGTGTTAATATATATATATTTGTTTGTATACACGTTGCAATAATGTGATGAGGGTATTCTGTAGTTTAAGTCCATTAATGAATACTAAGTTGTTAAAAGTAATTATCGTTGACCTCTCTTATTGATTGACGTCATAGTCTAAATATTCACTGAGATAAATCAGTTTTTTTGGTTGATTCAGTAGTTTATTCCGGCATTATGTAATAAAACAGCTAAGAAAAGCATCAACGTTTTAATGTCCTTGTTCACGATCGATGTCTCCTGTTACATTTACTGTTTCTATTGCAGTGGAGTATTTTAGATGGAAAGATGAGTGCAATAAGTTTAACGTTGGTTAAGTTTGACCTTACATCGTCTGCTAGGTTGTACATCGGAAAGTCTTGTGCTTTGACACAAACGTGTCAACATTTTACGCTACTGTTCTCAACCAGACTCTTTCTGGTGTTCCTATCAATTGCATTCATATTAGAACCTCGTCGGGATTTTTAAGTGACTTTTGTTGCTTTTCCCTGACTTAAAACTAAAGTAATACCGCAATATTTCGTGTCCAGAATCTAAATAAAATATGAAGTTGACAGGTCTGATAGCTGGCTGAATATCAGACAGCCAATCGTAGTAATCTGTCTCAAGCGTAAAACAATATTTTGCAAATAATGCCATTGAGCTACAAAGAAACTTAGACTTGTTATTAGAATATTGTAACAAATGGAAACTTAAAGTTAATATTTCGAAAACCAAAGTTGTTATATTTAGTAAAGGCGGCAGATTACCAAATGATTTGTATTTTTATTATGACGGTGAACCTATTGATATTGTTAACAGATTTATATATCTTGGAGTTGTTTTTACTTCTGGTGGCTCATTTTCGGATGCTCAGAAAACACTATCTGGACAAGCATTAAAGGCTATATTTAAAATGGATAAGTACTTGTATAAATTCACAACTATTACTGTTAGGCATAGAATTGAGCTATTTGATAAATTAATTGCTCCTATTTTAAACTATGGAAGTGAAGTGTGGGGGTTTAATAGAGGTGTAGCCACTGAAAGAGTACATATACAATTTTGCAAACGCATTTTAGGTGTTAAAACATTAACACAAAATGATTTTATATATGGTGAATTGGGCAGAATGCCTCTTCAAAATGCAAGATATGTTAATATTTTAAAGTTTTGGGCTAAGATTGTAAATGCAAATGAACATAGATATATAAGAAAAATATATGACACGTTATATAATGATATTATTGACAATAATAGAGTAAATTGGTGTTCACTTACCAGAGTTTTACTATGTACACTTGGGTTTTATGAAGTATGGTTGTTTCAAACTATTGGGGATATCAAATTATTTGTATTAAATGTGAAACAAAGGATAAAAGATCAATTTTTACAGAACTGGACCGGAAGACTTCAAGATTCTAGTAGAGCGTCATTATATAGATTCTTGTCATCTCATAATTTCCAATCATATCTTGATGTTGTTAATATTAAAAAAAATAGAATATGCATTTCTCGTTTACGTATCTCTTCTCATAGATTATGCATCGAAACAGGTCGTTGGAACAAACCAAGAGCTACCCCTGTTAATGAAAGAAAGTGTTTGTTATTTGAAGAATTAAAAGATGAGTTTCATTTTGTATTAAAATGCAATTTATATGTCGAGTTACGAAATAAATATATACCTGGATATTTCTGGAGGCGCCCGAATATGCCCAAATTTATCGAACTTTTAAATTCTAGGAATAAGAAAATTATTAGGAACTTGGGAATTTATGTAGAAAAAGCTTTCAATGTTAGAACAAATACACTTTATCTAAACAACGTATGATAAACTTAGTAAGTAGTATTAGTTTCATATCAGAAGATATAACATATATATTTTTAGCAATTATTTGGTGTCTAATTCAATAAAATAAGTTTATTCACTGTCCGTTAAGATTTTCAAATAAAGATATTCATCTCAGTGATATGAAAATATTATGTTATTAAATTGGTGTTCGGCATATTTGTATACTTTTATTTATAAACTCATTCAAATTCAATTTTACGATTAGAATATGTTTTGATAAATTAAAGTAGTATTATATGTCTGTCAATGTGTAATGCTTTTTTATGTTTCTGGTTGCGATATTTATACATTATCGAGTATAAGTAATGTTGAATGTGCACGTTTGTTGCCATCTTTATAACTTTGCTATAGTGCATTATAACCCTGCAGATGACCTTATATTTCGTTTCGATAAGGAATCAGTGCTAGGGACATGGTACTCCTATACTTATTATGATATATATGTATATATATTGTATGTATTAGGATTATTGTCAATAGTAAATGTATTATGATCATGTTTTATACACGCGCAAACGCACGCACGCACACGCACATATATATATATAAAACAGATTGTAGGGTTATAATTTTCATATAATTTTATAATGATATGTTAGTAATGTTGGTATGTTGATATTAATAATATGATATGTTCATATTTTGATGTTCGCCATATTTATAATTATATCTGTTTGTATACTGTTTTGCCACATGGGTCTGTGACCTTCTGGTTTTAAACGAAATAAACTTTAAAAACTTTAAAACTTTATTATATTTTCATTCCAACAATGTTATTTTTATGAAACTTGGTCGATCGGGTTTTAATGATAAGTTTCATTAAACATTAATGACACGCGATATGCTATGCAAATGACATTATATATAGCATATAAAACTGGAAGTGTGGGATAGCATATGATGATATTGCTTCAACATGTATGGTGTTGAGATCGAGGAATATGTTTTCGTTTATGCTCTACACAAACTTGATCACATTCGGGTGTCATCGTGAAATTTAGAAATTAACTGACGGCCTAGTTTTTTTTATAATTGGTTTGGATGTATGTTAACAAGGTGTAATATCGGTAAGTATCGCTTTATATGTGAATTAGGTCTTATAATGTACGGTTCTTTTTTTTGTATCATATCATATCATGTTTGATACTGCATACAATTTTGTCGGCGCTAAAGACGATTTAGCAACATAATTAGTCATTGACTCATTTCTTTCTGACACTAACTTGGACAAGATTGTGGAAATCTAATGACGATAAATAACAACATGTCTAACTTCAGGGAGTATACGTCTTTATTCATAATGACAATCGTCGAGCAAATCAGATGTGATCTTTTAGAACAAAAATCTAGCCTCTCTTAGGATCACAGAGTTGAAAGAAGAAACTAAAGTCTTAAGGTAGCTCACTCCTGAAAGTGAAACATTCCTTATAACAACGATTCTATGATTCCCTGTTATTAGTTAAGAAAAAAGTGTCCTCAGTTAGTTTTTGTTGAAACAAATGTATTTTTGTGTTTTAATTTTTTTGTAATATTATATTTTATCAACACACCTCAAAACGACCTTTTCTGACCTTACAACAGTTACTGTTGAAAATGGGGTATGGCTTAAGAAATCATCATACACATTAATAAAATGAGTCCAAACTAGTAAAATACACTTGTGTAGCCAAGGAGATATCACTGTGGTACAAATATAAAACAAAAAATGTCAAAAGGTATGAAAAATCTCTTCAGATTTTAATTTCTATGATCATTTTTATCAAACAAATACATAACAGGAAAGGGGACAAAATATACATTTTTATCCAACCTTTTTATATAATAAACTTGCATAAATAATAACAAGGATTTTGTGTACCACTGATAATCTTATAGATAGTTATGTTAATTTCAATAAAAAAAAAATAAAAAAGTATATGCTTGTGTTCATATAAGAGAGTCATCATTTAAAATGTCTAACATGTCAGCTTTTTAACATGTTTTAACTTTTAATTAAGTGCTTTTGTAAAATATATATATATGTCACAGTAAGTTCAATTGACTTTTGTACAAAGACAAACCAAAATTCAATAATATGGAAAAAAAACATATTTTAGAAATTAATGAATACATAACATGTATGCACCTATCTTAAAAAGCAACTTCACAATAAAACAGTTTCAACTGAATGATAATCTTAAAATTACATGACAAGACTATCTTCTGTGACAAGATTTATTTTTGTTTCCATAGTAACTCAAAATATTGTTACAAAGTCTCATACATTTAATTTAACTACGTTCTGAGCACATTAACTTCCTGATTCCTATCCTTAATGACAGTTACCAGGCAGGTAGGCACATGGTAACCATTATTTAACTAGGTCTCGGCTCATCAATTGGTCATATCAGAATGGACCCCTTCCATGATTCCAACCTTCCACTTCCTGCTTCCACTCGGCCACAATATATTAGAAAGTTACATTTCTTTTCCAGATGCACAATTATTTCCATAATAATGATTCCTGGTTTACTGGTAGTTTAAATGAATGCAAAATCTGCATTAAAAATAAAGTTACTGGAGTAAATATTGACAACAAAACCAATATTGTTTCTTCAATACATCAAAACATATACATTTGTATTATTTTTCACTTCCCTGAAGATTTAACACTGTAGACATGGAAACAACACAATTAATATGTAATTAATATGAAGCTCACACACATGTTATGTACAACATATTCATTCATGTCAATTTTAACATCAAATTGGATTGACATCAGTATAAAGTGAATGTTTTATTTTGCTGACTGGAAAAGTACAGAACTAAATATCAATTTCTGTTTGTTTCTAGATTTCAGTTATTCCTTGAAATACTCTGAAATAGAAGGAAATTAATAAGAATACATGTGAAACCTCAACAATAAGACATCATTGGCTCCAGAGAAAGTTGTTTTTTTCTGTCAGGCAGTCTGATTATCAAGTTGAAATATAGAAGGAAAATAAAAACAACTGTCATATATATTACTCAGGTAGTATTAATTGATCATAATTCCAGGATATTTTAGAGTGATGTTTTACAGTACATCAACTCAGCAGTTTTAATATTCCAACATGACTGTGTATGTGTAAACATGTAAAGTTAACTAATACTAAACATATTAAATTTTGCTTGGAGCTTCACATGATGCAAAAGTCTGGGTTCAATTCCCTTATCCGGCATTGGTTGTTTGATTTTGATTTTTTTTAAACAGATTGATATATAGTTTATAAGCAGAAAACATTTATATAATATATATATGCTGTATATGCCATAGATTCATGCCCCTAAAGAAGCATTCTTAAAGTCATGGTACGTTCATTCACTACACCGTTTACTTACAATTTTTATTAACTAAAAACAACATTAATTTAAATAATTAGAATGTCTGAATCAACATTTGTGTATGTTTTGCTATGAAATATGTATTTAATAATCTGATTTATCAGTAAACTTTCTCATTAAATTCACACACTGGGGAATCTGCATCGTTCTGGTTTATAAACTCTTGATGACGTAAAAAAGATGACGAAATATCATGTTTATCTAGACCTATAATAACATCGCTGTGTTTTAATTGCGACTAATTATTTGCGGGCAAAATTACGCTTCACAATGCTGCTTTCGATTTTGTCAAAGAACAAAATTGTTGGTCTTGATCAAGTTGATGATTGATCTGTTGATTATTCGAAAAAATGAGTACGTCATTCATTCAAAGTTATTATATGTTCACTAACCATGATTTCCGATTGCATCTACAGTGTTGCAGTATCCCCTCTGTTCCGCCAACTCTTCTTCTGTGTCTGAACGATGCTTTTGAGTCTGTTTATTTGTTTTACGCTTTCAAAACCGTGCTATTTTACGAAGGATGTCAACAACGCAAAAAGCGGGTCTATGTCGAAGGGAGGTAAATCATGATGTCGCAAAAGTAAATAATACCGTAATAAGAGTAAATAATAGCGGAATATAGTTTATTATTAACAAATTGGAAGCGAATCGCTACAGTAACGCTACAGTTCGTTGTTTAATACCATTTAATAGTTTATTGGGGCGACTTTAACAAACAGTAACATCCCAATCGTAACTACTCGGCGGTATCCGGCAGAGCTCGGAATACATATTATTTATATCTCCGAGGTGTTCCGAGTGTTAACATCCTCTAACATCCACACACGGGCTGTGCAAAAATATACGCAGATGACGCAAAACGTCAGGAGTGAGCTACCTTAATGGAACATTTATCGTTACTTATCAGAGGTGAAATATGTAATAGAGATCTTAAGGCAAATAGTCTAGACGCTACTAATGATCTGAACGGTTACTGACCCGGTCAGTTAGGGGTTGTAACGAAATACGTAGATAATAGTGAGGTTCTCATTGTAAGCCGGTATTTAAATGGCTTACGAGCTCTTGAAATGTGTGTATTCATTTGACGTTTGCGACGTAAAAAAGAAATGTGGGGTTACTTGTCAGAATGTAAACAACAAAGCATACAATCAATGCAGTCGATTTTATTCTTATCCGCTCGTAGTCCATTTCCTATGTATGTAAGGTCCATTTCCTTTGTATATAAGGTAAACCTCTTCAAATTGTAAGAACTTTTTGCAGTAAACAAGGGTTTACTCCACCATCAAGCAACATTGCCATTGCTGACGATTAAAAAAAATGTATGATTTACTTTATGTCAATGTTTGAGCTTTTGTCGCGAATACAACTCGTCGATAATGTTGTAAATTAATAACATTATTGACAATTGGTGTATTATTATATAAGTATATCAGTCTTGACATACGATAGTTATATAGTAAAGCATTAACAATGTCATGAACTTGTTGGCGAAATTATTATAGATTTCGAACCTGATGGTTTTCCTTTTTAAACATTGAATGTGGTATAAGGTAAAAGGCGTGTCTGTCTGTGAGACGTTCAAGCAGTAATAAATCATCAACGTTTAGCAATGTCGTTGATTTAGCTTGAACGGCGATACGAATCACAGAGTAGTGAGTTCACTCGTCTGTCACACTAGATGTTCCTCATGCTCATTTTCAACCCTTTCGAAATAATTTCCTGTTTTTATAGAGAACGGCTAGAGATGAATTTTAACTATGCAAGAATGGAACGAAATGAAACGAACTTAGCACAATATATCTGATATTATCTGCTTATGGTTCATTTGGTTTAATTCAGGTGGAATAATCACATCTAACATAAGCGTATTTGTGCTGTGTGTGTAGAAACAACGTTGACATTAATTATATATTGAAATTATTATGTTGCTGAAAATTGATTTCTAAAGTTATTCCTTTACAAGTATAATCCTTGAACTTTACGGCGATTATTGCCAAACCTCAGTATAAAAACTCATTGCAACTTAATAAAACTAATAATCAAGGATATGTTATCAACAGGCTGTATCTCCAATGTCCACATCCATACCTGAACTAATTATCATCTGGTTCTATTATCAGATTATTGTCATGTTATAACAATACAAACATATAAATCGCATTAACTATTCTGTCGTTTAGTAACAGACAATGCTTTCATCGCATTCAGTGTGAATCAATGATTTAATGTTTTATGTAGAATGTCGCATTAGGATAATTGTATAACGACAATAAAACAACACACAAGATACAGATCAATTAAAAAACTGCAATTGTATGAAACATTCTTCTCCCGACACAAATACACATAAACACCTTTCTACTTGGTCAACTTACGTTACTACAATAGTAGGTTTGGTTCTTATCTTTACAAGTATACGTAGATGTATTTGTAACATCTGATTTGCGAGTTCAATAGCTTCAAAGAATGTTTTCGTACGGAATGAGAAACAATTGGTCAGTATTAGAATGCATTTGTTTTGAAACTTGTGACAATATAGATACTGACCTATTAGATATAACATGAATTTGTCATGAGTACATGTAGAAACAAACTTTTGCTGGAAACCCGAGAGCGCTTGTTCTTAAACTTTAAAGCAAACTTGATGCCGTGCAATAACATAATTTAGTAATTTGTAACATATACAAATATATTGCAAACTTATAAGGTCCAGATAGTAACAAACACTGTGTAATATACCAGCCAGTATATATACGAACAGCTCCAAGGATGTATAACCGTTCTGTTGCTAAGTTTCTCTTGGGGTGTTGCCTCACATCGTCTACCATTTTCGTGTCATGTCTTTCCTTATACTTAACCTAATTTAGTTGCAATGTTATATACATTCTTACTGCGACCGTCACTGTATATACCTACATTTCCTAATTTATCTGTTTATTTATGATGTTGTTCTTTGTCTCTTAGGACTCAAAGTTAAGGAAACATGTGAAGTATTTAAATCATTGTAAATGTTCCGTCTACATATGGTGCTACACATTTTAACTCGGGACCAGCCATGAAGAAAACAATATATTCCTGTCTCCTAAGTGTGAAAGGTGAAGTTTCGAGACAGCCATATCAATATTATAATACATAGGTATGTGCTTAATGATATTAATGCATGTTTCGGTTAGTAATTGCATAGACATTTTGCAAGAGCGTCAGCGCTGAATTAATGATACACATACAGCTTAATTAGTGGATATAACTTATCGCAAAATAGTCTTAAAATGAAGTAAATAAGTCACTAAATCAGTACTTAATTAGTACTACACATAGCACTTGATACCAAACAATCGAATATACATTTGTTATATGATCAAATAGACAGATATGCCGCAAAGGATATAAAAATGACAACGGTTGTAATACGTTTGACTCAATTGCAATGTTCTCCAAAAATAACATTTGAAAAGTTTGTGAAAAAAGGCTTGTACAATTGCTAGACACATTTGTAAACTCGTTCGGTTGACTAAATTGGAAGACTATAAGGAAGCTTGTATGAGTGATCCGCGAGTCTTTCAGAAGAATTTGTGCTAGTACGACCGATTAGATACATATGCTACCCTTCTGATTCACGCGTTGACGTTACCTTTTAGAATCGAGTATTGACAAGGGTAATGATCATGTCTCATGAGAAATGTGCGAACTCAGTAAATAGCTAAATGTCGCAATAAAAGTAAATAATATACCAGATCACATTATCCATAGATAACATGAAATAATTAATATAGCAAATACAGGAAAGGCAACTCATATATTTAGTCTGAACATTTTCAAAGTAAAATGTGTAAAATTTAAACATCGTGTGAGTAGTGAATGTAGTCAAAATCAATAACCTGCCCTGCACTTTAGTCAAGTTGAGGGTTTGTGGTGCCAAAAAGCAAAAACATGTCATCACTCGCACTCGGGCTTTCCTGACAGTGTCAGTCATACATTGTGAAGTAATGTCAGCCATTAAATGTGAATTAATGTGAAATATGAAGTGATCAACTCCACTCGTACTGGAATGACAACCGTCACGTGCATGAGTAACGTGTAACCACAATTAGACGCATCAACATTTATGTTGCTTGAAACAGGGAAATTTGAAGTAACACCAATGTAACAATCATAGTTCCACACAAACATTGTGGAGAAAGTCCTGCGCAGTGATGAAAGAAAACTATTTGAAAACATGAGTTTCAAATTGTCAGCATGGCAATATTCACGTACTTTCAAGGAAAATGTATTGAATTTCTTGCAGAAGAAGCTAGTCAGAGTGATCCACAGGTCTTCTGTTATATATAGAGACCACACTACTGCGCATACATATGCATCCCTCTTATTCACGCGTTGAAGTTATCATTTAAACTATTTAAGATTTAGTAATGACCATATTCAATAAGAAATTTGAGAAATTAGTAAACAACTAAATGTCGCTCTGAAAGGGAACAATAGTCATGCATCACAATATACATTGACAACATAATCATAATAAAAAAAATTGGGATATAATACATCACACTATACATTGACAACATAATCATAATATAATATTGGGATATAATACACCACAATTAATGACGGAATCCTGCACCCGCCGTCGATATAATACACCACAATTAAGTACGGAATCCTGCCCCCGCCGTCCACTTATCGACATAACATAACAGAAACACGAACTCTTAAAATTAAGGTTTTAATTTGAAATTGTCCCGGTTTAATTTACCACAAAAAGTTTATAATTTGACTGGATAATTATTTCACTAATGTGAATATATATCACCACAAATCGGGGTCAGCAAATAAGTAAACAACATTTCTTATTTTCATCCAATTTTAATTAACTGTATTTATCCGAATATTCGAATAGTGAAATAATATTCGAATACTCGGAGTAATTCGAATATTCGTAGACATCCCTACAGTTAAACATAAATAGAAACAAATACCACACAGCGATTTACAGTCTTGAAACTGTCAGCAAAACTTCCCAGAGTCCCATATGCTGATTCTGAAAAAATGTATATCACACTGTAGTAAAAGTATAAACAAATACATTGAAATCGATCATGAAATAAATCGGACTAATCTTATATAAATGTTTTCGTCTTCAAATTTCATTAACGTTTTGAAGACTCTGTGTGGAAGTTTGACCGCAGTATCTTACTAGATATCTACCAGTTTCACTTTTAAATCGATGCGCAGTTGATTAAATATTTGTAAGATCTACGATGACAGATTAAGGGCAAATGTCAATCGATGTTTTTTGCTATTTATTGATATAATAAATATCAAACCTAGTGTCTGACTGGATGTCATAATATCAATGTTTCTTATGTGAGACATCATTACTGTAATGTTTTCTGAAGTTTATTTTGGCGACATATGATTTAATTTTGCGACATGTTCGAGTCTGACTTAATCGTAGATGTTCACGTGTTCCTGTTTCATTGTCCTGTTCATGTGTTTGCTATGTATGTATCATGTGTTTGCTATGTATGTAGCATGTGTTTGCTATGTATGTATCATGTGTTTGCTATGTATGTAGCATGTGTTTGCTATGTATGTATCATGTGTTTGCTATGTATGTAGCATGTGTTTGCTATGTATGTATCATGTGTTTGCTATGTATGTAACATGTGTTTGCTATGTATGTAGCATGTGTTTGCTATGTATGTATCATGTGTTTGCTATGTATGTATCATGTGTTTGCTATGTATGTATCATGTGTTTGCTATGTATGTATCATGTGTTTGCTATGTATGTATCATGTGTTTGCTATGTATGTATCATGTGTTTGCTATGTATGTAGCATGTGTTTGCTATGTATGTATCATGTGTTTGCTATGTATGTATCATGTGTTTGCTATGTATGTAGCATGTGTTTGCTTTGTATGTAGCATGTGTTTGCTATGTATGTAGCATGTGTTTGCGATGTATGTAGCATGTGTTTGCTATGTATGTAGCATGTGTTTGCTATGTATGTAGCATGTGTTTGCTATTTATGTAGCATGTGTTTGCTATGTATGTATCATGTGTTTGCTATGTATGTATCATGTGTTTGCTATGTATGTATCATGTGTTTGCTATGTATGTATCATGTGTTTGCTATGTATGTAGCATGTGTTTTGCTATGTATGTAGCATGTGTTTGCTATGTATGTAGCATGTGTTTGCTTTGTATGTAGCATGTGTTTGCTATGTATGTAGCATTTGTTTGCTATGTATGTATCATGTGTTTGCTATGTATGTAGCATTTGTTTGCTTTGTATGTAGCTTGTGTTTGCTATGTATGTAGCATGTGTTTGCTATGTATGTAGCATTTGTTTGCTATGTATGTAGCATGTGTTTGCTATGTATATATCATGTGTTTGCTATGTATGTAGCATGTGTTTGCTTTATATGTAGCATGTGTTTGCTATGTATGTAGCATGTGTTTGCTATGTATGTAGCATGTGTTTGCTATGTATGTAGCATGTGTTTGCTATGTATGTAGCATGTGTTTGCTATGTATGTAGCATGTGTTTGCTATGTATGTAGCATGTGTTTGCTATGTATGTAGCATGTGTTTGCTATGTATGTATCAATTGTTTGCTATGTATGTAGCATGTGTTTGCTATGTATGTAGCATTTGTTTGCTATGTATGTAGCATGTGTTTGCTATGTATGTATCATGTGTTTGCTATGTATGTATCATGTGTTTGCTTTGTATGTATCATGTGTTTGCTATGTATGTAACATGTGTTTGCTATGTATGTATCATGTGTTTGCTATGTATGTATCATGTGTTTGCTATGTATGTATCATGTGTTTGCTATGTATGTATCATGTGTTTGCTATGTATGTAGCATGTGTTTGCTATGTATGTAGCATGTGTTTGCTATGTATGTAGCATGTGTTTGCTTTGTATGTAGCATGTGTTTGCTATGTATGTAGCATTTGTTTGCTATGTATGTATCATGTGTTTGCTATGTATGTAGCATTTGTTTGCTTTGTATGTAGCTTGTGTTTGCTATGTATGTAGCATGTGTTTGCTATGTATGTAGCATTTGTTTGCTATGTATGTAGCATGTGTTTGCTATGTATATATCATGTGTTTGCTATGTATGTAGCATGTGTTTGCTATGTATATATCATGTGTTTGCTATGTATGTAGCATGTGTTTGCTTTATATGTAGCATGTGTTTGCTATGTATGTAGCATGTGTTTGCTATGTATGTAGCATGTGTTTGCTATGTATGTAGCATGTGTTTGCTATGTATGTAGCATGTGTTTGCTATGTATGTAGCATGTGTTTGCTATGTATGTAGCATGTAGCATGTGTTTGCTATGTATGTAGCATGTGTTTGCTATGTATGTAGCATGTGTTTGCTATGTATGTAGCATGTGTTTGCTATGTATGTAGCATGTGTTTGCTATGTATGTAGCATGTGTTTGCTATGTATGTAGCATGTGTTGGCTATGTATGTAGCATGTGTTGGCTATGTATGTAGCATGTGTTTGCTTTGTATGTATCAATTGTTTGCTATGTATGTAGCATGTGTTTGCTATGTATGTATCATGTGTTTGCTATGTATGTATCATGTGTTTGCTATGTATGTAGCATTTGTTTGCTATGTATGTATCATGTGTTTGCTATGTATGTAGCATGTGTTTGCTATGTATGTATCATGTGTTTGCTATGTATGTAGCATGTGTTTGCTATGTATGTAGCATGTGTTTGCTATGTATGTAACATGTGTTTGCTATGTATGTAGCATGTGTTTGCTATGTATGTATCATGTGTTTGCTATGTATGTATCATGTGTTTGCTATGTATGTATCATGTGTTTGCTATGTATGTATCATGTGTTTGCTATGTATGTATCATGTGTTTGCTATGTATGTATCATGTGTTTGCTATGTATGTATCATGTGTTTGCTATGTATGTATCATGTGTTTGCTATGTATGTAGCATGTGTTTGCGATGTATGTATCATGTGTTTGCTATGTATGTATCATGTGTTTGCTATGTATGTAGCATGTGTTTGCTTTGTATGTAGCATGTGTTTGCTATGTATGTAGCATGTGTTTGCTATGTATGTAGCATGTGTTTGCTATCTATGTAGCATGTGTTTGCTATGTATGTATCATGTGTTTGCTATGTATGTATCATGTGTTTGCTATGTATGTATCATGTGTTTGCTATGTATGTAGCATGTGTTTTGCTATGTATGTAGCATGTGTTTGCTATGTATGTAGCATGTGTTTGCTTTGTATGTAGCATGTGTTTGCTATGTATGTAGCATTTGTTTGCTATGTATGTATCATGTGTTTGCTATGTATGTAGCATTTGTTTCCTTTGTATGTAGCTTGTGTTTGCTATGTATGTAGCATGTGTTTGCTATGTATGTAGCATTTGTTTGCTATGTATGTAGCATGTGTTTGCTATGTATATATCATGTGTTTGCTATGTATGTAGCATGTGTTTGCTTTATATGTAGCATGTGTTTGCTATGTATGTAGCATGTGTTTGCTATGTATGTAGCATTTGTTTGCTATGTATGTAGCATGTGTTTGCTATGTATATATCATGTGTTTGCTATGTATGTAGCATGTGTTTGCTTTATATGTAGCATGTGTTTGCTATGTATGTAGCATGTGTTTGCTATGTATGTAGCATGTGTTTGCTATGTATGTAGCATGTGTTTGCTATGTATGTAGCATGTGTTTGCTATGTATGTAGCATGTGTTTGCTATGTATGTAGCATGTGTTTGCTATGTATGTAGCATGTGTTTGCTATGTATGTATCAATTGTTTGCTATGTATGTAGCATGTGTTTGCTATGTATGTAGCATTTGTTTGCTATGTATGTAGCATGTGTTTGCTATGTATGTAGCATGTGTTTGCTATGTATGTATCATGTGTTTGCTATGTATGTATCATGTGTTTGCTTTGTATGTATCATGTGTTTGCTATGTATGTAACATGTGTTTGCTATGTATGTATCATGTGTTTGCTATGTATGTATCATGTGTTTGCTATGTATGTAGCATGTGTTTGCTATGTATGTATCATGTGTTTGCTATGTATGTAGCATGTGTTTGCTTTGTATGTATCAATTGTTTGCTATGTATGTAGCATGTGTTTGCTATGTATGTATCATGTGTTTGCTATGTATGTATCATGTGTTTGATATGTATGTAGCATGTGTTTGCTATGTATGTATCATGTGTTTGCTATGTATGTAGCATGTGTTTGCTATGTATGTATCATGTGTTTGCTATGTATGTAGCATGTGTTTGCTATGTATGTAGCATGTGTTTGCTATGTATGTATCATGTGTTTGCTATGTATGTATCATGTGTTTGCTATGTATGTAGCATGTGTTTGCTTTGTATGTATCAATTGTTTGCTATGTATGTATCATGTGTTTCCTATGTATGTAGCATGTGTTTGCTATGTATGTAGCATTTGTTTGCTATGTATGTAGCATGTGTTTGCTATGTATGTATCATGTGTTTGCTATGTATGTATCATGTGTTTGCTATGTATGTAGCATGTGTTTGCTATGTATGTAGCATGTGTTTGCTATGTATGTAGCATGTGTTTGCTATGTATGTAGCATGTGTTTGCTGTTGTTTTAAGTAAACATTTCTTTTCATGTTTTGTTTTGCAAAACTAAGTATGGGCAATCTTTCTGCGCTACAAAGAAAACACTTATATGAAAGTAAGGCAAGACGAAATAGATTTACTTTTTCATAAAAATAAAGGCGACGAAAGTAATTTTATTAAAGGTAAAACCACAGAACGAGCAACGTTACACGTATCATTTGAAAATTATATATAATTTTATTATATTCACAATGTTTTATTTTCTTCATAGGGACTTACATGAAATAGGTCTTAGTCCTTAGTGTTGATATCTTCACAGTGATGACAAATCTAATACGAAGCCAAAACCAACTTTCTTACGTATAAATCATCACGAATTAATCGTGAAACTCATGACTGCAACAAAAACAGGAACACAAACTTCATTAAAATGCGTCGAATTAGACATTTTTTTGTGGCATTAAGAAGTATTTACTGCATTTATTTAGAAAATGATAATTTTATGAGTATAATAGGAGATCTTCTTACACTAATAATAATGTCATTTCTGTCGTCTTCGCTTGTTAGGATACGGGACTGACCGACGATCCTTTTAAAAAGAACATCGCATTTAAAATATGATATGTTAGCATTATTATTAAGAAAACACGCGATTTGAAACGTATACAACGGATAAAACGATTTCTTCTTTAACATCTAAAGACAATAAACTAGTAACTATAATGGATCTTCGTTTGATTTATTGTCTTAACTGAACCCAAGTTCTACCAGAATATATTTGCAATCATTTTGTTTAAGCATATATTTCTTCGAAAATGTCTGTGTTGGGAGGCATTGTCTTGTGTATGTAGAGTTGCATGTAGCAACTTATTCTCTCTGTTACGTTATCTGCCACTATTGTTTATCCTCTCACATTTGGCTTCAGCTGGCAACTCCCATGTACATCTGCCACTATTGTTTATCCTCTCACATTTGGCTTCAGCTGGCAACTCCCATGTACATCTGCCACTATTGTTTATCCTCTCACATTTGGCTTCAGCTGGCAACTCCCATGTACATCTGCCACTATTGTTTATTCTCTCACATTTGGCTTCAGCTGGCAACTCCCATGTACATCTGCCACTATTGTTTATCCTCTCACATTTGGCTTCAGCTGGCAACTCCCATGTACATCTGCCACTATTGTTTATCCTCTCACAAGTGGCTTCAGCTGGCAACTCCCATGTACATCTGCCACTATTGTTTATCCTCTCACATTTGGCTTCAGCTGGCAACTCCCATGTACAGGATGGTCATTTCAGAGATACTACACCACTATTGTTTATCCTCTCACATTTGGCTTCAGCTGGCATCTCCCATGTACAGGGTGGTCATTTCAGAGATACTACACCACTATTGTTTATCCTCTCACATTTGGCTTCAGCTGGCAACTCCCATGTACAGGGTGGTCATTTCAGAGATACTACACCACTATTGTTTATCCTCTCACATTTGGCTTCAGCTGGCAACTCCCATGTACAGGGTGGTCATTTCAGAGATACTACACCACTATTGTTTATCCTCTCACATTTGGCTTCAGCTGGCAACTCCCATGTACAGGGTGGTCATTTCAGAGATACTACACCACTATACTATTCTCCTTGAAATCAGTTGTCAACCAGACAGATGTCGTTTGTTCAGTTGCTTAATATCCTTATAACTAAATGTTTTGGCCACTATATAACGACTCAGGATAAGACAAGGTTGCAGTAAATGTTTTGGCCACTATATAACGACTCAGGATAAGACAAGGTTGCAGTAAATGTTTTGGCCACTATATAACGACTCAGGATAAGACAAGGTTGCAATAATTTGTTTTGCAGAACTCGGACTATTTTAAGTCAATAAATTTTGAAGAATGCAATACAAAAAATGTTTAATCTGACCAAACAACTTTGTATACTGCGAAACATTTTTATAACGGATATAGAAACTGTCATCACGAATAGGTCTTAAAATACACAAAATTATTTCGCTGAAATGTCTACATAAAAGAGATTTTCATTTTCACATGTCGATGTACATATATTTGCAGGTATTAACTATGACATTGTTTCATTTATTGTCGTTGAAAGCATAACAATATTTAATTATTTTCCCAATCCAGAACCATTATACTTTTTCTTTATATGTACTAAGTATACTTAATGACAACCACCAAACATTTATACACGAAACTGCTGTTTTAGCAAGGCTTCTGTCAATAATATTACGGAATATTTTAAACATTGTCTAGTTTTAATCATTCATGCAATTGTTCAATAGTTTTACATAATTGAACATGTATATATAGTGGGTAAATGATACTCATTATAAACATTATACGACAATAGTTTTACATAATTAAACATGTTTATACAGTGGGTAAATGATACTTATTATAAACATGTATATATAGTGGGTAAATGATACTCATTATAAACATTATACGACAATAGTTTTACATAATTAAACATGTTTATACAGTGGGTAAATGATACTTATTATAAACATGTATATATAGTGGGTAAATGATACTCATTATAAACATGTATATATAGTGGGTGAATGATACTCATTATAAACATGTATATATAGTGGGTAAATGATACTCATTATAAACATGTATATATAGTGGGTGAATGATACTCATTATAAACATGTATATACAGTGGGTAAATGATACTCATTATAAACATGTATATATAGTGGGTGAATGATACTCATTATAAACATGTATATATAGTGGGTGAATGATACTCATTATAAACATGTATATATAGTGGATAAATGATACTCATTATAAACATGTATATATAGTGGGTAAATGATACTCATTATAAACATGTATATATAGTGGGTAAATGATACTCATTATAAACATGTTTATATAGTGGGTAAATGATACTCATTATAAACATGTATATACAGTGGGTAAATGATACTCATTATAAACATGTATATACAGTGGGTAAATGATACTCATTATAAACATGTATATATAGTGGGTAAATGATACTCATTATAAACATGTATATACAGTGGGTAAATGATACTCATTATAAACATGTATATATAGTGGGTAAATGATACTCATTATAAACATGTATATATAGTGGGTAAATGATACTCATTATATACATGTATATATAGTGGGTAAATGATACTCATTATAAACATATATATACAGTGGGTAAATGATACTCATTATAAACATGTATATATAGTGGGTAAATGATACTCATTATAAACATGTATATATTGTGGGTAAATGATACTCATTATAAACATGTATATACAGTGGGTAAATGATACTCATTATAAACATGTATATACAGTGGGTAAATGATACTCATTATAAACATGTATATATAGTGGGTGAATGATACTCATTATAAACATGTATATATAGTGGGTAAATGATACTCATTATAAACATGTATATATAGTGGGTAAATGATACTCATTATAAACATGTTTATACAGTGGGTGAATGATACTCATTATAAACATGTATATATAGTGGGTAAATAATACTCATTATAAACATGTATATATAGTGGGTAAATGATACTCATTATAAACATGTATATATAGTGGGTAAATAATACTCTTTATAAACATGTATATATAGTGGGTGAATGATACTCATTATAAACATGTATATATAGTGGGTAAATGATACTCATTATAAACATTATACGACGAGTTTGATTCCGCATTTTTTAAAGTTAACTGACAATCGGATCATTTTTTATAAACCATTGTCTTTATAAGGAGTTGGATGATTTGTATGATCACTAGAGTAGGTTAAATGGCGCATTGAACTTTTAAAGATTTTACTCCCATTCGTGTTTTAACATCGACCGTTCCAAGGCGATAATCATATTTTCATCCATAAATAAATGTTTCTCTTTTTTATTTAATCTTTGACAGTGTTGTATGCATGGAGCTGTGTTTGAGGTATTTTATAGTCGCTTTTTACCTTTAATATGTAAACACGCTCTCCCACTAAAATGTATCCAAATTACATTAAGGTTTGCGCAAAATGATACAGAAGTCGATGTTATTATATTGAACATTAAAGTGTTGTTTGATCTAGGTCTTTGAAAATATCAGCAATAACGGACCGAATGACATTTTAAGTGTTTTGTTGGCGGCAGTGGCTTTTTGCAGATTTGTGTAAATAGTTACTTTATATTTTATGTGGAGCGTCGTATTTATGTTCGGAGATTCAAAGATTCGTTTAATTATTTATTGTCTGAACAAATACCCTAGTGTCAAACATAACATGTCAAGCATATTGCTCTGTCTCAACTTACACGTCTCATATCAGATTAGAAGTTTTAAGTAAAACGTGTACACGAATAAATAAACGTCCTTAGGAATAGGTCGATGCTTAAAAGTATTTTAGTGATCTAGCCTTCGGACATAATTTCTAAATGGCTTGTCTAATGTCATAGTTTTGTTTTGAAGCATATCGTTGTTTGGGGTAAGCAATGAAAGATGTTTGTGTCACTGGTGTTCTGGATACTTCGTATTTAAAATAACTCTCTACAGTTGTATACATAAGTATACTGAAGTCCAATAGGGCACTTCACTTTATTTCTCTTTATATTTATATTGTGCAGCAATGTGTTGTCCCCAAATCCAATCAATTCAATATAATGATTCGAACTTTCATTCGCGTGTCTCCAAGTGTTTTTGACGTGACATGCATTTCCTATCAAATGTTCTTTTTAACATTCCAATCCTCAGTATCGAATAATGTAAAAACAATACAGTTTACTTCATATGCCATATAAATATTACAAGGCTAAATTTGTCAATTTTAGTGTTAAATTGTTTTCATGCTTTATATCAATCCTCAGATTTTGAAAGTTATTTTGTTTCTATAATTTATAAAACTTCTTTGTGTTATTTGGGTACTTCACGATACTATAGCAACGCATTACTATGACTTATAAACGTTCTTTGTTTGGATTGATACTATTAAATAACCATAAACGTTTAAGTTGTAAACCGATGACAGGTTTGTTGGATGATAATCTTTATCTATATAAGTATATTTGAATCGACAGTTTAATTGCCTAATTGATAGACAAATACGCGTCTATGGTTTCGGCGTAACATTTATGTGGCTTCCGCGGGGAGACCGTCTCTAGGCAAGACAAAGATTTTTGTATGTATTATGAAATAATGAAGAACACGCCCATTGATCCTTTATTTTATTAAAACCGCCATTTCATTTGTTAATTAGAATCACGTGATTAACGCATGACACCTCCCCTCTTTCGCGGGTAATTTGTTAAGACATTAAATAAAAGAAATAATATCAGTTGTTATGAGATACTTTTAGGAAATTGTCTAAGTGACATTTGTCTTGTGACTATTTTTACTTTGTGTTTTCTTTGTGATTTAAACTCTAAAACTTTGTGTATTTGAAACTTAACTTAGTGATTATTATTGAATATACTTTACTGTGAACGTTATTATTACTCTGCCGACTTAGTTCACTGTTATTAAATTTGATTATCAACGGAACTGTGCCAGTGTCGTTTTATCGTGCCATCATCACATCCCTGGTTATGGATCATTGTTGCCTCCACCACACGTTACGTGCGGGTACCGAAATGGGCCACGTAACATAAACATTATTATGATTTAGAAGGATTAATACAATACATACGTTCTTGGTGATGGTGGAACAGATGAACCTCCAAATGCTACTCTGTGGCCAAGTCCTTGGGACCTGTATGTAGTCATATTACCTAGTTCATGTGCCGACATTATTTAATTTAGCAATTGTTTTCAGTGTCTCCAGAAACCTTTAAGGAACAAACCTTCCGCTGCTTCTATCAATGTTCGCAGCATCACCTTGTGGATACTCTAGATATGTCCAGAAATGTTTGTTAGACATCACAACACCATATTATTCAATCCCCCTCCCTGACGATAATATTCGTGAAATTGTTTATGATGATTCTTCTTTTGAAATTATATTTTTACCGATTACGTTCGGTCTCTCTGTTTTTAGCATCAGATGTTGCTGTTCAGCCATTTCGGGAACAATTGTTCTAAGACATGATACACATAACACTTCTAAGACGACTACTTTAATAGTTCTTTTATTTTATGCAAGTGAATATCAAATGCTTTCCCAAACTGCAAAACCACACGGTTGTCAAACCAGTTATCTAGGAAGCACATTCACAAGCTGTGCACATTGCATTTCATATTTATGAAGCATACGTGATGTTACACCGTCTGTCTACTGACAACTCTGAGAGTAAATGATGTTGCCCCTGACAACTCTGAGAGTTAATGATGTTGCCCCTGACCAAATAATGCCGTAGGACGCGTGCGCGTTGAAGATGTTCACATGTATACCATTACTTTGCATGGTTCAACAATTCGTCGTGATTTTGAAATACCCAAACAAAATTATTTACAAACTTTTAATGCGTTTTCATTATAAATTTTCGAATATTTTCTTCAATATTGTACCGTCACTCCCCCGATCATAAACTGTCAGAACGAACGTGATTTAATCGATGCATTATGTTTTTAAATGCTAGAAATACAACTAAACAACATGTCTTGCAAACACTCTGTGTGCGTATTGATGGAACTTGTACTCATTTAATGATAAAGTGTTGATAATATCGAAACAGATTTAATCAATGAATGGTTTGCATTACAAATATCATTTTACTGAATACATAGTTCAATAATGCCCGTTGATACTAATCTTCATATTATTTTTCCTAATATAAAACAAAACTTCCCCATGTTATTTACACCAATGACAGCTGTCTATGAATTAAACTCTTCAATTTCATCTAATAATTAATGCGGCAGACTAGATAAATACATAAAGAACATATCTTGTGATTAAGACATTTTATGCACATATGATAATAAAGAATTTATAATTCAAAACGCTTCGATAGAACTAAACAGAGATGCAATACACAACCTATAAATGATTGAATATATCAAAACTGATGATAAAATCAAGAATACCTACAAGAAGAATTACAACTAGATCGAGCATTGTGCCTCTCTAAGCAGACAACAGGGAAACAATAGGACTACAAAACATTAGGTACTGAGGATGTGGAAAGGTAAACATGTATGAGAATAGGGAAGCAAGGAATGGTCTTGTTTGCAATCAAAAACAAATATAGAGAATTTATGGGGACAACAAGGGAGACATATGCAAAGACAAATCAATGAAATAAGTCCAGCAGAACATTTACATACTGATTAATCAGTAAAGTGCTCATTAGCAGGATTGGTCAATACACTATTGTAATTCTAATCTAGGGTGATTATGTTAGATAATGATTTATGTTATTAATATGCTTAATACATAAAATAAATACTCCGGTCTAGCATACGAGTGTAATTGAATTTTTGTATCAAGATAATCTTCTTACAGAAATTAATAGCGGATGATATGCGCTTACGCGGCAGTTTCATACCATTGTCTACATTAAAGCCATTTTAAATCATGCTCAGACAATCGGATTAATTGCATCCAAAAATATACAAACTTATGCCAAATAGTTAGGCACTTCATCTTCTTTGTCCGACTAAACATACTCCCGGTTACGTAAGCCGATGAATTTTCAACGATAGAACTTTGTTCAGAGATTTTATGCATTGGTTGACGTAGGTGAACTGATGGGCAAGGGATAAATTGCAAACTGTTTATATACAATCTGAAAATGGTAATAAATAGAAAATGAGCGTAAATGCTTATTTGTAGAGTATATTCGAAAAAGCTAATATTTACCAACAACAGATCATCGGAACAAGTTGTTGTATTATCAAACTTAAGTATAGAATGATATATAATCTTATGTTTAACTGAAATTGATCAATATTAGTTTCCTTCCAATGACATCTGTCTGTATTCCAAGTGCCATTGAAATATATTTACACTTCCTTTCTATGATATCATTCAAAGTTTCACTCAAATCACATCATTACGCCCGGGTCTGATGTCTGAAGTCAAAATACTTCGTAAATAATGTCACAAATCTCTACAAACATACATTAATGAAAGCACTCTCATAATAATAGGTTCGAATTTCCTAACACAAACTATGACGGCTGCAGTAACATTAGTATATCATCATTGTTTAAGTAACCACAGACCATCAGTATATCATCATTGTTTAAGTAACCACAGACCATCAGTATATCATCATTGTTTAAGTAACCACAGACCATCAGTATATCATCATTGTTTAAGTAACCACAGACCATCAGTATATCATCATTGTTTAAGTAACCACAGACCATCAGTATATCATCATTGTTTAAGTAACCACAGACCATCAGTATATCATCATTGTTTAAGTAACCACAGACCATCAGTATATCACCATTGTTTAAGTAACCACAGACCATCAGTATATCATCATTGTTTAAGTAACCACAGACCATCAGTATATCACCATTGTTTAAGTAACCACAGACCATCAGTATATCATCATTGTTTAAGTAACCACATACCATCAGTATATCATCATGTTTAAGTAACCACAGATCATCAGTATATCATCATTGTTTAAGTATCCACAGACCATCAGTATATCATCATTGTTTAAGTAACCACATACCAGCAGTATATCATCATTGTTTAAGTAACCACAGACCATCAGTATATCATCATGTTTAAGTAACCACAGACCATCAGTATATCATCATTGTTTAAGTAACCACAGACCATCAGTATATAATCATTGTTTAAGTAACCTCAGACCATCAGTATATCATCATTGTTTAAGTAACCACATACCATTAGTATATCATCATGTTTAAGTAACCACAGACCATCAGTATTTCATCATTGTTTAAGTAACCACAGACCATCAGTATATCATCATTGTTTAAGTAACCATAGACCATCAGTATATCATCATTGTTTAAGTAACCACAGACCATCAGTATATCATCATGTTAAAGTAACCACATACCATCAGTATATCATCATGTTAAAGTAGCCACAGACCATCAGTATATCATCATGTTTAAGTAACCACAGACCATCAGTATATCATCATTGTTTAAGTAACCACAGACCATCAGTATATCATCATTGTTTAAGTAACCATATACCATCAGTATATCATCATTGTTTAAGTAACCACAGACCATCAGTATATCATCATGTTAAAGTAACCACAGACCATCAGTATATCATCATGTTTAAGTAGCCACAGACCATCAGTATATCATCATGTTTAAGTAACCACAGACCATCGGTATATCATCATTGTTTAAGTAACCACAGACCATCAGTATATCATCATTGTTTAAGTAACCACAGACCATCAGTATATCATCATTGTTTAAGTAACCACAGACCATCAGTATATCATCATGTTTAAGTAACCACAGATCATCAGTATATCATCATTGTTTAAGTATCCACAGACCATCAGTATATCATCATTGTTTAAGTAACCACAGACCATCAGTATATCATCATTGTTTAAGTAACCACAGACCATCAGTATATCATCATGTTTAAGTAACCACAGACCATCAGTATATCATCATTGTTTAAGTAACCACAGACCATCAGTATATCATCATGTTTAAGTAACCACAGACCATTAGTATATTATCATGTTTAAGTAACCACAGACCATTAGTATTTCATCATTGTTTAAGTAACCACAGACCATCAGTATATCATCATGTTTAAGTAACCACAGACCATCAGTATATCATCATTGTTTAAGTAACCACAGACCATCAGTATATCATCATTGTTTAAGTAACCACATACCATCAGTATATCATCATGTTTAAGTAACCACAGACCATCAGTATATCATCATTGTTTAAGTAACCATAGACCATCAGTATATCATCATTGTTTAAGTAACCACAGACCATCAGTATATCATCATGTTAAAGTAACCACATACCATCAGTATATCATCATGTTAAAGTAGCCACAGACCATCAGTATATCATCATGTTTAAGTAACCACAGACCATCAGTATATCATCATTGTTTAAGTTACCACAGACCATCAGTATATCATCATGTTTAAGTAACCACAGACCATCAGTATATCATCATGTTTAAGTAACCACAGACCATCAGTATATCATCATTGTTTAAGTAACTACATACCATCAGTATATCATCATTGTTTAAGTAACCACAGACTATCAGTATATCATCATTGTTTAAGTAACCACAGACCATCAGTATATCATCATGTTTAAGTAACCACAGACCATTAGTATATCATCATGTTTAAGTAACCACAGACCATCAGTATATCATCATTGTTTAGGTAACCACAGACCATTAGTATATCATCATGTTTAAGTAACCACAGACCATCAGTATATCATCATTGTTTAAGTAACCACAGACCATCAGTATATCATCATTGTTTAAGTAACCACAGACCATCAGTATATCATCATTGTTTAAGTAACCACAGACCATCAGTATATCATCATTGTTTAAGTAACCACAGACCATCAGTATATCATCATTGTTTAAGTAACCACAGACCATCAGTATATCATCATTGTTTAAGTAACCACATACCATCAGTATATCATCATTGTTTAAGTAACCACAGACCATTAGTATATCATCATTGTTTAAGTAACCACAGACCATCAGTATATCATCATTGTTTAAGTAACCACAGACCATCAGTATATCATCATTGTTTAAGTAACCACAGACCATTAGTATATCATCATTGTTTAAGTAACCACAGACCATCAGTATATCATCATTGTTTAAGTAACCACAGACCATCAGTATATCATCATTGTTTAAGTAACCACAGACCATTAGTATATCATCATTGTTTAAGTAACCAGAGACCATCAGTATATCATCATTGTTTAAGTAACCACAGACCATCAGTATATCATCATTGTTTAAGTAACCACAGACCATTAGTATATCATCATTGTTTAAGTAACCACAGACCATCAGTATATCATCATTGTTTAAGTAACCACAGACCATCAGTATATCATCATTGTTTAAGTAACCACAGACCATTAGTATATCATCATTGTTTAAGTAACCACAGACCAATTGATGCTAAAGAAAGTAAGTAGGCAATGGCGGATATTGCTCTCGACATAGATGTTAAATTATTACTAGGGTAAATGCATTTGCAATGTCAAGACTTACCATTTGATACGAACGTAAATTAAATTTTGAGGAACTGAGAAGCGTTTGATAGAAATGGAGGAATTAAGCAAAACAAGTTAACTAAGGTAGATAATGCGGGTGTTTAAAAACCACTTGAACGCTCTGCTAGCAACAAAATGGCATCCAGAATAGGCGACTTTTGTTCAGCATAACAAGCACTGTCAGATCACGATACCTACCTAAAGATAGGCACTACTTTTCCTACGTTAACGAAACGGTACCACTACTCCCGATACTTCTTTTTCCCATCCCTCTAAAACCGCGCCTCTGAAAGATATTTCTATCAAATATATGAAGGAATGAAATCTTATTTGAAATCGTTTTTGAGGCGCTTTAGCGTCTCTTTGCTATCATCGTATCAACCGGAAGTTTACTCAAGGTACTCAACGTACCGCCAACCATATGCATTCGTCTCAAGAAAATAGTACATGTACATTCCTCTGATTTATTATAGATTCAATGAGCATAGTGACTGATTTGTCAGAGAGATATCAATTGTAAAATGGGAGATGATCTATTTTTATATTGATGTATTTATATTGATATATTGATATAAACGTCTTTTTATATAATCGCGTAGTAATTTCTAATATGTGACGCGCCGTGAGGCTTTTGGGCCAAATGCAGGCAAAGAACCGCGAATGTTCACGTGTTTATTTTTTCCAATTTCCATTAGTTTATTGCTTCACTTCAGTCAAAGCTACCGGCCACTGACTGATAGATATGTATATTTAAAGATACGTTTCGAACTATCCTTTCATTATCTGTCCTGTTTTGTGGTTTCCCAATTCCGACCTTAGCGACGGAAGTGAGTTGACGCGCATGCGCACTGCGTGTAGGGAAAAACAATATCGTTAATTTCGGCGAAAGAAAGTGAAAATGAGCGTTTATGCAAGAACGCTGCCATTTGAAAGCAGGCAGAGATATTTTAATAAGTAAGAAGAACTTGGTTTTAAAGAGGATGACCCATTCATGGACTTCGAAAAGGACAGATAAGACTAAATTAGTATGCAAATGAACCTAGGTGACCCGCGAAATTTGTTTGTTTGTTGAAAAATGATTGCACAGGCGTACTGGATTTGACGTCGTTTATATGTTATTATTGTCTCTGTCGGATAAAATATTTGGTGGTTTGTATGTTTATCATACTAATGAGAATGTAAAATGTGCTGTTGTTAGAAATTATTGTGTAATTTGTTGACAATTTAGACGATGATTTCTAGTCCGGAAGTGAAATCAACAAAATGGCGGAATGACATTCGTGACCTCGAGTCATGTGTTTACATCTGTCACCTGAACTGTTTGTCATTTTAAAACTGGGTCATGCAGAAAACAATCTCTAGTCAGTTTTCATCTGCAAAAACAGCCAGTAAGATCCCTGACGAGGAAATAAGCCATTTGGTTCCAGATTTTGTTAATGAACTACGTTGGAATTTTAATTTAAATGTAGGCCTATACTTTGCCAACGATGATTTTGATGCCGACAGTGGCAATTCTGTGTCATATAACAAAATGCGGTAGGTATTGATGATGGTTTACGTGATGTTATTGATGATGATAATTATGACGATTGATTATGAAAAATGATTTTGTAGATGATCTGTAGTTAGAAACCCCTGACAAAGATCAGTTAGCACCGGTCTCCCTAATTAGCGACAAAAATGTCCTTTCCATGGTGTTTGTCAGATGTTTCACCCCCTCTCCCAAGTCATTTCCTCCCAAGACGTTTCTCCCCCATTGTCCAAGTTATTTGTTAAATCTGAAGACCAGGCTTCCCGTAATATGCCAGTTGTCGGACTCGACCGGTACATATTGACCTGATCCGGTAAATTTTGAAATGACATTGGACCAAATGACAGACGAACAATATGCTCTCATGATGAATAAATACAAGATATTTATAATAAAACCGGTGGACAGGCAGACAAACGTTTCACCCCCAACATAAACAGAACTATTGGGACTAAAAATGTAAGGATGAGTTGACATAATGATAATTAAATAATTGCATTAATTCCTAATACTTCTAAAATACAATTAAGTAAAACTGTATTTAAATTTTAGTGGACAGAAAAATATCAAAAGTGAAAATGTTCTAAGTGAACAAATTTTCAATCATTAACAGAATGTTACCAAAATATTGAATATTGTTCTTTTGTTAGGTCAAACATCATATGCAGCACAGATATCCACATACATTACAGTTTTGACTATGTGCAGCAGGTGTTTACCATCATTATGCACACCAGGTTGAGCCCCTCTATTTCAAGAAGCCAAGGAAATGCCAGTGCTATGGAGTTTGCTATGAGTCATCAGGTACATTGCTAAATACAGTATTATAATTATGTATCTTACTTGGGACATTTGTCACATAGTGACAGTGCAATAAATAACTTCAAAAAGTTATATAGAATATTATTCCCCTACATAATTTTTAATTAAATGATATTGAAATGATGATGAGTTTCAGAGATTGGTTCAATCTCTTACTGTGATAGCAGTTGAAAGCCTGATTGTTATTATTGTTATGCCCCACTCTGAAGGGGGGGGGGCATATATATTTGCCCTTGTCCGTCTGTTCGTCCGTCCGTCACAAAATCTTGTGTCACTCATCTCCAAAAGTATATGAGCCAGAGTCATAAAACTGTACAGGAATGTTCACCAGCATGTGTAGTTATGTACCTGGGGTTTCATGTTTGGTTGTGCCTAGTTAGTGAACTGTTATGGCCCTTGACTTAGTTAAAATATCTCCAAAAGTATATGAGCCAGAGTCATACGATTTTACAGGAATGTTCACCAACCTGCACCCGGGGTTTCATGTTATGGCCCTTGACTTATCTCCTTAATCAGTATATTTGTTCACTTAGTAATTTTCATTCACAAACAATGAGCAGAACAGTAGCATCTGCTTTTGTGACAAAGGCTGCAAGTGGGGGCATCTGTGTCCTATGGACACATTTCTAATTTTTAATTTGTAGTTATATGTTTGTGTGATCCACAAACAGAACATACTATTCTTTAATCTGTGTTTACTTTGTTCCAGAACGATGTTCCCAAGAATGCACCATATGTAGTGGACGAGATTAGAATCCTCAAAAGGAATGTTTATACATCTGGTCTCCCTGACAGACTACCAATATCTGGAATGGATGCTATGAGGCAGTGATACTTGTTCCAGGAAATTGCACCTTTTTGCCACAATATTGACTTTGCATGTACCATGTCAGAAATAGCAAATATTCGACAAAATAACCTTAAGTTAATATAAAATGATAACCTTGTTAACCCCTACATATCTACTTAGAATGGTTATCGATATCATGTATAAACTATAGTTATTGCCATATTAACATTGTTGTCTTTGGAATAGGATGAGCTATCTGGATTGAAGGATTTGTTTGATACTTTTGCATAACCTCTTTCACCCAATTTTGCTAAACATGTAGAGCCATTTCGACGCTAGATATTCATGTCGAATAATTATACACTTCCAAGCAGACAAATACATATATATTAATACATTCATTTTCATTCAAACCGTTGAAAACATTGTTTCTTATTAATATCTTGACATAGATATTGTTGAAATCCTTGTAAGAATGATATTGTGGGCATAATTATGGATTTTTTGTATTGAGATCACGGACACACTTAAGGTAGATAAATAATGCAGGTAAATACCAAATTTCATCGTAAAACTGTTGTGTTATGGAAATATGTTATTAATTATCTGTCAATAAATATTCTACATTTGGTTGTAACGGTGATGTTACAAAATCCATAAATTTTCCATAACTGGTCTATTCCAAAAATTGACCATTTCTGGTCATTCTACAGAGGTCGAAGCACAATAACTCATTTTCGCCCAGATACCCCATTTGGACCAAAAATCTCATGGCGGATCATATTATGATCAAAGTACTGAAAGTATTTTTGGAAGGTGAATTTTTACAAATTTCAACCTCAATTCAAAGAAACTGCAATTGAAACAAATACATTTCTCACGATTGTTTTATCTCTTTTGCGAAAACCCTTTTTGTATGTTTTCCGCATGCGTTAATATTGCGGAATCATTAGATTCACTTTTGGCAAGATGACCATTTTACAAATTGTAAAAATATAAGTGCACACAAGATAATTATGGTATGTGTTTTTCGGCGTAGCTGTATAACATTGATTTTGACCTACATTATTGACCAACCAAATGTTATTCATTGAGGGATTTTGAAATAACTTGACATAAATGAAAATAATGAGTCTCATTTATTTTGGATTTCCGAATTGCTTTGTACCAATGTTCACCATGGTGACCTCATTTATCGTGCAAGTTCCGTGTCTGTAGCAAAAAGGTTAAGGTCACACTTACAGATTAAACATAAAAAGCGGATCTAAATATATTGACCTTACATTGTCCTTTATTGGGGGATGATGAACTTACTAGACATATACTTCTTAGGGGATTATATTCGGGACTTTGTAGGCATTAACTTTTGCTCTGGAACTAACAGGTTGTGTTCCATGGAGTATCTTAAAACTATCGACATTTGGGATTGTGTTGTGTCGTCTAATATATATATATATTCGGATTTACGTTGGTGTTGTCCTTGTTTCTTTTTGTTTTGTTTTGTGATGTTCTCTATTTTATGACGTCATTAACATTTTATGACGTCATATATATTTTATTATACACTACCAAGAAAACTTTTCTCTCTACGTAATAGTTAGTAGATATTAAGTAAAATCTTATTGATTAAGAAGGGGCGGAGCGAGCGTAGCGAGCGAGCGAGCGAGCCCTCTTCTTAACCAATAAGATTTTACTTAATATCTACTAACTGACTTAGAATGTAACCTACATTTTGATTGGCCGATACGCATTCAAATTTCAACGCGCAATCTGGAACATGTGAGTAGCGATTTTAGCGTTTTAAAATGGATGTACCATTGATTTACATGCATTTGAAATTAAAGTTCATGTTCTTTTGGTTTGTTACTTTATTGGAAAAATAAAGTTGTTTAAATTGGGGTTTCATAACAGCCTATAAACGGATAAGCAAAGTGCGTAGCCAAAGGTCAAATTAAGAATTTGCTAAGTGGCACACAAATCAAAACGATCGATGGTCAAAACAGATAAAAAACGATAAAGTACATGCAGGTGACACTTAACAGTATTGTCATAGACTTGGTGCCAGCAAACAACAAAGCCAATAACTAACTTTAATAATTGTGTTAAGCCCCTTTGTCGATAAATATAAACGAGCGTGGCGCTCTTGTTTTGACGAAACATAAACAAAACAGTGTAAAAACGATCACGTGGTGTGAAAGGGTAAACACTATATAACGGACAAGAATAGTAAATTTCCAAATATGGTAACGCTCTCAAAGATTCGCAGTAGGAGGAGCTTAAAAAGCCCGCGAAAAGTCGAAATTCTTAATGAATAAGCGTAGTACTTAACGGGAGCCGTTCTGTCATTTCATTGGCTGAAAATGTAGGTTGTATTCTAAAATGCGGTTTTATAACACATCTTAATATTCATTGGGTACAGTTGTGTTTTCGTTTTAGTATTGTTAATAGACATATTTCTTTTAGTTTTAAATTTCCTATCACTAATATCTAAGAATTGTTTAATTATTAACTACATTATCGAGTTGACCTTACTTTGAATTGCATTATAAATTTGAAATTTATTAAATCGATTTAAACCCCCAGTGTTTTTGCTGACAGTTCCAAGGCTGACACTCGCTATATGGTTGTTGTTTCTGTTTGTGTTTTGAATGTGTTTTGTATTTCCCTTTCCACTGTGCAATTCTGTCACTTTGTATAGAGTTCAGGTTGTTTCCCGCCCAGTTTCGGCCAGTTGTCTTGACTTGTACTATGATATTTTCCATCCATTAATCCCCCTCCCCCTTCCTTCACTGTCCACTTTGATTCTCCTAGTTGTTCCTTGTGGTTTGCCGGGCCATTCCTTGTGCCTCTGTTTCTTAACAAGTGTGTCCTTTGACCTCCTTAAGTGCTTTAGTTTTGTGGATCGCCGTTTTCCCGAAGGTCTGCGTGGGAGCACTGTCGTGTGTATGTGGCGTTCCCTGTAGTTACGTTATATCTCTCTTTCCCTATGCAGGGATGGTGTGTTGCGCTTTAGAATTTGTATATAGCTCAAATGTCAAGGTCACACGTAGAGGTCAAAGGTCAGAAAAGGGTCTGATATGTCTTTTCCAGAATATGACACTTGTTATTTATCACAGGATTATTTAAAGTACTTGGCACATTTGGTCAACATGATGAGATGGTGTGTCACACGCAAGACCCATACCCTACCAGTCCATAGCTCAAAGATCAAGATCACACAAAAAGTCTTGTAAGTCAAAAGTAAAAGATGGATATAATAGATATGCACTGTATGGCATTATATAGCCGTATTCACTTAATCGCTTAACAGTTGCCGGGCTTGACATGTTGCCCTTGGGCATCTAGTAGTTAATACTTTACGTTCACTATAGTAGGACCAAGATCTGACGCCGCAATACCATGGACATAATGACATTAATTGGATTAGTTCATATCAAACGCAGGTAAGTTAAATGATATTAATCATATTTTTGTGTTTTTCTTGTTTTTGAAAAAAATATATTGATACGAAGATATGTCCTATCAGCTTGTTTGAACATAATCACCTTTCATGGAAACGTACTTTCTTGCCTTGGAAGCGCCTCTCAGGACCTCCAGTCCTTTGATTTTTTGTTCATTAAGATGGTAGAAAAACCGTATGGTTTCCATTCCGTTTTTTATTTAAACTGCGCCGTACTACACATAGGTTTGATTCACAGTTGCGTCTTAATTACCGAAAATTACTGATTGAATCCAGAAATGACAGAAGAGGAAAACTTTCGGAGATATGTTTGATAGTCAACACTTATCTTTCCCGAAGTAAATCCTCAGTATTTGAATTTTATGTATATTTCCGGCGATTTAAAAGCAATCATCTCTATGATGTATGCGGAAGTCAGAAACCGAATAAGTCGCATTTTATAGTGTATAAGAAAGTCTGTTATTCGAAAAGAACGCAATCAAACAGACTGCCATGTCCATCATGATAATATGTGTATGTTGACAGACATTCCGATTAAGTTGTAAAAGTGAATTCTTATGATTCAAACAATTCGAAGTAGTGGCAAACCATCAATGCCCGACCTTTCTAAAATAGAATGAATTCAAGCAAACACGTCTGGGTGGTCAAGAAGTCTTGATTTATATTTGGAAGAAGTGTTTGTCCCACCTGTTGCTTTTTCTGATAATTATAGTATGGCGAATAGTATAATTTTACACATCTTTGAGTTAATCAGAATGAATTTTCAGTGACTTTCAGAACACCAAGTCGGAACTGAGTGAAAACAAATAACGTCCATAATTCATTGAAACGGTTGAGAATACCGCCTTAAGTCTCAGCAAAACGTCATTTCATTTACCCCTATGCATTACTTAATATCCTTTATGCAAGCTTTACAAATGATAGCTATCTGTACTCTCAACATAACACATGATCACACTTGTCGGAAATGATGATCATGTAAATACTAGACAATATTACGAACCAAGTATACACTATGTCATGATATTTATATAAATGTTTTGTCTAAAAGGTTTAAAGAGGTTTGCTTTATGGAGTGCATTAATAGTGATTGTTTAAACACAAACCGTTTTATGTTTTTATGCCTATTTCTCCATTTCCGTACCCTAAAGAACTGTGTGGGATGGCCCTGTTTGGTAAACATAGCACTCATCTTACTCCTTTAAACTTTCAATATATCTTAAATTTCATTATATTTGTTATAAACGACTCTTTATTATGGTGTACGAAGAGAATTGTGACATTCTTGTCCTGGAAGTATTATATGTAATTGCGCACGGTGACAAGGTTAGTTCAATTTGACTGAACTAGTTTGTATGTTATGATATTTCAAATTTATAGTGATAGTGTAGTATTTGTGGTACGAAAAGTCTCCAGTAGTCACTGTTCATCGAGCCACATCGACAGATCCTGAAAAGTATATCCATTGATAATATTAGAAAACAGATAAACGATTTAAAGTTGTACTGAAATAGAGGGATTTTCTGATATAACGAGTGAAAATATCAATGAAAAACTCATTATTCTGCTTGGCTGATTTACTGTAAATGAGTTTCACCGTTGTCTTAATCGAATTACAACGACTGGACCTTTCAATATTCCCTAAGGCACAACTCGACTAAGTCTTTGAATGAATGAAATTAGAACTTGTTTTGGGTGAAATAATGTCCAGAATTGATAGATAATTAAGTTTGTATGCAAACCTTATTTATTTCATAACATTAATGATATTTGGTTTAATAATACAAGCGATAAGACTTATAGACATATTTAACAAAAACAAGAACTATAATAACATTATGCATTTATTGCTTATTATTCATTGATATTTGCAGCAACTCATCTGCCCAAAACATCCACATTAACAGGTTATAAGTAATACTATCGGGTAGTTTCTACGGTAACGTATAGCGACCGTAACAAAACTAAGATATCGCACGCGTTATACATTATATATTATAACGTCTATAGATACATGTATGTTTACATGTACGTATGTATTTTTCATATTTATTGTTTTACTAAGTTTTATAGTAATATTGATGAGATAACATGTATGTCATACATTTTTGTTCATTTATTAATGTTAATTTTATAAAAGTCTCCTGGTTTTTCACTACAATAGCACAAACAATATAGATATAAAATATATTTTCCTGTCTAAATAATATATTATAGATATTGATTTACATCAGCAAATCCTCTTACTTTTAAAGCATCGATTAAGGGAGTAGTGGCAAATGAGGCTTCGTGGAAGCAGTTCTGGCGGTTCCAGTCCCAGATCCAGGTCAGGTCATGTCTAAGTCATCATCAGGTGGTGTAAGTGGGTCAAGCTTATCTGGTTCAAGGTCCTATCTACGTCATCAAGGTCAGATTGTGGTCACTTGATTTGCGCCTTTTGGTCAGTTCAAGGTCTTGATGACATTTTTGCGATTAAGCCAAACCATACTTCCCTGCTCAAGGCAAGCAATGTTAACCGCGCGAGATTGATTGGTTATGCAACATAATCCTTCGCGGTTTCCATAAGCAACGAACGCTGCCAATGATACTTGACTTATTATTGACATTGTAGTATCGCATAGCGATGATGGTTTTCAAATATTATATATACAGTTTGTATTCATTTTTGTTGTGTGTATTGGTATGTCTAACTATATAGCACGACAGTTTTGCGCCTTTCGAAACCGTCACACTTTTAATATATCTTAAATGTTATATGTTCGTGAGTGGTTTGATAGAATGTATATGTATACATAACTAAAACAATGATTGTTTGTTGGGTTTAGCACCCTTATCGACCAGTCAAGAGCATGTGAAAAGTGTTGTCAATCTTACAAGATCTACGCTTCCATCTTAGTCAAAGTTTGTTTTCTCAAACAACATAAAATGTTCGCAGCTATGTTTTGTTTACATAGAGTGATTTAAACTTTAACCTTTAATTTTTTTTCTAAACTTTATTCACAATAGGCAATATTTATACAAACATCAGTAATGGTAAAACATTAATTGTATAAAACAGTAAAACATGTAGGTAATATAACTGCTAAATCACATTTTGTACGTGTTGTATCTTTGATGTGTTATAACCCACTTTTAGTGTTGCTATAATGGTGTACGTGTTTCTGTTTTTAATCTCTCTACCTAACAATAACTGTTATTTTCACTTGGGTTTACAAATTCAAGCATTCAACCTATTTTCTCCCACACTTGTATTAAATCACACTGGTCATCTTATCCTATTGGTAATCTCTTGTTTGAATAACTTAAACCAAATATGGCTGTAAGTTTGGCGGTATTCGTGTTAACTCTATGTCCATTGTAAAAAGAGTAGTCATTTATGTGTTGCTCAATAAAAAGAGCAATTACTCATCAGTTACTCAATAAAAAGAGTATGTACTCCTTTGTTGTTCGGCGTAAAGAGCATGTACTCATTTGCCGCAAACAGAAATTAATATGTACTTGTTATCAGCAATGTTACTTTGTAGCAGCACTGTCTATGAAAACTGGTTGGATGAACAGATTGTCGCATATAACTGACACATTGTTGGAAAACGGCGTTAAAGGCACTGAAACAAGTAACACACAAGTAAAAAGAGCACTCACTCATGTGGTGCTCAGTAAAAAGATCAATTACTCATTGGTTACTCAATAAAAAGAGTATTTACTAATTTGAAATCCGACGGATAGAGCATGTACTCATTTGCCGCAAATAGAAAGAAATGTTCGCTTGTGTGGTGCTTCTTTGAAAGATGTTTCTATTTTCACTATCATGAAATCAGTACAAACATTGTGTATATTTTATACAATATTTATTTTCAAATTACATGTTTTGATAAACACACGATAAACATACATGAAAAACACAAGAAGCAACTGCTCAATAAAACACACAGTCGTTGAACATAAATTTTACTCGATTTTTTCCCTGGTAGTTTACTGTCTTCTTGCAATAGCTTGTTTAATGAATATTTCTTCCTTGTAGTGAGAATCTTTCTTGTTGATGTTCGTTTTCCTTATGACCTTTCTTCTCGAGAGTCGGATGAAGAAATGAGACGTTTAGGAGTTTCGGACTTGCTTATACGATCTAATTCTGATTTTGCTCACTTTCAATTGGTGATGTTACTTCTATGATTGTCTGTTGTTTTCAACTATAGGATGTGAAAGTTTCGGACAAAACAGTTCCACTATGGATTTTGCCCCAGGAATGTACGACTTAAAATTCATTATGCACTTACAACTTGTAGTGTCAACAACACTGGTTCTTGCAAGAAAAGCCCGACCTTTCAAATCATTTATATAGATTTCAAATTCGAGCAATTCTGTTTGTCTCACCGCCACATAAATGGGTGTATCAAAACGCGCATCCCATCGATTGTTTCTCATTGACGTAACGTACCTTAAAACTTTTTTCACCGTTTAAAATACTTTCCTCACATATATTGGAAAATACAATCAATGTTTGATTTGAACTATATACATTTTTGGTTTTAGGAGCTGATGCTTGAAATTCTAATATTGCCACTTTCCAATTTCCTTCAAATATAAGCGGTGTTTTTAAATGTATCTTGAAACACCACGGTTTATTGTCGGGAAAATAATTATTATTGTCATCACTTCTAATATAGACAATCATGTTTCTTTGACTCCGTCGCTAGATATCCAATAATTAAATGAGGATATGGAAACCCTTCCAAAGACACAAAATGCTCTGTTTTTTTTATTTCTTTTTCTTTTTTTCAAAATTTTATCAAATATACCATTTACAATTTTCATCATTTTCCACTTTTTGTTGCTCCGAATTATAAAATAATCCAGATATTAACTCGTTGTTCAAATCTTTTAGTAAATACATTGGAAGTCCGTCTTTAAACTGACGATTGCTGATTTTAAACACTTCTCGTAAACTGTTGTTGATAGGATCTACGAAATGGGTGTTTCAGACGTGAAATGCGTACAAGATCTCCCTTTTTAAATTGAAATGGGATTTTTCTTTGAATATTTTTCGGTTTTCTTAGATACATGTGTGCAAAAAGATCAGCTTCATTTTGTTCATTCACATCTTTAGGGGGGAGGAGGGGGGGGGGGGGGGGTGTTGTTCAAACGTTTGTGTGGTGTGGTGTTGTAATTGTCTACAATGTTTTGTAGATTGTCAATGTAGCGATATTATCTGAGCAGCTGGGTTATGCAATGTTTACTCCAGGATAAAATTGTTGACTAGATTTGTCTGCTGGTATGTTTTCGGTCACCGATTGTAACGCGCGAATGTTGAGGTGACTTTGATATAACCTTCAGAGAATGTTTCAACACCAATCATAAAATGTTAACATTCCAAAGATGATAATATTTACACCAGTATTAACCTTCAGCTGAAGTTTGTCTATTGACTTAGGTTAATAATCACACACGCTTTGAGGTCAACGGTTATGTAATGTTTGTTTATGTTAGAGCTGTCCGTGTGAATCTGATTGACATCAATCTGACTGATCACAGGTCGTGACCTAGAACTGACGTATGTCTATGGTATTGAACCAGATTTGAGACTGTTGTACCAGATATAAGGAAATTGCGCCACCACCGCGCCTTGTGAGGACTGACCCGACCTAAATATGGGACTGGAACTGCCACAGTTCAAACAAATACACTGTCCCAATATCAATGACCCTGAAAGCGAGAAATTCTTTCTAAGGTTAAGTTGTCTTGACCACAAAATAAACAACAATGCAACCTGTACAATAAAAACAGAGAATATGATTTCAATAGAGCATTTATTCATTACTGTAAAAATGGTATCATCAATACAGAGGTATGTATTAAAACATAATACGTTATCACCAACATCATAAATATTCAAATAGGCAAATAAGTAGTAGTACATTGTAATATACAAAATGATTCTGTTGCATAACCAATCTCGCGCGGTTAACAGTGCGACCTTGAACAGGTGACGTATGGTTTGGCTTAATCGCAAAAATGTCATCAAGACCTTGAACTGACCAAAAGGCGCAAATCAAGTGACCACAATCTGACCTTGATGACGTAGATAGGACCTTGAACCAGATAAGCTTGACCCACTTACACCACCTGATGATGACTTAGACATGACCTGACCTGGATCTGGGACTGGAACCGCCAGAACCGCTTCCACGAAGCCTCATTTGCCCTTACTTAAGGGAATGTTTGCTTTTATATAAAACAGTTTGATGAATTGCCTTTTCAAAAAGCAGTTAAATATAGGCAGGCCGAGTATTCATTTCCTGTAAATTTTGAAACATTTATGAATAAAAAAAGATGAAGATGTTTCACACCGATCCAAGCAGTTTACGAAGCATTACATATTGAGGAGGTGTAAGGGCAAATGTCTATGTGAATGGGGAAGGAAGGAGTTGTCTTGCTGACTATCAAAAACAACCACGGACAATTTTAGGGGACAACAAGGGGGGGGGGGTGTATTGAATGGCTGTTTTACTACACAGAACAATCTAAGAACGCCAGTGGCCATGGGCCAAAATGGGGGAGAGTCGAACTAGAATATCATATCAAGTCAAGGAACTGAATATGGGGAATGGGAAACCTAACATTCATCCAAAACAAAAATAGAAATAATGACCAAGAAAGAAAGCTAGACAATAACAAATGTATCCGCTTTATACGTGCATCATAAAAACAATCTATATTTCTTATTATCTATGTTTAAATTTAATAAGCAAGTTTTGATATGTCTGTGCATAGAATACTACTAAATATACTAGTTCTTAAGCTGTTTAGTTGAGTGTGACGAAACGGTAGAGCACCTTACGAGAGTTGGGGGGGGGTACCCCACACAGGGTGCACATCCATCTGCATTTATATGAAGGTATCAGCAATGTAGTGATGTAAGTGGGAGTAGAGCAGCGGCGTGGGGTGATACAGTCGACTGGTTAGTACATTTGGTATAGCGCACTGCTAGAATGCCAGTCCTGTTTCATCCATTTGAGCCAAAGATTCCTTTGCAATCGTAAATGACAGGGATATGCTGAATAAACAGAACAGTTCCTTGTTTTCTTGTGCAGTTTTAAATGTTTAAATATTCACGAAATAAATGTAAATATAATTTCTGTGTTCACGTGTCATAGCTCGTCATCTGTAAACAAACGATGGAAATTGCGAATCAAGAATGAAATGTAGAAAAAGCGAATAGGGAACGAATAAGTAACGAATAGGTAACAGGGTATCAGTCAAGCGCAGAAACTCGTACATATGCGCTAACAAGGTTTTTTCAACTCTACAAACCTCGAACTAACACCAGAGACATGAAAAGAAATCATTCAAAAGGGTCAATGTAGAAAAAGCGGATAGGGAACGAATAGGTAACGAATAGGTAACAGGGTATCAGTCGAGCGCAGAATTGGTACATATGCGCTAACAAGGTTTTTTCAACTCTAAAAACCTAGAACTAACACCAGATACCTGAAAAGAAATCATTCAAAGGGGTCCATGTAGAAAAAGCGAATAGGGAACGAATAGGTAACGAATAGGTAACAGGGTATCAGTCAAGCGCAGAAACTGGTACATATGCGCTAACAAGGTTTTTTCATATCTACAAACCTACAACTAACACCAGATACCTGAAAAGAAATCATTCAAAAGGGTCAATGTAGAAAAAGCGAATAGAGAACGAATAAGTAACGAATAGGTAACAGGGTATCAGTCGAGCGCAGATACTGGTACATGTGCGCTAACAATGTGTTTTCAACTCTAAAAACCTCGAACTAACACCACAGACATGAAAAGAAATCATTAAAAAGATGCAATGTATAAAAAACGCATAAGGTTATGGTTAATTAACAAATAGGTAACGAATAGGGAATTGGGAATAAGAATGAAATTGGTAACGAATAGGGAATAGGGAATAAGTAATGAATAGGTAACTATTAGGGAATAGGGAATAAATAACGAATAGGTAACGAATAGGGAATAGGGAATAAGTGACGAATAGGTAACGAATAGGGAATAGGGAATAAGTAACGAATAGGGAATAGGGAATAAGTAACCAACTTGACGACCCTTAAACTTTCTCATTTCACATCACTAACCTATTAATCTATATATACATTTTCCATATATTGACAAAGACTTCCAAAGAGTTACATGTAGTTTGGATGATCGTTGTTGAAACTGAATTTCAGGCAGTATGTATGACTCATTACTGGATTCTGTCGTTAAACAGTGTTTAATTGTGGGAAATGACGCTACATATGAATAAATATGTAAAACAACAGTAGACATAGACACATACAAAGCAAGTGGTTCATTTACATAGTTAGTATTTGAGTGTCGGTATATTCCGATATATTTCAGCCGACAATCAATAAAGCCAAAACCAAAATTGAAAGGGTGTAAATTTGATTTAATTCAATAAAATATTCTGGAACAAGGTATACATGTAGTATAAATAAATGTTATTGAATATGCTTTATATTTTCTGCTATGCAAATTTGGAGTGTGGGATAGATTATGGTGATATTAATTCAAAATGTATGGTGTTGACGAATATGTATCAATGACTCTATAAATCAGGTGGTCATCCTGAAAACCATAATTAAAAATGGAATTTCACAGACGGCCTTGGATTTTTTATGTATGGTTTGGGTGTATATAGGCAAGTTGCCATAAACTAATTAAACACTCGGTAAATATCGCTTAATATGTGTATTAGGTCTCATTACACACGTACTTTGTATTTAATTGACATTCACTTTGTATAAATAACATTATTCATATCGTAATATTTCTGTTATTGCACACAATTTTGTCGGCGATAAAGACGAGTTAGCTACAAAACTTGCTTCATATTGAATCATATTCACTTATTTCTTACCGATAAATGTTTGAACAAAATTGTAGAAATCTAATGACTATAAATTCTAACTTGACTTATTATAGGTAACGTACGTCGTTATCATGATTTGCAGTAATGGTTTTGTCGAGCAAATGAGATGTAACATTTTAGTGCGAAAATTTCAAGAATGATAAAAGTCTTAATGGCACATTTATCTTTACCGTTCAAAGGAGAAATATTTGAGAAAGATCTTAAGGCAGATAGTCTAGACGCTTCTAATGATATCAATGGCTTGATAGCAAGTACTAAAAGGGCATGTGAGCTCATTTTGAATTATTGTGTATATAAGGTAACTTACACTTTACAAGTTGATAGAAATACTTGCAGTAAACAATGGCTTACTCCATCATCAAGCAGCATTGTTATTGCGAATGATTTCACAAAAAATAATATTCTTTTTATATCGCATCCTTGAGCTTATTTCGCCAATTCAACTCGTCGAAAATGCTGATTCTTAATAGTACTATTGACAATTGATTGTTTTACATGAACAAATATCAGTTAGTTTATTAAAGCTTTATACTTGTTGACAAAACACAGCTTTAGCTCGATGGGTTTTCTTTTCTTAAAGTAAAACGCTGTAAAAGTTACATAGCGTGTTTGTCTGTGAGACACACAAGCAGTATACATTATCAAAGTGTGACAGTATCATTATTTAACTTGCACAGTAGTTAATAGTTAAAAGGGAATATATGGGTTAATAGAAGGCACGTATATCATTCTTTGTGTCCGTTCCGGATCACAGAGTAGTGCTCTCACTGGACTATCACATTAAATGTTCACAATGCGCAAGTTCAACCCTGTCAAACGTTTATTCCTTGGAACAACCTGAAATGATTTTTAAGTTTGCAAGAATGGAACGAAATGAGCTTAAAGAGAGAGAATATGTAACTACAGACACAAGACAGTGCCTCCCCACGCAGTCCTCCGGGAAAACAACAATCCACAAAACATAAGGCACTTAAGGAGGTCAAAGGGTACATATGTTAAGGAACAATGGACAGTGAAGGAAGGGGGAGAGGGGAATTAATGGATGGAAAAGATCACAGGACAAGTCAAGACAACTGGCCGCAATAGGCCGAAAATGGGCAGGAAACAACATGAACACTGTACAATTATATGATATAATCTGATTGTGGTTAACTTAAATCAGGTGGAGAAATCACAACTAGCATAAAACATTTGTACTACGTGAACAAACAACGTTGTCATTAATTATTTCGTTGAAATGAAATATACATTTTTAAAAAAACAAATCCTCCTTGTTGGTAATGTAATTCCTTGACACGTATACTATTGAACTTTGCAGTAAGTATGAAATTATAAAATTAACTTTAACTTTCTGGCGATTATTGTCAAGACTCATTCTTGCAAATTAATAAGAAATGTACTAATGATTCGTACGTGGGGCATTCAATAAGTTCTGTCACTGGAATTATTACTGCATCAACAACAAAACGGTCAGATTTCAAAACTATTTTAATCCTTCAAAGAAATCTCCCATAACATCAACACATCTTTGTAATCGAGAAATCCAATGTCTGAACGCTTTCTGAAAATAGTCCTCTTTGCGCTTACCATTAAGGCACTGAAATATTGCACTACCAAACCCACTAAAAGAGTCAAATCTACGTCTCGACAAGGTATTTGTCAATCACGGAAGAACGAAAATGTCACTAAGGCTCAAGTCCGGAATATATGGAGGATGAGAGGGTTTGTCAATGTTTTCAAGATTCAGAAAGTGCAGTACAAGTTCACACTTGCGGGCGGCAACGTAGTCGTTAAAAAGGCATATCCCTTTGATAACCATCATTGGATGACGTTTTTGTTAGACTTGTCACACCATAACGTTCTGGTCAGCGTTCTATGACGTTTGAGGAAACGTTGGTAATCGTCCGTGGTCGCTGGTATAGCACCAGAAGGGCGGTGTGTGAACGCTGGTAAACTCTGGTAATCGTCGGTGATCGTCAGTGATCGGCGGAGAACGCTGGTCCGAAAATAAAGTTTTGAACATGCACAAAAGTTCTCATGGAGACCAGCGTTCTTCAACGTTTAACTTTAAACGCTGGAGAACGCTGGAGAATGTTCGCGGAACGTTGTACTAACGTTCGCCGAACATTGCACGCGTTCGGTTATTGTTCGTCAGTCGTTACCCTAGCGTTACTTGGTTGCTATTAATCGTTCACAAGCTTTGCTTTGCAGTGAACGACTCACTGGCGACCTGTCAACGACCACTGAACGGACCTCTAGCGCACATGAAACCCACAACCACCAACACGCTAGTATGTCGTTAGTCACACGTTAGTCACACGCTCAACACGCTCGTCTAACGTTGAGTAATCGTTCGTCGCGCGTCAGTGACACGTCAGCACACGCTAATAGTTTTCACGAGTGTCTTACTTGGTCGCTGGTACACGCTACTCATGCGTTAGTCACACGCTAGTCATGCGTTAGTCACACGCCAGATGTGTCCACCTCACCCTAGAACGCTCGAAAATTGAACGATTAAACATTCGTAGAACGTTCATAGAACGCTGACCAGAACGTTATGGTGTGACGGATCCATATTAGATAATACCACTTCTTTGTAGCACCTGTCTGTCACTGTGCGTCCACGTTGGACGGGAATCTGAACGACAGCAACCTCAACATTACAGAAAATTGAGTACATACTGTTCTTGGTGCTCTTAGTTATCTTGGCTATGATTGGTCTCTGGTAATGTTAAGACAGCCATTGTTTGTTATGCATACGTCTTTGTGGCTTAAAATAACAAATCCAAGTCTCGTCACCCATAAAAAGCTCAGACAAAACGACGATTGTCACATTGTGAATACTTTTTCAATTATCCCCGTGTTGAGATGGGGCACCGAGCACAAATCTTGGTAACTTTAAGATGCTGGCTCAGTGTGAACTGTCCCCGCTGAAAGCCCAATGCCATGGGCTATTGCACTGATAGTATATCGACCATAAATCCATAAACATGTATAGTTCACAATTCTTCATATATTACTAAACATGACACATTTAGCAAATTGCGTCATTCAATGTAACTCCTAATTTCTTTTTGTTGCTTACGTTTTAATTTAAACTTCAGAAACAACCAGTGTATATGACTTACCCTTTAAAAAGTAGTATTATCATTAAAACGGCTGAATGAATTTGAATTTTTTTTGTATCAGTAAACATGGTAGAATGGGCATTGTCTACACAAAATGTCCATGTGCTTCTCATGATATTCATTTATATTCAATGTTCATATTCAAACCTGATTTAATTATTGATTTAAAATTCAACTGCTTCCATTAACAGATTACTGTCAAGTTATAACAATACAAACATATAAATCGCATTAGCCACTCTGTCGTTTAGTTGCAGACAATGCTTTCATCGCTTTCATCGCATTCAGTGTGAATCAATGATTGAATGTGTTATGTAGAATGTCGCATTAGGATATTAATTGAATAAAGGCTATAAATCATTAGACAAGATACAGATCAATTAAAACAACTAAAATTGTGTGAAACATTCAGAAAGAAAACATCATCTTCCGACACATATACACAGAAACACTTTCCTAATTGGATATCTGGCATTATTGTTTATTAATTTTGATTCTTATCTTTATAATCAGATGTGTTTGTACCATTTTGCATGATTTTCGAGTTCAAAAACGATTATTCGGTATTACAATGTTTTTGTTTTGAAACTTATGACAACATAAAAACTGACCAATTAGAAATAAAATGTGTTTGTCTTGAATGCCCGTAAAACAATTTCTAGGTTAATCAAGAGACACATTGTGGTTTTGGTGGCAACTCACGAGCGCTTGCACATGACAAAATGCCACCTCAATGATTAAAACGGTGAAAACAATAAATCAAGCTAAAACTCGTGCAACAACTGAAATTAATTTAGTAATTGATAATATATTGCAATACAAATGTACCGCAACGTTTTTAGGTCCAGAGAGTAACGCAATACTGTCTTATATTATCCCCAGTATATACTCGTATGCTGTCTAGTCCAAGGTTGTATGGCCGTTGTTAGGTTTCTCTTCATGTTTGATTGTTGTACAATCCTGTTCCTCACAGCCTCCGGTTTTGTGCCTTTCTTTATATTGTATCTAATGTCATTGCATTTGGATCTTATTTTTACGCATCCCTGTCCTACACTTAAGGGAACATGTGGAGTTTTGTAATTATATTTTTTATAATGAAACAAATGAGTGACTGAACCTGAGTGGCATAATATCAATGTTGCTTATATGAGAAATCATTTAGGCAATGTTTCTGAAAATTATATTAACGACATATATCATTCATTGTATTCATTCTTTGGTGATTTTGATTTGTTTGCAGAATTTTCTGCTTTTAAATACTGACCAAACTTTCTATCGTGATATCAGTGAACTTTCCGATTAGTTATTTAGATATTTAGACAGTATAAAATTAACAATTCAATGTCTCAATTTTCATCATTGTATTCGTAAAATGTCTGTCTGGATAATGGGCCCGTTTTATCAATATTCGTACGAACGAGCGTTTTTTTCAACGCGGTCGTTAGTATGACAGTGATCTTACGAATAAGAATGTTCGTGCGCACAGTAAAACAGTACACGCTCTTCACGGGGAGGTCAAAAGAGACGTATCTCGCGGATGTCAGGACACTACGGACCACGGGCATTACGGACACATATGTTGGTCTCTTGATTTAGAACGTATAAATTTGAAAAACACTAGAATGCGTCCATAGGACACAGGTGCCCCCACTTGCAGCCTTTGTCACAAAAGCAACAACTGTACTGATTATGGTGATAAGTCAAGGGCAATAACTTTGCACATACTGGGCGTAACCATACATGAAACCCAAGGTGCACAACTATACAGGTTGGTGAACATTCCTGTATAGTCTTATGACTCTGTTTCATATATTTTTGGAGATATGAGTGACACAATATTTTGTGACGGACGGACGGACAAGGGCAAATATATATGCCCCCCCCCCCCTTTTCAGAGTGGGGGCATAAAAATGAATTTTCAAGATTGCATTATTTATAAAAAGTGGTTTCCTCATCAAAGTCGAAAGAAAGAATGCATACAGGCATTATATTGTGTTGCGTTTATGCAAACATATTCTAGCCAACTTATTCAAAATACTGAAAAGAATTCCATGTCAGTTTTTGTTCGAATGGAAATTCTATATACGACAGTTAATATGAATTCGAAGCTTGTAACATGTAAAACTGCAATTATATCCACAAGAAGATTGAAATAAAATTTATCTAATGTGTAATATAAGTCGACTTGAGTTAACCATATCTCACTTTATAAGTTAAATCATGATTTATATATTGACAGCAAATGGTTAAAATGAACTAACTAGAACATTATTCTATATTTAAAATGAAATATGTTGTGACATAAAACTGTAAAATTATTGAATATATGGAAAAATATTTACATTTTTTTAAATCAGAAAGAAGCCTTTTCCAGACCGCTGTTATTTTCCCAATGCCTTCACTATATGAACACGAAGTTTTAATAGTTCAAACCGATATTTAGACATGCATTTTTTCTTCATCAAAAACATTTCAAGTTTTTATTGTGCCTTTTTTTAAAATCTCTACCACCTTACATTTTTAAGTTTAAGTCTTATCATTTATTAAAAGAACTTAAAAGCGGCAAGGCATATTCATGTAAAATACTAGGCAAACTAACTTCTCAGAGAAAGACGAGAACACTTTGATAGACAGCTGCTTAACAGTAATGGGACAACGTAACAGAACACTTAACAGTATTAAATACGATATGCCGGCAGATATGCCTGCCTTATATTTCTTAAAACATCATGGGTGATCAGGTTTGCCATTGCAGGTCTAATGACTAAGATGCGAATGTTTACCCAACAGGGGCTGGTCATAAGAGGTTCGAACTGAAATATGAAAGTACTGTGGTGCTTGGTGAGGTACACGAAGCCACGCCCCCTCTACACCAGCAGGGCGCTCTACCAACTGTACTAACCAGTTGGCTGTATCACCCCACACCGCTGCTCTCCTCCCACTTACGTCACTATACTGCTGCTACCTTCATGTAAATGCAGGTGGATGTGCACCCAGTGTGGGGCTCAACCCCAACCCAAGTCTCGCAAGGTTTCGTCAAACTCTACTATACAGCTTAAGAACTAGTATGTTGAATGGTATTCTAGCTCAGAAGAATAAAACCTTGCTTAAACAATTTATTATTTTCTTGAGTTTTAACTAGAAGATTTAATTTATTGAGGATTTAATACTTTATTTTGCAGTCAAATGTCATTGAGTATGTCATTCAGCCGATGATGTTAATGATGCAGATTATTGTTAAAGAAAATGTGAAGTGCTGCTTGAAGTCACAACCACAGTTATTCTAATGATTTAGAAACGTTCATATAATAAATAGGAACAATCGAACAAACCATTAAATTGCCAAATGATAAGAATTTACCTGTCTTAAATTAATATATATTCATCCAGTTCATGTCTTAACTGTTTAAAATTAGGCTTATCAGTTATCAAGTAACACTATTCAATTTAAAAGGTTGTATGACATAGTAGATACGGTACTTTAAATGTAAACCATACATTTTAATTCAATGAATTCCACATACACACTTCTTATTCCAACTTCAACTTACTTTTTGGTTGTCAGTATTTTTACTTTGTGACTGATAATAACTTTGTTTGACTACTGTACCAGCTAGTATGCATGGACTCACCTTATACTTAGAAGATAATAATAAATACTTATTAATGTATTTATTTATTTTTTTCAGAAATGCCAGACAATTTCATGTGATATGAAGTAGATGAATTTATAAAAAAGTTTATAACTGTTGTTGGTTAATGTGAAATATTAATATCATTTTTGTTACGAACGTTACGAATGCCTGTAACCATTCGTAGCATTTTCGTTAAAATTTACGCTCTTGAGATCGTGCGTAAGAACGTTGATAAAACGGGCACATTGTGTTTATCTTTTAGATAAAAATATGAATAATCGATATATATACTAGCGGAAAAAAGAAACTGTGCATGTGTATAATATGCTATAACTTAGGAGGTATGTAAGGAATCGCAATAAAAATTTCAACAGGGTTTTATCTTACCTTTATTTAACACCAGCTCAATTAATATGGTTATTGAATCAGCTGCGTCTTAGATAGAGATCAGTTTTCAGAGACGTTCTCTAAACAAAGTTCAGCTCATAAATACCGTGTATGTCCACCATTGGAATCGATGCATGCTTGACAACGACGCCGCATTGATGTGACAAGTGTTCTGAAAAATGCCTGGGGAATACCATTCCAGATTCTGACAAGCGCATGTGATAGGTCAGGTAACGTCAACGGCTGATTTTGGAGGCCACGTAACCGTCGCTGCATCTCATCCCACACGTGTTCTATAGGCGACAAATCCGGTGATATTGCAGGCCAGGGCAGCACATTCACATTGTTCTGGGTCAAAAAGTCGGGGACTGATTCTTCTAAGGCCAGGAATACTTCTAGCCGTCAAAGAAGCAGTTCTGAGTCGGTCACGGAGATGAACCACCCGGATGTACGTATCCTGGCGAATAGACGTTACGCGTGGACGTCCTGATCGAGGCCGGTCTCTGGTTGCCCCAAACTGTTGGTACCGTCTCCACAAGGCGTCTACAGTATTTCGGTGAACGCCAAATTGTCTGGCAACGTCAGTATAACGTACACCAGCTTTAATCATGCCTACGACGCGGCATCTGTCAGTTTCATTCAACCTTGGCATGGCGTATCAACGACATTTTTCAAAATTATCCTGGTTTTGTGTCTTACATGTAACAACACTATGTTTTAACACAGGTTTAGGCGACAAACGTGTTTGCAATTGACTGCTGCACGAAAACAACATGAACAAGAAGACGTTATCCTGACAGGCAAACTACCCGTGCAACTCATGCACTGGCCAGTGTAAATAACCGAGAGGGATACACAACTTACCTGTGTAAAGTTTCAAGCTTTAATTTATAAAATTGAAGGATATATGAACATTTTACACATGCACAGTTTCTTTTTTCCGCTAGTAAATTAAATAATATTGCAATAAAGAAGCTTGCCTTACTTAAATGTATTGCAATATTATTTATGCTCATTCCATCTGACCAAGACAGAAAATGTCGACCACATAACATTCTGGATATTGGCTATTAACATGATTGAGAAAGTTACATTTTCTTATAGTAATATGGAGCTCGATCATCGCCATTTAATATACAGATGTCTATTGTCTGCCCTTATGGCCGATAATGTTTTGTTGAAATGTAATCGACAATGTCTATACGTATATCGTTTATAATGTGATAAGTTTAGTTACTCGTTACATCGCTTTACATTTTATACTTTTATTCTGAATAATAAATATATTTTGAACAAAATTACTCACGTAACTAATACGTTTTTTGTTCAATAATTAATCATTTAACCGCGATTTTACTCAGTGTGGAAACGGTAAATCAGGTACTATCACATTCCTGATACAGAATATAAACGGAAGGACACTAGGGGTACACAATTAAATTAAACGAAACGGATATTGATAATTACATAATAACACCACTGTATGGAAACTCTGGACGCCGAAAAACCGCTGCGTTTTCAAGATGGCGGACGTGAAATGATGAAAAGGTAAGTGACATTTGTTTTTGGTCAGATATTTTTTAAATATGACGTCCTCGATTATAAATTGTGTATGAAATCAAAAAGCTTGAAATTGGGAATTCACGGTTACTAGTCGTTTTTGATCGAACCGTAGCATCTTCATGTAATGCCTAGCTGGAGACGATATTTTCAGAAAGTTTAAAAATGAACCGAGAGACCGACAGAAAATTGGGGATTTTTGCTCTGAAACAAATGCCTCTATTAATCTACTTCGATATATCTATGAAAACGGCCAAGTCCTTCACACATGACCATTGTTTTACCGCAAACACTCGCTAAAATAGATGTTTTGAAGGTTTGAAATTTGGCCGCGGTGCAATACGTAAACAAACCACTGTACACCGTGGCGAAAGACATTTCTGTATGCCGCGGTGTCAGACATCAAGCCAACAATAGGGACGCCGCGGTACAAAATGGAAGAAAGCACAGTCCACTTACCAAAATGATGAAAGAAAACGCTACATGTAGTCTAGATAGAATTCCTAATCTACATGATCATATTACTGCAGTTGGAAGTTTGAAGTCTTTCTTAAATGTTCAGCTTTTCTGAATCGTGCAAGTGTTTATTTCTTTCGTAGATTATTTATTTATGGTACTCATTATCTAATTTCAGATTTCTGAGCGACCTTTTGATACATTTGTAGAAATCCATCATCTACAGTTTCGGTTTTATGACTCTAGGTTCTATTAAAAAGGAGATATATTAATAAATGGAACCTTTACGTATATATATCTTTCTAATTTCTATTTAAAGTAATGTCTTATACTTTATTGTTACGCCGAAAAACGATTCATTCCCTAAAGTGTTGATATAATCTTTTAAACATTTGTAATCAATAACTTTAACACTACTTTCTTCCAAGCAGTATGAAGTCGCCTGTAATTTAGTAATTGGAGGGGTCCAGCAAATTCTGTTGCTCGAAACTATGGCGAACAACTTACCTTGTTGTTTATATTGTTGCCTATGAACAACTATAACTGTTACCGATTTTTGCTTATTTGAAAAAGCAGCTCACTGTTATCCTTATATTCCATGTTTCATTCATTAATTACTTTGACAAGCCCTATAGAAGTAGAGGTGAACATTCTAAAAATCTGGAAAAGGGTGGACAAATTCGGGCCTGCAAGAAATCCCCTGTCAGTGCGAGAGCATCACAGAACTTGTGAATCAAAGATTTTGCGACATGTTAGACGTGCCCTTAAGGCAGACTTTTGTAGTTTATTGAACTTTTATCAACGGTGTTTGACTGGAAACAATATATCTCAGATGTCTATTGTATAGCATTTTATTTGCATAGTTATAGAACTCTCTTTTACATTTAAATCTTGCTTATAAATACCAATGTATCGAACTCGTACATGAATTAGAAATGTTTTGAAAGTCATTGTTCACACATATTGTTAGATAATAAAATTAAACACCGGTTGTTGCTAACAGTTTTTACAATTTTATTTACCAGTAGACTAACAGATCGAGCCCATGATCGCACCCAGTAACCCTTTAATCGAAAAGGAACCGAAAAATATGGTGCATGGCTATTAAAACTAGATGGTTGTTTTTAAGCAAAAACATATGTCTCAGATGGCAGTTTGTCAGTAATTGTAATACTGATACAGGATGTTAGAATAAAATATTGAACAAACAAGAAATATCAGTTCAACATGCACTGTAAATGTATAAAAAGACCAAATGGCCATAATTCAATGAAAAGTTGTCTGAGCGGAACGAAGAGACGAAGATGCACAACTACATTTGATGCTTATCAATCGTCCGAAGTTTGGTTGAAATCCAACCAGCCGTATTTAAGATGATTCGCAATAAAGGTCACCATTATAAAAAATCGAAGGGCCATAATTCATTGAAACTTTATCTGGGTGGAACGAAACGACGAGGATGCACAACTACACTTGATGCTTATCACTCCTATGAAATTTGGTTGAAATCCAACCAGCCGTTTTGAAGATGAAGCGCGGACAAACTTCACCATTATAAAAACGCCAAAGGGCTATAGCTCAGTGAAACATTATCTCAGCAGAACGAAACGACAAGGATGCACAACTACACTGGATGCTTATAAATCCTGTGAAGTTTGGTTAAATCCAACCGGCCGTATTGGAGCGCAGACAAGCTAAACTTGGACGGACGGACAAGGGAGACATAATAATGATTTAGTTTGGTCATGAAGTTTTTGAGCTCATCTTAGCATATAATCAGGTGAGCTATTTTGACGGTAATAACCGTCTGTGACTCTTCCGTCTGTCAACCATTTTATTCAAACAACATATTATCCTAAATAATTAACCATTTACAGTTCAACCTCTCACAATGCCCCATGAAGAGAAACATATATATTCAAAGACAACCGTTATCTTTCCGAAATGAGTTATTCTTTTAATATAGTAACCTCTCTTAAACAACTATTTCTTTACAACAAACACAACTTGTCTTTCTGTAGCGAGTTTGAAATGTATTTCAAAACGTAAAACTTAAAAAGTCTCATCTACAAAACCATTGCTCACACTGATTTCCCATTGATTGCTGTACACTCTGAAGTACTGATATAACGTATGCTTCCTAATAGACAATTCAGTTCATGATAAGGTTAAGTGGGAATTTAAAAAGAAAGCGCCTATATGTGAAAAGATTCATATTTATTGACACAATTTGTATAATTCGAGAAAACGTATAAATGACCTAAATTAGGCTGACAAAAATGTAACCCAAAAGTCATTCATAAGTCATAATCACAATTAGAATATCACAGACATGTGTCATACATTGGCTTGGGATATAAATAAAAGCAATACAAATTCGTATGTTTAACAAACGTCACAATTAACATCCCGATGCAGTGTAGTTATTAAGCCAATCACACCGGTATAAAAATTCAGTTATCTTTTTCTCAACTTCAATATTTTGTTTGGATGGTCAATGTTGCAAGCTGGACACAGTCATCTCCTACACCGGCATATTCACAGTAGTAGCAAATTAAAAATACATTCTGAAACATTTAAATAAATTTCATTACGGACCACAATTAAAACGAATCGAGTCCATAAAACAGTCGAAAGTACGAGTAAATGTACAACGCTTAGACAAATATAATCTCTAATTACTATTTCGTGCGACTACTAACTCCTTTAAAGTTAATAATTATTAATGCTTGGAAGATTACATCAACGTTTTATGGAATGAATCGATTACATGTGTAACACTCCTACTGTTTTACCGTTAGTCAATAACAAAACATGAAAACAAGTATGATGAAATATAGATTACTTTAAATGGAGTTTAAACAGATATACACAGATAATCGTTCCATTTATAAATGCATTTTCAAAATCAATATTCTCATCTTCGCAATAGGGGCTTGAGTCACGGAAACAGCAAGGGATAACTTTCTACAAATGTATCTAAAGGTCACTGAGAAATCTGAAATTAGATAATGAATACCTTAAATAAACAATCTACGAAAGAAATAGACACTTAGAGACATATTAGTAAGAATTCAAACATTCAACTGCAGTCACATGATCATGTCGATTAGGCATTATAACTAGACTACATGAGCGTTTTCTTTCATCATTTGGTAAGTAGGCTGTGCTTTCTTCCATTTCGCATCGCGGCGTAAATATTTTTAGCTTGATGTCCGACACCGAGGGGTACAGAAATGTCTTTCGCCGCGGTGTACAGTGGTTTGTTTACGTATTGCACCGCGGCGTACAGCACACCAAATTTCAAACCTTCAAAACATCTATTTAAGCGAGTGTTGGTGGTAAAACGATGGTCATGTGTGAAGGGCTTGGCCGTTTTCATAGATATATCGAAGTAGATTAATAGAGGCATTTGTTTCAGAGCAAAAATCGCCAATTTTCTGTCGGTTTCTCCGTTCATTTTTAAACTTTCTGAAAATATCGTCTTTAGCTAGACATAACATGAAGATGCTACGGTTCGATCAATTACGACTTGTAAACGTGAATTCCCAATTTCAAGCTATTTTATTTATATCAGAACACCGGAATGGGCAAATAGAATAATTGAAATGGAAAGGTTGTACCTAATACATTTAAAGCAGCGAAGTTGAAAACTGTGAAGCAAGGCAACGGGAAATAGTAGAAAATTAAACAAATTGGGAAACACCAAATTTCGGTACAACAATTGACCATAAATAGGACTTTAACATTGACCCTTGGCGTCACCGTTTAAAGATATTATTCATTAGTGCAGCAGGGAGTATAACATATGGCTAGCCACACCAAAAGCATGAGTTGGCACGAAAAAGAGAACAAACAATATGCAATGGACAAGGGCAAAAGGAACCCAAGTCGGAAACAGAAGTTTCGCCATGGACCGGCCAGTTTAAACACATGCGAGTTTAAACATGATACATGGATAAATTCGTTTTACTATTAAAAATCTGAATCAAACAAGGTAAGAAAAAACCCACAAAAAACGACAGACAGCATGATACAAGTACAACAAATATATATATATATATGTATGAAACAGAAATGCCCAGACGCCATTCAAACAATTATGCACTCGGTGACCGTAAGACGTCAGCGCAATTGAAATCAAGCAGTAAAGGACATGACGAGAAGGGCAAAACACAAACATGTTCTTTCCATTTTCGGGTGTAGGAAGAATTAAATATATAAAACATATTCAAAACACGTTAGAAATACACCATGTGATTTTGATTTATAGTGACTCCGAATACACGAACTATCACGGGTGCCTGAACGTTATTGTGCTCCGTTATTGGTAGAAAAACCACATAAATAACTTGTTGCGTATTGACTTTGACTGCTTCATAACTCTTTCCATACAGATGGCTTCCGGTTTTTATTAACTATTCATGGGCATAGAAATAAGTGTAATATGTTTTCTCTCAAACAATCAGTCTCTGTAAACTCTTCGGATATTCCAATAAGATTTATGACTAAATATTGTATGGACCACGTACGCCAATCAGCATACAAATGTATTCTTGTCTGTAATAACGAGAACAGGCCAGCTATCAGAGTGTCGATGGTATGTGATCCTGATATGTCATTGTAAACATAATATTTATGATTGACTTTGATGATCATAACTATCTTAAGCTACCCTTTTGAAAAACTTGTAGTTAATTTTCACATTTTAAAATTTACAACAACGACATTAAATTTCCATCTATTCTGATTAATGTTATATTGCCATACACGTGATATAAGTATATCAACTATTTCAAAAAAATATTCTAATACATTGTAATTCATTTATTTTGTATCGATATTCTGCCTTTAGCGGTCTGCATAGTAAGATAAATGTGATAATGATACAATAACCGATTATAACTAAAAGAAACCTCGAAAATATATTCATATTTCTTGTGAATATAATTATATGCATATATTGTTTCGAAGGACATTACTGTTTCCATTATTAATGCAACCATGATCACCTATCCCGCTACATCAATACTACAAAAACCTCAATTCCTTATACAATCAGAGTTGTCTACTTAATAACACTATACAAAAGAAGTAATCTTACAGCAAGAATAACATTCCATAAATAACATTAGTGTTTTGCAAAAATACAACCTACACAATCATCCAGACAGTTCTATTTCATGGGAATCATTTCCAAATCAGCCAGAAAGAAATAATCAAAGAAACTAGAAACACTCATGCATGTAGTCTTCGATCAGATTACGGACTGTAAATAATAATATATCTAGCCATTCAATGGACTGAGTTAATCATAGCCATAAATGCATCGCGATCAGCGGTTATATAACTAATTGCGAAATATTGTTGATGTGAACTTATAAAGATTTCATCTATAGAGACAAAAAAAAATGGTTATATCTGTAACTATTAACTGATAGCTTTGATAAATATACAATAGCAGATCTTCTATGCATGGTTTGACGCCAATGATGTTCAGAAGTACATGTACAGATAGTTTATACACAATTAAACACGAACATCACAATTATACATAAAACACTTAAATGTGTTGGCAAACCGTCAATGATAAACAATTAGTAATCCAAGCTCATACCAATTAGTAGTTGTCAGAAAAATCATAATATAAGTATTATAATAATCAATTTTATGTTATTAATTAACGTTTGTTTGTTTTATGTTAACTTCAAATGGTTCGCGACTGCGGTTGTCTAGTTGCGCAGTTGACGTCGTTAAGGAAACATTCCCTAAAAGATTTATTCATTTTAAACGTGAACTATCGTGCGACAATATTTGTCTCTTCATCTCGATATTGCGTGTGAATATGGTCGCTAAATGATAGACAGACTATTATTATTCAGACAAGTCGATATCAATCTTATTACAGACGTTCAAAAATAATTTGTTATGCAATGTTCTTAAGTGATTTAAACTGATGGGTGCCGTTTCATCAACCTTCTAAAGGAACTTCTTATTTAAGAAAAGCATTTCAGCAGATTTTTCTTAGTTAAGAATTTCTTAATTTTCAGCGCTACTTTAAGGTGACATTACAGCGTTCTTAAGGCGAGTGTTTTTCTCAAGAACTCATTTCGGATATATCTGCATTTCGGATATAAAGAATACCATACCTCATATCGGTGTAGAAGAGTTGCGTGATTACCGGCATTAGATTGAAAATAATATTTGCAGTAGATTATAGAGTGATTAAACAAAAAGGCTTAGCTTACAGATATTGGTACTTTGTAATATTTGTTTAAAGTAATACATTGCGCATGTAAATTGTGCGAGTCTTAATGCGTACCGACGACTATGTAAAATTGTCTTTACGTTGCGGACCAGTTACAACCCGACAAAACGTGAATATATTTTTTATTAGTTTAATCTTCAACATGTCAAAAAAACAAATACAAGGAACAATCTTGAATTGAAGATTCATATTCGATGAAGTTATAGGAAGTCTTGATATTTTATCACCGTATAAGTCGACATTGAGCGTGTTGTAGGTAATATATAAATTGGCGTAACAAGGGTGTGATTCCATATGTTAAATCAGAATCGTGTAAGTTAATCGTAATTTTGTTGTGGAGTTTTCCTTTTTGTTATTTAATCCGAACATTCCTGTTTCCTTATCAATGAATGCGAGGCGTACAGGGATTGGTAGACGCTCCGCTTTGATTACACTACCATCACATTTACAAGCTGCTGTATTACCCAGTATATTTTGATATTTTGACTTTTTTAACATTTCTGATATATAAAATGATTTAGTAGCAGTAAACGAAATCACCGTTCGTTCATGATACAACATTTCATTGGTCGGCACGATCACATGACTACTGAGTTTATAATAGATGGGTATTTTCCAGTGTTGTAAATGTAACCAGTCAAATGTGTACACAATGTATAGCCTTTCTCGTCGAGGGAAATTTTGACAATCTAGCTAACCGGGTTTACATGTAATTTCGCATTTACAGAAGGTAGTGTTTCGTTCTTTCATCGAGGATTGTACTGATACGTATTAATAAATAATGTGGCAAATTTGATAACGAGATCCTGACTTACGAGATGACGCATTTAAAGATATACGCAGATTCCGCATCGACAGCTGTTTAAATAACCTTATACATATTTACAGGCATCGGCATAATTTTGGCATGCCGACAAAACGATAGTCACTTACGTTAGATTTATGTATTTATCTCGCAATTTTCATTGTTACATCGCCATTTCTTTGACAGTGATAGCTGTTTATTCAATACGCATAATCTTTATTTACACGTGTTTACTGTCCTACTTTTGGCACATAAGCGAGTCGTTGCAAGCGGCTCGCTAAATGACTGTGGACGCATGTCTAAAACTTGAAAATATCAGTCTTGCGGGATTTATAAAGCAGAGGGTGAGTATGAAGGTATCAGAATAAGCGCCCGATGATAAAGGAGAGTAGGATTGGTAATGGGATTGTCCTCAGAACAGAATGTTGAACTCTGAAACTAATTTCTCCCATTGGTGACATCAAAATTGAAAACTTTGAACGTACAAATTCATGCGCGTCGTATGGTATTATTTAAATACTGCATTCATATACATTTAACACTTTTGCATTTGCTTGGAGAAATTTTGAATTTAAAGGCAATGTGAAATTCTCAGATGTTTCACAAGACGATTTAGTAAGTATACTTTCAGATATAGCGTGATCTAAAGTACTTGATAGATTCTTAAGTTAATGCAGTAAATGAAATGTTATTTGCAGAAAAATTTAGTGTGAGTTTTACGCTAATTAAGAGAATCTACGGAAATATATTATCTGCTTTGGAGAGAACGAAGTATTTTTCTACATGAACATAATTGTTTTTTTATAAATCCAGGCCTAACCTGGGCACAGAAAATGGAAAACATGATAACTTCCAGAATGCTTAGGAAACCGCATCTAGAGACTCGATTTATCCTCACAGATGCCCATGTGAAACAAATTAGAGATGGCAATGAAAGCGAATAATATCCCGCAACACCGCTATATCAGCAAATAACAAACATAAATTGCATCGCAAATATCGTTGTACCAAGAATACCAGTATATACATCTGTTTCATGTCTAGTGGCTCTAAAGTCAGGGAATTAATGCGACAATTTGATGTACACCAACCAATCTTTACTACATTTCATGGTAATCATGTGCGTAAACGTGATATAATAGATCTTGCCATACACTTTCGAGCAAGTATGATACAATACAAAACAATAGATGAGAAAGAGGTCAATATGCAAGATGAAGGACTCACCAGTCTGTAAACATGCATACGGACCGATGTGTCGTGTTCTGTTTATTATTTTGATATCTAAACAGAAAAAAATAATTACAATAAATGAATTAAGCTTGCAATTATGTGCCAATCCCATTTGCGCCACTGTTTGTAAATTGCTTTTATTTATAAAGACAAATATCTTTTCTCTAGCCGTATTTACTGTCTATCTAACGGTCGTGCATACTTCTGCAGCACTTTTGACAGTTATACAAAACTCATGCAAACTCCACATATGCTCCGGGGCATATACTGAGGTTACCAATCGTCATAGCGATATATGGACGCCACATTTAACGAAGCGTGGAATATGCAAATGAGGTATGATATATGTCAAAGTTGGAGTGGTTCACAGTGGTCACAGTATGTAAATTGTACTTAAACTCCTTGAGGTAGATCGCACAATAAAATTACAAGTACCTGTCCAAATGACGTGATCGCATTAATGAAGTTTTGTAAAATCACAAAGGTGTTGGCATCACAAAGCGTTTGCAACGGACAATCAAAATGCCGGCTGCATGATCAACCTACCGTATGTTGAATGCTATAAACTCCCTCAAACACTGTTAGCGGCGGTAATAATATGGAACACAATCAGATCTAGCGGGTACGATACTGGTAAGGGAAATCTAGGACGAGTTGCACAGAGAATGCCAAATTCACTGCGAATGTTCAAGATGTACGCGGGGTGTAAAAATAAAAGAACAGGAACGAGGAACAGTAAAATTAAGAGAAACAACAGAACAAACTAAGAAGGGATTGTGGAACGGGATAAAATGAAATACAAACAGTTGGGAATGGGGAACAGAAATAAAAAGTATATGAATAATATGCAGTACAATACAATGAGATTGAAACAGGAAAAACTACACGGAAATTAAAATGACACGAATAGAAGCGTAGCACAAATACGGGACACATTGAACAGGAGCTTTAGGTATAATTGCTGGGGTACTAGAATTGTTGACACCAATAGTAATACTCTGTTCGATAACACGTTCCTGATTTCAAAACAATCATCAATGGCCTCGTCACACGTTGGTTTGGATACAGTGATTATAGTTTTGCCGTACTGAATAAGAGAACAAAATGTATCGTGAATGAACAGATTATTCTTTGTAAATTTTGACAAAGAAGCGACCTGCAGACAATAGCAACTGAATGGTATATTCCAGACGGTATCGAATACGTATTGTTATACACATACTTATTCATTTTCGTACAGAACGTACCATCAGATTGTTCACCAACATCACATATTTGGCCATAGCGCCCGCTATTTGTAGTGACAAAACAATAACAATATGATTACGATGCATCTTGTGGAAGCAGCGTGGTTAACTTATCTTAATAATATGTTTTGGTTGTAGCCAACACCTCAAATTACCCAACATATTGTACTGCGTACAGAAGATGTGCATCGGCCATAACATTCTGCTGTTTGTGTGCTGTTATTGTCTACTTTGGCCTTCAAATATGTTCAATCGCACTGATATATCATAAATACGTTATAGTTGTGCGTTATCAGACAAACACAACCGTCGCCTCAGAAATCGTTTATTACACATTCCTTCAGAACAGACGCTTATTTATGAGCGGAAATGAAGTCATATCGCATTATAGCTCTTAGAAAAATATCTATAGGACGCTTTTTACATTAATGTATCATATAATATTCCGACTTTTGAACGGGAATAAGGATAGTTGGTAATATGCCTCCAAATCAATAGTTTCAATGTCATGCGTTCAGTAAAGGTGTTTGCGGCCAGCGTTTTGTAACGTTTGGCAATTTGGTTCCCCTTGTGCAGCGAATATGATACAGGGATACACATCAAAACAGTTTCATAACGTTCGCAACTGTTAGCCGTAACTGAAACCAGGGCTGATTTCATGCATCAGAATGGAACAATATGCTTATAATATCCCATCTTTATTACTGACGGAACAAAGTCAAATCACTCCATATGCCATCGTCGGATATCGTGTAATAAATCTTAGTAACGACCGATTACAAAATGTAGACAAACTGATTATACAAATACACTGCCAATGTAATTCTTTCCTGATAAAATTCCGCACAAATATACAATACATAAAAGAAATGTATCAGTCCGGAATAAGTTGTGTTCCTTTCAAAATTACTTTATATATTCCAGTTAGTTTTGTCCTTTTGTTACGTAAACGTATGGTTAAAACAGTCAAGAACATTCTATTATAATGGATGACGACTTCCTTTTGAGAAAAAAAAACATTGCTCGTAGGGAATAACATGAACTGAAATTTCGACAGATATAGCATATAACATACTTAAAACTTTTATATTGATGTGTTGATCTGGCATTGCTTGTCTCAGCTGCCGTCAGTGTCACATAGATTTATAACTACAACACACCGGATACATTGGTACAAAAACTTGATGTTTTAAGGTCTTATGATATCCAATATTATGATGTCTACCGCTAAAGTAATACCACATAATTATACCGCAGATGCCTCTGCACTTATATTCTCATCACTTATATAACAATATCCAAAAAGACGTCATCTTATGACAAAAATCATTATAAAGGAAGCCGCGATGACGATATTCACTTATAATCAGCACCGTTCAATTATCATTTTGCTTTCCTTAAATAGAAACAAAGTAACTTACATAATCATCCAGACATTTTTATTTCTTGCCAAGCTACTTTTCATCCGAAGTCACGGATATCATTTCCAAATCACGCTGACAGAATTACTCAAAGAATCTATAAACAATATATTCATGTAGTCTACGATCGGATAATGGCCTGTAAATAATCAACGTTTCAAGTCAATGGACTGAGAGGTAAACAAAGTCATATATGCTCCGTAATTAGTGTTTCTAGCTAATTAGGAAATCTTGTTGATGTAAACTAATATTAAACATTTCGAACGTCTAACAAGAATTCCAACAAATTTTCTTTGTCTATATATCTTAACTGATGTCAATACTAAATATTTATAGCAGATCTATTGTGCGTGCTTTGAAGTGAAGGATACCTATATTAAAGTCGTTGTGTTTTAAATATTTAGCAAACACATTTTTGACATAACCATTTATTGAAGTGATAAAATAAAAATTATTGTATCATAGTTTTGCAGTGCTACATCTTGACAAGTGGAGCTTAATTCAATGTTAACTGAAGATGATGGACTTAATGATTAGAAGACTGAGTTATAACTAATAGTGTGGGTATTAAATACATGTGTAATTAACATTCTAAATGTAATGTATGTGGCTCTGGGAAATATTTGGACCATTTAGCGATAAAGCTGAGGTTAGCTATCTGTTAAACTGATTAAATACCCCAATATATTTACTGACAGTTCAAATGCTGTAATTCGCTATATGGTAATTTGTTTTGTGTTTTGAATGTATGTTTCCCCTGTGCAATTCTTTCACTTTATATAGTGTTCAGGATATTTCTTTCCCAGTTTCAGCATATTAGTTCTAGCAGTCTTGACTTGTCCTGTGATATTTTCCATTTATTAATTTCCCCCTCCTTGAAACTTATGACAATATAAAAACTTGATTATGTATGTGGCGTTCACTGTAGCAACTTACTATCTCTCTTTCAGAAACGACCAGTGAATATGTCTAATACTTTAAAAAGCAGTAATTTCATAAAACGTCTAAATGAATTTAAATTAAATGTTGGGTCAGTAAACATGGTAGTATTGGTCATTGTATACGCACAATATTTATGTCCTACTCATAATATACTGCTGCGGAAACGTAGTACTTATCGACATAATATATTTAATACCCCTCGTATTCAAAAATCAGTATATTCAATGTTCATACTCCAACCTGATTTAATAATTGATTAGATTTCTAACTGCTTCTTTTAACAGATTATTGTCATGCTTATAAAAATACAAAATATTAATCGCATTAGCTACTCTGTCGTTTAGTTGCAGACAGTGTGAATCAATGATTTTATGTTTTATGTAGATGATTGTATAACGACTATAAATCATCAGACAAGATACAGATCAAATAAAACAACTAAAATTGTGTAAAACCTGAATGAAAACATCATCTTCCGACACATATACACAGAAACACTTTCCTAATTGGACATCTTACAATACTGTTTATTTATTTTGATTATTATCTTCATAAGCAGATGTTTTTGTTCCATCTTGCATAATTTTCGAGTTCAACAGCATCAAATAAAAACAAATAGTCAGTATTACAATGTGTTTGTTTTGAAACTTATGACAATATAACAACTTGATTAGGAACAAAATGTGTTTGTCATGAATGCTTGTAAAACAGTTTCTAGGAAAAACAGGAGACACATTTTGGTTTTGTTGGCAACTCACGAACGCATGCACATGAAAAAATGTCACTTAAATGATTGACACACTTTGAAAACTTTAAATCTAGTAATTGGTGATATAATGCAAAACAAATGTACAGAAACGTTTTAATGTATCGATAGTAACAAAATAATGTCTTATACTATCCCCAGTATATACTCGTAAGTTTTCTGGTACAAGATGCATGACATTCCTGTTGCTAGGTTTCCCTTCATGGTTGATTACTGCACAATCCTTTCTTCACAGCCTCCGGCATTTTGTTTGTGTCTCTCTTTATAATGTATCTAATGTATAAGGATGTAATTTCTGACTGTGACCATCCCTGTCCTACACTTAAGGAAACATGTGAAGTTTTGTAATTATAATTCTATAATGTAATAAATGTGTGACTCAGCCTGAGTGGCATAATGTCAATATTTCTTATATGAGACATTATTTAGGCACTATTTTCTGATTATTTTGTTTACGACATGTTATCGAATTTCGACATGTATGGCTTAAGTGTTACAGTAGCTGTCCAAGTATACATTATTCATTGTCTTCGTGCTTTGACGATTTTGCTTTGTATGCAGCATTTTCTACTTTTTCTATAATGACCAAACTTTCTATCGTGATATCAGTGAACTTTCGGTTATTTCGTTATTTAGATATTTATACAGTATAAAATTAACAATTCAATGTCTCAGTTTTTCGTCATTGCATTCGTAAAATGTCTGTCTGGATAATGTGTATTATATTTTTAGAAAAAAATATGAATAATTGATACAATAAATAATATGTTTTGCATTATTTGTTATGCAAAGCAAAGGGTGGACGTGTGTTTGTGCTACAGTATGTCTGGTTACAAATAAAACACTTATATAATGGTATAGTGCGATTTTATTAACCGCGAACGTATGAATATATTATCTGAAGCATTACATTTCCAAGTAGGTGTATTGAAATGTTGTCCGTAAGTTAGTCGTAGAAAAAGCCGCGGTTGTGTTTTGATAGAAACTTTATCCAATCAGCACGAAAACATATCCTTACCTTAATTGACATGGATCAGTCCTGAAAGTTCATACACCAGTTCGCCCTCAATCTAACAGCACTATAGAACAGTTATTTATCAAAATGAAATGTAAAATGTAAAAACCATGTAACTAGTAACTAAACATGTATCCTATTAAAAACGATATGAGTAAAATATATTATTTTCAAAATGTGATATTATCTCAATATATGGACTGTACTCATACCGACTTGTTCTTATGCTTCTGTATTACTTGAATACTTTGAATACTAGGTCTTTGTTCTTAGTGTTGATGGCCTCAACAAAACAGCAGATACTTTACTTTACGTGATGAAAAATCTTGTATGGAGGCAATACTAACTACCTTCTGGTGGTCTTTGAGAATATAAATCATCGGGTTTCAAGCGGAAAACCTATCGCTACAAAGAAAAACCGTACACTAATTTATTTGTAATACTTCGAAATGGTCATTAACTGGTAGTATTTAAGATTATTAACTCCGATTATTGTAGAAAATGGTAATTTAATGACAATAATGAGATACAGCGATCTTTTTACACTCATATTATAGTCATTTTGTCGTGATCGGATGTTGAGGCACGCGACATGTTGACTAACCTTTGCAAAAGGACCAGCGCATTTTATAACCTCATCGTCCTATGAACACGCTATATTACAAATGCAAGCGTGAACAATTTACTTCTCCTTCTTTAACTACTAAATACTATAAGATAGTAATTAATAAGGATTGTCCTTTCATTACATAGTCTTAATTCAACCACAAATTATTCACAATCATTTTGTTCATCCAACAACATCACAACTTCGGCCATAATCATTTATTCTTCTAAAATGTATGCTTTACATTATCTGCGAATATAAAATATCCCCTCGCATTCGGCTTCAGTTGGCAACTCCCATGTATAGGGAGGTCATTTCGGAGATAATACACTACTATACAATTCTCCCAGAATTAAGTTGGCTTATGTTCAATTGTTGATTATCTCTCTAACTGAAAGCTTGGCCACTATATAAAGTGATAACTACGAGAAAGATATTGGTAATATACTGCATTAACATATTTGAAAATGTCCATATGTTTTGTAAGACAGTGAACCTAGTTCATGACTATATTGACCTATCACTAAGCTTTTATTAGTCTCTTCATGTGTGGGTTGTTGTTTTTGGACGATTGCGTCTTAATTCGCTCAAGCTCTTAAACGAAGTTCTTCATAAACAATATAATTCACTTCCATTTGCAGCAGCTACCAGCTAGACATATGTTGGTGCATTAAAACTATTTTGAAGTATCTGTATCTTGAATACTTATCAATAGAGAAACGTTGACCTAGTAGTGTATAACATACCGTAGTATATTACTTGTCCCTTTGACACTGAAATACTTGTAAGGATTTAAAGAATACGTGAAAAGGCAGAGCAAAGAAGGTCACAAACACACATCAGTACGTCCTAAGAAATCTTCAGCCACAATGGTACAGTAATATGTCTTTATTAAAAAGTAAGACTTAGTATAACCTTTCTGTCAATAAAGTAGATCAAAACTCCATCATTTGCCATTAGAACATTACACTGAATTCAAAAGCTTTAACTGGAGAACTTCATAGTAAAATGTCTAATTCCTTTCATGTGAATATTTGTTCTGCCAAGAATATATTATTGCATGTTTACAAGATGGAGTACACGATGGAGTACAATGATAACTGTTTTCATTATTTGTTTGTCCCATGATTATCTCCAAACTAGAAACTACTGTTGGTGATTGCACGCTAAAACGAGAATGCATCATGAAAATAGGCAACCCGAACGCATATGCCTAATTTTAAACGATTGACTTCCATTGATCGATTTAGAATGTACATGTAATAAGCGTGATATATACTTTATTCTATTTTGTCAGCTTCCGTTCGAGCCCTCGAGAATTAAACTTCGGGAATAAATGGCCGTCGTTTACAATTGTATCATAGCACGCTTTACGGAGCTATGCTAACATTACCAATGCAATATAATTAGCATTCCCGACAGAGCTATGTATATTTCATTCATTTAAATACAACATAAAAGAAAATATACTTCTATGTATTTGACAAAATGACCCTTGTTCCAGTTCTATACACCGGATCGATCAGATGTTTAATAAAGATTTAGTTTATCCTGACACTCAAACATAATTCTGTTTATTGGGACATTTCGTGCATTAACATTACACAAACGTGCCATCATTTTTACTACTCGGTCCTCAACCGTCTATTTCTAGCGTTCAAATTTATTGCATTTCCATTCACACTTCGTCGTGACGTTTCATTGTGTTTTATGTCCGTTTAGTTCACCGAGACAATTTTATTTCTACATTTTTGATGGTGTTTCTTTCCCGGTCTGACGTGGGATTTTTTTTGGTGGTTTGTAAATATAATTCTTGACGCCAACTACGCTGGTGGTTTACGAGGCTGTAACTTGAGTATCATATGGGAAATGACCGAACGATTTTCAATCGACGAGAAAAATAACACATGATGTTGGCGAGCATTGTGTATTACAAAAATACCGCGAAATAATGCTAGGATGAAGAGTAAAAATATAATATTTGTCTTTGTAAATAAATCACCTTCTCAATATTATTCTTTTCGCGATCAACTTTTAAGATGAAAATGTTTTTAAAGCATTGTCCGTCGGTTTTGCCCTTATACTTTGTGTACGACATAGATGTAGATAGCGCCTAATTAAGGAGATAGTAAAGACCGCGGTAGAAGCCCGATCATGACTGGATTAGAACATTGATGTTCGAATAAATAGTTTGGCGCTTCTCCCACCCACATTAATAAATACTTACTCATTCGTCTTCCGGTAACAGTAGGTATAAAGCTCTCCATTCTTAATTGTTGGGCCTCTATCACCTATGAACTCGTGGCGTCACGATTTCAGTTCGGAGCTACGAAGACCGATATAATTTACATGTATGTGAGAATGTTGGGTATTTCCACAGCTTCGTATTTTTGTACTCTGTAGAACGCCTATACGTCTGCTTGCGAGTTTCAAGGTGTGCTGTTGGTCGCTATTTAAGTAATAATACATTTAAACAAAATATTCAGCAAAACCGCGGTTTTCATTTTGGTATTATTTAATCAAACGTTTCTTCGGTGACACTCAAACAAGACTGTACCTTATTTCTCAAGTTACTGAAGTTTGATTAATGAATACAGCAATTCTATATTTAAATCTAAATTATGTAGCATAAGGACATCGACTTAAATATTTAGTTGCATTATGATTAATGACGCACTTATACACAGATGATAGACAGATAGTCTGACACACATCATAGAAGATTTTTTACATGATCGAATTATCCAAACATTGCTCATTGAATTTGGATAATCATCAAGGTAGGATAACATATCTTCGTCCTTAGATGGATATTTGATTACGGCTAAATCTGGGGCTAGAAATAGGCAATCTGTTTCATTTGAAAAGTAGTTGAGTGACGACATGTTCTATTTAGATTTAACTGCTTATTAAATAAGCGATACGGTAACAAAATAATAAAAATAATAATAACATCTTTATTTTAAGAAGGTTGTTACAAATTATGATATGAATATTAAACTATAAAAACATCATATTTTCAATGTGGCCTTCTGTAAACAAAACATAATAATAATTAGAATTTAACATTTGCACACTATAATCACATGTATATATATAAATAAGATTTTCACATTTTATTTCAATATAACAATTTAATTCAATATAACAATTTAATTCAATTAATTTACTTACCGACAGACACTCGATCATTTATATCATACACATTGATGTGAACATAATATCACGGACATATAAACGGTTTATATGTCCGTGATAATATATATTTATATATTATGTCACAATTAATAAAATGAAACGTTATTACTGCGATGCAGTATTTAAAAGGTGAGTTTTATATTCGTGTTTGAAGGATGTTAATCTTTCCGTATTTCTTATGGCATCTGGAATGTCATTCCATACCTTCATACTGTAATAAGAAAATGAATCTTTAAAATAATTAGTGCGTGGTGTTTTCTTTATACATAAGTCATTTTTTGAAGCCGATCGAAGTGAATAGTGTTCATTATTTGCAAAAACAAGTAACTCAGTCAGGTAACAAGGGGCCATATCATTTCGCGTTTTATATACAAAAGCATATATATAAAATGTAACCACAAAATCAATGAAATATGCAAAAATGCATGTATCCCAAAATCGGGGGTTAGTAAATGTAATAATAAGGCAATTTCGCTAAACGTTTGTTATCATACTTGTTTGTTGGTCAGGGTTTGCTATGTTGCATCCCGAAAGAAGAACCAGTATTACGTATGTTATAGATAACTGGCCCTTGGGTATCAATACTGAATTAAAATTGAACTGACTGCCACGGCCGTATATTTGTTCAGTCATATAAATCAAAGTATAAACATAAAAGGAACGATTACGAAAACCCATATATATATACGCAATAGTTCTCATAACACGCTTTATATTGCCTCGAACTGACATTCTCTGTGCACTCATTTCATCAGCTGTATGATTGTTGTTTGTGTGGGTACTACATACATATTAAGAGATAAACACATATGGTTTAACTGGATATATAAAATATTTCATTGTCTTGGAAACAGTACGACACAGACCATCTTGCCATGTCTGACTCTATCACAAGCCCTATTATAGTGACAGCAAGAATATTCTTTATACTATGCTACAAAGCAATGCAATATTACTTTAACATAGGTTCGTAAACATCACTTGTGTATAACGTTATGCAACCATGACAATTGCATTTTCGACTGCAAAATATATATAAAATATGGAAACTACGAAATTAGTAATTGACGCAAATATATCTATTAAAGATAAGATTTATTTGAAATAACTTACGTCAGATAGTCCAGACGCTTATAACTATATGAATTGTTAAATATATTCATCTGCTAAGACAATGATGTCTTTTTCAATGAAGCAGATTTATGACAGACAGATTGTCACTTCTAGAAAGTACAGAAATTGGATTTTCGACATTTACAAGGAAGGTTAGATATAATTATTAAAATTGAATGCGACAAATTGTACAAGAAACGGAGACATTTTTATTGCGTTATGCATAGAAATAAGCATAAGGGTATTAGCATAATTTGGATATTAGTTTGTTTGCATCACGTTTAATACCATGCATTGCTTGTATAAAATTAAAATCAGTGCACCAATGGACAGCTCAGAAACCTTTCACTCCTTTATTTTTGTCAAGGAACAATGCAATTGCAGGTGAACTCAAATATCACACGATTCGCATTGTGTGCAAACATTTGAAGCTTGTATTTGAAGCACCGTAAATTAATGCTGGTCTTGACTTGCTCTATAGTCCCAAACGCAGTTGGTAGTACAGGTTTTATAATAATATGTATTTAAGGTTATTCGGACTATTTTAATGTAGCTATATAAGATGTATTAAACGTGTAACATGTTTCTACATTATACACATTTGTAACATTTATAATATTTGTAGAAAATTATTAACGTTTTGCTCGGTTTTTTATGACACTCATGTTTTATAAAATAATAATAGAAATGTTTTTGCATTTTACTGAAACATAATGATTTATTAATCGCCGATAAAATGACTGTGCAAATACGGTAATCCATCGTACAGTTTGATGAATAATCTACATGTTTCGTGTATTTTTAATTATAAAACAAAATCAATTAAAATCAATATCCATTTGTACGACATTTTGCGTTAAATTGAGAACGTGTCGAAAGGTATGGCGAAATGAGCATGGCGAAATGAGCACATCACACTAACTAATTTAATTCGCTGGAAATTAATGTACGAACCGACTGTATGAGCTCATTTTACATGTCTATGTGTGTCATATGTGTGTCTTAATTTAAAGTGGTATTGTGGAAAAAGGATTACATCTAATATTTCACTAACGGTTCATTTGTTAAAACTTGATATAGTTATATATGTACTTGTGATAAATTACGTTGCCTACAAAATGACACTTATGACAAAACAATTGTAGCACTTTCCAGTGGCTTGCATTGAAACTACAGTAAAACCTCACTTAAAGACCACCTTAATATTAAGAACACAAGTTTCAAGTTCATTTCCCCTTTTTTGCTCTTTATTCAACCTCAATATAAAGATCACCTTAGTAATAAGATCAGTTTTGAAGAGTCCCAAGGGTGGTCGTATTATTTGGGGGTTACTGTATATAATCTTTAATAGAAAGTCAACCTCATACATTTTGATGGCCGGCATCTCAGAAATGATGTAACGTGGTCGATTAATATGGAAATAATTTGAAAACTCTCAGATCAGCTAAATGTTTTTTTGGGGTTATGTAGTCTGTATAAGAAACCATCTCCAGATTTATGTTAACAGACATGTCCACACGTTTGTATAATCACTGCTAATGCTGCGTCTAGACATTATCGATTACATTTCAACAAAGCGTTATCGACCATAAAGGCAGACACTAGACATATGCTTATTAAATTGCTTTGGTCGAGCTCTGAGACTTGCATATTGATATAAGAAAAGTTAGCTTTGGTTTTCTCAATCATATCAATAACCAATATCCGGAAAGTTATTAGATCGACATTTTCTGTCTTGGTCAGATGGAAGGAGCATTCAAAATCTTGCAAATTCACAAGTAAGGCTAGCTACTTTCACACTCAGTTGATGTTCAGTAATAATTTGTTGAGAGGAGAAACGGAATATTAGGTGTTACCACATTCCTAATACAGAGCATAAACTGATGGACAATATGGGTACGAAATTAAATGAAGAGGATATTGATAATAAGGCCAAGCTGAATTGGAATTTTGTTAAGCGAAACCTAGCTACCTATTCCAAAAAAAACACAAACTCATAACGAAAAGACAAATATCCTCAGATAATAAGTCATGCATAATTTTAGATATTTTAATGAAAGAAACATCATAAAGAGAAAACAAAATGGTTTGATTAAAAACTAGATTTATACATGAATACATCTATTTTAAAACTGACTAGTTTTCACACGAATTTATTAGTTTTTACACGAATTAGATTTAAAAAAATTTCTACAAGACAATAATAGTATGTTAAGAATTCAGGCATTTTTCTGTCCATTTTGGGAAAAAGACCCTAGATAAATTTGGAAAATTTGCGTCGTAAAATATTCCAAATTGAGAAAACTTGAATCGCTTCAACTTCAATTTTGGGAATTTTCATAGTTAAAAGAACAGGCTTTTCATATCTAAATTTTATATAAACAAGCATTCTAATCTAGATTTCTAAACTGCCGTTTATGATACAACGGACAATAATGGCGAAAGTTTTTCAAAGAGCTTCAAGATATACCAGGTCGCTCCAGTAAACGATTTCTCGTAGGTGCTTCTGATTGGGATTTTTTTCAGATTGGGAAAAATCATATATTTGGCTTTGGGAATGGATCAGACAGTCACATCGTTGTTGGATCTCAACTAAAATTGCCGTTGTCGAATCATGGACATCGAAAATATTTGAGAATTTTAGCTTAGAAAAAATGTTGTTTTTTTGGCTCGAGGAGCGCAAAACCTAGGCGCACGCGGACGCTTAACAAATTCCAATTTGGCATGGCCTGAGACAAAAAAGCGGCAGGGCAATTAGAATAATTAAATTGGGAAGGCGGAACCAAATAAATGGTAAAGCAGTGCAGTAGAAAACAATGAAGCAAGGCAAAGGAAAGACCTAATTGGCAAACAACACATCTCTGTACAACAATTGAACATATGAATAGGGCCTTACACAGAAGCCATTCAAACAATTATATACTCGGTGACCGACAGAAGCCAACGCACTTAAGTCAAGCTGTAAAGGGCATGGCGACATGGGCAAAACAGAAACATCTGACATCTTCTTTCCATTTTTTGGTGTATGAAGAATTAAATATAGAACATATCCAAGACACGTTTTTTGCATATCATGTGTTTTTGATTTATGATAAATCTGAATAATAGAAATATCACAGGAGCCTGAACGCTATAGCTCTCCATTATTGGTAGTTAAAACAAAGAAGCAACTTGATGCGAATTGACTTTAACGGCTTCATGAATCTTTCCATACAGACGGCTTCCTGTTTTGTTATTAACGATCCATGCGCATAGAAATATGTATAGTATGCTTCTTCTCAAATAATCAGTCTCTGTAAGCTCTTCGGATATTCCACTAAGATTAATGGCTAACTATTTTATGGACCACGTATACCAATCATCATACAAATGTGTTCTTGTCTGTTATAACGAGAACAGGCCAGAGTGTCGATGGTCTGTGTTCCCGGCATGTATTTCATTGTTAACACATCTTTTGTGATTGACCTTTGGTGATCATAACTCTCTTAGACTACTCTTTGGAAGAAATGTAGTTATTGTTTATATTTTAAAATTTACATCAACGAAATTAAATGTGTGAACATTAAATTTCCATCTGTTCTGATAAATGTTATATTACCATACAACTGATATAACTACATAACATATTGCAAATTAACATATTCTTGTACATTGTAATTCATTTATGTTGCTTCGATTTTCTGCTCCTAGCGGTCTGTAGTGTCACAAATGTTTGGTATTTAGCCCTTTACCGATTATAACTGAAATAAACCTCGAACATATATACAAATGTCATGTAGATATAATTATATGCACAAATTGTTTCAAAGTACATTACTGCTTCCATTCCCTGAGCAACCCTTTTTACCGATACATTTATTCTACAAAAGGCTCAATTCCTTATAATACAACCAGAGTCTTCCACTGAATAACACTATAAAAAGAAGTAATCTTACAGTAATAATCTTTTTTTTCTATTTCCCATTGACGACCGTATCAGATTCCAATTAACATTATGTAAATTATGACTTGCGTTCCATAAATAATATCAGTGTATTGCAAAAATGCAACCTTCACAATCATCCAGACATTTTTATATTTAACCACGCCAATTTTCATCATAAAACATGGGCGTCATTTCCAAGTCAACCAGAAAGAAATAATCAAAGAAACTCGAACCACGCATACATTCATGTAGTATACGATCAGATTACGGCCTGTAAATAATCGTCTACTGTAGCCAGTCAATGGACTTTGAGATAATCAGAGTCACAAATGGACCGTTATAAGTGGTTATAACTAATTTTCGAAATCTTGTTGATGAGAACTAATCCCAAAGACAAAATACGTAATATTGTTGACGGGAATTACGACATAGATTGTTTAACAGGTCTAATAGACCGCGAATGATGCTGAAGTTAAAGTGCAGATAGTTTAAAGAACAGGTAAACACGAAGGTTCGCTATTATACATGAAACGAAACAGAACAAGATACACTTTTATGTGTTGGCAAACATGATAAACATTTGGAAATCCCAACTCATACCAATTTGTAACTGTTATTAACATAATAATCAATTGTATCTAATTAAGTAAATATTTGGTTGTTCTATGTACTGTTATACAATTGCTGTTGACGTCGTTAACGTCAGGGAAATATTTATTCATTTTTGGCCTGGGGCCATGCGCGGGGAGTTAGCAGTTCAGCACATGCCACTTTACATCGCATAATAAAAACGTTGAACAGTGTTGAAATATATTAGAAAAGCATATTGAGTTAATATTTCAGAATTTCTAATCCTTTATAGCACACTGGTTTATACATGTGTATATTTTTCATTCCGATACAGTGATATTCATGCGCTGTTGTTAGCCTCTACTACGATTTCATTCATGAAAATAACTCGCCGTATATCGCGCACTTGACTCTAAGATGGAATTCATTCATAAAAATAGCTGCTCGCATGCAAGAGAATATCTCTGAAAGGGGCTTCAAATAGGTCTTAAAAAGTCACGGTCCACGCTGTCGGTCGCAATCGGAGCCAGTTTGCACATTTGTGATCAAAGTAGCGATAACATTGCGATTGGCGAAACCGGCGATTTCCTGCTTTAAAATTTGAAAGATGATGATAAAATTCGACCGATTTATAAATTATTTACATTGACCGCCCTTCAGCAGCCTCGTAAATTTCGATACACTTATAGTACATGTGTATACACGTGGCACTATTGGTAGTCGGAGTATATCGCCTGTCAATCACGTTAAGAGATGAAATCCGGAATTCGCTAAGAAGTGGTTACATATAACATGTGGACGAATCCGAGGTAAAATGAGCGCTCACGGTTAAGCTTGACTGATATAGGTAATCATTATGATATTATGCGTAAAGTCCACAATAATGCATGCAAAAATCCTACTTTTAAGGTTGTAGATACAGTTTAAACTGACGGATAAAACTACGATCGGACCCATACCCCACCCACTTGAAAAATAATGAATTTATTTGAACTGTTTGTACTGTCAAATTGTACAGGTTTTCCGGTAAATCAGGCTAATTGCGCAAGGGTTTATTTTGAAAAGAAACACATGTATACAAAGATAATAATCAAATGTACCTCATGATATCAAGATTTAAAAAGACCTGTAAATTTAAATATTTATTCCAAAATAACAACAAAGAGTACGGAAAATCCAGTTGTTTTATATTTAAAAGGAGGATGATAACCGATTTAGATCTAACATCTACATATCAGAAGACTTCCCTAGTAGAGTAAGCCAAACCAGATACAATCTAAGACCATTCCTAAAACGAGAATTAAAGAAAAATAACAAGGCGTATCTTAAATATGATAAACTTGTGGTAAATGGTGATGTGTTCGAAAATGATGCGGAAATGAATGACATAAAACCAGTTTACATATAGGATAGTGGCCATGGCCATGATACAGATACTAAGTGCCTAGACATAAACCTTAACATAGTATGTTGGAATATACAAGGACTATCTAAATATATGCAAAATACAACTCTTTTGTCATACCTATGCAACTTTGACATATGTGCACTCTGTGAAACGTGGTTGAAATGTGAAAATAAGTTTGACAATTTCTTGCATGGGTACTCAAGCATTTATAATAATCGCAAAAAAAGAAGCAATATAGGTCGTTTTTCAGGTGGAGTATGTGTATTTTGTTAAAACACACTTATTAGAGAGTGGCTAAGGTTTCACCTTGAAAACTGCGTAATCATACGACTAGATAAATATCTGTTATACACGCCTAAAAGTGTGGTTATATATTTTACACATGTATCTCCTGAGGGATCGTCATTGTATGATGATAATTTTAGTAATGGAGTAGAAATAGTCCAAGAAAATGTACTTCAAGTAGTTTCAGAATTTCCTGATGACAACTTATGTCTAGCAGGTGATTTTAATGCTCGTTGTGGCTCATTGCAAGATATTATTGAAAATGACGATATTGAGTTTGTGTTTTATGAAAATGATGTTACATATGACAATGATAATTTTGATATACCTCGGAACTCTAAAGATCCAGTCTGTAATAATTATGGCTACTCGTTGATAGAACTTTGAAAAATTTATGGTATACATTTTGATGTCACCTATTCTCACTTATGGTTCTGAAATTTGGGGCTTTGAATACGCTGCTCAAATAGAAAATGTTCACAATCAATTCTGCACCAGTTATCTGAAATTGTTTAAGAATACTTTTCATGCATTCTCTAAGGGTGCGTGTGGTCGCTACCCTATGCATGTTATTTACTTTAGTATATGCACTAAATACTGGATACGTCTCTTACGCAGGAAAAATGAAATATACCCGAAACAGTGCTACCTTATGTTATTTAATCTGGACGAAGTTGGGAGAATTACATGGGCTAGTAAAATAAAAACTCTATTGTTCAAATTTGGATTTGGCTATGCTTGGATTGCAAAAGATATCGGTAACGAAAACTTTTTCTTAGCTAATTTTAAACAACGTATAAAAGACTGCGCCCTACAAAACTGGTACTCAGAAATTAATGACTCAGGAAAATCGCATCATTACAAACACTTCAAAACCCAACTAGATGTCGCAAAGTATCCAACACTTGATATTCCTGTAAAGTATAAAATTGCACTATCAAACTCCGATGCTCCATGCATGCTTTACAAGTTGAAACTGGCAGACACAATAATATTGCTTATCAAGACAGATTATGCCAATTATGTAACTCTGAAACGATCGAAGATGAATTTCATGTTGTTATGAACTGTTCATTCTATAAAAACATACGCGATCAATTTTTAGACAGAAAAAAGAATAGATACAATTTACAGGAATTTTATAATTAAATGGGAAACAACAGATTCAAATATCCTAAATAATCTTGCAAAGTTTACACATGAAATTTTTAAGTTACGAAAAAAAAATCCATCTTTATATCGTATGTGATATTGTACATGCGTATACATACGTCTTGAAATATGTTATTTTGAAAACATATTACTTACAACATATTATGTACTCATATGTCTTATTTATATTGTATGTACATTTGCGTTTTACTTATATTGTATGTACATTTGTAAATGATTGGGTTGTTTTGTTTACCATATGGCTGATTTATATTATGGGCCGGAGGCCTAAATTACTCGCAATAAATATTGTTATTATGTTATTTATTTAAAAACTCGATAGCATAAGCTGGTCTACTTTCTCTCCTTTCCAAAATTACTTTTGTTTTAAAATAAATACTTAACAGAATTTTGTGTGCATTTACCGGAATGTACAACATCATCAAAATCCATTCTGCATGTACTTTACAGTGTACATGTATAGAGTTAATCCATAAAAGTGTATATTGATAAACTTGTCAAAACACATGGCAAGGCTATCGTCTAGCGGTATATTTTTTACCGGTATATTTTTTTGTACCACAGGGTTAAAGGGAAATACCCATATTTATACTAATCCGTAGTATGATGTCTGGGTAGTGTTAGAAATAAAAATGTCCGATTAGCAAACATGCAATTCTCACTATTAAACCTTGATAAATGGAGATAATCAAACGGAAACTTGAACATTGAAACTATTAGCCATAGCGGATACATGTGTGACTGCTTGTCATAATCTTTGTTTCTTCAAATTGCCAACTTTCTGGACATTTAAACCAGGATTAGGGCTATCGCTGATGCACAAGATATACTGACTTGTATAGTTATTGCAGAAAATACTGGTAACTTAATATGGAAATACAGTAGTAAATATGATAATTTGTTTACAAACAAGTAACTAGATGTACACATGGTAAGCAAATCCACGATTCATGTATCTGCAGCCCAAGGCCTTCAGCGCTAACAGCGCTTTGATTAGCGTGTAATATCGTGCCGAACAAGTGTCTCTTCATCACGAATTTGCGTGTGAATATGGTCGCTGAATGATAGACAGACTATTATTATTCAGACATGTCGATATCAATCTTGTTACAGACGTTCAAAATAATTTGTTTTGCAATGTTCTTAAGTGATTTAAACTGATGGGTACCGTTTTATTAACATTCTAAAGGAACTTCTTAGCTAAAAAAAATCTTAAGAAATTCTTGTTTAAGAAAAACATTTTAGTAAACTTTTCTTATTTAAGAATTTCTTATTTTTGCGTGATTTTTATGATGACGTCACAGCCATCTTGCGTAAATAAGGCCGTCATTTTTATAGTTCATGTAAACAGATGACGGGTACACGATCAATGCTGTTTCGAGAGCATAAAACGCTAGATGATTTGCCTGACAGTGATATATTGTCCAGCTACAGATTAGATGGACGTTCTATTGAAGAGGTTATCCGTTTGCTGCAGTCGCCTCTGGCGAAACGAACACTAAGAGTCCATTATGTAGGAGTGTAAACACGTCTGTTTCGCCATGTATATATCAATTGTAAATAAAGTGTCGGTAAATCAGCGGTTTTCATTATTCGATCCGTATTTAAATTTTCTTACAAAAGAACGAAGTTTTTAAAAGCAACGGAAGATACATGTTTATTTCTGTATTTTCAACTTTTAAAGGATTGGTTGTATTGTTTTGTATAGTATTATCATTTTTTCGTGCGTCTATTGTAAACTAATGATATTGTGAATCTAAGGGAATGCAAATATCTCACGAACTCATTGCGGATATATCTGCATTTCGAATATAAAGAATACCATACATCATGTAGAATATCGCTGTAGACGAGTTGCGTGATTGACAATTACCGCGTTAGATCGAAATCTTGAAACAATTCGCAGCCTTGTTTGACAGTATGTATTACAGTAGAGTATAGAGTGATTAAACAGTAAATGTGACTTAGCTTACCGACATTGGTATTTCGTATTTGTTTAAAGTAATACATTGCTCACGTTAATTGTTTGAATCTTAAGGCGCATCGACGACTATGCAATATGCTGCTGATGTTGCTAACTAGTTGTTAATTAGTTCAATCTTCAACATGACAACACAACACATACAAGACACAATCTCGAATTGGAGATGCATATTTAATGTTGTTTTAGAAAATCTAAATATTTTATCACCATAATTTCCAACACAAAGTCGACATTGAGCGTGTTTTGTGGTACTATAAAAACTTGCTTGACAAGGATGTGATTCTTTATGTTAACTCTGAATCGTGTTCGTTGTTCGTGGGTTTTTGGGTTTTCCTTTTTGTTATTTAATAACAAAAATCGTGTTTCCTAATCGAGTGTATGCAAGAATTGGTAATGGGATTGTCCTCAGAACAGAATGTTGAACTCTGAACCTTCTACCATTGGTGAAATAGAAAATGAAAACTTTAAACAAAAACATGCATCGGTGTCGTATGGTATTATTTGAATTGAATACTATTAAATGTAATAATGTAGCTCAAAGGGCCTTAAGCTCAAAACATGTCAAATTGTCCCGCTTCACATTATTACAAAATTAATTATCTCTTACAATTACAATATTCACGACACGAACAACGACACGAATAACATAATTGTTCAAGTATTGTTAATATAAATTGTTAAAACGAGATTTACATTTTGAATATATCCTACTCGAAAATGTGAATATGATATTGACTCTCTGAAGAAAGACATTTGCCCCTACTTAGTTTGGACATTTGGAATTTAAAGGCAATGTGAAATTCTCAGATGTTTCACAAGAACTTTTATTCAGTATACATTCAATCAGATACAGCGTGATCTAAAGTACTTGAAACAATTCTTGATTTATGTAATTAGCACAACAAGTCATTGTGAGTTTTGAGCTCAATAACAACATCTTTGGAAATATATCTGTTTTGGAGAGAACGAAGTATGTTTCTACATGAACAGAATATGAAATGCTCTCATAAATCCAGGCCTTACATTGGCACAGACAACGGAAAACATGATAACTTCCTGAATGATTAGGTAGACGCCCATGTGAAACAAATTAGAGATGGCAATGAAAGTGTTTAATATCCCGCAACACCGCTATAGGTGTCGGCCTGGTGAGCAAGTACTTCCGGGTCGTTGTACTCTAGGAAGTAGTTCTTAGAAATGTTGAAGTCCCAGATTTACGGCTGTCTGTGGCTGCTGTATTTTTTGTTACTGTGTAACTTTTGTGTCATTTCTGATCACTGAAACAGTGATTTTTCTTTGTTTTGCAGGACTACATTTTTGCATGGAAGGATTTAGAAAGTGCATCGTTTCGGCCATGTTGACAGTTGTGTATTGAAAATTTTGACAGAGACCTTATACATTGAATGATAGCAGAATAGTTACCAGTTCATGGTGGAGTTTTCTTGGTGTGGATTTACGGTGATAGTGTTGTTTTTGAAAACTAGATATTGCAAATAGCTGGGACCCTATTGTGGAGTTCACAATTCCAGTGCAAAACTTGCAGGGCGAAAAAGCACCTGGTCGACACCTGTATCAGCAAATAACAAACATAAATTGTATCGCAAATAGCGTTGTACCGAGAATACCAGTATACACATCTGTTTCGTGTCTAGTGGCTCTTAACTCTGGGAATAAAAGCGACAATGTGATGTACATCACGCTTATCTACATTTCATTGTGATCGTGTGCGTAAATGTAAGATAGTAGATCTTGCCATACACTTTCGAGCAACTGTGATACAATACTAAAACGTATTAGATGAAGAGAGGGCAACATGCCAGATTATAGACTTACCAGTCTGTTAACATGCATACGGCCCGATGTGTCGTGTATTGTTTGTTATTTTGATATCTGAAAAACAGAGAAAATTAATTTCAATAAAGGAATTAAGCTTGCAATTAAAGGGTGTAAAGAAAGTTCGTTCCTGTTTTTAAAAGGCTAATAAATAAATAACAACTCGACACATTTTGTTGACATTTTGTATTCAGTATCCTGATAGACCACCTTTATGGTGTATAACATTTTTTAACCGATATGGCATTGAATGAATTAATGAAACAAGATGGTCTGGAGAAATGTTACCCCAAGCATGACGTAAACGACGTCGTAACTGAGTCATAGTACAGGGAGCGGGATCTTTATACACTTCTGTGTCCAGAATGCTCCATAAATTCTCAATGACATTTAGATCTGGAGAATTGCCGGGCCAGTCCTCTTTAGTTATGAAATCATTAATATTATTGTTCAACCATTGCTGTGTTTTAGCAGCTGTATGAGGGGTAGCCCCATCCTGTTGGAAAACGACTTTTCTGTTGTCTGGTACCAATCGTTTCTTGTCTATTTTACCGGTAATACCTGAACGATTTAATGCAGGCTTAAGTTCCTTTTCAAGTACATACTTTATATAGTAGTCAGCTGTAATTGACTTTCCGCTTGGCACAATATGTAAACGTGACAATCCATAAGCACCCATAGCTCCCCATATCATAAGCTTGGCACTGTGCTTGACACAAGTGACGTCCGGTACATTTTCCCCTTGTGACCCCCACACTATATCATTTTGTTTATTTGGGACATGGAATAAGTGTTTTGTACTTTCATCTGAGAACACAAAATTCTCCCAATCTGCAGGTTCTAAGTGTTTGTATTTTCTAGCAAATGCCAATCTTTTCTTCATCTGTTTTTCTGTCAATAATTGAGATTTCTGTCTCTTAAATGGTTTCCACTTCTTAGTGTTTCTTAAATAATTATGAATTGACATATGAGATACCTCCTCTCCAATGCCTTTGAGATGTTTTTCAAGCTTTCTTGTTGATTTTCCACGCTTATATTTCACGCCGTCTATCACTTTCTTAACCCTACCCTCAATTTTCGTGGGACGTCCGGACCTCATCAAATCACTCACACTGCCAACTTCCTCGAATCTGCGCTTCCATTTACGTACCCAACGCTCAGACTTTGACAACTTAAAGGCAACTTCTTTATCTGTTAGCCCAGCATCCTTGTAAGCCAACATTTGGGCACGTTCTTGCTCTGCAATGAGTTCATTTTGTCGTCGTAATTTTGAATTGACAGGCGGCATCGTACTAGCGTTTGTTTACTTCCGCGTTTTTTATTTCCGTGACAACGGTGCGCGTGCGAACAGAACGACGTGAAATTTACTCAATACTTCCGAAATTTAGTGGTATACTACCATTTCAAATTTCATAAGATTTCGTATGATATTATAAAAAATACGATACTTTTTCTAACCGGAACGAACTTTCTTTACACCCTTTATGTTCGAATCTCATTTGCGCCACTGTTTGTAAATTGCTTTTATTTATAAAGACAAATATCTTTTCCCTAACCGTATTTGCTGTCTATTTAACGGTCGAGCATACTTCTGCAGCACTTTTGACAGTTATACAATACGCAGTCAAACTCCACATATGCTCCGGGGCATATACTGAGGTTACCCATCGTCATACCGATATATGGACGCCACATTTAACGAAGCGTATGCAACTGTGGCATAATATATGTCAAAGTTGGAGTGATTCAGAGTGTGCACTGTATAACAAATGTTATTAAATTCCTTTAGGTAGATCGCGCCATAAAATTACAAGTACCAATACATAACAAACTTGTTAATATTTGTCCAAATGACGTCGACCATAACAATAATAGTTTTCACGCACATAATTATGCTCTTTGTTGTGATCGCATGAATGAAAGTTCGTAAAATCACAAATTTGTAGGCATCACAAATCGTTTGCAACGGACAACCAAAACGACCGACTGCATGATCACCCTTTTTTGTATTTGCGTTTATTTATCGTCGCCACCGGTTTCCCATATTGGCGACGCTCCCAGAAAAATGTAAGTCATATTAGATTGTTGGAAGATAGTGCATGATACAGGAGATGCCCCAGTTCCAGAAGCACCCCTGGTTCTTTTACGTGCTCGATGTAAAGCATTATACACGGGACCTCGTTTTTTGAAGTCTCGTCCGAAAGACTGATGATCACCCTTCCGTATGTTGAATCCTATAAACCCCCCTCAAACACTGTTAGCGGTGGTAATAATATGGAACACAATAAGATCGAGCGGGTACGATACTGCTAAGGGAGATCTAGGAAGAGACGCGTAGGGAATGCCAAATTCACAACGAATGTTCATGATGTACGTGGGGTGTAAAAATAAAAGAACAGAATTGAGGAACAGAAACGTGAAGAGAAACACCAGAACTAACTAAGAAGGGATTGTAGAACGGGATAAAATAACAAATATAAACAGTTGGGAATGGAGAACAGAGATGACAAAAATATGAATAGTATGCAGTAAAATACAAAGAGATTGGGCTCCAATTATTATGTTTTGCTGTACTGAATACGAGACAAAAATGTATCAGGACTGAACAGATTATTCGTTGTAAATTTTGACAAGGAAGCGAACTGCAGACTATAGCAGCTTAATGGTATATTCCAGACGGTATCGAATATATATATATTATTTTACATATACTTATTCATGTTCGTACCAAACGTATTACCATCAGGTTGATCACCATTTTCACATATTTGCATGTTTTATGATCACGGTAAATTAGTTAAAATTACCCTAGTCGCCATAGCGCCCGCTACTTGTATTGACAAAACAACATGATAATAAAGCATCTTGTTGAAGCAACGTGGACAACTAATCTTAATAACATGTTTTGGTTGTAACCAACACATCAAATTACCCAACATCTAACATGTCTACATTCGACCTTCAAATACGTATCATGCATTGTTTATAATGAATAGTATCTCATAGATGAGAGCAAACGCTTATTTATGAGAGAAATAAAGACATATTGCATTATAGCTGTTCGGAATATATTTAAAAGGATAGTTGGTAATATGCATCCAAATCATCAGTGTCATTGTCCTGCGCTAAGTAAATGTGTTTGCGGCTAACGTTTCATAACGTTTGCAATTTGGTTCCCCTTGTGTAGTGAATATTATACGGTGGGTCAGGGATACAAATCAAAACAGTTTCGTAACGTTTGCAGCTGTAAGCCGTAACTGAAAGCAGGGCTGATTTCATGCATCAGAACTATACAATGTGCTTATGATATCCCATCTTCATTACTGACTACAAAATGAAAACAAATACAGTGCCATTTACGAGTTATTTCTATCCTGATAAAATTCCACACAGATATACAGGAAAAATAAAAATGTATCCGGCCGGAATAAGACATGTTCCTTACAAAATAAGTTTATATATTCCAGTTCGTTTTGACCGTTTGTTAAGTAAAAGCATTACACGGTTTAGTCCAGCCACGGACGTCACATCTCTATACTGTCGCTGTTCAACGTCCTGCTAAACCACTCACAAAAGTATATAGGATTAGACACCATCGGTCTTTCCACTGCATTTACTCTTATTTTCTTGAATATATTTATGCTTTGCATGCAATAAAAAACTGAACGACAGAAAAGTGTTGCTTTCCGTTGATTTATTTGTCTTTTCAACACAAGAGTTTCTTGGATATGACTTGTTTTGTCAAAAGGAAATGAATCGAGCACCTGTTAAAAAGAGTTGCTATGGAGGCGGTGCGCACTTGGTTATTGCACTACCCAGATCACCGTCGATATTGATCTTAATTGCTCCTCCTTGAGCATATACTGAAAATGATATCAATCACGAATCCGATCAAAAGTTGTTTCAACATTAAAAAGTCATAATGTATTGCTATTCTGGCGGGCGAAATTGGCGAAAGTGCGAATGTCAACATCTGGTTTGTAATGTAGATAGTTTACTGGCGCACCGGTTTTTTGTGGGCGGAGTTACATTTATATCTTAGCGACAATGTTTGCAATAATAAACATCTGACCCCTGTCTTCTTGTCGAAGTGATTGTGAGGCACTCAAATGCGCTAAAATTCGATTGATTTTTGTATGCTTCTACTAGGGAAAGATTGCTACAGGTTTTCAGTTTTAAGTATGTTCGGTCGATGATAAAGACGCCAGAAGAGTGTCGTTAAAATCGTGCGGCAAAATCCAACGTTTTTCCTATAGGCTTGAGCGTGGCTCTGTTACGAAGACGCGTGTAAATGTCGGAGTAGAGAGACACGTTTACGGGGCTATGCATGGTTAAAACATTCAGGAACATTCTAGACTGCTGTGTGGGGAGGCACTGTCTGTTTATGTGGCTTTCCCTGAAGCTACTTATTCTCTCTCTTTTAAGGCTAGTTAAGATACTTGACCTGAAATTTCGACTGATATAGTATATGAAATACTAAAACTAAGAACTATTATATTGATGTCTTGTTACATAGGTTTAGAAATTAACAATTGCGAGTAATAACTAAAAGAAACCTCAAACATAGGCACATACTGATGTATATAATGACTTGAAGGACATTAATGTTCCTGTTATCTGTCTAAATACTATATCTACCGCTAAATTAAAACAACCTAATTCTACTGCAGTTGCCCCTACAATTACATTTTTTCTCACTTATATAACGGTATACAAAGACGCTATATTATGACAAATTAAAGTAATTACAAAGAAAGCCGCGATGACGATATTCACTTATAATCAACATCGTTTAATTATAATTTGCTTTTCCTAAATATCGTCAGTGTTTAGCAACAATGCAATCTACATAATCATCCAGACATCTTTATTTCTGCAAAAGCCTTTTTTATTGGTAGTCACGGAAATCATTTCTAAATCAAGCTGACAAAGTTACTCAAAGAAACTAGAAACAATATATTCATGAAGTCTACGATCGGATAATGACATGTAAATAGTCGGCTTTGTTACAAGTCAAATAACTGAGAGGTAAACAAAGTCATATATGCTCCGTAATAAGTGGTTATAGCTAATTGCGAACTATTATAAAGAGTTTAAACGTCTAACAAGAATTCCGACCAAACTTTCTTTGTATGATCCCTATAGCAAATATTTACACGCGTACTTTGAAGTGAAGGATACCAATAGTAAAGTCTTGATTTTATAGATTTAGTAACTAATTGACCGAAACAAATTACCTTTTGACATAACCATTTATTGAATGGTAATAAAATACTAATATTAAACTGATAAATAACAAGAGGGCACTATTTTGGCTATAATATTTGCATGGACCTTTAATAAATATTTTTCTAATTTATTCCCTATATAACTTTTTAGAAAACATGTGACCCAAGAGACATAATTTTGAGCAATTATGATAGGAGACCAATTTACAATGCTACATACCAAATATTAAAGCCCTTGGCCACGCACTTTCGAAACAAAAATATATTTAAAGAGTTTCCCATGTTAGTCTATAGAAAACCTGTGACCCCGGAGTGGAGGAAGTGTTGGCCACAGGAGCATACTTTAAACAATCTCAGTAAGGGGACCACTACACAATGCTATATACCAAATATCAAAGCCCTGGGTCTTCTGGTTCTGGACAAGAAAATTTTCAAATATATTCCATAAAAAAGTATACGTAAAAATTAGGCCCTGAGACGGGGCCAATATTGACCCAAGGGACATGATTTCAACATTCAAGAGCCACTTACCAATGTTACATACTAAACATGAAAGCTCTGAGCCTTATAGTTTTGGACAAGGAGATTTTAAAGTTTTCAATTTTAAAACCTATTTTTGCTCCTGTGACCTATTTATAAAACATACCGTAACCATTTGAACGCTATATCAGAGGAATTATGAAACCGCAATCAAGTCCTGTAATCAGTAAATAATATAAGTAAGAGCAATCAATTGAATCACTAACTCCAGTGTAACAATAATGCCAGTTTAAGTTAATGTCAACGGGCACTTAACTCCGATGCTTTGACAAACAGAGAACAAAGACAACAATTTGCACAAGGGTTCTTTGTATTCTTTGCAAACTGTAACAATATATCACGCTACAAACTTCCGTGCACCACTGAAACAATACATGCAGCTTGATAAAGTTATAAGACGCATTTGTTTGCGTTTATGTACAAAACTAAACAAAATATGTACAGGCTTTTAGTTTATGATCATACTAACACCTTAATCGTCATAGTGACCGCTAATCCCATTGATGCAACAATAAACAACGTCTCTAAGGAGCAACGTGATCACAACAATGTCTGTCTTGTATCCCAACACCAAGGCACACAGTACAATAAAGTGGTCATACTGCTTGAACCTTTGCATAAAACATGTTGCTGTTCGATGCTGCAAATAAATTCGGACTGAAATATATACCACTGTACAGTATTTTATTATTAATATATACTAACAAAATAATTAAATAAGTACAATTCATCTTTATCTGTTAAAGCCAATTATCGATGTAGCAATCAATACAGTTATTAAAGGTTATCTCATTGAAAATGCTAACGAAGTCACTACTACTTAAACTAGAACGGTTTTATATGACCCAGTTTCAATAAATATATCATAACTGATCATAAATGCTCAACGAGAAATTAGTTTGTTTATAGTATGCATCCAGCATTATTCTAAATGTAATTTATGTGTATCTGGGAAACATTTTGGTTTATTATAAAAACAAAAAATGTAGCACACGGAACACCATATTCAGAACATCATTATTTAACGTTTTATTAATAAATCTCCTGTGATTTTGTTGGGACATATTTCGAATAGTCAACTACTAATATAAGCAAATATATACATACATGATACTATAAAATAAACAAATACTTCGTAGAAAAAGTGATCGCATGTAGTAATCAACATCACAGCCAAAGCGACAAACAAACTGACAGCCTTATTGTTCGTTGATTGTTGTTGTCATGTTATGAAACTTTCATGCGTAATTGTCCCATCTTAACATAAATGACGTGATATTATGAATAAAGCAAGATTTGAACAAAGGTTAAAAGTTGAAGTAGAGTCATTTTGAATAGAGTAGGTTGTGGAAATCACAGAGGTGTAATTTTTACGAAATAACGGTTGTATGAAAGGGTCTCCTAGATATGATTGTTGACTACTCAAGCATAAACTCTGGAAATCGTCTTCAGAGTGAACAGAATAGAAGATTGGTGAATATAAATCTCCGAAGATGAAATGCAGCTGAGCAAAGTAATAATGTGATTACAAGTTCCATTTGCTTTTGATGGCAAATACAACACACTCATTTGCAATTTTCACAGTCGTGGAACTAATGCATTTTCTGATAGCAACATAATTGATTTCATGTATCAGAAGCGTATCCGGTAATAATAGCATTCCGCCTGTGTTATAGACAGATCAAAATCAGAAATAATCCATTCAAAATGTTTTAATAATAAAACGAAAAGTAATTTGAAAGATTAATCACGAACGGATTTGTATTGTTGCAGATTGAATGATGGTTTCGTCTGCGAGTTGGTTGATTGTCAATCTCTAAAGAAATATTATTTGATTAGATATGGTATCTAGTCATTTAGGATTAACCAGAGTCTGAACATTATAACATGTCCAAAAGCTTATATAAAACTACTTAAATGTGTAAATCGTACACGTGTTTCAGTTTTGCAGACTTCATTTTTCTAATGTGCTTTACACATTATTGTGGATTACATATTTCTCACCCCATCCGATATGTAAGTTGTAACATTGAATTAGACCACTATAATAATCGTACTTTGTCCTCACTGGTTAACACACAAAACAAGGTTATGGATGTAAAATTGTAAAAAAAGTTCCAAAATTTTCGCTATAAATCCACTTATTTTAAAATATGAAACTAGTACCACATCTTTGTTAAGCTACTGTCCTACTGCGACGTTTAACGATTCCGTCTGAGAAACGAATGCGTACGTTTATTAGACGTTTTTATTCGTTTCTCAGATGGTTTACAGACGTATTTAGACGTTGACAGACGGCGCAAGCCGTTTCAAACTTTGAACATGTTCAAAGTTTGGAACGTCCAAATTCCGATAGCGATTGACGGTTGTCATATGTTACTCTGGCGTTTTTTTACCGTTTTCACCGTTACTCAGACGGAATCTTTCCGGTGTTTATACTTTTATGGCTGTTGGGCAGGCGGAGAGCTCGTCCGCCTTCAGCCACGGAACGCACCATACGTCTATGGAACTTGTTTTGCCTTTTATAAGACGCAAACAGGTAGTTGATAGACGTAATGTTGACGTTTTTCAACCGTTTCGTTCGTTACTCATACTTAAGCAGACGTTACTCAGGCGTTCAATGTTCCGTAAGCTGGACTGAATGAAGTGCTACTCATACTTAAGCAGACGTTTCTCAGACGTTACTCCTGCTGTTCTTTCTTCCGTCCATGGCCAACAAAATTGAATTTGCTGCCGTCTAAACACCGCATTAGGTAAACATTTAGACGGAGGCAGACGGAATCGTAGACGGCAGTGTGGGACAGGGCCTTTACAGGCTGGTTTAGCTAAACCAATTACTAAAGGAGATTTGTTATATAAATTCTCAAAATCCTTAAGTGTTGTTACTTCGATCAATTATTTGTTAATTTCGTGCATATATATAAAAGAATATGTTATAATCCTGACATAACGAATACTACATTCTGAAAGATTTTTAACTAATCAACTATTGACAAATTTTGCAACTTTCTTGACTGCGGGCCGTGCACTAATGGTTTAAGACTAGATAAAGTTATATCATATAAACCACGCCAGTTATGGCCGATCGGAGTGTCATTTCTGATTGTGTTCGGGGGCTTTGTTGGCATTAACTTTTGCTCTTCGACTTTCTGCAGTATTATTTCTATGGATGTTATTATACGCCCCCTGTTGGGATTGTGTTATGCTGTGTTGTTTTATGTTTTAAAATGGTTTATGTCTTGTCCGTCTTTCATGTTATTCCGGCTAATTCTTGAACTTTAAATTTTTGTCACTACCATTTATTAAGTTAGCCAGCGAGTTATTTTATTACAACGTTAGTTCGCTCCACTATGCGTTACGTCATTTATTATCAAGGGCAAATGTATATCTCTATCTTACTGTATCATTTTGTACCAGCTTGTGACTTTTACTCTAATGTCCTTTCGCTCCTCTATTCCATCGTTGGCAAGTATTTATCTATCTGATTGATTACATAACTTACTTTTTCCTATTACTGGTTAATAGCTTTTTGATAATTTCCGCCATTTTAGTTAATTCATGTGTATGAGTTTGACTTTTATGATCATATAGCGGTGAAGTGTAAGGTTAGCTACATGTAGTTGTTAAATCGATTTAACCCCCCAATAATTTACTGCCATTTCCAAGGCAATAAATGATTTTTCTATTTCCCTATATAGTTTAGATAAAAAAAATCCCATTCCCCATTTATGAATCTTTTGCCTGATATAATGTTATAACGATAAAATATAGTATTCATTTTCCTAATATTCTGGCCGTAACCGACGTACTAGATTGTCATGTAAATTGATTCATTTTTCCATTTCTTGGCCCCCCCTTCCAATTTCTTTAATAGCTTTGAGTATCGGACATTACCACTGTTATTGCCTTATCCCTATATCTGTTTGCCCTTACACCTCCTCTAATTCTGTTCTTTTATGTGCTTATTTTCCCCTTGGATCTTTGTGTACTTTGTGTAGAGGCATTGTCTCGTGAATGTTTATCTCGAATAATGAATATTAACATGATTTATTTAAAATGAAATACAAATACACAGCCATTAAATAAATCGGAAAAAGTAACGTTCTTTTCATATCTCATAGATATACATAAATGCATACCATCGAGATAGGGCATCGCTCTCCACATGCAAACATGCACCGATATAGGGCATCGCTCTCCACATGCAAACATGCACCGAGATAGGGCATCGCTCTCCACATGCAAACATGCACCGAGATAGGGCATCGCTCTCCACATGCAAACATGCACCGAGATAGGGCATCGCTCTCCACATGCAAACATGCACCGAGATAGGGCATCGCTCTCCACATGCAAACATGCACCGAGATAGGGCATCGCTCTCCACATGCAAACATGCACCGAGATAGGGCATCGCTCTCCACATGCAAACATGCCTATTTATCTGTACTAGTTGGATGTACTTGAGGAAACATGATATTTTTCCATGAAGTAGACATTAAAGTGCGATAAATTGTATCGGTAATAAATTATGATAGAGTCATTGTTTTCAGACAATTGAATTGTGCAAGTATCGTATTTGAGATGTGCTAGTCTCATTACAGTAAACTATTGTCAGCCTCGGTTAACAATACCTTAATACATGATGTCAAAATAACACTAATGTAAAACTAACTATTAATTGTCATTTGGTTTTCGATACAACAGCGCTAGAAAAGTTGATATGTGTTCACGCTTTCAGTAAATATGAAATATTGTAGAGTACGGTACATACAATGTGCTTTTTGTCCTACCTTTTTGTCAGAATTCAATTTTGAAACAGAACTTTTGTGGTGCAAATCATTCAAAATAAGTACAATGTGTAAACTTTTTGCAAAACGTTCTCTCTATCATAGAAAATATAATTATTAATTTAATTGCGATATTCATATTGCAAACAATATTTAAATGCTGGGAGATTTGAACAAATTGATGAAATATGAAAATACGAATATTTTCTTTCTGAACCGATACGGTTTCCTACAAATTAAGTATTATACAAGTACATGCATTGTGTGAAATAAATGTTGAATTTTTATATTTAGCATCTATATTTGCTTTTGTGTATTACATGCATACCAAAATGATGTTAATTATAACAATTAACCCGTTTGTTTGTTTGCCATGTCGCCGCATAAAAGTTATTTATTAATAAATCAATTGTACGGAAACGTTATACTGATCCGCCTTATATGAAATATATAAACGTTTTTTCATGACTTTTAATGTACCACATTTTATAGATATATACACACTAATTTAAAACTCACATTATACGAAATATACATTTATTCTTTTATTCCTGGATAAAACATAATTTACAAGTATGTTCTTTCAAGTACATTCATAAATGTAAACTAGGCCTATAGTTAACTGCCATTTCAAAGGACAGTTTCACAAAATACATTAAATAATAGCGAACATGCCCAGTATCGGTGTTTTATGAGTAATATGAGTTGTTGACGTAAGGCATGTTCTATAATACATCATTAAGACAGTAAAAATCCATATAATGTATATAGTACTCAACCTGGTGTTATTAAAACAACACTGGTGACATTTGTAAAATAAATATTTATATATGTACAAAAGAGCATCACATAAACGTTATTCCAACAAATATTACTGACACTTTAATCGAAGATAAATATGAAAAAAAGTTCTAAAAATGTTAAAATATATAATGTAAGACATTTTATATGCTATAGTAATATTGGTGGAATAAATTATTTGGGGTATTTTGTGTTCATTTATAGATATTTGTTTTGTAAGCATTTTATTCTTTTGCTTAAATAGATCTAAATTTATGTACCTGAGTTACTCTTGTTATATAGAGAGAGAATACGCAGCTGCAGGAAACGCCACATACATAAGACAGTGCCTCCCAATGCAGACCTCCGGGAAAACAACAATCCACAAGGCACTTAAGGAGGTTAAAGGGTACATTTGTTAAGGAACAAAGGCACAATGAATGGCCTGGCAGACCATAACGAATAACTAGGAGAATCAAAGCGGACAGTGAAGGAGGGAGGGGGGGATTAATGGATGGAAAGGATCACAGGACAAGTCAAGACAGCTAGGCAGGAAATTACATGAACACCATATAAAGTGACAGAATTGCACAGGGGAAAGGGAAATATAAAACACATTCAAAACATAAAAAGAAATAATAACTATACAGCGAATTACAGCCTTGGAACTGTCAGTAAACATACAGGGGGTTTAAATCGAGTTAACAGCTAGCTAACCTCACACTTAATCGCTATATGGTCATTGATTTCCAATATATACACATAAGTTGACTAAGTAGGCAGTAACTAATCATTAAAAGCAACCAACCATCACGTACATAACAACATACTCGTACATACTGTAATTAATCCAGTACGAAGGAACAGGCAGCCTTATACTGACCTTGCTCCCTGTAACTAAATTAGAAACATCAAAATATGAAATAACCTTAAAATGTCAAATTAATAATGCAATTTAAAGTAAAGTCAACTTGATAATGTAGTTAATAATTAAACAATTCTTAGATATTAGTGATAGAGAAATAGAATTTATAACTAAAAGAAATATGTCTATTAAGAAAACTAAAACAAAAACACAAAAACACGACTGCACCCAATGAATATTAAGATTAGTGTTTCAGCTGCCAATAGACCCTGCTCCCCCCCCAGGGGCAATTTTGTACAGTATGATTTTCCAAAAGCTTAAGCAAAACGCCACAAAATGAGATATGTTTGCCCTCTGAGGGAGGGGGCGTAAGTGAGTAACGGACATTTGATCTACGTTACCTTAGTTTCTCGGTACTAATCCTTTCCATGTATAATACAGGTATATGAGGTAAAAAGTTTGTTAGTAGTCTAATTTAAGTTCTGTGAAGATTTTCTAATAATTCAAAGCGCACTAGTTGATATATTTTACGTTACTTATATAAAGTAACATAAAAAACAAGTTTTACAAAATAATATATTACACAAAGTGCTAAATCAATTCAAAGCTTGTCATATTGTGCGAGAAAAGAGGTTTGTCATATATTTATTACGTATTAGACCTTTTTTATCTCTAAAACCATTAACCTTCTAATGATTGTGAGGATTACGCGTGTGCAATTTACGTTACTTTCAGTTATATTATGGACAATAACGATTCAGCTGGTAAGTAAATAATACTTTTTACAAAATAATCATTGTTGTTACACAAACTATAAACTCTGGTCTTATTTCCAATTTGATACCAGTGATTAACCTACGTTTACCATATTTTCGTTACTTAGACAGAGGTTTTGAATTTTAAAAAAATATGTTGAAATGCGGTTACCGGGTAGATATAATATAATTGCAAAACAGGTAATTTTAAAAACAATTATATAATGTATGTGTCTGTTCAACAGAAATTGTAAAAGTGCATATAAAAGAGATAATTTAATTTGTTCTCATTAAGGCGTGCAAATTCATTAAAGCAGATTTTCCAAACACAGACATAAGTTGATTACTAAGTGGAAACTAATAAATTCATGTAAGATAAATTTGGTTTCTAAATTGTTTTTGATTTCTACTTTCAGTTTAAAGTGATCTAATATGGAAAAACTAGTGCCATTAAGAAGTCAACGGAAAGTCAGAAGGAGTTCCTCTGCAGATAAAAGTGGAAAACTGCGTATCGTACATTTCGAAAGTACTGTAGACGAACTTATTGGTGGTTTGACGGAAATCGGATTTAACAAACTACATGAAGTTGCTAAAAAAAGATAAGGCTTTGTTTCTCTCAAAAGTAGACTTGAACATATTTCTAAAAGTTTACCAGAAACATTTGATCCTGAACGACATGGAACACATAGAATATGTTATCAGCTCTTCACAAACATTAGCAAAGTTCCAAAAAGAGAGTCAGCAAAATCTACATGTACCACAGACGAATGTGTTCCAAGTACATCGAAGCGAAGACGATCTCCTGCTGATTATTCATGTAGTACAATTTTGTTTCCGACAGACAGCTGTTTGTTTTGCGATAAACAAGTTATTAAGGTAAAGGGTGTTAAGCAATGTTTAACAAAATGTGTAACAAAGTGCGCCGAAGATTCCATTAAAACAGCTGCCAGTGACAAATGTGACAATATTCTGTTGTGTAAAATTCAAGATCAGGATTTAGTGGCAAGGGAGGTGCACTATCACAATGCATGTCGAAGAAAGTACACCAGAGACAACACAAGACATATATCTCATGAAAATTCAAACTCTAAGAAATCACAAGAGGCTCATAGTAAAGCTTTCGAATACCGGCGTGGATACATAGAAACACATATTCTAGAAGGTCAAAATGTTGAAAGACTGACGATGCTCAGGGAGCGGTATCTGACTTATCTGCTAGAAAATCATCCAATAGTGTATAATGAGAATTACAAAACTTACAAACTGAAAGATAAGCAGTTTAAACATTTTGGAGATAGAATAGGCAGCCAGCCTCATCTAACACAACATCTGAATTGGTATATGGGTCAAATGTAGAGGGCCGAGCCGTTGAAAAGGCCTTTGAACTTGCTTCGTCTGATGAGAGACGCCTTGCTGAGTCGGCAATGATATCGAGGAGGTATATTGTAGACAGCAGAAGACAATCCAGTCAAATGCCATGGCCGCCATCTTCAGGATGGTTCCTTTCAGGGGCAAGAAAACCGCCTGATATACTCATAAACTGTATGGTTCACTTGATTTCCGGGAAATCCGAGAAGTATATGACCACGAAAACACAGCGTTATGCCACATCTTTCTCAGAAGACATATGCTATGCAGTCACAAACGGGGAGTGGGTCATGCCCAAACATGTCCTTCTGCCAATGACCGTAAGACATTTGACTGGTAATGCTGAAATTATCACCATGCTCAACCGCTACGGTCACGCGCAATCATATACCAGAACTATGGAACTTGAAACTGCCATGTGTAATGCAGTGACAGCCTCAGAGTCTGTTTTGCCACCAAACATATCAACTGATAACAACTCTGTATTACATCTGTGTTGGGACAATTTCGATATGAATGAGGAAACCACATCAGGATCAGGCACAACACACTCCACGCATGGGATAGTTATTCAAGAAGTTCTTGATCAGGCTAATGTTGAGGTTGTCGAGTACCAACTGCCAAAAACAGGCGAACGAACTGTTAAACCAAAACCACTCGATATAAGACCGTGTTATGCTAAAGCTAAAGTTGAACCAATATTGGAGATAACCAGACGTGATCCAGACTACAATTTTGCGGCAAATGACCTGTTTACCTTCCTGTGGTTTCTTTGTCGAGATGTTGGTAGTACATTTGAAAGTCAAACAGTTCCTTCCTGGTCTGGATGGATATCAAAGACAGCTGGCCTTAAAGTAGGTGATAAATCCATTGTGGAGTACATGGCACCAGTAAATGTTTCGATCAATGAAAGTTCCACAGTCCAGCACATACTAGAAACTTCACTTGCAGCTAGTCGAGAAGTAGGGCAAGATTACGCCATTGTAACGTTTGATCTTGCTGTGGCCAAAAAGGCATATTCTCTCGTATGACAATACGAAGAACAGTTCAGTAAAGTGATAGTTCGGATGGGTGCATTCCATACCATTTGCTATATCTTTGGTACAGTTGGAAAGATGGTGAAAGGTAGTGGTTTTTCTGAAATTGTAATCGAGGCTGGAATCTGTGCAAGTGGATCACTAGAGAAGGTTATGTCAGGAAAACATTATAACCGCGCGCTGAGAGTCCATAAACTGGTCACCGAGGGTCTTGAACGCTTGCTGCTGAATGAATTTGAAAATATACATCCTCGCACAGAAAACATTTTTGATGATTCGTTCAAAATGCTACATGACCTTGCTCAGGATCCAAATGAGGAATTCAAGGAATCCATCAGAAAAGGCGAGCATGGCAAAACAGCCCAGTTTTTGGTTACAATACACGGATGTAATCCATATGATACTGACGCTTATCAGGGCCTCTAAAGGAAATGACCTAGAACTACATGTTGCCGCACTCTACAAGCTCTGCCCTATGTTCTTTGCATATGACCATCACAATTACGCCAGATATGTTCCAGTGTATTTGATGACCATACTAAATCTGGCAAGTACACATCCAGGTGCTACTGAGCTGCTGAAACACAATGGATTTAGTGTCTCAAGGTCCTCAGTACCTAACTCCAGAAATCCTGTTGATGTAACCATCGAACAAACAATCAACAAACACGCGCAATGTCAAGGCCGTATCGTTGGTTTCAGCCGGAATTACTCAGCTTACTATCGCTGGTGCACAACTCGTCACTGCAGAGCAAAGTATGTCGAGGCACTCTTGCAGCTAACAGACATGAGTTCTGAAGATGCATCGGTCCATAAGGAACTCCAACCTGCACAAATACGAGACAGCGAGGCAGATGTCAACAAAGTTCTTGGAGCGATACGTAGCTTTACCAACCCGTTTGACATCGAACACAATGCGGACCAGCTGTATTGCTTGTCATCAGGTGTACCTGCTAAGCCAGATGTTGCTGCAGACCTTCTGAATGCTCAAGGAACGGGTCAGGCAGCTATGGAAGAGTTCATTAACAATCGAATCGTGAACAAAACTGTTGATTTCCACAGTCCAATCAAACGCAACAAACTCAAAACATTCGCTACAAGTAAGGTCACCAAAACGGTTCGAAGTACTAAGAACAAAGTCTCTCAGATCAAAGCAGAACGAAACATCTTTGCACAGCTAGTGCTTCTGTCAGTGCAGCATGACATTGCTCTTGAGCTAACACTATCCTATCCGCTTGGTCCAGTTCCATGGTCATTGGCAACTGCTGACGGAATGCCTGTTAAAACTGACAAGGCAAAATTGATGCATATACTGGAATCAACCATTGAACCAACAACAGCTCACCCACGTGAAGATGTCGCACACGTATTTGACGGCAATGCAACACTTCATAGCCTTCCATCGGTGCCTGATACATTCGAAGAGCTAGCTGAGACTGCCTTCAATATGCTACCCAAACATGGTCGTGTTGACTTTGTCACCGATACCTATAACCCCGATTCGATCAAGACATTTGAACGCAAAAGAAGGGGATATACGCCAACATTCTTGATATCTGGTCCAAAAACAAGAACTCCCAATGATTGGAAGGTTTTTTTGGGCAACGATGACAACAAAACCCAACTGCTACGACTACTGTTCGACCAGTGGAAAACTGACAAATATGCAAAAAAGCTTCGAGACCGCTATATCTACTATGTCCTTGGAGAAATGTGTTACAGTCTCACAAGTCATGACGGTGCCACTGTTGAAATCCTTCCCGAGGATGCTTTGTTTTCATCCCAAGAAGAAGCAGACACTCGAATTATATTACACTGTATGCACATCAGAGATAAAGAGCCTGACACAGCCAAGGTCATTGTACGATCTCCAGACACTGATGTCCTAGTGTTGCTTACGAAGTATTCTAGTGAAATAAGCAGGACTGTTTTATTTGACACTGGAGTAGGTAACAAGCGGCGACTTCTCAATGTAAATGAGATTGCTCAAAACAAAGGTGAAGACATTTGTTCAGTATTACCAGCCATTCATTGCTTCACGGGGTGTGATACAACAAGTGCATTCGTTAGGAAAGGAAAACAAGCCCCACTTAAAATCTTAGAAAAGAACCAAGAGCACATTGCTACGCTGTCAAAATTAGGTCACGGACACGAATGTACTGATGACCTTTTTGAAGGAATCGAACGGTTTGTCTGCTGTATGTATGGTAAACCAAGATATACACTTGTGAACAAATTGAGATTTGACACATTCTGCAAGAAGAACCAAGGTCGAGGTAACATTCTGGACTCGTACAACAGTATCGACATGAGTTTATTGCCGCCATGTAGGGCATCCCTTGAAATGCTTGTTCGCCGAGTCAACTTCCAAGTGTATGTCTGGCTTCATTCCCATGAAAATTACCCACGACTTCCAGATGTAGAATCTAGTGGTTGGAAAATAGGGACAAGTGGTATCGAATACGAGTGGACAAGTGGTAACATTGTTCCACAAGAACTAGTTGACATATTGTGTACTAGTGAAGATTTAAGTTCCAGTGACTCTGAAGAAGACGATGACGAAGTGGAGCTTGATAATATGATTGACATCGTGTTTGAAGACGAATCTGATTCTGACTAGAGCAGGATGTTGCTATTTTACGAGCATATCGGTTTAGTAGTTACAAGGATTATTTGACTTCATTGAAGATTACCATTCCTTTCAAATAATGGCTATTAGGATATTAATAGTAAATCTTATACAAGTTTGAACATATTTTTCACGTAAATTATGCATTAATGGTAAGATGTATCAGTTAAGCATTTGGTCACGTATACGACAATTTTTGTTTTAAATGTCCAATCGTTTTAATGTAATGTAAGATAAAAACGTGTTAAGGAACACATTTCCTCCAGGGTGTTCTAATATGTCTACAGCACATTTCTAGTCGTTGTTTTTCACATTATTGTACAATTAGTATAAAGCTATGTTCCATGGTTAATCATATTCGTATTAACAACGGTTATGTTTACTACAATTTACTTAATTAGCAGGTTTATTTTCCGTTGAAGTATTATGGGACTTTTTCAGTCCATTATCATAAACCATTTAGGAGTTATTTGTTATCTAGTCAAAATGTCAAGCCCTTTTTTGAAATTTGAAGTAACGTATTGTATATGTATATTGGTATTTTAATCATATATCTTTAAATTAAAGAGTCACTTGTTCTTTTGCAAATACAATTTGCATATCAGAATGGCGTTGTGATGAGATAGGTGTTAAGTCAATAAATCTAGTCGTGTTTACTTTAAAATTGTTTGTAACGTAAGTTTCAATAAGTAACGTATTTTCAGATTATGTGATTTGTTTTATTAATAATGTATGTAGTTTGCTTTTGTTCCATAAACAAGGATCATAGTGTTGCTAAATGACATTAAATGCTCACTGTAAGCATTATTCGTGTAATATGTATGAACATGTAACATACTTTAATTTTGTTGTGACGTAATATACATGTGAAACCATACTTGATAGTATGTCTTATTGATTAGTACTGTCTGTAGTTTTATGTCTAATTAAAATTTTCTCCATACGTCAATGCGGATACTACTTATGCGTGTGTTGTTCATCGTGAAATGTTGTAAGTTTTGAAGTAACGTAAATTATAGTATTGTAAGACATAAAACATCTTTTTTTTCAGCTGAAAACTTTTTGATTGTATTATTACGTCATATATAATAAAAATAAAACGGTTTTCCTTTCTTTCTTTGTCATTTAATGGTAGTATTTTACAAGTGAAAATTAAGTTCCAAAGTCGAAAATAATTGGGTGACGTACTTTAAAGTGCTGTAGTTTACAAACGCCCCAACGGCCAAGTGGCAAACATGTCTTAAAATGTTTGCAAGATGATACACTTTCATAAAATCATGGTCTACAAAATTGCCCCTGGGGGGGGGGGGGAGCAAAACCATTTCTCCATCATACTCTAATGTGTTATAAAACAGCATTATCGAGAGAGAAAAGTTTTCTTGGTAGTGTCCAATGACGTCATAAAATATGTTAATGGCGTCATAAAACAGATAAATATAGGAGAGAAAAATTAAGTTGTTACAGAGAACACCACAGAACAAAACGAAACAAGGACAATACCAACGTAAACCCGAAAACACAATCCCAAATGGGCTGGTTTTAAGATACTCCATGGAACACATCCTGTTAGTTCCAGAGCAAAAGTCAATGCCTACAAAGTCCCGAACATAATCCTTAAAGACATTGTACTCAGTCATATCCTGCCATATCATGTACGGTTTACAGATATAACTTAATTTAGTCTCAAAACATTAGTGTCCGGCGTGCAGTAAAAACAGGTGTGAAAATCTATCAAGTATTGATTTACTTAAAATCTTATCTGCAGTTGTTCTCATTATAAACTTGTTAAATAATTTCACAAATAACTGATCAAAGAAATATAATTGACCATACATTTCCTTCTCGCGACATTATTGACATACTAGTAGTATCAGCAACGTGATAAATAATGCTTTTCTGTTGAAAAAAACATTGCAAAAAGTGAATAACCTGGCCTGAAAACTGGCCTGAATACAACGCTTTCCTCAATAAGAGCGAACAAATCTCAGTTGTCTGGACAAGTTTAATGTTCCCGCTTTATTTGGACAAATATTGATAATCTAACTTGATTTAATGTAACGTTAGTTACATGTGACATCCTCCAAGTTTATAAAGTGCAGTATTTACAGAGAACTTGAATGAGTACGTATTAAGATCGAGGACAACATTTTATGCTGATGACAATTATAATTTATCACAACAAGTATTATCGTATTTGTTGCGAAACAAACTCTTTACTCTGTGTTATATTCGTTATTTGTATTTGTGAATATCAGTGTACTACATAAATCAGCTACTGATGGGACAAACTAACTGAGAGTACAATGTGACAATTCATTGTTGTCCCCATGGTTGTTTTCGATAGTCTGACAATTCCTTACTTTCCAATTCCTATCGATGCCACCACACCTCCTCAACTCCTAATTATGTTTTCCTGGGGTCTGTGTTGGTAGACATTGTCTTGTGGATGTGGCGTTTCCTGTAACAACTTAAAACATTTTGCCATCTTCACTTCTGTCTTTCGACACCTTTGCAACTACAAGGAGTGTGGAATTATAATTTTGGGGAGCACAAAACTAACATTATTTGTTCTGGGTGTATAGTTATGCCGATTGTCCTTGGAGGTACCACAGGGTCTCGTCAATTCAAACAATGGTTTTAAAATTCAATCCGCCATTTACTGATTCATTTGCAACGAACATTTGTTTACTTTCAAATTGGTAAAATGATGGAAAAAAATCAACCAACTTTATGGTGTGCAATTGACAATAACTTCACACTATTGCGAGTTAGAAATTATTTATTCCGACAACAGTTGTGTGTTGAAAATGTTCAAATGTTTTCTAAAATATACAAACTATAACGTAGAAGTTTTTATGCATGTCAATCTAGTTCCAAGCCAAAGAACTGTTGAATTAAGCGACGTAAATTTTCGGATCTCGGTCAACATTTTCGCAGGAGTGTGATGTTTTGCCAGAAGATCAAGAGCAATATTTAAATTAGAGCGCATGACCGTGTTAGAACATACGATGAATAATATTGCAAAGTAACACAGTATTCGATGAACACGCCCTTTAAATCAGTATTTTTGATATTTAAAAAACCCTTAACATCATTGAGGTCTGCTAAGGCATGTGTAGTATAAACTCATAAAACTGAACAATTTAATGATGTGCATTTTGACAATAACTTACCACTATTGCGAGTAAGATATTGCTTTTATTGGGTAAACAGAAACTCTCAAAGTGTTATTTTTTTCATATGACAAATGTGAATTAAAATAGTAACAATATTATCATTCGGTTTACTATTGGTGTGATGTTAAATAATGTAAGTAGATGCGTAATCGTTAAACATCGCTTTTATTATATACCAGACTTTCTTTTTCTGCATATTCCGATTGTTCAACAGTCCTGGACCGCCGATTTCTTATATCGTGTAGGGACACGATAATCGACACAATATAAGGAAGCGTGAAAAGCATCTCACAAAAACAATTCCAACGATGCAGAGAATCGTGCATTTCCTACATGGTTAATTTAAATTTATCAGATCAATGTATTTCTTAATTCGTTTCTAATTAATGATATGGTGTAATTTCTCCTGACTCCAACCTTTCTTTAAAAAAGTAAAACCGACATTACAGCCGGGAAGATGCAATGAAATATTGGACAAATAATATAAACAGGAATTTCCAATATTTTTCATTTAATACATTCACTTGCTAATAATGGCTGTATTTTAGATAACATTTATTGACATTTGATGGCAAGTAAAGCGATGATGCACATGCCTGGATACTCGATGTAAATATTGGTAAATATAGTTTGCATTTGACAGAGATTTTTTGTGTCTATACTTAATAATTTTCAATTGACAGCTCTATACATAATTCAATGATATCGTGTGTGCTTGATGATATCACTCTCGACTGTAGTTCTGGTGTTGTAAACAAGAGATGGTACTCTTTAAGTATAACTTTGATTACATAAATAATTAAATGTAAACTTAAATAACACCGTCGTGTTTCTCTAAGAAGAATACACATACATCATGCATGAAATGAAACTTTCCCACTTTCAACCTATTGTTTCTTGCTTTCTTGACTTGTCCCGTGATATATTCCATCCATTAAATCCCCCCGTTCGACCCCCTTAATTCTCCCTAGTTGTCCCTTATAGTTGGCCGTAATTACCCTTACACCTTTGCAGTGTCTGATGTTTTGTGAACTGTTGCTTTCTCGGAGCGAAAGGCATTTGGGAGGCATGTGTATGTTGGGTTCCCTGTAGCAACCTATGGTTACTTTTAACAAATGTATTCTACTAATTGAGTGTTAATACAATCATGTCTATCTTTTTAGACAGTTTGTCTGTTTCATGTTCTGCGCTTGTTAGTTTTCTGTCTCTGACTTGGGATGTCCCCATTCAGGTATTGTGCTTCGCTGTCTATGGTATCAGCTGGATGGCTGATCGCATCTAGTGAGAAATCATAGGTCAAATCCTTGTCCTCTAGTGTAGAACTGGATGTGCCCTTCGATGCTGTCACTATCTTTGGCTTTTTGATGGGCGGTGAATCTTCTTTAACTTACGTAGAGGCAGTGGTGTACTTATCATTAGTGGTTTTGTTTCGTGTGATTGTAATCACCAGATCATCCGCGAAAATTCCCCAATAAGCTTTCTCCTTTATTTAATTCATCATTTGCTATCTTGAATTCTTCGTTCTTAGTAAATAATGTCACCAACAGATATGGTAGTGATCAAGCCAGTCATTTGAAGACCAATTTTTAAGTTCATCACAGTTATTTGTGATATTGTCATTGCTCTAGAATTAAGTGTCAGTCATCCTATATGTAAGCATAGGGCAGGCATTTAAAAAAAACCGAGACTGTGGACATTTTTATTTCACCCAAATAGGAATAAGACAAGGAAGTCAGTTACCAGTACAATCGATAGTCTATGTCCTTAAAAAACATTAGCCACAACAGAAAATACACACCATGTTATCATATTACATTGAACACATTTTCTAATCGGTAATTAAAATGCATTTCTTGCTTGATATGCCAAAACCAAACTAACCCATACTATATGTCTTATAGTTATAAACGCAACATAATACTTAAGTATAAAAGTAATATGATAAAAGACATATAATATTTAGTAACACTTTAAATGTTATATTAAAAACTAAATTTTCGTAAACCATTAAACAACACATTACCATTAAATAATACATTACCATTAACAACACATTACCATTAAACAACATATTACCATTGAATAACACATTATCATGTGACACCATATAACATTAAGCACATTATATCCATTAAACACTACAGGATCACTCAATAAAAGCAGTTTTGCAAATATAACATTTAGAAAGTACATGTATTGTGCGAAACGATGGATAACATAGATGGAGATGTGATCAGCCTATAAGGAACAGGAAATATTTACACTTTTCTAACGTGTTTTCAATTAGCTTGAGAGAAAACAAAGCCGATAAATATAACACTACAAAACCGTTTGATGGTTACAACGGTTGCAACAAGGCTCATTAATAGAACATTCAATTCTCTTCTAATTTATAGTGTTTCCGTTTCAATGATACATCATACATGTTTACATGGCATAATGTAAGTTTGCTGTATTCATAGCATACTTGTAGAAATTTTCTGGACTAAAATCATGGATATTCTCCAAATGACTTGGAGGTATGTTTTGGCTTCAATGTTGGTTATAGATTGTAGAATGTGGACTGAAAGACTCGTAAATATAGCCATATCATCAAAAGATTTATTAAAACTAGAAATAGCAGTCACAGTGATTGTCTTACTACCAAAACAGGACTTTCCAGCACTCATCCACGGATTGCGAAATTTAATGAACATATGGAGCGGACAAATAGAAACTAGAGGAATTGTATCGAGAACAACATATAACTGCACAATTAAACATAAAGAGGAATAAAACCTTATACGACATTGCAATCTTAAAACTATCGGTGCAAGATATTAACATGAAACGTATCCATTATTTGATTATTTTAGTATGCTTTTTTGTTTTAACGTCTGATATGAATTGAGTTTTGTCAAGATCGTAAACTTTATGTAAAATGAATTATTAGAACAAAATATGTTAAGTGCAATTTTGAACAACGAAGAATACAGAGTAAATCATTTATCTCGGCTATTTATGCAACGCCTTTTCTAAGTATTATATTGTTTGAAAGCATGTTCATACATGTAAACAATTTATACCCAATCCGGCTTCCTCAGCTGGTAGAGCGCCAGAATGCTACCCGATAGATCCGGGTTCGATTGCCAAGTTGGGCAAAGATTGAGAAAATGTAAACCAAAAAGCAATAAATGGCATAAAATAATTCACGTAGCTATTTACAAAAATGTATTTTAAAATTACGTTTGTCCATTAGCATCACACAATCTATGTTTTTTTATGTGAATGTTCGTTTCTTGTCGTTGTTATTACGCGTTTGTTACTTGTCTATTAGCACTTCCAAGTTAAGCAGTTTAACGAGTTTCAACCAAGATTTATGTTCTTATATTTCTACAGAATGGATAGAAACGGATAACACATTTAAGTGGATGTTTTGTAAAAATACGCCTTTATTCATGCACTTACTGTAAGAACAGATACGATACAATTAATATTGTATATATATCTCAACAGACAGATATGTTTAATTGTTTCGCAGTTCGGATAAATTTGTAAATTGTTTATGTATGTGCCCATAATTATGTTAGTTATATCTGTGTATCCCTGTTTTGTGAATGTGGTATTTCTATCAAACAGCTTCTCGCATTTTATAATGGAAATCAATTGTAATGAAATAGGGTTATAATTATATTGAAGAACAAATCAAACTCAGTATAATTTACAAAAAACATGATAAATCGGATCTAAGCAGCAAGTTTCTTGCATAAAATACATTGAAAGCGTTCACTTTTGTACTATATTTATCGTGCAGCAAATTAATCAAAGGATAATGGTTGAGGATATAAAGCAAATTTACTTGATTTATGTTGCGGTATAAATATTACATTCGGCCAATTACCGCATCAAAGATATGCATTATAAGAATAATTACTACGGTGCACTCCATGCTACATACTGTTTAAATTATACTGTTATTTCATGGTTGGTTGGGTTACAGTGAACTCTGTTTTCACGCGGTGGAGGGGATGACTTCTTAACTATTGCCGAAATATCCATGATACCTCATCAAATGTCGATTTCAAGGAAGTGTTAAGAGCTAACATTTAATTACTGTTGCAACTTTTTTTTAACTTGCATGTACAAATGAAGAAGATACACTTGATAATTTAAAGATTTGCCGTATATAAATAGTTACAGTGACGCAGCGCACGCGGGGGCACCATTTCATACTATGGACTGTGGTATAGTTCAATTCATGGCAGTTCAATTTATTTCGTGTGGAAAAGCAAAACATAATATGTTAACATTCATATAGCGCATAAGATAATAACTCACATTGTCTCTTGTATGATTCTTGAGGACAAGTGGCAACGAAGTGAATGCTTTAACATTTCAAATCAACAATGTTACAATAGAAAAACTGGAACACGAATACATATAGCAGGCTGTAATTACCAAATGCAACAGGTCTTGAAATGACAAACACACATTTGAACTGCACCAAAATGTTCCAGTTAAATGAACACAAGACACAAACACGAATAATGAGCGGAAATAGGATTATTCGTACCTTGTATTGGTAAGTGCAAAAAGAAAACACTTGAGTTTTAACACCGGGGCAATTGAGGAGAAGTGAAATAACATTCAGAGGAAAAAACGTATCGATACAATTAAATCTCACAAACTCCAGATTGTTAGTCTTGTGAATGTCAGACACATTTTGATAGCATAAATGTTATATCCATTGTTCAAGACCAAATGCCACTATTTGCATAAATATAATGTTCGAGAGAAAACGCCACTATTCGCGAATATTATTTATTATTAGAATATATATATTTAACAATGCCTACCTCGATTTAAGCCAATTTATCAATACAATGTTATCATTCGATTGCTCACGGGATCGACGTATAAAATTATGTGCATGTATTCCAGACAAAGTATTTTTTTATACCAAAGTGTAAGAATTGGCATTATGTAATGAACTAGCAGTATGAGGCAATGTCTACATTGAGAAAAAAATAATCACATACTGTTGTCACAGATTATTGCCGTAGCAAGCATAATAGTTTTTCAGTTTATGAGCAAGTATTATCGCAAATAAAATAGCAGTCTGGATTCTACAATGTATTGTCACCGTATATAGCCTGGAATGAGTATTGTAGATTAGCGGGCATTAGTGGGCATAGATTGGTATTGCTGTATACAATAGAAGCTTAAAAAGCAATAAAACAGAGTCATATCATATGTGGTTTTATTTCTCCTAATCGCATTGTATTGGCTAGCAGTGATCTTTATTCCCACTGATGTCATGAAAGCATATTAATTGTTATTAAGAAACGTTAACGGAAAGTGCAACATGGTTGAACCATACGACACATTGACTAATGGTTAAAATTAAAAAATCCTCGCGTTTTGAAAGACATTAGTAATATCTGTAGGACGTATTGTTCTAAAGAAAAAGATTTACAAACTGTGTTCATGGAGTCGTATCTGTCATTCGATAGCAAGGAATGTATCATTTGATGATGTTTCTCTTGAGCATTTTATATTACCGCAAACTATTACCTTTACAATGCAACTAGGATACATTTAGGAATAAAAAGTTACATAAAAGCAGTTTGCTTGAAGGCAACACTTTGACATGGTCAGAAAACGAAAACAATCTGTGTTTTTGTTCTTTTACTGTGCCACGCTATTGAAAAAAATTCTGTTAAGGACATTTGCAATTACATTATTGTGCAACCTCGCCAGGGCATTACCCTTTTGGAGATGGAATACGGTCTGGTGTTACATGTTCGTTGCTTCGGAGAGCTTAAATCGGTAATCAGTTTTACTATAGGTGAATAGACAAAAGAGATAAAGTGAGATTGACGCTCAACAGAGATGCTTATTGGAAACTTACACCGAAAATATTTCTAAATCAATTTGGCCAAGATCTATTGATTTTTAAGATGAATATTGACTCATACAAATCCCTCCCATTTACAAAAACCGATATACCTCATTTCTACCGTGAAATTATGGAAAAGTATATAGAATTATGTAATTTAAACAAACCACCAAATTCAAAACAATTCTATGACATCGGAACACAAATTATATGGGGAAATCAATTTATAAAATTCAACGGAAAATGTTTAATCTATGAAAAATGGATAAATTCCGGTATAATATTTATTGAAGATCTTTGGAAACATTTAATCAACATTTTGTTCTAAACAAATTGCAAACTAAAACTAACTTGATGTCGGAATACTCGAAGTTGATAAAAGCAATCCCATCGGCATGGAAAGATATATTGAAATCAACTAGATCAATGCAATCTATTGTCAAAACATCTTTAACCCCTGTTGTCGATTTAACCCTATTTAACAATAAACAAATAAGACAATTACTAACTGTAAAACTAACGAAAATAAGTGAAAAAACCTATATACACAAATATTGGGAAAAACCCTTAACAGGCATATCAATTGGAAATCAGTGTATATTTTACTGAATTATGTAATAAAAGATAACAAAGTCATAAAGTTTAAATTAAAACTAACTCATAAAATCATAGCAACAAATGAAAACCTTTTTAAATGGAAAATATATGATACCCCTCTTTGCAATTTTTGTAAAAATATCGAAACAATCGATCACTTCCTGTTTAGATGTCCATATATAACTCCAGTCTGGGGTGTTATAAATGGAATATTTAGCAAGCTTGGATTTTGTAAATATGTAAATTTTCTAGAAAATATTGTTATTGGATATAAAATTGAGATGAAGTGTTATGAAGATATCAATATAATATTAAGTCAAGTTGGTTACATTATCTATAAGTGTTATATGATAAGTGATAGAAGAAAAAAAGTATAAACGTTGTCAAAACAATATACAACGACTTTTTAGTAATACAACATTATTACAAAAAAAACAAGAGAAGCATTGAATTGCAATCCTTACTAAATTTACCACTTATCTGAACTAAGCTCTTATACATAATTGATATACATACATTAATATATTAATATATCTATAATGTGGAAGGTACATCTTGTGTTTTATTGTGATTATTTCGCGAATAGAAAACCTTTTAGTGTACACTTTATTGTACACTTTTCTATTTGTTTTCAAATACTTTCTCAGTTTTCCTCATAGACGAATATACAATACATCTTGTTAATCTATTACTTTCGTTTCTTACTAGAAACACTTATTCGATGTTATTACTGGCAACATCTCACCCACCTTTTTATATGCTTCATGGTACGAAAGATCATATTTCCAAAAAGATGTTTACAGTATTATATGTTGTTGCTATGACAAAATATTCTGTATTGTACAAAATATTTTATTGAAATAAACGATTAAAAAAAAAAAAGGATTCTGATTCTGTAACTCGTGCTCAGGTGAGCTAAAAATGAATGACTTAAACTGAAGGTACCGTAAATTTATATCCAACTTAATGATGCTTACTACTGATGTGTAGTTGTCCCTTTGCTGAACAGTGACATTCCGGAAGACCAGCGGAGTTCTCTTTTGCTGGTCCGCTTGTCATCAACAGCTGTAGAAGCCTTCGTTGCTCTTGTTGTGCTTGTATCATTTTCACAAGAAGTGTTAGGATTTGGGTGTCACATGCTTAAAGGACAAAATGTTGGATAGTTAAACACAAATATTTACAGTGTACTTTATTTTCCAAAGTGAAGTAAAATGAAAATTTTCTATATATGCTATCAGGCCATTTTTCCACCAACATAGGAATGGTCCAGTAGCGCAGGAAACTCAAAATTAGCAAAATGTATCTGTGCCGTACCATAAAGCAGAAGTTGAATATGCAAACGAGTAATTTATTAATGCGATGACATAAAAAGCATGATGAATTTAACTTCGATTTGTACAATCAAATTACCTACTAATTGGAAAAAATAATGTGGTTTGCTTGAGCAATGTTATTATTTTAATAGAATGAAATCAATGAGTTTGTTTGGTACCGAGATTGTTGGAATGTAAATCCTTAAAGATATCTGAGATAATTAGAAACAGGCATGCGTAATAATGTTTTAGACGGTGGCGGAAATAAATAATTTATTATCTGACCAAATATAATCTCAAGTAATCTGATAGATTGACAGTTCCAATGATGTAACTGTTACTGTTTCTTCGTATCGCACTCCTCTTCCCTCTTATATTGATAAGTCTTATTTTAGGATTGTTTTGTTTATCCAGCATGTTCTCTTTCTTTACCATTGTATATGTGGTTCTTACAATAAATAATGAATTAAAAAGTCAGCAGAAAATGCTGCTTCTTAACGGCTAGACATGAAATTAAAAAAATGAATAATATCAATTGTGACACGACAAAAATAGATATATAAATGATGGTTGACGAAGGAGTTACGCCTTTGAATAAATCGCTGCAATAAACATACAATACGAAAAGTCGTTTGCTACGGTACGTCTTCGACTCATCATTTCCTTCAAATGTCTAACTACGTTTTATGTTGTTTATAATTCAATGGTATTGTCCTTCAATGATGACACTTTTTCAATTATTATGTCGCGTGGCTAAGTGCCCAATGCAATCAACAATGTACTCGATTATTAATTGAAGTGAGCTCTGAGTTTCAAGTCTGATGTTAAGTCACTTAAAAGAAGTGAATGCGTCGGGTAACCATTAAAAACAAATCAGAAAAAATATCTTCGTAAATAGAGACAGATAATTGATAGTTGTGATGGTTGAATATAGAGAATAATAGGTTAGTGACGTGGAATGAAAAAGTTTATCAGGCAAGGCGGAGGAATTTATCGGGTGAGCCGCAGGCAAATCCGATAACTACCGGAGCCGAGCCTGATAAACTTTTTCATTCCACGTCACTAACCTATTATTCTATTTATCCTGTCACTTCTTGTGTTAAGTAAGGGGGAAATACCTTTAATTTTAAATAATACCGAGTTACATCCACTAAGTTGTGACGTAATTAATTTGTGACGTATTGAATATCTTATGACGTATTGAATATAAGTGTGGTTAGCACCTTACGCCGAGAGAAATAGTTCCCATGAGTCTGACACATTTTCAGTGGCAATATGAATTTATTTGCGTTTGCGAACATCTGATGAATATAAATCAATAACAAATCTAAGAATTTGCAACGATTTCGTAATAGTCAAGATTAGACATTACAATTAGTTATTACGCAATTTCCCACGGTTTGTTTACAAATGATGAGAAATGTCAAGTGCCACAGAACGCGTGAAAAGAAGTGATATTTACATTTATATCATGAATATTTGGACATTTAAAACTGCACAAGAAATCAACGAAAAAATGCGGATTCAGTTTATCAGTGTCATTTACGATTGCAAAGGAATTTTCGGCACAAATGGATGAAACCGGACTTGGATTCTAAAATTGAGATGGTTGGGGTACGTACTGCTATTGCTACTGATCAATACGTTATTTTATTGAGAACCTCGACCGTACGGTCATCCCTGATGGAGTTCAAACGCAGACGAACTCAAATTTCCGACATGATTTTGTTCCAATGGTGTAAACATCCGACAATTTGTTTGACTACGTTGTTTACTACGTGTTCCGCTTTCAGTATAAAAGCACTTAATTTCGGGTCAAAATGCAGATCGAGTAACGGATAAGATTAAGCAATGTTTGAATGAAAACAGAACCATTTTGGGGAAATGATCATTTTATGGTATGCATAATACAAAAAAGATGAAATTTGCGATAGAATTCAATTGAAAAATCCATTGTTTTAGTAAGTCCGGAAAAAAGATAACATCGCGATACTTTCCCAAAAATAGTCCGGCTAGTCACGTGGTCATGTGACGTGAGATAAAAGTCATGTGACCAAGTGACCTGATAAAGCAAAAAATATCAGGCACCCTGTTATCGGGTCGAAATTACGGCAAGTGACAGGATAAAGTATGTAAATTACATGCGTAAATAGATTTAATGACGAGTAAAACCAATGCAAACTGTAATTATATTGTTTGGTAGTATTTTATCCCGTAAATACACGCGTTTTGAAAGGCCGTATTGTTCTAAAATATAATAATAATATAGTTTTGCTTCATATAATCTGTTTTGTTTCCATTTATTTAATATGTAACAATATAAAGGTAGGAGTACATTAGGAGTCTTATTGTCTATCAAAATATGTCCAGAAGAATTTTTAGAAAATGGTATGTTGGTATTCCCTTCATACAGACGTACTCTAAAACACCACAGTAAAACCTTTTTTAAAAGTTTCATGGAGCTGCAAACGTGAGTCCGATACAAGTATGTCTTATCCTAGTACTAATTTGATGCGTAGGTCAGGATAGAAAGATTTGTATCGGACGCTTGTATTTGTGTTTTTTTGGAAACATGTAAGAAAAGTGTTGTAGAGTACATCTGTATGAAGACAATTTTCTCATATTTACGACTAAGCATATATTGTCAAAAACATAAGACTTTCTACCTTCTACTTTCTAATCAGTAAAATACGACTGACACATTCAAGTGGTCATACGCAAATTATATTTTGTCTGATTCTATAAATGGGATTTCATCCTTCAACAATTGATACGTGTTGTAGTAGCAGGCTTATCCGTATCAGACAGGTTGAATTTATTCCTGAAATTGTTGAAACGCAATCATAATGTTTTCTTTGCTTGCGCCTACATTCTCCCTGTGTAAATGCAAATTTTCATCGCAAGTCTTTGTCCGAACATTGTTTCTGTCTCAGAAACAAAATATTTAGTCTGATATTCAATTTAGGCATCGGGCCAAGCTTGTATTAATATCAATATATCGCTCGCCCACGTGTGCGCTAAAGTGTTTCTTATTTAAATATAGCGTGTAAGCAGGCCAACAATCCCAAACTGAGGTCATTTCCAGTTTAGCGCTGAGAAAGGTTGATATATGTACCCCGTCCAATGATGGAACATATAATATTATCAAATTCAGACGTAATGCTTAAATCAACGAAGTTTGTAAATATACTCGCTAACTGATATTCACTTAGTTACACTTTTAGGAGTTATTGACAACTATTTAACGCGTGTAAATTACATGTATAACACAGGCGTATTTATGTTTATGAATTCGTTTTATGGTTTCCCTTTCTTTATCAATTATGTCTTGTTTGTGTGTCTCTCCTTGTATGTACATGCATCTCTTAACTGTTCTGTCCAGGGAATGTTTTATATAATAAGTTATGGGTAGTTCCGTACATTGTACTTATGTTTTTAAATTCGTTTTATGGTTTCGTTGTCGTCTTGTCTTTTTTCGTTTCCGTCATTGCACGTACCTCAGCAATGTTCTGTCCACGGGAGTCTTAATTCGTGACTATTGTCTTCCCTGTTGTGTCTGTTTCAGATAAATGACATTACTTGCGTGTTGTCGTGATCTTTAGTCTTATGGCTTATCCAAATATCCAAGATTATTGAACCTGAACCTAAAAGACACCTGCTGATAACAGTCTAAGAAAGATAAACAAAAGTATTAACTGCGCTATATATAATTCATTTGCTCTGTTGTTATAACTGTGATGCGTGATGTGCGTGACATCCACTGTCGGAATACTCGCAGTGGGAACTACTAGATGCGAATACAGAATGAGGATTTGTCCTTTTTGCCGCCACTGACTAAACTCGTCAATTATTATCATCAGTCTGGGTTAATACAGTATAACATTTGGAATACGACCACCCTTGGGACACTTGAGGTTGAATAAAGAGCGAAATAAGGAAAATGGAATTGACAATTGCGTTCTTAATTTTGAGATGTTCTCATAATTGAGGTGGCCTTTGAGTGAGGTTTTTCTGAACTTACAAAACGTATGTTTTCCAGCATAGCCTTATGATATTTAATGAATAGCTAATTAGATTTAACTCGATTAAAATAAAATGCAAATATCTGTATCAGCCAATATGGTACATCTAATAACCGTACAACATTGTGATGAAATGATGAACATACACGTACTAAGTTAACAGCTAGTATATGGAATTAAGTCATGTAATAATATTACAATAATAGTTATGACATGTGCATAATATCCATGCCTTACACACCAACACCTAGGATAGCACAAACATGAAATATATTGAAAACAGATTGTCGGCGTAATTTGAAGGTTAATATTTGTTGTATAACAAATAAAATGCTGAGAATTGTCGGTCTCTCCTGTCCAGATCCAAAATTGATTTCGGTAAATTCACCGAAATTCAGTGGATTTCGGTAAGGTAACACGCCCTTTATGGAAGAGTTAACCAATCCTCGTCAAGGTTACGAGGGTTGTTCGGTTCAAGAGAAATTATCTTTGTATTTAATGTGAAACTTTATTGGTGTACACAATACTGATATGCAAATAGCAAAACCATGTAAGAACGGCTGCGCCGAAATAGTGTAGACTCTTATTTCCATTGTGGTCGTATGTTTTTTCCTGACGAAAAACAAATAAGCGAAATAGCATGTCAAACCCATCAATCCGATACAGTGTCCGAATATAAGCACTACTCATGGGATGCAGGTGTCATATATATTTGTAATTTAGGATTGTGTTGCTATGTAATATCACGTTGCTACTCTGATATAATATAATATTCCATTTCCTGACATTTCGGATAGTTATCACCGATATTAGTTTGTTGGTTTCATTATTACGTTGATGTACATGTTTTTGCATTTCGGTTTTGATTGTTTTGTTAGTATATATAAGTTAGTTTCAACAGTTTAATCTATTATATTTGACTGTTAAACTTTTGTAGATATTTAAGTGTCTGTATTCGCATGTCTCGTTGTGCTTTAAGGACGGCTGTTAACTAGCACGAAACATTAGGGGTTTGGGAGGTACACGGGTAACATATATGGGACGGGGAGCAAGGAATGGCCTTGCAGACTATTAACATTTACGATACAGAATTTAGGGGTGGGGGAAAAGGGCGGGGAAATGATGGAACGGATGGAATATATCATAGGATAGGGCAGCAAGTAGTCCAGAACCAAAGAAGTGGAGACAAGAACATGATCATTCCGTTAGAGGTTCTTAGAGCACTAAATAAAAATAACTTTGTTACATGGAAAACCACATTCACAAGAGAATGCCTCACATATCACAGGGAAACAACAGTCTACAAAACATTTGGGATTCAGTAGTAGCAAGGGTAATATTCATGTAAAAGAGGAGCAAGACATGGTCTTGCCTACCAACACAAACAAATATGGAGAATTTAGGGGGGGGGGGGTAAACAAGGAGAAGAAGGATTGAATGTATAAAATATATTGAGGTTCTTACATGAGAGGTCATTATTTATTGAATTTATTAAACGAGACTTCTAAAATCGATAAATTAAAAAAATGAACTCGAATGTAAGATTATATTTAAGACATAAGGGCAGAAGCGGCTGATTTTCGCCAAAACATTACATAAACCCCCGTATATGCAAGCAAAGTATGACATGTGTAGTTCCGACAATTTTCTTTTTAATTTCTAGCCACAAAATACGAATTCAATTGATTATATCACATGCCATATTCAAACTAACAAGAAATTAATTTTCTACGAAATAAAATGTCAAACTTCGTACAAAATAATTGAGCGTGTACGTCACGTTTGTTTTGTTGTGACGTCGCCACATGTAGTCCAGTCATTCTACTGAAAAAAAGGCAAATAAAGGAAAACAATGCACAGAAATGATTTTGGCATACATGTATTGTTTAATATCTCCCGTGTAAGGAAAAAAAAGTATAGGAAAATCCTACGGTGCAAAATGCTTTTTTTGGGGTAAAATGTACTAAAAGGTAAAAAAAGTATGAATTTCTGGAATTTGACTATATCAAAATCAGATTTAGCTATAAAAATTCCAGAATAACTGTTTTTAATAGACATTATGTTGCACCATAACATACCTTAAGTAATGACACATCATATGTTGTGAACAGTAATGTTTGGGGTAAAATGGTGAAAAAAAACAACAAATTAAAGTGGGAATTTCTGGAGTTTGTCAATAACTCGACGAAATTTAGCTATAAATTTACCTCAATATATGTATTTAATAGATATTAAACTGCTCTAAAACATACCTCAGGTTCAGAATATCATACAGTGAAAAAGGTGATTTTTTGGGTAAAATAAACATATATTAGACCAGTGGAAAAATAGGAAGGAAAATATGCACAGACAAACTTTTGATGGATTTGTGTCATATAAAGCACCACATTTAATATACTATCAGCATAAAACTATCACACTGTGCAAAATGTTATTTTTGGGGTAAAATGGTTGAAAATTTAAATAAAAATGGATTTTTTGGAATTTGCCCAAAACTATGTCAATTTGTGCAATAATACTACCACAATTACTGTATTTAATATATATTATATTACAGTACAAAATACCTAGGGTATAGAAACATAGTACCATGTGAAATGTGATTTTTGGAGTAAAACTTTAAAAAAATATAAAAAAATGGGCATTTTTGGAATTTGTCTATTACTATGTCAAATTTTGCAACAAAACTACCAGAATTACTGTATTTAATATAAATTATATTGCGGTACAAAATACTTAAGTACAGAAACATTGTATTATGAGAAATGTGATTTTTGGGGTAAAACTAAAAAAAAAGGGAAATTTTGGAATCAGATAATTTCCCGTTCATTTTCAATGTAAAAGTTTCAAAACAGTAATTTTCACCAAATGTTATATTGCAAAATCAATAATATAAATTATAGAAACAGTTTATGATGGGGAATGTAATATATATTTGTAACATTAATCCACATAAATTGAGGTCTTGGCAACCTTTTCAACACACGTAGATGTAGCATACAGTATTCAAACCATACAATTTTGATGTAGTGTCACATCCAAGAATTGCATGATGGAATATAATATTTTTCACACAACTTTCATCCGAGTCCAGAAGTAGTTTCTAAGGAGACCAGAACACGGTCAGGGGAACAAGCATTAGTTTGCATATATGAAAGGGAGTCGGGGCAAAGTTTGAACATTGTATGCTTTTTTACGTTTGTTGAAAAGGTTGCAATAACATCAATTTATGTGGACCCCAAACAAACTACCACCTACGTCTGATGCATCTATGTACAATAGTTTGTGAATATCTCTAAAATACAGGACTGGAAAGGACATGATGATTTGGACCCGCTAGAATGGGGGTTGGGGACTAATAGGTAACAAACTATATCCAGTGTCAACTGGAAGAGCGCCAGCTCGTGCTCACATAATGATAGTTGTACGGTGCACTTGTCCAACTGGCTGCCGTACAGTAGCATGTAGCTACAAGAATGTTGGAATTGAATGTAGTTCAGCCTGATTCACATGCAATGGAGTCAGCTGTGAGATTGCCATCAGCCCAGATTTGGCATTTGACTAATACATTGTGCATATCTTATGCTGCATTAAGACACCGACATTGCTTCTATTATAATCATATAATTGTGTGATCAAATTCATATGGCTTCCGGAAAATAGCATTTTCGTTTATGTTTTCAGAACTTTTACCTCAAAACCACATTTCTTGTTTGATTTGATAGCATAATGTTATCATATGTTATATTGAGAGATAACACGTAGCTTATGTCATTTCCGTGACTTTCATTGTTTTGTTTTTTTAATCCAGGATAGGCAAAATATACCAGAAATTGCAACTTTTAGTTATTTCTTTTTTGATATATTTTTCAAATAAATATTACATTCCGCATTATAAACTATTTCTATGATTTAAAGTATGGATTTTGCAATATAACATGAGTTAAAAATAACTATTCTGAAAACTTAATAGTTAAAATGAACGCGATATTAACAGATTCCAAAAATTCCCATTTTTTGTTATTTTTTTAAGTTTTGTCCCAAAAATCACATTTCACACGATACAATGTTTCTATACTTTAGGTAGTTTGAACTGTATTATAATATCTATTAAATACAGTATTTCTGGTAGTTTTATTGCAAAATTTGAGTTAGTTATTGGCAAATTCCAAAAATTCCCATTTTTTGTTATTTTTTTAAGTTTTACCCCTAAACACACATTTCACTCGATACAATGTATCTATACTTTTTGTATTTTAAACTGTAATATAATATCTATCACATCAAGTAATTCTGGTAGTTTTATTGCAAAATTTGAGTTAGTTATTGGCAAATTGCAAAAATTCCTTTTTTTTGTTATTTTTTTAAGTTTTACCCCAAAAATCACATTTCACACAATACAATGTATCTATACTTTAGGTATTTTAAACTGTAATATAATATCTATCACATCAAGTAATTCTGGTAGTTTTATTGCAAAATTTGACATAGTTATTTAATTACGCGATATATAAAACAACAATTCTTTCAACAAAACCCTCTTTAATTGATTTCCATAGGAAATTATATTTTCATACGATACTTTCATATATTACATTTAATGGTGGATTATATAGGCCGCTCGTGACTAAACAGGGTACCCATGTTTAGTCTATGTGGAAAAACCCTGCCGACCGGAAAGGAACGGACTATCGCACTTACTTATAAGCCACGTCATATGATATGCCAAATATATCCCCCCTTTGCTATGCACTTCGGATATCCCTGCGTGAACCGTACGCAGGCGAGTTGATTTATCACACCAATGTAACCGCCAACCAGCCTCGGTCGATCGAGCGTCAAATTACAAATTCCTTCCACTACTGGGTTCCCAAGAAGTGAATGAAACCGTAACCTGCGTCGATGTAAGGCAAGGCAAGTAAACCACGAATACAACATTCGCAAATCCCATACACTACTGGGATAACTACAATACCACTTCGGTTCATTGAACGTCAAACTTGAATCCCATACACCACTGGGATAACTACAATTACCACTTCGGTTCATTGAACGTCACACGTGAATCCCATACACCACTGGGATAACTACAATACCACGTCAGTCCATTGAACGTCAAATCGTGAATCCCATTCACTACTGGGTTCCCAAGCAGCGGATAGAACCACACGATTCGAGTCAATGCAATGCCAAAGACTGACACGCAATATAAAGCAATACACACCAAGCTAGCCACGCAACGCAATACAACGCAATACAAGTAGGAATTACCAAGTACTATGGGCAAAACCTTACTATACAGTGAACCCACTCACTGATCAACAGTATGATACATATCCGACGTACATCGCCTAATTAAAGCCCAATTTAGATTCCCGGTCAGAGGTGCCCATTTCCTGTCGGGTTCCCGACACGGAAATAGGAGCCCTAGGGAATTGATAACATCCGCCCGCCCCCCGGCCGACAGGACCTTCCCACTCAATGTACAAGAGCGACTAATTTAACAATGGTAGAACACTTTGAACAGTTCCCTAGTATAAATCAATACATATATAAAACATTTTCATATAAGTTAACAAACAAGTTCACCAATTACATATTTGCCATAATGTCAGAGAGTCTGTAGTTATTCAATCGAAGGGCACGACATCCACTAAGTCACTTTATAAACACTTGATTTTGACAGAATCACAAATACCACACACACGCTGTCCCGTTATACATGAGAATGTTAGACAAGTCAACAAGCAGGTGATCACATCTACGCTATATTTGCAGACTTCAGTTCAACACGTTAATACCATTTGAGTGAAATTATCCGTACACATGTATTCCCGCTCTTGTAGCAAGGGTGGATAGTGGATGAAATCTGTTTATTCTAAATCTCCTTCCATTCGTGTCGCCCTTGTTATAACCATGTTCTCTCTGTATGGCAGTACAGTAAGTATCCCTGTTATTTGAAATCCTGCAATGGAGATACTATAGAAAGCAGTAAACGTTCACATATATAAACATGTGCAAAATAACAATTGGACAATTACCGTAATATAAAGTAAAACTAAATAACATATCTGGTTAAACATGACCAATTAATAGTACCATTACCAAACGCTGTGTTAAAATTATATAACTGTGATAAAAAAGTTTGGGGTGTGGCGGGTGGGATAACAAATGACCAACTTGTCGGCGTGTCGAATGAACGTGTGTAAGAGCTGCCTCGGGTTTCTCTTTATATAAACTTGCGTTTGCGACCTGGTCTAAGCCATACCGTACATTGTATAATGCGGTAACCAGCGCTAAGTAATCAAGCGTAACATTTCACGATCCTAAATGCTAGAGCGTAGACAGCAGTAACTTAGATGAGGTATCTTTGAAAAAATAAATGAAATTATTTTAATTCTGAAAATAATTTGTATTATTTAATTACGCGATATATAAAACAACAATTCTTTCAACAAAACCCTCTTTAATTGATTTCCATAGGAAATTATATTTTCATACGATACTTTCATATATTACATTTAATGGTGGATTATATAGGCCGCTCGTGACTAAACAGGGTACCCATGTTTAGTCTATGTGGAAAAACCCTGCCGACCGGAAAGGAACGGACTATCGCACTTACTTATAAGCCACGTCATATGATATGCCAAATATATCCCCCCTTTGCTATGCACTTCGGATATCCCTGCGTGAACCGTACGCAGGCGAGTTGATTTATCACACCAATGTAACCGCCAACCAGCCTCGGTCGATCGAGCGTCAAATTACAAATTCCTTCCACTACTGGGTTCCCAAGAAGTGAATGAAACCGTAACCTGCGTCGATGTAAGGCAAGGCAAGTAAACCACGAATACAACATTCGCAAATCCCATACACTACTGGGATAACTACAATACCACTTCGGTTCATTGAACGTCAAACTTGAATCCCATACACCACTGGGATAACTACAATTACCACTTCGGTTCATTGAACGTCACACGTGAATCCCATACACCACTGGGATAACTACAATACCACGTCAGTCCATTGAACGTCAAATCGTGAATCCCATTCACTACTGGGTTCCCAAGCAGCGGATAGAACCACACGATTCGAGTCAATGCAAGGCCAAAGACTGACACGGGAATAGTATCCCTCTAAAATTGATTACACACACTCACCTCCCGGTCGACAGAATTTTTCCCGCCACGATAAATTGCTAAATTTATTCCCCAAAAATTCTATTGACCATCAACTGCCTTTTTTAATATAACATCTTTAATGTAATCCAAATAAAACTCTAAACCCACTTCATTCAGATGAATACCGTCCGCACGAAAAAATCCTGTTTTACAATCTATATCGGGTTTTACAATTTCGAATTTGCCTGTTGCACCGACCAACTGGCGGCCTATCCTATTCACGCGTTGGCGTTTGTTTTCAATAGCTTTATACCCGCCCGACGCACCCCCCCAGACGCGCCTCTGTAGTATATCTATCCATACCAGAGTGGTATCGGGGAATGCGTCGCGCAGGTATGACAACTCTTGTCGTATGGCATCTTTTATTTCCAAGTTAGACATACTTGTTAAATTGTTCCCCCCAAGACTAAAAATTATCATACTGGGAGGAGATGAGAGAAGTACTTTCGTCTCTATTTCTTGGCGAAGGGATGTCCAACCTGAACCTCTCACGCCTAGCCATGCTATAGACTTGTCTGGAATGTTGAGATTGGGTTTTCCAGTGACTGCTGCCTGAACCCCGGCCCAATACGGTATCGAGTCTCCCAGAATCCATACATCTAAACATAGAGACATATTATGATGAAGTTAAGTATGGCGTGTCTACGACTTAATATAAAGACTATGTCATTATTGGGTTTGATCCGTGTCCGTTACCTATTAGGGACTGCCCTCTATCGGATATACAATTTATAACAACTAGAAGCCCATCGGCCCAGTTCCATTATTACCCTTGATGAGAAACCTTGTAGTGCCAAGTCGGTAGCTCTACCAATCCTAAAGCTGTGTGATTTGTAACACATACCATTATGCAAGTTGGTTCCCTGTACGCACTTTGCTAAAACCCCCGAGAATTGAGCTCTAGTCACAGGGCTACCGTTAGCATGTATAAACAAAGGGCCCTGAACATTAGGTCTGAGGGACAAAAATACAGCTAGTGCTCTGACTGGGCACAACCAACTACCCTCTTTTGGTATTTTAAGAGTGACTTGGTTTCCGGTTTGATTCGTTTTAAAATAATGTAACCGAACAATTGCATATTTATCGTCAATAAGCGATAAGTCGGACGCAAGAATCACTCTTTGAATTTGGGTTTTTGATGGGGCAACCAATTCGCTGACTCTAAATAGTCCGAAATAGGCCAAAGTAAATAAGGCCGAGAATAATTTAGCCTCGTAATCGTTGTAACAATTTCGTGGTAGTGAACGGCATATATCATTTAGGATCGACTTGGTCAGTGGTGCCCGGTTGTCCCGTGTTACGCGGTTTCTACGACAACCTTCTAACAGTTTACTTATAATGAAAATTTTTCCAATGTCGTAAAAACCGTAAATTTTATGGAAATAATTGAGACCCGCGACATAAGTGGTAATAGTCTTGGATGACAGACCCCTCTCAAAATTAAACGCGACAAACATGATAATGTGTTGACTTGGTATAGGCCACTGTAACTTCAACTTATAACTAGCGCGGAAGCTATCGAATGTATTAACCGCGGTTGTATATGTTGATTGAGTGTTGGGTGCTATCCCAGACTGTAACAGTGTTCTAGCTCTATATCGAATACGTTCCATAGAAATTCTGGGACTTGACAAGGTTGCGGGTCTGCCTCCGGAGCCAGCTCTCTGAATCTGGTTAACTGAAAACGAGATAAAGCGTCACAGATGTCATTGTAACGACCCGGGATATGGGTTGCCTTGATAACAATATTTAGTTTCATACAATGCAAGGTCAAAAGTCTAATAAGACGCATAACTAACTCTGACTTAGATGATAATTTATTCAAAATGTTTACCACTGCCATGTTATCGCAATTAAATCTTATTTTCTTGTTAATTAACTCCGATCCCCAAATGAACACTGATACTAATATCGGGAATAGCTCAAGGACTGTTATGTCTGACATAAGACCGCGTGCCCGCCAAGATTCTGGCCATTTGGCTTGGCACCAATGACCGCGATAATAAATACCTAATCCTAAGTTATTACCCCCTGCGCTGTCAGAGAACAGCTCCATATCATCGTTTGTAACCCAGAATTTTTCGCGGAAAACTGAGACACCGTTAAATTGAGTTAAAAATAGTAGCCACATGGATAAGTCAAGCCGGATTTCGTTTTTTACCCTGATATGATGGTGTGGTTTGCTAAGACCAATAATGGAGTTTATCAACCTACGTGAAAAAGGACGGCCGACGACAATTGCCCTGCAACAAAAATTCAAGGAACCAATCAAGGATTGCATCTTTTTAAGTGTCGTTTTGGCGTGCGACAGGATTTCTCTGATTTTCTCGATAACTTCCTGAAGTTTCGAACTCGGAATTCTCACCACCATCTGTTTCGAATCCAGTTCTAGACCCAAAAACACTAAAACTTCGGATGGACCTTCCGTCTTATCTGTCGCTAGTGGGACTCCCAATTCCGACATAGTATTTTGAAAAGTGTTCATTGCTTGAGTACATAGTTCTGATGTTTTGTCCCCCCCAAGAAAATCGTCTAAGTAGTGTATTAAATTGGCTGACTTTAATTTCGATTTAACGCAAAATTCTAGGAATCTGGCAAACCTTTCAAACGTTATACAGCTTATAGAAGCACCGAACGGAAGTGCTTTGTCGAAATAGAATTGTTTGTTAAAGGAAAAACCAAGTAATTCGAAGTCCGCGGGAATAATTGGTATTAGCCGATATGCACTTTTAATATCTGATTTGAATAGTTTACAGTTGTGTCCTAGATTTTGAACCATTTTAACAGCTTCGTCAAAGCTCGTATATTGTACTGAGCAGATGGCTGGGTCGATGTAGTCATTCACTGACTCTCCCGGTGGATAAGACAAATGGTGGATCATTCTGTATTCGCCCGGGGCTTTTTTGGGTACCAGACCTATCGGGGACACCATTAAATTTGGTAATGGACGTTTGTTAAACGGTCCAGCAACTCTACCCGCGTTTACCTCTTTCTCAATTTGGGTTTTAATTAATTCCGGGTTTAAAACAGTCGAACGTAAATTATTTGCATCCCGCGGACCACGTGGTCCCGTGTATTGAACCGGAAAGCCGTTTGTGAAACCATTTAAAAGAAAAATCGCTTCAGTCTTATCATAGAAAGCTAAATAGCGTTTCAGCACCTCCACTTTAACAGGCGTTTTTGCTAAGCTACAAATAGTTTCAACAGGTACGGTATTATTTTGCTGGTCACCATGTTCCGACATTTTACTTTCTAAATTGGCCCCTGTAGTGGCCCCGTCCTCTAAAGTTTGAGTTATGGCCCCTGCCACGAAAGGAATATGTTCTGGTGGGAAAACGTTCCCCCCAAGGTTTTTTATTTTGTGAGCTAATATCCGGGCAATTAATCTCTGCATGGGGACCGGAACATGTCGCGCAAGCATGTGTAAATCTACAATAAGGCCACACACATTTACCCGCGTTAAAATCGTGACACGTGAACTTTGGGGGATTTGTTGAGGTTCTGGAATGTGACCTGACCTGTATACAGCGCCACCATAAATCGTTGTTAATTTTCGACCATGATGCTATAGTAGCATTGTTTAACATATTATGTTGCCCACCATGACAATGGGAACAATTCCCAGACGTTACTGCTTGATTCGCGTCGCCACACCCCGTCAATGCATTGTTAGACATACACATATCAGCATTAGCACATTGCATATTAACGTTAGGTTGCAGAATTTGTTCAAAATCTATAACATTCTGCCTACCTGCTTCAGCTGGTTCCACTCTCTCGTCCACCGTGTTGACAACTTCTTCCACTCGCCTTTTTCTTCCCCTGCCACGTATGTCGTTGTTTACCTGGTGTTCTTCCACCACTCTGTTCCGCAGAACTCTCCTAGCCGCTGGCTGCGGTCTCCTACCTCCACGTGGCATTTCTTTTTGATAAAAATTGTCTAACAAATGACCAACTTGTCGGCGTGTCGAATGAACGTGTGTAAGAGCTGCCTCGGGTTTCTCTTTATATAAACTTGCGTTTGCGACCTGGTCTAAGCCATACCGTACATTGTATAATGCGGTAACCAGCGCTAAGTAATCAAGCGTAACATTTCACGATCCTAAATGCTAGAGCGTAGACAGCAGTAACTTAGATGAGGTATCTTTGAAAAAATAAATGAAATTATTTTAATTCTGAAAATAATTTGTATTATTGGCAAATTTTTTTGGTTATTTTTTTGAAGGTTTTAAAAAATCATATTTCACACGGTACGATGTTTCTATACTATAAGTATTATGTACTTTAATATAATATCTATTACATAAAGTAATTCTGGTAGTTTTATTGCAAGATTTGACATGGTTATTGGCAAATTCCATAAATTTCCCATGTTTTTTAAGGTTTTACCCCAAAAATCACATTTCACTTGTTACAATGTATCTATACTTTAGGTATTATGTACTGTTATACAATATCTATTAAATATAGTAATTTTGGTAGTTTTATTGCAAAATGTGACAAAGTTATTAGCAATTTCCAAAAATTCCCATGTTTTTTGTTACTTTTTTAAAGGTTTTACCCCAAAAATCACATTTTACACGGTACAATGTTTCTATACTTTATGTATTATGTACTGTAATAAAATGTCTATTTAATAAAGTAATTCTGGTAGTTTTATTGGAAAAATTGACATAGTTATAGGCAAATCCCAGAAATGCTCATTTTTTGTGATTTTTTTAAATTTTACCCCAAAAATCACATTTAACACTGTTCAATGTTTCTATACTTAAGTTATTTTGTACTGTATGCAATATCTATTAAATACAGTAATTCTGGTAGTTTTATTGCAAAATTTGACATAGTTATTGGCAAATTCCAGAAATTCCCATTCTTATTTAAATGTTCAACCATTTTACCCCAAAAATCACATTTTGCACCGTGTGATTGTCCTCTACTTTTAGTATATGTATATGACACAAATCCACAAAAATTATTTCTGTGCATTTTTTCCCCCCAATTTTTTTATTTTGACTGGCCTAATGTGAGTTGTTATTTCACTAGTGAAATATCGAAAATAAATTAAATAATACAGGAGTGTTATTACAACTCTACACCGTATAAAGGGACATAAGTTAGTGAGAATAATGAACGTAGGCGTGATATATTTCTTGTATGATGTGATAACATCCTTAAAATCGAGTGCGAGGTGACCTTTACAACCACCGCTCTGCGCACACAAATCAACTGTTACTATAAAGGAATGAGTAAGTGCCTACATGGAACAGTGATGATATTTACTATGTTAAGTTTATACGGGATCTTTAAGTATCATACATATAGTTATTTTACTCCAATTTTACTACATGCATTGTCGATTTTTCAAAATAAACTACAATTAAGAAAGTATTGACACGTTCGCTCGCAAACCGCTGACGTCGTATCCGCGTTAGTAGTTAGGTAGTTAAGAAACGACTTCAGAAATATTACATTCGGCCAATGTTTTAATTAATAATAAATATGTGATTTGTCGTGTTTAAGTTAACAAAAAATGCCCCAATAATGTCACATGCGATGTAAACAGCCACCAAAAAAGCGCTATTCAACAGTTGCTTTCTAAATGGTGGATTGTCTTAGAATCAGGATTAGTTCTATTTTCAGGGAACACAGAGAGGAATACAACACATTATCTTTTTGATATAAATGTGAAACTGTAAATACAAAACACGTGTACAATTCACTTTACTGTCTTCATATGGCATCGTCTTGAAATATTACATTAAAGACCTAAAGCTCATTACAACTAAGTTGTTTTCTTCATAATTATCTGAACTAGTATGTACCCATACACCAATGACATGTCGACGTGATTAAACGGTCATTACTTTTATAGTAAAAGAATATGGATGAAATGACAGAATGCTCAATGAGAGCAACTGAAAAACACACGCATTCAATATCGCCAAACCAGCTGCAAGAATATAGCAATAGTGTATTATATACTTTATTTCTAAGAAGAATACCTCATTTAAAAGTTTTCTATGCTCATCAAAGAAAAGGTCCGATTCTTCAATAACTAGACACCTATTGAAATATGTGGGTTACATATATGCATTGTGTTTTGCATAGATTACGCATTGACATTAATAACTCCCTGTGCTTCATCGTTGTACAATTAATCTGACATCACATTGTTTTCAATCTAACATTTCAAAATCTGCATACAAACTATTATATGTTATTGATGACCTTTTTGTATTTTGGACGATTTGTTAATTTTAACAAGTTTTAAGTATAGGAATTTCAGATGTATAACATTCAGTCATATTTTCAAGAAATTACACGAGAATAGAAAATAAATGGGACATTTACTTAAACAAACGGTGTATAACGCATTTTAGTTGTTATCAACAGTGCAATACCTGTGTTTAAAATCGAAACGATGAGATTGGTAAAACTATTGAATTGTGATTGCATTAGGTGACATAGTATAAGCTAAAGAAAATCATATGTCACTTTCTTCATCTTCTTTCCTTCAGGGCCTGACCAAGACAGTACTGTTTGATAGTATATATACTCACATATACAAGGTATCCAACAGTATGCAGACAACCTTAATCAATTTAGAGAAAGAGAAGAGTTCGAGCGTGAAACAGCAACACTTTTTGCAGTTTGCCTTATGTTAAAACTGTACTTATTTTTATTCGCTAGACAGTTTTAGACTTTGACATTGTGGTTATTTCCAGGAAATAGCAGTGCACAAACAACACAGGGAGGAATGTCCTAAAAGAGATCACTTATAAAATCGTAATACTTTAATAAAAATACATCTCAAATTACCACACGGACACGAGTATAATTCAACTGTACAGCGTTTATATGGCCTCATCGCCTGAGAACATTTCATAAAATACAAACTTAATATAAACGTCATCTTGGAATATATCTGTTTACTTCATGTCTGAACGAGTATTCAAATGTTCCAGTTTACGACTTGTGGTGGTGATTTAGTATGACTTTCTTTGTTTATAGAATGTCAATTATTTGATTAATAGATGAGAGAAATTAAAGACAAAGTATTGTGGATCGACTAACCAGCTGGTGCAGTAAAGCTATTTTGTATAATCTATAGATATGTACTCAAAAGAACACCTCGTAAATAGCTCAGAAACTGTCAGACCATTTCCATAACCAAGCTCATATTTGAAAGTTGTTCATTATATTCAATTTCTTATCACAACTATTTTTGTTCATACCTTCCTGGCTTAAAATTTGTTTTGTTTTAAATTTGTTCCCATTGTATTACGTGCATATTAACAGCATATTAGTTATCAATGTTGCAATCTTTCATTAAACAGTCTGTGTTTATTTATTAATTATGTTTTTATTTACTTTGGTATATTTACATGTGCCTCAATAATATTATTTACCACCTCATTATATACATAATATATACATGATGTGTACACTATTCTAACTTATGCTCCTTGTCTTTCCACTCTTATTAACTTGAACATTCTATGGCTGTTAATAATATATTTACCCAGACAATTCCTTATTTCCCTACTCCCATAAATGTTGGCCTTTACAACTTTACAACTCATCAACTCCGTATATGTCGTGAGTTGAATGTGATCTATGAATGGAGGCATTGTTTGGTGTATATTGCGTTCGCTGTAAGAGCATTTTATGTGTACATGGACTGAGTTTGGCGAACTTGTTAAATATTATTCGCGTGTTTTCTGAAACAACTACTAAATACATGTATGTGTTTGATAACCATGAACACAACGAACTGATGATTTGTTGGTGCAGGTCTGTCAATGTTTTGCGCAATGGTGCAGACCAATAAACCATGCTCAGACGTTTAGCTGGATTATTTAGATAAATATATTTAATTCAGTATAAGACTGCTCAAAGGATAGTCACCACACTATTCTAAGTATCATACTGTGTAGCCATTCACAAAACATTTAGGAAGCAAAACCGGTGTGTTCTATGCAAAGCGTTGGTTAAAGCACAAACTGGCATTGAAATGTTTTATCATTTGAAAAACAAACATCAACACGTCTGAAACTTGAAATAAATAAGATATAACATTAGTGAGTGAACGTGTTATTGCCGCGGTATATTTGATTAATTAACAATACAAGCATAATTCTCGAATAAAACGCAAACTAAAAAGGATTTTATTTTCCCATTTTCGTTAGGCTTTTGCATCATCATAAGAAGAATTTCGTAATAAACAGCTATACATAGAATTTAATATGGGTTTGCCTATGTTTCAGCTATTTATTATATCCCCAATATAATGTGAAGTACACTTTGCCTCACACGCTGTACCCCAAAACTATGTTTTCAATGTTTTTAAACTTACTTTTAGGTCATATCGATTCCATGGCATGTATAAACCAAATCACACCTTACGGCGCATGTATCTTGAAAAAACTTGATCATGTTGCTAGCAGCTGCGTTGTACAAACTGGCTCCAACTAAAAAAAATATTCTTCAAGCAATTGACTGGTGCAGGTATGTTTCATGTGTATTAACTTCACGAATAACCCAAATGCCAAACCAAAAGCAAAACCGAATTTTCGAATTTATGATCTCCAAAATGACACATCTGTGTTTTACATCCTGCTTACGATATAAAACTATCTATACGCTGTACGAGCTTACAACGCGTTGTCAAGAACATAATAGTATAACATTATAAGTGTTTATCAGATTTCAGTAGATATTTAAGGATGATTAATTACGTCTACTCTGTACAGCATAAACGTTCGAGTTGCCGATATAATCAAGAAACGTACACTGTTGATAATGACAGGCGCAATAAATGATTTATTAGAGGCTCTGATTATAAAGTGTTATGTTACAAATTGATAGACAAACATTCTAACATCAGTACGAGAAACATCATTAGACACTTACGTTAACAAAAAATCAATGGCCCTGGAGAATACGATACTTGATTATACAGTACATAGGCAATATGTTCAAATATCAATTTATCAAAAGGTTTATTTACTGGACATCCAACGATGTATAAGTAAATAAACCTTTTTTTTTATAAATTGATATTTGAACATACCTTTTTTATACATTGATATTTGAACATACCTTTTTTATACATTGATATTTGAACATACCTTTTTTATACATTGATATTTGAACATACCTTTTTTATACATTGATATTTGAACATACCTTTTTTATACATTGATATTTGAACATACCTTTTTTATAAATTGATATTTGAACATACCTTTTTTATACATTGATATTTGAACATACCTTTTTTATACATTGATATTTGAACATACCTTTTTTATACATTGATATTTGAACATACCTTTTTTATAAATTGATATTTGAACATACCTTTTTTATACATTGATATTTGAACATACCTTTTTTATACATTGATATTTGAACATACCTTTTTTATACATTGATATTTGAACATACCTTTTTTATACATTGATATTTGAACATACCTTTTTTATACATTGATATTTGAACATACCTTTTTTATAAATTGATATTTGAACATACCTTTTTTATACATTGATATTTGAACATACCTTTTTTATAAATTGATATTTGAACATACCTTTTTTATAAATTGATATTTGAACATACCTTTTTTATAAATTGATATTTGAACATATTCCCTATGTAAGATAAAAGTATCACAACGCTATTCACGGCATACAGTACCCATTGCGCTTAAGCTTAAAATCGAGACAAAACTCTGGATGCGCTACGACGGTAAATTAAATCTTGGTAAACGGGAATAAACCCCTTTCATTCGATTGTAGAAACGAAATACGTTCGATATAAGAATAATTATTGATGTAAAATACAAGTGTGATTCGAGACAATGTGGCATTAACTCTGAATATTGTATGGATTTCAAATAGAAAGTTGATGTACAAGCAGTAAGCTGTGTACTCCTCTGGCTTCTGTACGCTCCATTTCCGTACATCATGTAAACATACGATGGATTGTGCTAAGAAAATATGTTTATTTTTATTGAACCTTTGTGCATTCAAACTAGCAATATAGACAATACGAACGACAGATGACTGAGGTTTCTCATAGAAATGCCACTTTGAACACTACTTGTAATACTGAAGTTTCTGAAGTGAAAGTTAATTTTTCAGGTCAACGGATGTGTCCAAGTATTAATTTTGATGATTTTCTCCTGTTACCACGATAGAATATTATCACTTAATGAATATACCTATACAGCAAAGCATAAAATGATGTTAAAACGGTTGCTATCGCTTAGTTCATGGCATACTCTTTTACTAAGTTCTTAGTTATCATTACGTGAACTTTCAATAAGAATAAACATATCTCTTACCACACTCCATCGTTTGTTTACAAAAGATATAGGAAATGCCGGAGCCGGAGCGTACATTATACCGTATTACAAGCGTATATGTGGCGTAGTCGGTGGTCATGGTATTTTGTAAATATGTAGTGTGTACAAATAATAAAACTTCGAATGTTATTGGTCAGTCACACTACACCGTATAGCGTTAACGGACGTCCAACGTATAACAAAATTTTCAATCCGTTCGCGTCCGTTCGCATGCGTTTCTTTTCCGTTTCTCATGCGGCGCCTACGCTCCTCGTCCGGCGATGTTCGTTCCATCCGGTGGAAGGTTTTGAACATGTTCAAAATTTGGAACGTACACCACCGGACAAAGTTGTCCGTTATATGTACGGTAGCAATGCGTTTCTATGCGTTTTGTTCGTTACTCGTGCGTTCCTTATTCTGTACTTGTCTGGTTCGCATCCGTTCTTGTCCGGTGGCCCTGAATCACGGCCGGACTACTACCGGACATGCAACGGATGTAACGTATGTTTAACGGACAATAACTGACGAGAAACGCATAGGAACTGATAAATAACGGACGTGAAACGATGGTCCACCGGACAAAACTATGATGAATAATGATATAAAACGTTGTTTACCTAGCTGTTGGGGTTCTCCGCTTTCATTGGATCTTTTGACTACAGGTCACCTGACATGTGGTCGTCTGTATATTCAATTATATCATAACTCTCATATGTCTTCTTGCATTTCATGGGTAAGGACCTTCCGAAACTTTGAGTTTTTGAGTTCATTGATCAAAATAGCATGGAGTGTCGCGTTAGAGCCCGTCTGCAGTATCAAGCAGCCCTGATCCAGGCACGTATTGACCTGATGGATGCCAATTTGTGTGATGTCTGAGCGAGCGGAACCTATTGTGCCGGAACAAAAAAAATATCGGACTCTTTATACCCGTTTTGTCCGTCACGTGACCGGTAGAAATACGTTCGTCAAACGTTCGAAGAACGTTTTGTCAGTTTCTCATGCGTTGTGCTTATGTTTTACGCGGTACAAGACCGTTACTAGTACGGTGATGTCCGTTAATTGAACGTTGTTCGTCCTGTATATGTGCGTTGATCGTGCGGTCATTGTGCGTTTTGTCCGTTTTATGCGCCCCATACACCGATCGCGAGAGCACCGAGCAGCAGCGGGGGATGCCTTTCGTCACCGGATAACTTTCTGCTGCAATTTTATATACGTTGGGCGTCCGTTAACGCTATACGGTGTAGTGTGACAGCTGCATTAACAGTAACATTTTTAAAACTTAAAATTGTCAAGTGATTCTGCTATAAAGTTTTGCGCCTTTTCACGGCGCCAATGGCATCCACATCTCCATTTTAAACACAATTTAAATCATTTCTCCAAGTGTCATTAATTTATATGCGTTATCATGAAATAATTTGATCGCTTGTTTCATAGTTTGTGTATCATACTCTTACATGCTTTTCACGTAACTACTTGAACGTTAGTTAATCCCCTTGGTATACGGAATGTATCTTCATAAACACGTCGAATTGAAATGTGTTATTCGAAACCCTGTATTATTCGAAATAATTCATGAAAAAAAAACACGAGTAGCAACAATAACTGGTATTGATAAAACTAAACAATGCCATGAAATAGCCGGTCAAAATCATAATGATCGTATTTTCACCTTTAACACGTTTTGTTATGTTTAGGTTGTTATGTACTTTGTATGTAGCACTTCCTGTTTCACTTCTTCATCCAGAATGTAGCACTTCCTGTTTCACTTCTTCATCCAGAATGTAGCACTTCCTGTTTCACTTCTTCATCCAGAATGTAGCACTTCCTGTTTCACTTCTTCATCCAGAATGAAGCACTTCCTGTTTCACTTCTTCATCCAGAATGTAGCACTTCCTGTTTCACTTCTTCATCCAGAATGTAGCACTTCCTGTTTCACTTCTTCATCCAGAATGTAGCACTTCCTGTTTCACTTCTTCATCCAGTATGTAGCACTTCCTGTTTCACTTCTTCATCCAGAATGTAGCACTTCCTGTTTCACTTCTTCATCCAGTATGTAGCACTTCCTGTTTCACTTCTTCATCCAGAATGTAGCACTTCCTGTTTCACTTCTTCATTCAGTATGTAGCACTTCCTGTTTCACTTCTTCATCCAGTATGTAGCACTTCCTGTTTCATTTCTTCATCAAATATGTAGCACTTCCTGTTTCATTTCTTCATTCAGTATGTAGCACTTCCTGTTTCACTTCTTCATCCAGTATGTAGCACTTCCTGTTTCATTTCTTCATCAAATATGTAGCACTTCCTGTTTCATTTCTTCATTCAGTATGTAGCACTTCCTGTTTCACTTCTTCATCCAGTATGTAGCACTTCCTGTTTCACTTCTTCATCCAGTATGTAGCACTTCCTGTTTCACTTCTTCATCAAATATGTAGCACTTCCTGTTTCATTTCTTCATCCAGAATGTAGCACTTCCTGTTTCACTTCTTCATCCAGTATGTAGCACTTCCTGTTTCATTTCTTCATCAAATATGTAGCACTTCCTGTTTCATTTCTTCATTCAGTATGTAGCACTTCCTGTTTCACTTCTTCATCAAATATGTAGCACTTCCTGTTTCATTTCTTCATCAAATATGTAGCACTTCCTGTTTCATTTCTTCATCCAGCATGTAGCACTTCCTGTTTCACTTCTTCATCAAATATGTAGCACTTCCTGTTTCACTTCTTCATCCAGCATGTAGCACTTCCTGTTTCAATTCTTCATCAAATATGTAGCACTTCCTGTTTCAATTCTTCATCCAGAATGTAGCACTTCCTGTTTCATTTCTTCATCCAGCATGTAGCACTTCCTGTTTCACTTCTTCATCCAGTATGTAGCACTTCCTGTTTCATTTCTTCATCAAATATGTAGCTCTTCCTGTGTCATTTCTTCATTCAGTATGTAGCACTTCCTGTGTCATTTCTTCATTCAGTATGTAGCTCTTCCTGTGTCACTTCTTCCTTCAGTATGTAGCTCTTCCTGTGTCATTTCTTCATTCAGTATGTAGCTATTCCTGTGTCACTTCTTCCTTCAGTATGTAGCTCTTCCTGTGTCATTTCTTCCTTCAGTATGTAGCACTTCCTGTGTCACTTCTTCCTTCAGTATGTAGCACTTCCTGTGTCATTTCTTCCTTCAGTATGTAGCTATTCCTGTGTCACTTCTTCCTTCAGTATGTAGCACTTCCTGTGTCATTTCTTCATTCAGTATGTAGCTCTTCCTGTGTCACTTCTTCATTCAGTATGTAGGACTTCCTGTGTCATTTCTTCATTCAGTATGTAGGACTTCCTGTGTCACTTCTTCATTCAGTATGTAGGACTTCCTGTGTCATTTCTTCATTCAGTATGTAGGACTTCCTGTGTCACTTCTTCATTCAGTATGTAGGACTTCCTGTGTCATTTCTTCATTCAGTATGTAGGACTTCCTGTGTCACTTCTTCATTCAGTATGTAGGACTTCCTGTGTCATTTCTTCATTCAGTATGTAGGACTTCCTGTGTCACTTCTTCATTCAGTATGTAGGACTTCCTGTGTCATTTCTTCATTCAGTATGTAGGACTTCCTGTGTCATTTCTTCATTCAGTATGTAGCACTACCTGTTACAATTCTTCATTCAGTATGTAGCTCTTCCTGTGTCATTTCTTCATTCAGTATGTAGGACTTCCTGTGTCACTTCTTCCTTCAGTATGTAGCTCTTCCTGTGTCACTTCTTCATTCAGTATGTAGCACTTCCTGTGTCATTTCTTCATTCAGTATGTAGGACTTCCTGTGTCATTTCTTCATTCAGTATGTAGCACTACCTGTTACAATTCTTCATTCAGTATGTAGCTCTTCCTGTGTCATTTCTTCATTCAGTATGTAGCTCTTCCTGTGTCACTTCTTCATTCAGTATGTAGCACTTCCTGTGTCATTTCTTCATTCAGTATGTAGCTCTTCCTGTGTCATTTCTTCATTTAGTATGTAGCACTTCCTGTGTCATTTCTTCATTCAGTATGTAGCACTTCCTGTGTCATTTCTTCATTCAGTATGTAGCACTTCCTGTGTCATTTCTTCATTCAGTATGTAGCTCTTCCTGTGTCATTTCTTCATTCAGTATGTAGCACTTCCTGTGTCACTGCTCCATTCAGTATGTAGCACTTCCTGTGTCATTTCTTCATTCAGTATGTAGCACTTCCTGTGTCATTTCTTCATTCAGTATGTAGCACTTCCTGTGTCATTTCTTCATTCAGTATGTAGCTCTTCCTGTGTCATTTCTTCATTGAGTATGTAGCACTTCCTGTGTCATTTCTTCATTCAGTATGTAGCACTTCCTGTGTCATTTCTTCATTCAGTATGTAGCACTTCCTGTGTCATTTCTTCATTAAGTATGTAGCACTTCCTGTGTCATTTCTTCATTCAGTATGTATCTCTTCCTGTGTCACTGCTCCATTCAGTATGTAGCACTTCCTGTGTCATTTCTTCATTTAGTATGTATCTCTTCCTGTGTCACTGCTCCATTCAGTATGTAGCACTTCCTGTGTCATTTCTTCATTCAGTATGTATCTCTTCCTGTGTCACTGCTCCATTCAGTATGTAGCACTTCCTGTGTCATTTCTTCATTTAGTATGTATCACTTCCTGTGTCACTTCTTCATTCAGTATGTAGCTCTTCCTGTGTCACTGCTCCATTCAGTATGTAGCACTTCCTGTTTCAATTCTTCATTCAGTATGTATCACTTTTTGTGTCACTTCTTTTTTCAGTATGTAGAATTTCCTTTGTCACTGCTTCATTCAGTATGTAGCACTTCCTGTGTCACTGCTTCATTCAGTATGTAGTACTTCCTGTTTAAATTATCCATTCGGTACGTAGCACTTCCTGTTTCTAAAATATGCACATTCATAGGATACCGAGACATTCTAAAAACTGTCTAGGTGTGCAAATCATTAGCTCATATAACCGTCATCGCTTCAATAAATGTAGTAGTTAATAGCCACATTTAACATCAGATGAACACTTTATGAAAGACGTTTTGCTAAAAACAGGTATTATCCATTTTATATCACAATAATTATATTAAATTTGTACAAACACGCACCATGCAACCGAAATTTCGCCGTCAAAAGTATTCATCTGCATCGATAACTGCTGTGACAATCGATTCATTATTTAGTCTGGAGACATTTTAAGGCAACACTATTTTTCTTTATTCAGGGAGCGTCATCCTTTATGTTATTTTACAGGTATTACGTCATTTTGTAAAGCGCGTTTTAAATAATGGAAATACACATTATTTTTAATTGAAGTAGATCCTGATTTGATTGTCTGATTTTGCGTGATTTTGAAGCAGTAAGTGTTATAAAATAAGTCGTAAACGAGAGAGAATAAGTAACTACAGGGAACACCACATACATAAGACAGTGCCTTCCCAGACAGTCCTCCGGGAAAACAACAATCCATAAAACAAAAGGCATTTGATGAGGCTCAAGTGGTACTCGTACATAAGGGAACAGGAGCGCAAGGTCAATGGCCTGGCCGACCATAAAGGTTAACTAGGACAATCAAAGATACAAACAGGGGAGGAGTTAATGGATGGAATACATCACGGGACAAGTCAAGACAGTTGGCAACAATACTTCAAAACTGGGGAGCAAATAACATGAACAATATACAAAGTGAAATAATAACCTCACAGCGAATTACAGCCTTAGGACTTTAGGACAAATACTGGGAGTTTTATGATTCTATGAATGATCAATGAAAATTTTGAACTACTGTCCAATGATTTTTTGGTTGCCTCTTAATCAAAGAACTAAATGGTCATCAACATATTTTATCAATTACTTGTAATAGGCTGAGGAATAGTTGAGAATGCGACATGTACCAAGCGATGCGCCGGCCCGATTAGCCCAGTGGTCAGAGAGGACAGCTTTCGATTTCCAGGCTGAACAGGTCATGGAAGGACATGTTATTACTGGTTGCTAATTAATTCCATGAAAACTGTTACCTAAACAGTCAGCCGAATGTTACAAAACATGTTGAAAAATATCGTAAAACCCGATTAAAAACACTTAGACACAAAATGCCTATTCACACAAATCCCTCGGACACCAAACATATCCCGGCACAACCAGATTTCGACCGCTTAACGTGATTTTCCCATCGCACATTCCATAATTCGTCCGACTGCAGTTTTTATTTATACTGATGGTTTAAACAAACCTTATCCCACATTGATGCAACAAAAACAAGGACCAAACTATCATCGTTTGTTTATTATACGCGTCAAACTACCCTAACCCCATTTTCTGTTAACCAGGATGTTCACAACCAGTTTTCGTCCATTTTGGAGTAACTTCCATTGACTACAGTACACAACAAAAGTGTATGCCCTACATGTAAAATGTGAAACTGTACGAACTCATGAATGTAACTAACAGACAATCTGGACTGTTTATTTAAGTTAATTACCAAGAAAGTACCATATTTAGAGGGTGCGGTTTTTTTTTCTTGAATTCAAATGAATAAAACTTGTTTTGGGGATACCATAACGGCAATGATGCTTTTCTGATTGATAACTCAATATATGTTACAGCATTGTAAGCTCTGATTGAATTATATGAGTCATAGTCTCTGAAGGCAACCCTAGATGACACATTGGCCTGTAAATAGATGAAACACAGTGATTGAATACACAACCAATTAAATCCGAACTAGCACGTATTGAGAATTTATGGATTAAGACACGAACCATTTGTGTTACAATATTGTTTGTAGTGTACTGTACTTCAAGCGTCGTGTGATACAGGATGTTGGGCCCTGGAATAGGCATAGTTGCAGATGAAATAAAAACAATAGGATTGTGCAGCCATTTTTATGTAAAAAATGATTTTATTGAATGACATATTTGGAAGTAATTAAAAACACAATATTTTTACACTTTTTACTGAAAGGTTTGTGTTTTACATTTCTAATCTCCATTTTTCACTAGCTTACATCATTTGACAATTCTGCATCCAATGTAAACAAATGTGCGTGCGCGTAGCAGATATTTTTGTCTGGTGACCTAGCTTTTGGTATTTTCCGGTACCGGTCGAAAATAGGTTGTGGTCGAAATCTGGTTGTTTGGGGAGGAGTACTAAACAAAGTGGAAATTGTATGGAGAAAAAACAAAGTTTTGCGCAATGAATAAGGATGAAGAGACATAATGGACTCACAGCCTTGGACTCGTCAGTATAACTACTGGTGCTAAAACGATGGATAAAGTAGTTACAGGGAACGCAACATACATAGTAACATGCCTCCCCACACATATCTCAGGGAAATATCACCATACGAAACATTAGGAGTTGAAGAGTTGTAAGAGCAAACATCGAAATATGTTTGTCTGCTAGATTTTCAAACCAAAATACCTTGGTGATTTGGAGACAACAAATCATTTGATGTAACGCACACTTTCAACTCAACTGTTTAATATCAAGTGCAATTTACGAATGAACACAGCCCAGAGCAACAAAACTTTTTAAACTTAAATGAGTCATTGAACTAAACGAGGACGTCTGTGAACAAGTACAAAAGCATATGTAACAGAAGACAATATAAAGGATGGATGAATAGTTAAGGAGATTGTGTAATATCAAATATGTAAATACAAAACGAAGGCAGCATGAGAATATGTCTGCCAGAAATTAAACGAAAGCAGCAAACACAACGGAAATTTCACACGTAAATTTCCTTTTTCAGATTGCATTTACAGAAGATTTCATGTGTCATAAATCGATCTATTTACGGCAATATCATTATAGAGAGTGAAAGGAAAATAATACCTCGTTACTGTATCGATATAACATTAAGTAATTGAAACATTACAGAGTTCAAAAAGACAAACATTCCAAATCATACAGTGAATCCTCAAACTGAAGACTACCATTGGTTCCATCGTAAATTGGTTTTGTTAGGGATGCGGTCTGGATATCAAGTTCAAATATAATAGAAAACAGTAAGACTGGTCTATATAACTATGGTTTCATTTATGTGTTTGTCGTATATTTGAGGGAGTCTTCAATGAAGGCTTTCTGTAGAGTTTTCGAGCTTTGATATGTATGCTGGTGACTGTTTGAACCGCATCAATTTTTGAGTTTACACAATAAGTAGAATTATACACTCTTATTCTGGAAGTAGCGTAGTAACAAAACAACTACTGTGGTAATAATACGAACGTATCAATAGTCGCTCTTCTACTTCAAGACGATAAGCCAAATTCGCGTGATTACTTAATATGAAGACTATAAACCGTCATAAGGAGCGAATTATTACTGAATAAACTATTGTTACTAACTGCATTTACCGTAGTTTATTTATAGGTTACGTATCATCTGTGGATGTTTATGATTCACAACACTGTGCCTTGCAGTATCGAATTGCAATAGCATCTCTTGGCGGAATACTGCATCGGCAACAACGTCAGATCTGAATACGAAGTGGGGCTAACTTGAATGTCTTTTCGTCTCAAGCCTAGTTACTCGTCTCCGAGCTCCTCTTTTATTCACTCCGGAGTGTGGTATCATAATGTCTTATAGCGTGACAAATCACATATATTTTCAGCATAGCCTAAGAACAAATGCATCAAATAACACAATTAAGTTATGTACGCTATGTGATGAAAATATGTGATTCATTCAAAAAAGTGAGCATCATATTAATTCAACGGGCGTATGTTATTCTCCTTGTTTTCATGTTTTTATACTTCTCTATGATTTCCTTGTTGTACAATCATGCATATAAAGAATGCTTGAATGCTAATTATGCGATATTTTGTACTATACTATGTGTTGTGTTTATAGCTGTTATTATGTTGAAAATGTGGAGTGGATTGCCTGAATAACATTTAAGAGTAATATACGCAGATATGAGTACCTTTCGGTAAAATACTATATAATTATTTAAACCAATTCTCATTTTGTATGTGTCGGCAGTTTGTATAGTTTTACGTGCATTATTCAAGACCGCAGATACGCCACAACAAACGCAGTATCCTTTAGTGCAAGAGCATACGGTATTGGCGTGGCAACTCGTTATGTGGTCTCCTGACAGGCACCGTACATTCGACGTAGCAATATATAACGAGTTGTTTTTGCGTTGGCTGGCTACCCTAGATACAAGTAAAATCGTACAGTACACTGGCGGCCGCCCCAATGTTACTATATAATTGCCGTGCGAATACCATGGGAATACCGTGCGAACGCGACAGACACTTTGTATTTTCGGCAAGCGACACCAATGCACTCGAGCTTGTGAGGGGTAAAATATGTCCCCTCAGGTATCCTATATGGACAGGTCCTCGTTTTTTCTTGATGTTGGACATTCTTTTTATCCCTTCCCAAATGTTTTAATGAGATGGAATTGCATGGGCACCATGTATAAATTACATGGCAAACATATGATCTCTTGAGGTCTGACGGTTACTCCCGACGCCCATAAGGACCAATGATGAATGTAACAACCGATTGAGTTTGCCCTTGATCCCCAAACCAAGTTATGAATGAGTCTTAACGAAGTTATTAATGTACTAACCTGATTCAAAATATACAAGCCTGTAAAAATAAATATTTAATTATTACCGAAAGTGTATATAAAGTCTCGGTCACAACCCACTTGTGTCACAGCAGACCCTAAGTCATCCACGGTGTTTGTCTATATTACACAACATGTGATATATAAATTATTGCCATTAATAGTTGCCATGACATGCTGAACTCTTATTACCTATGTCTTGGGAAATGAGTTTCGTGTGGATTTTATATTCAATATTGGTAATTGTTGGATAAATGTGAGGGTGTGTTTAAACCCTCACTGATGTCTGGTACCACTGCATGTGTCTGGTCACCCTCACTGATGTCTGGTACCACTGCATGTGTCTGCTCACCCTCACTGATGTCTGGTACCACTGCATGTGTCTGCTCACCCTCACTGATGTCTGGTACCACTGCATGTGTCTGGTCACCCTCACTGATGTCTGGTACCACTGCATGTGTCTGGTCACCCTCACTGATGTCTGGTACCACTGCATGTGTCTGCTCACCCTCACTGATGTCTGGTACCACTGCATGTGTCTGCTCACCCTCACTGATGTCTGGTACCACTGCATGTGTCTGGTCACCCTCACTGATGTCTGGTACCACTGCATGTGTCTGCTCACCCTCACTGATGTCTGGTACCACTGCATGTGTCTGCTCACCCTCACTGATGTCTGGTACCACTGCATGTGTCTGGTCACCCTCACTGATGTCTGGTACCACTGCATGTGTCTGGTCACCCTCACTGATGTCTGGTACCACTGCATGTGTCTGCTCACCCTCACTGATGTCTGGTACCACTGCATGTGTCTGGTCACCCTCACTGATGTCTGGTACCACTGCATGTGTCTGCTCACCCTCACTGATGTCTGGTACCACTGCATGTGTCTGCTCACCCTCACTGATGTCTGGTACCACTGCATGTGTCTGGTCACCCTCACTGATGTCTGGTACCACTGCATGTGTCTGGTCACCCTCACTGATGTCTGGTACCACTGCATGTGTCTGCTCACCCTCACTGATGTCTGGTACCACTGCATGTGTCTGCTCACCCTCACTGATGTCTGGTACCACTGCATGTGTCTGCTCACCCATCATTTATATTGTTGCGTAGCCTGTTACCTTGGTAATACGAGGGTTGTTCGGGAAGTTGGCGGAATTGTATCATAAATAAACATATGTCGCTTAAAATGGTTGTAAATAGGTACTAATAAAGTATTATGCAATAAGAATTGATAAAAAACTAACCGGTGCCTTCATTCTAATGACGTTTGACGTTAACGTTACTTACCGTGGGACAAAGTGGTCACATTGGGAATGTTTGACGTTAACGTTACTTACCGTGGGACAAAGTGGTCACATTGGGAATGTTTGACGTTAACGTTACTTACCGTGGGACAAAATGGTCACATTGGGAATGTTTGACGTTAACGTTACTTACCGTGGGACAAAATGGTCACATTGGGAATGTTTGACGTTGACGTTACTTACCGTGGGACAAAATTGTCACATTGGGAATGTTTGACGTTAACGTTACTTACCGTGGGACAAAGTGGTCACATTGGGAATGTTTGACGTTAACGTTACTTACCGTGGGGCAAAATGGTCACATTGGGTATGTTTGACGTTAACGTTACTTACCGTGGGACAAAATGGTCACATTGGGAATGTTTGACGTTAACGTTACTTACCGTGGGACAAAATTGTCACATTGGGAATGTTTGACGTTAACGTTACTTACCGTGGGACAAAGTGGTCACATTGGGAATGTTTGACGTTAACGTTACTTACCGTGGGGCAAAATGGTCACATTGGGGATGTTTGACGTTAACGTTACTTACCGTGGGGCAAAATGGTCACATTGGGTATGTTTGACGTTAACGTTACTTACCGTGGGGCAAAATGGTCACATTGGGAATGTTTGACGTTAACGTTACTTACCGTGGGGCAAAATGGTCACATTGGGAATGTTTGACGTTAACGTTACTTACCGTGGGGCAAAATGGTCACATTGGGTATGTTTGACGTTAACGTTACTTACCGTGGGACAAAATGGTCACATTGGGAATGTTTGACGTTAACGTTACTTACCGTGGGACAAAGTGCTCACATTGGGTATGTTTGACGTTCATGTGAAATTTTATTGTTTACTGTAATTTAATGAAATTTTGGCAATTGAGATGTATTGAATACATATTTATCACTGTCACTTTTGTATTTCATTTTCCGATCCCTTTACAAAATTATAGCACAATTCCGCGAACTTCCCGAACAACCCTTGTATACTCGATTGTATGTATTTTTATATCTCCCTGGTACACAATGGTAGACCTGAAGACCTATGTATGCAATGAAGACAAGATAACGGTAGATGTATGTTTTTGCATGACACTCATGGAAATAGATTAGTTCTGAGACTAATGATATCGTATATCGAGCTGATGTCAGACGAGGCTTGTGGGTTTATCTTTAATCTTCCCTCACCAGACACGAATCAACTTATAATCCTATGTTTACACTGAGGGAGTGTTTAAGGTATCAACAATAGCTGCTATTACAATAACATCACAAGACAATACTCTGCAAGCAGGTCGTACACACCACCTTTACGAAGAGACAGTAAGCATTTATTTCTTAAGTTTAACATTAAGTTTATTTCATTCAAAAGATCCTTTCTTGGGAATTCCGACCATTTAATCTCAAAACTATAGTTCAACTAGCAGCAGATGTATTTTTCGCTACAAAAATTAGGGATATTTAAAAATCAACTAATATAATTATTTTTGAAGAATTTATTTTTGTTGTTAGTTTGGTATGTATATATCGTATCGATATGAAATGTTTCCTTTTTATGCATGCACCTTGATTCAAAATGCAAATGTATGTAAAAAGATAGAAAAAATACGTTTCTACAAGGAACGCCACATATATAAGACAGTGCCTCTCAACACAGACGTCTGAGGAGGCACAAGGGCACATACAAAGGCGCAAGGAATGACCTGGCCGACCATAAGGTATAACTAGGAAGAATCAAAGAGGACAAATAGGGGGAATTAATGAATGAAAAAGGAGGGATTAATAAATGGAAAATATCACAGGACATGTCTAGTCAAAACCAATAATAACATTATACAAAATGCATGTATTTCTAATTCACATACATTTTTAGCGAACAATTGTTTCACATTTATAGGATTTTTGTCCGTTATAAGGTTCTTAACACCGCCACCAAAAAGGAATGATGGATTTCTTACACAACATGTACATTTTAACATCTGCAATGTTCTCCGTACTTTGGGGCGCCCAGGATAAGAGTGTTTTAAATATACTACTGATCCTGCTGATTTTAAAAACGGAATGCAACCTTTTTTATTCACAACGTTTATATAACAGCATTCGCTATAAGGTGACCTCAAAGCTTTTCCTTCATTTCGATACGGAAAACATCAACATATACCAACATCGAAACAACAAACTAACATACGTTTGTAATGGGTACATATATTATGTTACACCCTGTACACTTGCGTCAGGTTTGACGTCTACATATACCAGCAGTTACCAGACGTACAACGTAATTAGTTGAAAGATCTAGTGTGAGAATAAAATGATTGAAAACTAACAGTAGCCTTCATTCCAATGACGTTTGACGTGAACGTTACTTGTCGTGGGGCAAAGTGATCACATTCGGCATATTTTGACGTTCATGTAAAATGTTATTTTTTGTAATCTAATAAATTCTGGCAATTGAGATGTAGAGAATTAATATTTATCACTGTCACTTTTGTATTTCATTATTCGACCCCTTTACACAAGTATAGCACAAGAAACCATTGTACAGATAAAGCGTCTAAATACCACTGGGCATTTTAATTTGAAGTCTTATAATAAAAATTGCACCCTAACCTGTTAACCGAGACCACCCTTTTAAAACGTATGCGCTGTCTAATTTCGATGTATGATTTACAATGACAGACTTCATGCAAGTTATGTTACATGCATGTTCTCAACAAATACAGTCATACCCTTCTTGGGTTTTAAACTGAAATGCTTGTGTCATGTTAAAGTAGGTCACGCCAATGCAACTATTCAATCCAGCTTCGGTTATAATTAAAGATTACGAAAATTATTCGTCCCTGTAGCATTTTTTTCATTATGTTTAACGACATTGCAAAAGAACATGATCCAGATTCTAATTATGTTAGCATTACATAGGGGAGGAACGCCACTTTTTTCAATTATGGTTACGCGCTGAAACCGGTAATTGAATCAAAACAAACGTGTGTAACCAATTATTTTGTAAAGACTGACAAACTCTCAATATGGGTTGATGTTGATCAATCAATATTTGTGGCGATTCAAGTGAATGCTTAAAACAAATATTCCGATACATGTACTGAGGTAGGTTGCAATGATTGGTAGTATGCTTATGTTATTAAGAAGTAACTACTGTCATAAACAGCAAAACCCTTTCAGCTTTTGATGCACAATACGCTGACTTTAGGAAATACTGTTAAACCTCACCTAAAGACCACCTCAATAATTAGACCACACCAAAATTAAGACCATAATTTTCATTTCTATTGTCACTGTGTTGCTCTTTATTCAACCTCAATATAAGGAAAAACTAAAAAAAAAAGACCAGCTTCAAAGTGTCTCAATGGTGGTCTCATTATTAAAGTTTTACTGTGCGCATGAACGTTTAAATGTTTGAGCTGATAACGAAGTTTCTGTTGTCATTTAACACTAAACGGAATGAGATTCATGGCTTTGTTGCAAAAACACGAAGGCTATGTATTTAAATCGAACCGTAGGGAATGTTTTAGAAACGCTCTGTCTGGATATAACATAATAACATGCTTAAACACTTTGGAATTCTAATATTCTAATTTATTTTATGCTTTCCAGTGGTTTATAGAGATTTATCAGTGGAATAAAAATTGGTATTTTCACTGTTTCAAACAGTGAAAATAACATTTTGATATTTCTCACCGTTCCGATTTTCGGGACTACTTTTTACCCCACTGGTAACCCCAAAAGAGAATCACTAAATTGAATTGCCTCCCTTTGTATTGAAATGAGATTAAAACACAAAATGACCTCTCTTTTGTACATGTACTAGAAAACCATGACGTCATCATCCGGTATATTTGTTGACGTTTCCAAGTAAGATGCGGTTGTTTTCCACTTAATTTCGAACAAATGAATGTCCTTTGTATATATTTATTTACATAGAGATATCTTGCCATGTGGGTATTTTGATTTAAGTGCCTGTTACGTCGAAAACTAAAGCTACTTTATTTTTCGTCTGCAATATTTAACAATAAAGCTCTAGTTAACATGGCACAGCTATTTTCATGGAAACGTCTATATCAACCACACGGAATCTATATCAATGGGACTCTCCCAAATGGAACAATTCGAATGTACAAAACCTGAGGTATTCTGTATCTGATGAAGCGTAGAGCTCTACGCGAAGAAGCCCCTCTCGCCAGACCATTCAAGACAGTTCGTGTCATCTCTGACAGTGACAGTGACGGTTATTCATGTGCAAAACTCGTCAGTTACTACAGACTGTTTAAAAGCGTTCTCCAAATTTCAAAATTCTTTCTTAACAAGTTATTTCCATCTTTACGTGTTGTCAATTTCATTTCCAACATGGCGTCGCGCGATGATCATTTATCGATGTGTAATGAAAATTGCTACGCCATAATTTGTTGCATAATTTCGAAAAAAAAAATTGTTTATTAATAATTTAATGTGAAACAATAATTAAATTGTCTCAATATTTCTTATCAATTTGTTGTTTTATCGACTTTTCAATGCTGTGTAGTTTAATAAATTGGTAGAGTTTGCACTATTTTGTCAGCGGTTGTGCTCGAAATCTATATAGTAAAGCGGCTACAGAGGCACCGCACAGGGTAGTAAATGAGACGCTAGAGTAGTTATTGGTCAAAATAATGTTTAATTCTTTAAACAAGCATAAAATAAAAAGAATATTAGCTGATTTCGATGGAAGATCGAATTTTATTTCACTCGTGGTCAAAAGAAAAGTATATTTCTTTTGACCACTCGTGAAATAAAATTCGATCTTCCATCGAAATCAACAAATATCCTCTATATATTTTTGAATTTCTTGTGATATTTCGTGTTCTTCATGGTGTCAAGGCTCTAAAATTCAGTTGCGCTATTGATCATTCCTGGTACACACGAACATTGATTTCCTTTGTAACTAAAATTGTCATTCTTTCGGTCCCTTTCCCAAACAATTTCAAAGAAATTGTCACTTTTTACATTGAAGCAGATGTTCAACAATGGCAAACATTGTGACTGATGGCGCGAATTGTTCTATCAAAAGGCTTAAATACCGACTTAAAAACAGAATGTTCCAATTATTCACTGAGTGTTTATAGTGACCCAAATTGTTATTTTGTCACTATGTGTAAAGATAATGAGCTTGATTAGAAACCCAAAGAACATCAGCAATATTTGAATTCCAAACCATCCAGTCGTCAAAACTTAAACGACTTTCGATGTTATTGTCTTTGATATGTTGCCTTAATAGAGAGAGAATAAGTTGTACAGGGAACGCCACATACATAAGACAGTGCCTCTCCACACATATCTCCATATTAGTAGCGGATCCGTAGTCCAGTGGTAACGCGCTGGACTAGTAGCCCAGGGATGGCAGGTTCGATTCCCCGCTCCATCACTGACAGTACTAACAGTCTTTCGGACGATACTTTAAAAACCGAGGTCCCGTGTATGATGCTTTACATCGAGCACGTAAAATAACCAGGGCTGCTTCTGAAACTGGGGCATCTCCTGTATCATGCACAATCCTCCAAAAATCTAAAATGACTAACATTCTTCCGGAGGCGTCGCCCATATGGGAAACCGGTGGCGACGATAAATAAACGCAAACACGCACACATATCTCCGGGAAAACAACAATCCATAAAACATTTGAGGAGGCTGATGTGTACATACGTAAGGGAACATGGGCACAAGGAATGGCCTGACCGACCATAAAGGATAACTAGGAGAATCAAAGAGGACAAACAGGAGGGAATTAACCGATGGAAAAGTCAAGATAGTTGGCAACATTAAGCCGAAACTCCGAAGAAAATAACATGAACAATATGTAAGGAGTCAACTTCAAATCATATCGTAATACATGTATTATATCGGCAATCGTACGACTTACTATGTTATCAATGTCGCCTATAATTCTCAGGAAATACAATTGATAGATTTCTTACACGACATGTACATGTTAACATCTGCAATATTCTCTGCATTTGGGGCGCCCAGGATAAGATTGGTGTCCATATTCTAAAATTCTTTAAAAAACGACATGCAACCTTTTTATTCACATCGTTTATATGACATTTTTCCCTATTAGGTGACCTCAACGATTTTCTTTCATTTCGATACGAGAACATCAACATATTCCAACATCGAAACAACAAACTAACATACGTTTGTAATGGGTACATATAGTATGTTACACCCTGTACACTTGCGTCAGGTTTGACGTCTAGTAATTAGTTGAAAGATCTAGTGTGAGAATAAAATGATCGAAAAGGTCATTGCTTGATAGTTTTGTTCGTGATACCACATAAATACTTCTAAGTGTGTTTTCGTAGACGCAATCAGAACATTAAGGAAGTTCCTGAAATATCGCTCAATAAACAGAACAAGGACGCATGTACCATGGAATGAACAATGCTTTTCTCAAATATCTATATTCCTTCCAATATCTTACCGTCTCAAATATCTATATTCCTTCCAATATCTTACCGTCTCAAATATCTATATTCCTTCCAATATCTTACCGTCTCAAATTTGTAACAACATTGCAAAAAACTATAAAATTTGAAAAACTGAATATATATAAACTATAAAAAAAGAATGCATTCAAAACATTTTCTTTGATTCAATGTTTTATTCTCATTCAAAGATGCAGAAACAACTGAACATTCACTATGATTGAATCACTTTTGGATTATGTCAATTGAACATCTGCCGTCTCAGGGATATTGGTGAGTTTGTGCTAATGAACAAAACGTACGTAAGGTTGCAATGTGCACAATTTACAGTAAAACCTCAATAATAAGACCATCCTTGGGACCCTTGGAAACTGGTCTTAATATTGAGGTGGTCTTAATATTGAGGTTGCATAAAGAGCAAACAGTCAAAATGAACTGAAAATTGTTTCTGAATTTTGAGATGGTTATATTATTGATGTGGTGTTTAAAGTGCATACTGTTTTTAAATAAATAATTCTGAATGCGGGCTTGTTGATATGATATTTACATTGATTCAAACCGGTAATACGGTAATATTATTCTACATATATAAATTGCAACTGAATATAATGGATACTGTCAGTGTCTGTGATAAAATTGCATGCAACAATCGCCGCATGTCAAAACCGTTACATCATCTTAGAATGGTGTGAAACCCGTTCAAAATGTGGAAGATATAAACTACATTTATCACACAACATACGGCGCGGGAGTGATTATAACCTATGCATTATTTCTCGTAATCCACTAGTGGATTATGTATGCAAATTAGGGCCGCATCCCATATTTATACGCGCTGTCAGAAACCCAAACAAGCATGACAGACGTTCGCGTATCGTTCTACGACAAATATGTAACATTTTGAAAGTATCTAAGAGGCAAACAGCTTCAAAACCGAAAGTTAATCCGAATTCTAACCATTTCGAGCTAAACACATGCTTCAAATCCGGCAAAGACTAGCAATATAAAATTTTGACCGACTCGTTTAATAAATTCAATAAAACATTAACACTCATATTAGATCCTCTATGTATTTGTACTAGATTCTGTTGACTCACCTGTTTGTAGCAGTTTACATGAGTGTAGACAACCACGAATCTGACATTTCAGTGACTCGTTCTGCACCCATTTTTGAATTATAGCTACCAGCTTGTATGAAATGGCTTGCGACTTGTTGGATAAAAAAAAACAACATACGTCAATATACCGGAGGAGAACAACAAGTTAACGGGAAATTGACACCATAAACAACCATCAAAACAGTACGTTTAGGAACATGTTTACGGAATGATAGCAGACAAGTATCATTAATAAAACATCAATCAGCAGGACAAGATCGTAGATCTGGTCACATATGTCTTATTTTACTTAGTAAAGTCTTCGTCGTATTTATAAACATGTTATCGCTTGGAAATATTGTATGCAGTTGCTTCTGTGTCATATATATGTAATCTGTTTAATACTTCTGTGTCATATATATGTAATCTGTTTAATACTTCTGTGTCATATATATGTAATCTGTTTAATACTTCTGTGTCATATATATGTAATCTGTTTAATACTTCTGTGTCATATATATGTAATCTGTTTAATACTTCTGTGTCATATATATGTAATCTGTTTAATACTTCTGTGTCATATATATGTAATCTGTTTAATACTTCTGTGTCATATATATGTAATCTGTTTAATACTTCTGTGTCATATATATGTAATCTGTTTAATACTTCTGTGTCATATATATGTAATCTGTTTAATACTTCTGTGTCATATATATGTAATCTGTTTAATACTTCTGTGTCATATATATGTAATCTGTTTAATACTTCTGTGTCATATATATGTAATCTGTTTAATACTTCTGTGTCATATATATGTAATCTGTTTAATACTTCTGTGTCATATATATGTAATCTGTTTAATACTTCTGTGTCATATATATGTAATCTGTTTAATACTTCTGTGTCATATATATGTAATCTGTTTAATACTTCTGTGTCATATATATGTAATCTGTTTAATACTTCTGTGTCATATATATGTAATCTGTTTAATACTTCTGTGTCATATATATGTAATCTGTTTAATACTTCTGTGTCATATATATGTAATCTGTTTAATACTTCTGTGTCATATATATGTAATCTGTTTAATACTTCTGTGTCATATATATGTAATCTGTTTAATACTTCTGTGTCATATATATGTAATCTGTTTAATACTTCTGTGTCATATATATGTAATCTGTTTAATACTTCTGTGTCATATATATGTAATCTGTTTAATACTTCTGTGTCATATATATGTAATCTGTTTAATACTTCTGTGTCATATATATGTAATCTGTTTAATACTTCTGTGTCATATATATGTAATCTGTTTAATACTTCTGTGTCATATATATGTAATCTGTTTAATACTTCTGTGTCATATATATGTAATCTGTTTAATACTGGATTTCCAGGCAATGTTGATTATGTTTGTGTTTTTGTCACTTTTGTAAGTGCATTAAATTTTGTTTATATTGTGTATGTGTCCACTACGTGAGTTTGATATAGAAGCGTTATGCGTACACTAAAACACATTGTATTGACCATTTTTAAGTTAGCACGTGTTATTATTGCAATGTTTATTAGAGAGTGTATTGTATTGTACAATTTATCATTAATTAGGGTTTTTATCGGAATAAAATGAACTTTTGTCGATTTATTCCTCGATGTAACCGTATAAGAAACATGACATATAGAGAAGGGGATAAGGTCATACTGTTGTTGTTTTCATTTTTGTTAAGCGTCAACCTTGAAAAATCACACAAAGTCGACCCGAAAAATACGCAAAGCCAGATAATAGACAATGTATAATTCCACATGTTTTAATGATGTAAACATTATAAAAATATAACTTAACAACTTGTTTCTTTATAAAAGAGAAGGAATGAGTTATTACAGGGAACACCACATATATGAAACATTAGAAGCCTAACAGAAAAATAACTAGTTTTATATTCACTGTTTTCAAACATGTTAACATCATTCGTAAATACGACAAAGCGTTTACATCCCTGACGAAATTGTTTTATTTTTTGCTCAAAAAAATCAAAAGCAAGACGCACGCGGACATTAAATTTTAACAAAAATATAAAACGACATGGCCTAATTAGAGTACGTGACATTCCGTGCTCAACATTTATGTTGTTTTTATCTTGTATCAAACGATATGAACAATATACTATGACCATGAAAATGGAGTTTAAGTCGTTACGACTGTCCATTTATCACGTCGTCTGCTAATCTCTGTCACACAACCTGCTTTATAGCCATGTTATAAACGGAAATTTCCCTCTAAGACAACTTGGAACAGAATCATCTATGACAGAATAATTTCCAGAGAGCTTTAATGCTAGACAATGCAACATACCACTCGCCTCTTTTACTAATTGTTTTAAATGGAGATCAGTCATGCATCATGTGGACATTATCAAGGCATACTTCTCGGTTATCTATCGTTTATTCGAAAGTAATGCCAATGACAGCGCACTTCGTTTCCAAGAAGTTTATATGTAAACGTAAAAAGTGCAGTTGTGCAACTGACAATTATTGTGGTACACCTGCTTGTTTTGCCATGAAAATAAAGTACATCTCGAACAAGTGTGGGCACTGGTTATTAATGCCACAGGCTCTAATGAATACAGTATAGTCTACGACGAAGCAGTTAGAGTGATTGTTAAGATTAGCAATTGATGTCGATTGGAATGTCTTCAGGTTTATTTCTGTATCTTTAATCAAAATGATGAAAACACGCTCGGGTTTATGCCTGCTGCACACGCTCGGGTTTATGCCTGTTGCACACGCTCGGGTTTATGCCTGTTGCTCTTTTCATATGTATACTGCCTCCTATGTTTATTTTGTAACTTGCTGTGAATATATGTAGACTATATGTATCCATCCAAGGTGACCTAGATTTTGTAACTTGCTGTGAATATATGTAGACTATATGTATCCATCCAAGGTGACCTAGATTTTGTAATTTGCTGTGAATATATGTAGACTATATGTATCCATCCAAGGTGACCTAGATTTTGTAACTTGCTATGAATATATGTAGACTATATGTATCCATCCAAGGTGACCTAGATTTTGTCTTTTCGTTACTAGGTTTACCTTTCTTTGGAAGAAAATCCATTAATGATAAATACTTATCTCAATTCCTATGATTGTAATAATTATATATGTCTTGTACATGACTTGTATATGTTCTCCAACCTTTGGAGGAAATAAAGATATCTACCACATATTTGGTATACGTGCATTCTATATTGTTCCATATCAATTTACAGAACAAATATTGTTGAAAATGAAGCAGTTATTAAGTGTTCTAAAAGGACCATCGGCGTCTAGACAACATTGAGGTGAACTAATTGTAATCCAACGGATAAAAGTCATATACGATTTCGGCTTGTAATTATTTTTTCACAATGCTTTTGTCTCATATTCAGTTGACAACACAGTGAGTAATACACCCATATTCCTCTTGATTTTGTCATGAAAGTTTTAAGTCATTTTTAAGCAAATATGAGGTTTATGAACATTAATTCAATTTTCACCGTACTTTGTGTGCAATCCGTTTCACAATCACAATTATAAAACAGTATTAGTTACTTGACCTTGTTTTAACATATTTTGATTGACATAAGAGGGAGAGAAATAATTTGCTACACGGAACGCCACATACATAAGATAAACTTTTTTTTAAATTGATGTACAATAAAACGTCAATTCGACAATAATTCGTCAGTAATAAAAAGTATGTGTACTGTCCGTAAGGACATTCATTGAGTCTGTATTCAAACCATAATTTAGAAAGTACAAATATATTCATTACAGCCCAGCGTTTCCAATGTGTAGATTTGAACAAAGCAGCGTACAGTTTACAAATTAAAGCGTCGCAGTCACTCAGTAGCAAAGGCTAGTCCGACAGCTGCGCCGAGATATAGGTATTATGATACACTCCTTTCAACTATTGGCCACAAACGCGTTATGTTCAACATATAGCAGTATTCCTTCGTAAGAGAATGTCCGAAATAGGTTAGTCATTTCCCGGTTGTCATCATTCACGCGAAAAGATCTCTTAGAGTAAGGACTGTTTAAGAAAGATTGACAAATTGCTTGATTGTCAAGAGATGCTCACTCTCTGTGTTTGCATTGTTTACTGCATATCATTTATGGCTTAAATTTACCTTTCCTCAATGCAATTCTTTCACTTTTATATAGTGCTCAGATTGTTTATGCCCAGTTTCGGCCTATTATTGCCAGTTGTCTTGACTTGTCCTGTGATCTCTTCCATCCTTTACTCCCCCTTCACTGTCCTCTTTGATTATCCTAGTTATTCTTTAATGTCGAAAATAAAATATGAATGGAAGCCAGTGTTTTATGCACAACATCCATGGAAATGATTAAGCTCTTTTTTGGAGAATTGATCATGTATAATTGGAAATTCTCAAGCGAGTTATTATTGCAGATTTTGCAAAAAGATAATATTTTGACAGGTAGTTAATTTTCAACATTTAATACACTCGCTTTAGACCTTCTCATGATGCAGTACATAATGCTAGGAAGAGACATTGGTCTCCGTGACAATCAAAACGGACGATTCGATGTCCTTCTAATACACTTACCATTATTTTGAGATGTTCGGATTGGAATCTCCAGAAAAAACTGGTACAATATAATATAATGGCAGAAAACCAATCGTATTTGTTAATGCATGTAATTCTCTCGGCGTCACAAGTGTAAATCAAATATAAACAAGAACTGTCTTGAAAAAAGATGGTCGGTGCAATCCCAAAGCTAGCAAATTAACACCATCGCAATAACAGTGTTCATTACTTTGCTTCGGAAGACAAAATACATAACAATAAACAAGTAAATGTTTTAGGTTTGGTAAAGATATATATAACATTATCTTACCGAAATCCACTGGAAACGTACCCGTCTATATTTTCTAAATAGTTTGTGTATGTACATTTAAATTAACCTACTAATTAGTATTATGACAATACATTAGCAATATATAGTGCAGATGTTGTATCAGAAGTGGATTTCGGTCATGGAAAATAGATTTCAGTTATTTAACATAAATTCAGTGGATTTTGGTAAGATAACGTACCCCTTATCGAAAGGTTAACCAATCCGTGTCAATGTTACAAACGTTATACGATTGAAGATAAGTTTGTTTAGTTATTAACGTAAGATTGGATTGGTTTACATAACATTGAAATTCAAATAGCAAAGCTACGCTAGTACGACAGCGCCGAAAAAAGTTAATATATTTAATATAATTTATGTATTGTCCTATGTATGGTTTTACATGCGACTTTATTATGATAATACAACAATATAAGGCAAATAACAGAAAGATCGCATCGTGCCAAATATTGTGATAAGCTACTGACAAATATAGCAATTTCGTCATTCGTTCCTGTGATTAGATACATATACTTCAGGAAGTGATCTGCTACCGACAAATATAGCAATTTCGTCATTCGTTCCTGTGATTAGATACATATACTTCAGGAAGTGATAAGCTACCGACAAATATAGCAATTTCGTCATTCGTTCCTGTGATTAGATACATATACTTCAGGAAGTGATAAGCTACCGGCAAATATAGCAATTTCGTCATTCGTTCTTTTGATTAGATACATATACTTCAGGAAGTGATCTGCTACCGGCAAATATAGCAATTTCGTCATTCGTTCCTGTGATTAGATACATATACTTCAGGAAGTGATCTGCTGCCGACAAATATAGCAATTTCGTCATTCGTTCTTTTGATTAGATACATATACTTCAGGAAGTGATCTGCTACCGGCAAATATAGCAATTTCGTCATTCGTTCCTGTGATTAGATACATATACTTCAGGAAGTGATCTGCTACTGACAAATATAGCAATTTCGTCATTCGTTCCTGTGATTAGATACATATACTTCAGGAAGTGATCTGCTACCGACAAATATAGCAATTTCGTCATTCGTTCCTGTGATTAGATACATATACTTCAGGAAGTGATCTGCTACCGACAAATATAGCAATTTCGTCATTCGTTCCTGTGATTAGATACATATACTTCAGGAAGTGATAAGCTACCGACAAATATAGCAATTTCGTCATTCGTTCCTGTGATTAGATACATATACTTCAGGAAGTGATAAGCTACCGGCAAATATAGCAATTTCGTCATTCGTTCTTTTGATTAGATACATATACTTCAGGAAGTGATCTGCTACCGGCAAATATAGCAATTTCGTCATTCGTTCCTGTGATTAGATACATATACTTCAGGAAGTGATCTGCTGCCGACAAATATAGCAATTTCGTCATTCGTTCTTTTGATTAGATACATATACTTCAGGAAGTGATCTGCTACCGGCAAATATAGCAATTTCGTCATTCGTTCCTGTGATTAGATACATATACTTCAGGAAGTTATCTGCTACCGGCAAATATAGCAATTTCGTCATTCGTTCTTTTGATTAGATACATATACTTCAGGAAGTGATCTGCTGCCGACAAATATAGCAATTTCGTCATTCGTTCTTTTGATTAGATACATATACTTCAGGAAGTGATCTGCTACCGGCAAATATAGCAATTTCGTCATTCGTTCCTGTGATTAGATACATATACTTCAGGAAGTGATCTGCTACCGGCAAATATAGCAATTTCGTCATTCGTTCCTGTGATTAGATACATATACTTCAGGAAGTGATCTTCTGTCGACAAATATAGCAATTTCGTCATTCGTTCCTGTGATTAGATACATATACTTCAGGAAGTGATCTTCTGTCGACAAATATAGCAATTTCGTCATTCGTTCATGTGATTAGATACATATACTTCAGGAAGTGATCTGCTGTAGCGGTAAAGGCTTGACCACAAAACAATAATAAAACAATTCCGCAAGACAAGGTGGACTCCTATGCCGTGATAAAACACGATATTGTTGCTTCCGGATTTGTATGTTGTAAACGTATGATATGTTTACACAGTCCATTACTAAGTATATGACTCTTAATATTGTAACTGTAGCAGTATATTTAGACTGCAGGTATCAAGGATTACTTCAAGTAACATATATACCTCAGAACTGTAAAATATGGAAGATATTAAACATATTGGACACTTTTTGGCTTATATCCCTTACATACGAGGGCAATACCACAATCGAAGCAAGCATTTACCCCGAACCAGGAGCATCTACAAACCGAAGTGTAAAGACAACTCTCGAATATCGGTGCAGGTGATGGCGAACATAGGGTGATGCTTGTGGAATATAGATATATGAAACATAAGCGCATTGAAGTCGGTCAATTAGCACTTGGGGACTGAAAACGTTATACACAGACTGGTTCATTATAGTTATAGACACTAGGATGATCAGAGATGGTGATGTTATCAGACCAAATACATTAGAGCTAATAAGACATGAGACATTTAATGTTTCTTGTACATCAGCAATTCCAAAACGATGCATCGTGATTTGATGTGTGTATTCATCTTAGATCTTTCTTCAATTCATTCACACTATTAGACCCTATTATAAATGTGATGTAGATGAAGCATGTGTTGTGATACATATAATGTAGACCATGTATCATAAATGTTGATATGGTCTGTTTTGCTTTTTCTCCACCATGTCTCTGGTTCCAAACCAATGGTCGTAAATATTATACAATACAAACGCTTTTCTGCAAGACTGTCTGATAGCGTTAAGTATCCAGTTTGATACCAAACTGATCGGAATATAAATGTAGAGGCATAGTATGGTTATGAAAACTGTTTGAAACTTAAGAAGAGGTAAACGAGAGTGATTGCAAGTACTTGCTTCGCACTTAAAATGCATTTTAGACATAGACATATAGGAATTATATATTTTCCAATACATTTGAATAAACCCCAAGAGAAACTTGAATCAAAATATTTTGTTGATTCATTATGTGGATTTATAAATATGTCAAAATACGAATTGCAATTAAAATCACATCAGCCTGTGGGAAAACATTATGAATATGTTGTTAATTTAAAGAAAAACTAATATCCGATGAATTATGTTAGCTTTTAATCCACCTATTATCCTCTGTACTTTCATTGTATGTATATGTCTTTTACTTAAGATTGGTTTATTTATTTAAGCAGAAAATGATGTAAATGATCAGTTGTAAATATGTTATATGTATGAAGTAAGGTCAATTGGTCTGGGTGTTTGTATGTGTTTTGTGTATTTATGTTTGTATGTTTATACTCGAGTAACCATAACATAAGACATGCATGCTTGTCTGCTTCCTCCTTCCCTTCGTGCCCCCCCCCCCCCCCCCTCCTACCTAACTTACTTACTTACAATTAATTGTATATGAAAGAATCTAATGCTTGTTAGTTGATGGTTATCACTAACTTCTGTTTCTTCTTTGCCGTAAAAGTCATAATATTTTGTTTAGGTTACTTTGTCGCGAATGTCGCAAATCCCCGAAGTGCTCCTGTGACTTTCCGTGTGTTCCGTAAACAACCGTCATCACTTTCAACTTTTTTCCTCGATATAGAATCTACTGAAAGTTGAGTTAAGTACGTAAAGAACTAAGTTTTATGCAATACAATAATAATAGGAGGTTTCCAGGAAAATGACGATATTTCTAAAGATAATATAGTTATTATCCTACTGTCAGGGAAGGATTACACCAAAATACAACAGAAACAAGGAAAAGTTGACTAATATATTCATCAGTTTGAGTTTCAACTCCGCCGTTGTTTTTCAATTGGCAATAAATCACACTACTTGAAGTGTAAACGACATTGCATTTCAGAAAATACATGGGAGATTGCCCACCGATTGGTGATACCGATTCAAATAGAACATTTCAATGCATTTATTTGAAATTGTATAATGGTTGTATTGAGGGAAATGGCAGTCTGTGAAATAACCATGTCCTTAAATCACATAAACCTGTTCAAGAAGCGTCATCATAAGCGTAATCTATGCTTGATTCTACAATACAAATACTCCTTTCTGTGTAACTAAATCAAACGTAACAAAGCATACATTCAAGAAGTGTTTCGTTTTGTTAAATTAATACATTTTCTTAATTCAACCAGAGACGTGGGAAGCATTTTGATAAAGTAGTCACGAAGGGAGGCGGTGCGAGAGGGGATTTCCCCGTCCCAAATTTCGAAAAAGGCAGTATCTTGAGACCTTGTTGCAACTTATTGCTGCAACATTCACCCCAATAAGATACAATTTTCAACAGCAGCATCGGTCTCTCCGTGAAGCTAAAACAGCTGCATGAAGTTGCTATCGCTCTCCTCATGAGACTCTGTCGCGCTACGAATCGGATGCCACATAGTATGACAAGTCATAGCTGCCGGATGGTCTTCTTCACTTCAGTGACGTAGTAGATCAGCTTCGGGCACTCAAATACCTCTCAAAGCCCATATAACACTCTACGCCCTCCAATCACTCTAAACCCTCCTAGCACTCTAAGTCCTCCTAGCACTCGAAGCCCTCCAAGCACTCTAAGCCCTCCTAGCACTCTACGCGTTCCTAGCGCTCTACGACCTCCTAGCGCTCTACGCGTTCCTAGCGCTCTACGCGTTCCTAGCGCTCTACGCCATCCTAGCACTCTCAGCCATCCTAGCACTCTGAACCCTCCTAGCACTCTAAACCCTCCTAGCACTCTACGCCCTCCTAGCACTCTACGCCCTCCTTGTGCTCTATGCCCTCCTAGCACTCTACACTCTCCTACCACCCTACGCCCTCCTATCACTCTACGCCCTCCTAGCACTCTACGCCCTCCTATCACTCTAAGCCCTCCTAGCACTTTAAGCCCTCCTAGCGCTCTACTCTCTCCTATCACTCTACGCCCTCCTAGCGCTCTACGCCCACCTAGCACTCTACGCCCTCCTAACACTATACGCCCTCCTAGAGCTCTACACCCTCCTAGCACTCTACGCCCTCGTAGCACTCTACCACATCCTAGCGCTCTACGCCCTCCTAGCGATCTACGCCGTCATAGCACTCTACGCCCTAATAGCACTTAAAGCCCTCCTAGCACTCTACGACCTCTAGCGCTCTTCGCCTTCCTAGCACTCTACGCCCTCCTAGCACTCTATGCCCTTCTAGCGCTCTACGCCCTCCTAGTGCTCTGCGCCTTCCTAGCAATCTACGCCCTCCTCGCACTCTACGCCCTCCTAGCGCTTTACGCCATCCTAGCACTCTACGCCCTCCTAACACTCTACACCCTCCTAGCGCTCTAAGTCTTCCAAGCACTCCAAGCCCTCCTAGCACTCTATGCCCTCCTAGCGCACTACGCCCTCCTAACACTCTACGCCCTCCTAACACTCAAAGCCATCCAAGCACTCTACGCCCTCCTAGCGCTCTACGCCCTCCTAACACTCTTCGCCCTCCTAACACTCTACGCCCCTTAGCGCTCTACGCCCTACTAGCGCTCAACGCCCTCCTAAACTCTACGCCCTCCTAGCGCTCTACGCCCTCCTAGCACTCTACGACATCCTAACACTCTACGCCCTCCTTGCGCTCTAAGCCCTCCTAGCACTCTACACCCTCCTAGCGCTCAACGCCCTCCTAACACTCTACGCCCTCCTAGCACTTTAAGCCCTCCTAGCACTATAAGCCCTCCTAGTGCTCTACGCCCTCCTAGCACTCTAAGCCCTCCTAGCACTCTACACCCACCTACCACTCTACGCCCTCCTTACACTTTACGCCCTCCTAGCACACTACGCTCTCCTAGCACTCTACGCCCTCTAAGCCATCCTAGCACTCTACGCCCTCTAAGCCATCCTAGCACTCTACGCCCTCCTAGCACTCTAAGCCCTCCTAGCACTCTACGCCCTTCTAGCACTTTAAGCCTTCCTAGCACTCTACGCCCTCCTAACACTCTAAGCCCTCCTGGCGCTCTACGCCCTCCTAGCACTCTACGCCCTCCTAGCACTTTAAGCCTTCCTACCACTCTTCGCCCTCCTAGCACTCTACGCCCTCCTAGTACTTTAAGCCTTCCTAGCACTCTACGCCCTCCTAGCACGTTAAGCCTTCCTACCACTCTATGCCCTCCTAGCACTCTACGCCCTCCTAGCACTTTAAGCCTTCCTAGCACTCTACGCCCTCATAGCGCTATATGCCCTCCTAGCGCTCTACGTCCTCCTAACACTCTACGCCCTCCTAGCGCTCTAAGCCCTCCTAGCGCTCTACACCCTCCTAACACTTTACGCCCTCCTAGCGCTCTACGCCCTCCTAACACTCTACGCCCTCCTAGCGCTCTAAGCCCTCCTAGCGCTCTAAGCCCTCCTTGCACTCTAAGCCCTCCTAGCACTCTAAGCCCTCCTAGCACTATATGCCCTCCTAGCGTTCTACGCCCTTCAAACACTCTACGCCCTCCTACCGATCTAAGCCATCCTAGCACTCTAAGCCCTCCTAGCACTCTAAGCCCTCCTAGCATTATACACCCGCCTAGCACTCTACGCCCTCCTAGCACTCTAAGGCCTCCTAGCACTCTACGCCCTCCTAGCACTCTAAGCCCTTCTAGCGCTCTACGCCCTCCTAGCACTCTAAGCCCTCCTAGCATTATACACCCGCCTAGCATTCTACACCCTCCTAGCACTCTACGCCCTCCTAGCACTCTACGCCCTTATAGCGCTCTACGCCCTCATAGCACCCTAGGCCCTCCTATCACTTTACATGCACCTGGCGTTATTCAGACTGTCAAAGTGCCAGTGGCATCTTTCCAGTTGCAAATTCCTTTGCTGATGAACCCGCCCCTGCCTTTCTATTGCCGAACATACTCACGAATCAAAATGTTTAATATGCAGTCTGAAATTATAAATAATATTATGACATTGGTGTAATTGATTTGTTCTCACTATTTTAATAATTCTCTCCTGGAGTATTTTTGCTTGTATTTTATGGATTGAACACTTTCGCTTGTTCTGATTTTAGGCAAAGGTGACGCACATCACAGACAATTCGCATTCATGTAACATATTTTTCGGTAACGTAGAAACTTATCTTACTTCATTTACATTCAATTTCTCGCTGGAACCTCTCTTCTGTCTAACGTGACAATGACGTCGGAAATGAATACCATTATTTTAATTACGAGTATTAATGCGCTGCGGAATTGGTAATTGAATCGAAACAAAACTGTGAAACAATTAATTTGTGTATAATTAATAACACATTCTGAATAAGTTTTTGTGTCGAAATTGACAATTGTTGAATGCAACCTTAAAGGGAAAATATACTAAAGCATGTTTTGTCCATCAAATGAAGATTTAAGCGCAGCATAGTGAAAGATACTGCGATATATGAGGTGTCTGATCTTATACTATACGACCAAAAAGTTAATGCTTTATAACTAAAACACCTAACATGGCTAAATGTATAATCAGCTTCGTACGGATACAATCTACTGTAAAATGAAACCATTTAAATGGACATCAAGTCAGGAATAATATGGAATAACTCAAACATCAAACTAAATAATGATACTATTTTTTATAACAAGTGGTTCTTGAAAGGAATTACACAAGTAAAACAATTATATGATCGGAATAACAACCGTTTCTATGATTTTGAATCGTTTTCAATACTATATGGTCTTCCAAGTTCAGATTTTTTGAAACATCATTCACTTTTGACGAACATACCAACACAATGGAAAGAATCCATAAAACACACAAATTATAATGAGAATGTTGACGAACTGTTAATAGAAACCATTATGAGAATTAAAAAACCAAATAAAATACTGTATTCATCAACAAATAATACCAGCTAATTCGCTAAACAAATCAGAACTTAAATGGAATGAAGAATTTAATAACCTTAATTGGAAAACCATATATCTTAATCCCATAAAATGTACAATCTAAACAAAAAAAATCAATATAAATATTTAAAAAGAATTATCCCTACAAATAGTTATCTGCTTAAATGCAACATTGCACAATCCAGTTTATGCGACCTTTGTAATATGCATATCGAAACTTTCCAACATTTATTCTGGGACTGTCAAAAAAGTCAATCTTTTTGGACCGATTGTAAACTATTCCTTAATCAGAACAATATGAATATACCATTTAACTTCGAAAACTTATCATTTGGTGTAACAGTTAGTTCCAATGAAAGCTCGATGGTTAACTTCATAATTCTGATAGCAAAGTATTTTATATTTAAATGTAAAATGCAAAAAGTGTTCCAATATTTCGTCACTTCATACGATTTCTCAAAGAACGAAAAGAAGTAGAGAAACAAATCGCATTAATGAAAGATAAAATGACTGCACACAACAGGAAATGAAAGCATTTGAACATTTAGAACCCCCTTATACAATGTAACAGATATCACACAAACCGGTGTCTATCCTATCTTCATCCTTTAACTCAAAGCAACTTAAACACATATTTATAATGTCACTAGTACTATATTGACCAATCATTTTTTTTTCTTCATGTGATATGATTGGTTTATTTCTTTTTTTTTTGTTGCTCCTAAAATCTATTATTTCGTCTTATTTCATATCTTCCCTCATCTGTAAAAAATTCCTTGAAAAAAAAACTCTCACAAAAAGTGTCATATGTGTGTACCTTATGTATAGTATAAATATATGTATGTATGCATAAACGATTTGTGTATGTTATATGAGTAACTATTATATATGTAGGAATGTGTATATATGGTATTGTATGGTAAAATAAACGGGGTACCCGTCCTCAAACAAGATAATCAGCTTCGTCAAACATGTGCAAACTGATACATTATAAAAATCGGCCAACCAAGGTATCACATTCAGTGAGGCCAACCAAGGTATCACATTCAGTGAGGCCAACCAAGGTATCACATTCAGTGAGGCCAACCAAGGTATCACATTCAGTGAGGCCAACCAAGGTATCACATTCAGTGATGTGATTTACAAATGTTGCATGATCCTTGAACATACGTATTTCCTATCATATAGTATTAAATGCACTAATATGTTCAATAACTGAGACGTATTTCCTATCATATAGTATTAAATGCACTAATCTGTTCACTAACTGAGACGTATTTCCTATCATATAGTATTAAATGCACTAATCTGTTCACTAACTGAGACGTATTTCCTATCATATAGTATTAAATGCACTAATCTGTTCACTAACTGAGGTTATCACCCTATCATATAGTATTAAATGCACTTATCTGTTCACTAACTGAGGTTATCACCCTATCATATAGTATTAAATGCACTAATCTGTTCACTAACTGAGGTTATCACCCTATCATATAGTATTAAATGCACTAATCTGTTCATTAACTGAGGTTATCACCCTGCTTGTTTCCAAGGCATTGCATAGTTTTACAGTTGACCATCACTTCTTCCCTTGTACGACTATAATACGAGTTTAATATACTTAAGGACTTTGAAAACGCACGCTTTGGATATGTGTGTTTTCACAACGAAAGCACTTACGATATGATTATATTCATACACGTTAGTTGTAACCTATTCATTGCCGCCATTTAGACACCAACACATTTAAAATTGATTGAGTAATAACGAAATTATCGCATGATAAAGACCGTGCTCCAAAAATCGAAAGTAACACTTTTGCCGGCTACTTGTGATTAGATTGCAACTGTCAACATGACGAAAATTCCTGGTTACTGAAAAAACATCCACTGAAATTTCATGCAAACCATTTTCAATTATAAAAACAATTCATTAATATCATTGGTTACACTACTTGTGTAACTTTTATAAACCCCTTTCATAAATCCCTGATCTGATGAATAAATCACTACAATTGGTGCATTGTCATGTTGACAGTTGCAATCTAATCACAAGTAGCCGGCAAAAGTGTTACTTTCGATTTTTGGAGCACGGTCTTTATCATGCGATAATTTCGTTATTACTCAATCAATTTTTAATGTGTTGGTGTCTAAATGGCGGCAATGAATAGGTTACAACTAACGTGTATGCATATAATCATATAGTAAGTGCTTTCGTTGTGAAAACACACATATCCAAAGCGTGCGTTTTTAAAGTCCTTAAGTATACTTTACGATGGCTTACTAAACCATGGGAACGCTTTGTCTTCAGTGGCTCTGGTTTCTGTCATCTTGTACACACTAGTTTGGCTATATGGGTCTGTTGTGTTGTGCATTTGTTTATATTTGATTTGCATTAGCCACTATTCGCCGTGTCTTTAATAGGACGAGCGGATAATTTCTAAGTTTTAATGCTATTTTATGAAAGAATTAGAAAAGAATCGTAGATAATTGTAGTTGCCCAAAATTATGTCCTTTAATTGGTTCAACTATTTATCTGCCACATTATTATATAATTTAATAGTATATCATTTAACAGAACTTAATAAATTATCATTATGTCGTCGCTTACAAATTTGTTTATTTTAAATATTACTTTAGAGTTAACCGTTATTTATATGTCGAGAATGTGTTTACAATAAGATACCAATTACATGGAAATTCTCGCTGAAGTCGTCCTCATCACCATTACACGTGTGACATTAAACATGGATTACAATAATCAACAGATGACATTTTGCGGTTCTCTTCAACAAGCCATACTGAGACGAAACACAATAAAACAAGCAAAACTAATTTCACTAGATAAATTAATGCCATTGTTCGTGTTTTAGTTCCAATTGTCTTTTTTGTCAAGTGGCAAATAATTGCACAACTGACAGAGGAAATGGGGTTGCATTAAGGCAATAAATGCAATATTGCACAATGATTGGTGATTCCATTTCAAGCAGGATATTGGAATGCATTAATTTGAATACATTCTCGCGTTACTATTGATGCTTTTAAGGAAGCAAAAGGTTTTTAACATTTTTTTGCATTCTGCGTAACAGGTATGTCCTTAAATATCAAAAGCTATGCTACGAACTAAATATAACATTTCCCAAGAATAATCAGAAAACTTTCCTGTTTCGATTGACGTCATCTCTATAGTTACATACACACTTAAGTTTAGTAATACAATCAAATGTCATGGTATTTCGAACGGTAAAACTAATAACATTGTTGCAGTTGATATTTCAGCTTGGCCAGAAACAATGTTTGCATCGTCTCAAACATCATCATTTATTGTATATTTGACAATCGACCTCTCGTTTAAATATTCAGTCTTAAATATTTGAGGACACTTAGAACTGTCAATCGATATTAACGGGTAAAACAAATTTGTAATTGCTTGTAAAAACTTAATTACAGTAATCATTAACACAAATATAACAGTAACATGTTTTTCGATTTAGGGTTAAAGAGGTTTTTATCCATTCTTGTACGAGATAATTCACTAGAATTTGATTCTGATACAATTAAGTGAGCATGACATCGGAGAAGAATTCCATGTGACGTATGTTACGCCGCAGAACTGGTCAAGCAGTCAAAGCAAAACTGTGTAACAAATTATTGCGTAACGATTGACAAATTCTTTGATATGTTCTTTTTAGAAATTAGACATCTTACGAGAAAGGACTAATACATGTTAACCTTTACGTTGAAGTATAATTGTTGCATAATGAAATGTGTCTTAAATATTTGTGTGACCAAATGAAACGTTTAAATTCAGTGAGAGCCAAACTTAAAATTACTGATAAGCCTGGTTTGAGTAATGTTTGCCTTTGTGATTGTTATCTGTATGTATATATTTTAATGTCTCTTTGTTATTTTTGAAAGCTGTGTGCTTTATTTGCGGCAGTTCCAGATCGAGAACCTCAATCCAACAACGTTTTTGCTTCGTTATTTTGAAACCTTATCTAATATATCGTCCACAGTACGGTAGAGCCATCAGACTCAACTTTAGTATCAGCTACGATAGGGTGATTTAAATTATGAAAGACCGTTGGTGACTTCTCGTAGTTTTCAACCATCAACTATATACAATAATCCACAAACAATCTCGGTGACTTGCTTGATAATGAGAACAACATACATTTAATCAAAGTCTATATATCTAGTCAATATGACAAACGAACGACATAAAACTGTCAAATCAGAACATTTTAAAAGACACTAACGGAATGGTAGTAGACATTTCACATTAAAATACAAAGCCAAGTAACAATAAAATGAAATTGATATAATGTGGGTCGTTTAAGTTTATATACATGTATAATGGACACACGCTACCATTTCTTGTGAACAATTTGCTTATCTACGTTTGCGTATGTGTTTCAGTCAATTGTGAAAGTGTTCGTTCAATTATATACATACGCTTCATTAGTGATGTTGTTAACAAGTCATGCATGTATCCATACGACAAACGGTTCGAGCTAAACTTTCAAGCTTATTGAACATACTATGCAAACCAGACCTTGTTAAGTTGGACAGTACTTTATTCACCAACTATAAACACTTCATTAAAGCTTATGACACGGCAAATGATGATGTACACTTAGAATTAACGAAGCGATTCTTATAGTTACGTGTATTCCATTTTGTTCAATAGTTCGTTGAGCACGAAGCTTGTTGGAATATGATGAGACTAGTATATTATTTTTTGTTATATCTCTATTGATAGGGTTTCAAATATCATAAACATCTAGACAATCTTGAGAGATGAGCTATTGAACTCCACCGAGAAACATTAGGAACTATTTAGTCTGTGGATACAATCAGACACAATCTGCCCAGTAAACACATTTGAAGTCTGGATTTTGAAACAGAAGCTGAGGGAATGGTTGTATTTACTATTAAAATCAGTGGTGTGTTTTCTTTAACGGCATTTTATTCTGATTTGGTCGATAAGTTGACCGACAAAATGTTCATCGGGTTTAAAACATGTTACTTATGCTCACTAGCAGCAGACACTTTTATTGCAAGAGTAATAAAACAAACACATTATATGCAGCTGTTAAATAAATCTGCAATTGTCATAAACAATTCAACCGCATTAAACAAGGTCACATCTGAAGTTTGGCTCCTGTGTATCGGTATATGTGTACACAACCGTTTAATTATCTTGCTTTCCACTGGGCCTTAAAGAAGATGCACGTGTGTTTATGAAACAGATCACACCCATTACGAAGAATCCCAGACGATAACGCGGTTACCCCGCAACATATAATACGTCTTCAGAGTTTTAAACAGACAAAACAGCACTTAAGAGGTGTTATTTGACCAGTAAACATTGGAGAGAAACGGTAAACTTTCAAAGGTGTTACTCTTTTACGAAGAGGCAATACATATTTGCCTCATACTTAAACATACTTAATTAATAGAAACCTTGGAAATTATTTATAGCCTTTAACAATGTAATTTTCACAAGTTCTTTGCGAAAGAATAAATATGTCCTCAACTTATATGACGTAGTATCATCCACGCGAATGAAACGAACACCATATTAAAAAAACTATCCACAGGACAAATTTTCCTAATAAGAGACGGCGAACATTGAATCGTGCATGCAGAACATAGACACCTATATAAGTATATAAATTTAGTCATGGGCGTATATATGTACGACTTATCAGAAGCTAGAGCAACTGAAGAGATACCGTTAAAATCACGACAAATTGTGAGTACTCCTTATATCATACATCTGTCTTCCGACCCCGTGCTGGTGATGGGTCGCCGTCATAGCGTATCAAACCCGTGCTATATCATACAAGTGGGAAATCTGATGGTGACAGTTATCATACAAAGAGCGTTTCAGTACAAAAATAGCATTCTCTCTGAATAACGTTTTGATGCATCATTTGCGGATATAAACCTTATTTTACATCGAATACTTATGTTTATACATTTTTTCAGTTAACGCTATATTACTTTCTATTACAGTTAGATGAATATTATTGTCATAAAAAACAGGCAGCGAGAGCAATGTAGTTACGCCATCACTAATTTGACCTCGGTGTATACACCCGAACACAGATATGGTGAATGTATGAGTATGGAGACACGAGGGTATCTAATTTAGTCAATGATGCGTAGCTTTCGCTTTCATATTTTTTGTTTCATAGTACAATCACAATATGTGTGTATACAAACATGCGTTTCTCTTATCATGTGAAGTCACTGACGTATATAGATAAGCAGAATACACCCAGACGTTTAAGCTATCGAATAAACGTAGCATGCAATGTGATTTTGAACCCAATCATGCCTGGTCAATCATTGCTATCTAATGTCGCTATTGTCAACAGTGCGGTTACTAGTAGAGCCGGTATCTATATCGCACTGTTAGTTAATGCACTGATGTCCTTCGATAATTGATTGGGGAATTCCTGGAGGAACGGACACAACAAGTACTGCTTGCAGGTGTATCATCGTCAACGTCTCCAATTGAGTCAGGAGTTCCCCAAGGTAGCGTACTATCTTCATTAGTATTCCTATTATATATCAATGACCAACCAGATTTCTATGGGATGTATGTACAATTGTGTATTCAGATGATTGTGCTTTCAACAGAAATTAATTTAGATGTCATGCAGCTACAACAATACATAGAGAGCCTATACTAATAGAAAAGCGACTGGTTAATGGAGTTCCACGCCAAGGTATGCCAATTCTTGAATGCATCAACATGATGGACTTCATACAACATCCATCCAATATACATCGTCACATCCTCGATGTTGCTGATTCTGCCAAGTACCTTGGATTTTACATTCATAGCTTAAAGCTTAAAGTTGAATCACCATACCGATGCAAACTCAACATCAGCATTTGTGCAACGCAACATTCAACAGAACCCTCGAGAAACAGAGACCCAATGTTTACATGGAAGCGTCATCTGGTATCTGCATAAAGCAGACCGTATATCTAAGAAAGAAATGATCCAACCACATGCTGCCCGTATGGTATTCTGCAACCACATGCTGTCCGTATGGTATTCTGCAACCACATGCTGCCTGTATGGTATTCTGCAACCACATGCTGTCCGTATGGTATTCTGCAACCACATGCTGCCTGTATGGTATTCTGCAACCACATGCTGCCCGTATGGTATTCTGCAACCACATGCTGCCCGTATGGTATTCAACCACATGCTGCCCGTATGGTATTCTGCAACCACATGCTGCCCGTATGGCATTCTGCAACCACATGCTGCCCGTATGGTATTCTGCAACCACATGCGGCACGTATGGTATTCTGCAACCACAAGCTGCCCGTATGGTATTCAACCACATGCTGCCCGTATGGCATTCTGCAACCACATGCTGCCCGTATGGTATTCTGCAACCACATGCTGCCCGTATGGCATTCAACCACATGCTGCCCGTATGGTATTATGCAACCACATGCTGCCCGTATTGTATTCTGCAACCACATGCTGCCCGTATGGTATTCTGCAACCACAAGCTGCCCGTGTGGTATTCTGCAACCACAAGCTGCCCGTATGGTATTCTGCAACCAAAAGCTGCCCGTATGGTATTCTGCAACCACATGCTGCCCGTATGGTATTCTGCAACCACAAGCTGCCCGTGTGGTATTCTGCAACCACATGCTGCCCGTATGGCATTCAACCGCATGCTGCCCGTATGGCATTCAACCACATGCTGCCCGTATGGTATTCTGCAACCACATGCTGCCCGTATGGTATTCTGCAACCACAAGCTGCCCGTATGGTATTCTGCAACCACATGCTGCCCGTATGGTATTCTGCAACCACATGCTGCCCGTATGGTATTCTGCAACCACATGCTGCCCGTATGCTATTCTGCAACCACATGCTGCCCGTATGGCATTCAACCACATGCTGCCCGTATGGTATTCTGCAACCACATGCTGCCCGTATGGTATTCTGCAACCACATGCTGCCCGTATGGTATTCTGCAACCACATGCTGCCCGTATGGTATTCTGCAACCACAAGCTGCCCGTGTGGTATTCTGCAACCACAAGCTGCCCGTATGGTATTCTGCAACCACAAGCTGCCCGTGTGGTATTCTGCAACCACATGCTGCCCGTGTGGTATTCTGCAACCACAAGCTGCCCGTATGGTATTCTGCAACCACAAGCTGCCCGTATGGTATTCTGCAACCACATGCTGCCCGTATGGCATTCAACCACATGCTGCCCGTATGGAATTCAACCACATGCTGCCCGTATGGCATTCAACCACAAGCTGCCCGTATGGTATTCTGCAACCACATGCTGCCCGTATGGTATTCTGCAACCACAAGCTGCCCGTATGGTATTCTGCAACCACATGCTGCCCGTATGGCATTCAAACACATGCTGCCCGTATGGTATTCTGCAACCACAAGCTGCCCGTGTGGTATTCTGCAACCACAAGCTGCCCGTATGGTATTCTGCAACCACAAGCTGCCCGTGTGGTATTCTGCAACCACATGCTGCCCGTATGGCATTCAACCACATGCTGCCCGTATGGCATTCAACCACATGCTGCCCGTATGGCATTCAACCACATGCTGCCCGTATGGCATTCTGCAACCACATGCTTCCCGTGTGGTATTCTGCAACCACAAGCTGCCCGTGTGGTATTCTGCAACCACAAGCTGCCCGTATGGTATTCTGCAACCACAAGCTGCCCGTGTGGTATTCTGCAACCACATGCTGCCCGTATGGCATTCAACCACATGCTGCCCGTATGGCATTCAACCACATGCTGCCCGTATGGCATTCAACCACATGCTGCCCGTATGGCATTCTGCAACCACATGCTTCCCGTGTGGTATTCTGCAACCACAAGACCACGAGCAATATATCAAACACTCTTTACCACTTGAACTGGCCAGCACTTCTGGAGCGGAGGGCCAAAGCTAAAGTTTTAATGATATATCGCATTGTCTATCAGCTGGTTGACATTTCATCTACTATCGTTCTACCAATCGTCTCGCCAAGAGGCGACAAGAACACTTTCTTGGTTCCCTATACAAGGACCAAATTATACAAGAAATATTTCTTCGTCGACGATATTAGTATTAGGAATTCCTTACATGCACCATCTGAAGCTGTCAGTGCTCCATCTGTAAACAACGTAAATACCCAGATCTAGACCATCACACTTATATCTTAAAACCGGCTATTTAAATTTTTAAACTCGCTCTAAATATATTATTTTTTAAAACTACACTCTAAAGACGACCTTGTACCACATTTGCGCCGATACGCAAATACATTCATGGAATGTGCGGCAAGTGAACGGGAAGAAAACGTGCCTTTCTATTCTTGTGTATTTTGTACTAACTGTCGTATTGTAAGATTTACAAATCATGTATGTTTGTTTATTGAGTAATGTTTTAATTGTGAGTTTGTACTCGTACATGAGTATTACCTCAGTTTGTTTCTGTGGCAATTCCTGCTCGATACCGACCCTTCATTTTGATTAGTATGCTTGAAGTGAATAAATCTGTATTTTTGATGTCGAAGATAAATTGATTTTGGCATTGAAAATTAAGATATTTTTTTTAATCCATTCATGGAAGAAATACCAATGTATGGAGTACTTTAGCTTTGTCAGTTTTACCAACTATAATAAACAAATAAGACGACAATGATAAAATAGTAATCCTTTTTTTAACGGACCATATATTTGGGAGGATTACTCTTGTGTGAAGAATAACTGAATAGTTCCTGCCTATGTAAACAAAAAACGAACTATGAATTAGTTCGATAATGAAAGATCCGTACATATTTTGCAAAACGTTATTCTGAGTTGCTTTCCTAGGAAGGTATTTCAGTAAAGAATATTTTAAAAAATACGGTTAAACGTAATAATGCTAGTTTTCTTAGGAGTTCATACTGTCATCTTGAAAAACAAATCATTCCGTCAGGCTAAATGCAAATATGTTGTTTGAATACAATATATGACGTATATCGAATCAGCGTATTGATCTGCATTTGGAAAATCGTATTTGGTAGACAGATAATGCTATGGAGTTAGCGCATGTCGTATTTGGTAGACAGATAATGCTATGGAGTTAGCGCATGTCGTATTTGGTAGACAGATAATGCTATGGAGTTAGCGCATGTCGTATTTGGTAGACAGATAATGCTATGGAGTTAGCGCATGTCGTATTTGGTAGACAGATAATGCTATGGAGTTAGCGCATGTCGTATTTGGTAGACAGATAATGCTATGGAGTTAGCGCATGTCGTATTTGGTAGACAGATAATGCTATGGAGTTAGCGCATGTCGTATTTGGTAGACAGATAATGCTATGGAGTTAGCGCATGTCGTATTTGGTAGACAGATAATGCTATGGAGTTAGCGCATGTCGTATTTGGTAGACAGATAATGCTATGGAGTTAGCGCATGTCGTATTTGGTAGACAGATAATGCTATGGAGTTAGCGCATGTCGTTTTTTGGAAAATGTTTATGTTTGGCATCATTTCAGTACTAAAACATTGAGTTACTACAGTTTAACTGCCAATAAGAGTGGAACCCCCGGTATATATCGCCATGACGACGGCACCAATACGTTTTAAAGCGTACGGTTCATTGTACTGTTTCGAATGATTTTGCCAGAAAGGCAAATTGAGATGTGACATTACATAACGACGCCAAACTAGTATTGAACCAGATACAATACAGTGGCATTACATTAGTGTAAAGTTCTGTTTAGTAATGAATAGTGAAAATCTTCAAGTATGTCTGTCTGTTGTCATTGTTCAATGTGGTGATACATAGATTTGTAAGAGAAAAAGCATCTGTTTCCTTTCTTATGTAAATCAATTTGTCTACGACACAGATAATTTTATTGTCAGATGTGTATGGTCCAATTGTATTATATCTAAAACTGTATTGTTCACACTTCATTCATGTGTTATCTATAGTGTAAGCTATTAAATTGTCGTGACAACCAAGAAAGATGATTAAGACAACATTGGGTGCTTGAAATATTTTGATCATACGCGGCTGTATTATTAAAAACAATTCATATCCGTAAAAATGATATTTAGAAAATGTTGACAGATATATTAATCCTTCAATTACTTCTTACATACGAGATATCGACGTAAGATTATTACGTAAGTCTAGCAGGAAAGGCCACATACAAAGCGCGCGGCTACCCCAAATACACAAGGAGACATAAACACGCATAAGCAATTATAAATTTAAAGTAAATGAACCACAGGTCACTAAAACACAATAAACATACAACCTGTTAACACTGGTAAAACAACGTTCACATAACATAAGCATACCATTATAATTGATAAGTACTATAATAAATTATATAGTCATACTCTTTACGCTTCCTTCTGTTTCATTATCGTTTTGTACAGGTTTTATAAAAGGCTTCGGGAATTCCACTAGCATCTCTTCATTAGCGTTAAAAGAGAATTATTTGCTACAGGGAACGCCACATTCATAAGACAATGCGTCCCCACACAGACCACCGCGAAAACAACGGTCTATAAAACATCAGGCATTTGAGGAGGTAAAACAGTAAATACGCGAAGGGAACAGGGGCGCAAGGAATGTCCTGGCCGACCATAAACACAACTGAGGACATTTAATGAGGTCAAACAGGGGGATTTAATGAATGGAATACATCACAGGAGAAGTCAAGACAAATTTAAGAAAACATGAACAAAATATTGTATTATTATCAACATAATAATTATTTTCCTTTCATTCGCTTAATCTAATTGCGAAAAATGTGTGTAGATAGTCCTTGTTATTCATCAGACATAAGATCAGCGCATTTCTTACAATGGAAGAGGTGCGCTGCCTCATTGAACAAGGCAGTGTGAGGAGGACATTATGGTTGTGTCCCTTTAGCCGTTTGGATTGTCCAAAACTATGTGTTTTTTCTCTCATTGTGTAGGATGTTTGTATACTGTGTCCCTTTGGCCGTTTGGATTTTATAGTTGTATGTGTATTTCGATCATTGTCCTTGTAGGAAATTATGTTTGTGTTGTGTGGCTTTGGCCGTTTATATTGTACAGATGTTTGTGTATTTCGATCATTGTCCTTGTAGGAAATTATGTTTGTGTTGTGTGGCTTTGGCCGTTTATATTGTACAGATGTTTGTGTATTTCGATCATTGTCCTTGTAGGAAATTATGTTTGTGTTGTTTGGCTTTGGCCGTTTATATTGTACAGATGTTTGTGTATTTCGATCATTGTCCTTGTAGGAAATTATGTTTGTGTTGTGTGGCTTTGGCCGTTTATATTGTACAGATGTTTGTGTATTTCGTTCATTGTCCTATAATGAAACTTATGTTTGTGTTGTGTGGCTTTGGCCGTTTATACTGTACAGATGTTTGTGTATTTCGTTCATTGTCCTATAATGAAACTTATGTTTGTGTTGTGTGGCTTTGGCCGTTTATACTGTACAGATGTTTGTGTATTTCGTTCATTGTCCTATAATGAAACTTATGTTTGTGTTGTGTGGCTTTGGCCGTTTATACTGTACAGATGTTTGTGTATTTCGTTCATTGTCCTATAATGAAACTTATGTTTGTGTTGTGTGGCTTTGGCCGTTTATACTGTACAGATGTTTTTGTATTTCGTTCATTGTCCTATAAAGAAACTTATGTTTGTGTACTGTGTCACTTTGGCCGTTTGAATTATCCAGTTGTATGTGTATTGTCTCCTACTATATTGTTTTCGGCTTAGTTTGTGTGTGGCATTCCCTGCTCAAATAAAATTGTATGTTCGAAATTACAACGAAATAGTTGTCAACGTCCTATATTAATAATTCAGTTTTTTCACGCCATCTGTGACTGATTAGTTTATTAAGTTAACCAACAACTAATTAGCGACAGTGAGGCTTGTAACACACACACCAGGAGAATAGTAAAAACACGCGAGCTTCTTTGAAAATCATTCATAAGTCTACTTCCTTGTTTCCACTAACAGCCACTGACGTCAAATCATATGGCATTAGTTAATATAATTAAGGAAACGCGAACCTAGAAATCAGTTTCCATATACTTGCTTGGCTTACTTTAATTCTCATGAACAATGCAATAAAAGTAAATTAACAAGTCCATCATTGAATTCTTTGAATTCCATGTGGAATTCCCTGCTCGGCTGTTTCATTCATTTTGATTTGAAAATGTATAGTCATTACTTTAGTTTGCAATAAATTAATCATTGTGAGTTAATGAAGAACTCCATTTGTGATTTATTTAAATATCGGAAGGATAGAAAAACCCGAAGACCGTATCGTGCATACAGAAAACTATTTCTAGGGCAAACGTAGAACTATTATTGGCGAATCAACAGTTCCAAGTCAGATATTTTATACTAATGCATACAAGAATGTTTTGTCTGCACGGTATAATGTTTTCTGCTCCTGAATATATCAAGTGAACACGTACATTAGCTTAAATACATTCGAAGTAATGCAGTATAGTACATTGATATATTAACGCTATTTGCATCATCAGAGGTACATGAAAATCCCTAGAACTGTTGGACATTTGCATAAAGATGTCAACATTCCATTAGTATCTATTAGATAGTTTCGTTTTCTTTTAAAGGATGGTTATCAAACACAAGGCATTACAAAATTTCCAACGTTTACGCTCGTAAGTTAATGTTTTATGGCATTACATATTTTTCTAATTAGTGTACTGTGTACACAAACTATGTGTTCATGTATTTGGTAATGACCCCTTTACACGCACATAGATCGTTGGGCGACCATTGAGCAATCCGAAATTGGTCCGATCTCTCGACGATCTCTCAAAGCCACGAAAAGGTCGTTTCTGTGTAAATGATCGGGAGATCCTTGTGCGCTCGTTGTGCGATCCATATACAATTTTGGGCCACTTGGCGATCTATAGAGATCTTGGAGCGACATTTTAGCGCTTATTGAAAGACCCTTGAGAGATCAATGGATACTAAGCCTCCTGCAGCGACCACAATGAGAGATCACGGGGAGATCGCTGAGTGATCAGATGCCACCAAGATAGTCACTGAGAGACCGGAAGAGATCGCTGAGGGACCATCGAGGGTCCCTTGGGCGACCAAGGAGATTGGGTTCATTGAAAGATCTTTGAGAGATCATTGGGAGATCGAAGAGACCGTTTAGCGCTCCTTGGGCGCTCCTTGACAGACTGTTGAGAGATTGCTTCCCTCGGCGACCGTTGAGAGATTGTTATGGACCGAGTCAAAAATATGAGGAGACCGTGGCGACCGTGGATATCATGGAATATCATTGAGAGATCATTGAGAGACCATGGCGATTGCTGGGCGCTCATTGAAAGAGCGTTGAGAGATCTGGCCACCTCTGTGTAAAGGGTGTTTTAGCAATAACATCCTTGCCGACAAAACAATAATTTCGCTCATTTATCTCCAGACTTCTAAAAACCGTCGATGTCACTGAAGACTTCTATGCATAAAGCCTTGAATGTGACAACTACTGACAACACACGTAATGAGAAACGTTTTGATGTCATTAAACCTAACGCTATTCCATATTCGTGATCAATTGATGAATTAGAAAATCCCCTTGATCTGCCAAAATCCCTACTTTCGTTTTGATAATAAAAGTCGGACTTTTTCGGTTAAGAACAATGTCAATATCAATTTAACAGAAAGACGTTTTGTAAAATAAAATGCAATTGCGTGGTTTGAGAAACTACTATTTAGCAAGCTGAAGAGAGAACAAGAATTTAATGCACCTTTAAGTTCTTTATTCAACACGGATTGTACATCACCATTTTAATGAAAACTATTTTAACACATCACTGTTTGAGGAAAATTGTATATCTCGAAAAGAAATCCACTGTACTCAATAAATCGTCCTTTTCACACCGCTACTGTCAGATGCAATCACCGCACTGTAACATTCTTCCATTTGCTTTAAAAGCAGATGATCAAGATATAAGATTGCTAATAGAAAAGTGTTTCATTTCTTGTATTCTTTGTATGATTCAATACAAGTCTTACTTTCAACGAAACACGGATCAATACTTGATTTATAACATGTATATACAGACAATGAGTATTGTAGTGGAGCAGAAAGAGCTTAACTTTCCCAAAGTGCAAGACATATGAATTGTATACAAACTTTCAAACACTTACAAATAAAATCACTGAGAGGCGCTTCCGAGACTGCATGTTTTCCATATATTCGTATTAGGAATTAATACGCGACTATTCGGGTAAAATAATTCGCAAAACTGACACAATTACTCCAGGAAAGCCGTTAATATCATCCACAATTGAAATATTCCTGAAAATGAGCCGTTATACTCATCAAATCTATAATAAAATCAGAGGACTTAACATACACTTTTTTCTTTAGACGATGAATATGGCGGTACTTTGAGTAGACCATTCGGTTGACAATGATAGCAATGAGCACTAAAGCGCATCAAATATTACACAAAAAACAACCATATATGATGGATAAATATAGATGTACCGCATTTAAGAGTGGCAAAGCACAACATGTGGTTTTGATCTGCTTTATGAGAGCACATAATCTCAGACACATCCTTATATAACCCAATGAATGCAATGCACACACGAGAATATCGCATACACAAACTCCCCAGTATTAGAGTCGGCGATCTATATTCATGTTATTCACTAATACAGGGTAATGACTTAACATTGATTTGAGTGATTAAATATTTCTAAAAAGGTGTTGAATGTATCTTTTCCAAAGCGTGAAATAAGTGATTAAATGATTCTTATTTTCGCATCCGCATAGAAATTCTCGAGTCCTACCTAAATCATAGTTTTCTTTGCCATTAACTTATTTGTAAGACGTGAATAAAATTTGAATAGCACGACTTCCTTCAACGTAGTTTTTTCTCCTCAACAAAGGTGAAGGATTCAATGATATTTTATAAATCAGACTTTTGTTATTTAAGTAACACATTTACCATTGTCAAATGAAACGTGTTTTCCGTCACACTATCCTTAATTAAATCTCTACCTGTCTAAGTCATAACTCTATATACTTCTTTGTGTTGAAGAGAAATGGCCTCCTAATACATTAATATTTCCTTATTGTGTGGCGAAGTGATTAAGTATTCTATTTTGTAAATAGATATATATATATATTTAATAGTATAAAGTCTTACAACGTCTAACCGCCGATACATTACACCTGTCATTATTATATCGAAATAGTTTTTCACAACGTTTAAGAATGCTTTGCGTTGATGTGTCGTGCGTATGTTAATCTCTTAGTGGTAAAATGTATCACCTCATTAAAACACAATGTTATAATACAGTAAAACCTCACTTAAAGATCACCTCAATAATGAGATCACCTATTATTACCTATCAACATTTACACCCAACCAGAAACCAAATCTCTATTTGATGAATGTATTTTAGTCATATATCCATTTCCGTGCGATTCTTTGCTTGTAAATATTTAAATATTCCAATTCCAATGCTTTAATAATTTTTACTATGTGCATGAAATGTTTTGTTTGTATTTATTTTATAGATTGGTCTAACCAAATAACGTTGCTTTCCGGCACAGCCGTACTAACATGGTTTTGCTATTTGCATATCAGTGTTTTGTAAACCAATCAAATCTTACGTTAACCACCAATGCAATTTGTCTTCAACCGACAAATGTTTGTAACCTTGACGCAGATTGGTTATCATTGTTTATAGTGTATTCCAAGATTTATCCAGTAAGTAGTTCTGTAAGTCATCACCACGGGGAATTGTCTGGTGTTGGAATTAAGAAGACTTCCTATGTATTATGTACCAGTCGCGAACATTTATATTGTTTTAATCAGATAAATCGCTATGTAACAAGTTTATTAACATGAATGTGTGAGTTCACGACTTATGCAATAAGTATTGATGAACTATATTGAAACAGACTATACTGCGTCTATGACTATCACACTACGGAGTTATTTGTATCCAGCCTCCTACGCAGTGATCTCCCCTTACAGGTCTCGGAGTTTCTGTAGTATAGGCCTTTTTTATGTTATACAACATATTTTAACCTTCAGATTGCGACAAAGTTGCATACTTCAAGTTGCGTCGACCAACTTTTTACACGATATTTCTTGTTTTTAATGTTCACCGACTACAGATGATCAGGAGACTGTAATAAAAATGCGTTGAAATCCTATTCATCACAACTATTCAAATGAAGCAATTTGTTTGCCTTTTTTCTTTAAATCAATCACAGACTTAAGATATATCCAATTACGGAACGATTCAATTAAACCACGAGCAATTACTGAAGTACAAGCAGCATTTTATGAATTAATTCTCGGTGACAAAATGTGCGATTCATCTATATTTATTGGACAGTGTTATATCTTCCTGGTATACAATATTTCGAAAGACCGGAGCTGTCTTCTTTAATCGTAATTTCATATCCTAAAGTGTGTAATAATGAATCGTACTATCATGAATTTCACAATGGCCGTATTGTTTTAGCATTATGAAACATGAACTTCTAAAGATGAACATCCGGCGGGAAAATAGGCAGATAAACTGCTGAATTAGTGATTTCAATAAACGGTGTGACGTCTCGTTAGTAAACAAAATAATGTATTGACTAAATAACAATTTTTGGATAATAATCTTAAAAGCATATACATTGTATTACGAAATGCGTGTATTTCTATAACAAAACATCTTTCCCTCAAGGTTATACAACAACGTAACAATGCAAAACAAACAACATCGTCAGGTTGTTATTAGTATGTACGAGATAATAAATACTAACAAAAGACTAATTTACTATCAATAGATGTAAGACGATCGGCTTTATGGTATTATTACGACGGATTTGTTTCTTTTAATTGATATAATGGCTTGTATTGGCAGGCGTCTAGAACAGCATATTGACAAAAACATCATAGAGATTTAAATATTAATTTTGTATAAGTCGTTCACTGAACGAATGGTATAAGAAAATGTATTTCTCATTTCTATGTCAGTTTAAAACGGGAGCGCTTTGAATATGGCTCTCGCGAAACAGTGATTCCTCACACAGATTTTGGGGATACGGCCAAAATTGGATAAAAAATAGATAGAAGTTACAACCATATTCATAGCGTATAAGTGTTATTCTACGATTCATGGCTCTGAAAATGACAAGCACGCTGCTGTTTTTGTAAATGTAAACCACGAGGCGAGGTAAACAAAGTGTAGTCATACATATGCTTATTGTTAATAAATGTGAACAGACAACCGGAAATGTTAACATAACCAAACAGAAGATACCTCCCTATATTATGTCACATTTAAGGTCCTCCTCCATGTGGCAACCTCGCATTCCATTTATCCATTTCTTTGCAATGATCATAAATCGAGCAAGATTTGTTCTTTAAGTGGCATAGAGTGGTATTGTGATATAAATCTGTCTTTTTCAGTTACGTTAATGGTTTCGTTACTCCTCCAATACCCATTAATCGATCCCATTTTGCAACCTTGTTTTGCTCGTAAATTGTTGTAAAGACGTTTGGACATTTTGGAAGTGCAAGAATGACATTTATTTGCATTCACATGCAACTTACAAGTAACAAAGTTGTTTTTTATTTCAAATATTTTGCTATTTTACGTAAACCACATTCTTATTCGTTATTTAAGGATTAACAGTCAGGCTTTATTGTACATGGGAAACACCATTCAACAATGCTGTTTACATTCGTTGCGGAAGAGTGCATAAATTTTATATATCAAATCTGGATTGGTTTGAGTTGTTACTAAGAATGTAAGATAAGTTATTCAAAATCAGTGAAATCTCAATGATAAAACTATGATTTGTTCTGAAAAAGTCGGAATTAGTTCCGTAGTGGTATGGCTATCGGGTCAGGATCTGGGAGGAAACTGGTAAAATAAGTTATTCGAAATGCATTTGTATAAATGATGTCATCGTGTTCTTTAAGTCTTGTTTTGGCGTGCTTCATTTGGCTCTTCCTGCTTCTCAGTCACGATAATCTTAATGTCATCAAACATATGAGGCGTTTTAGTTTGACGGTATGGAGTATTTTCAAAGAGTCGAGCTATTGTCTCTAGCTATATCGCATTCATAAGCAATACTTAACATGGTTACTTTGCCGAATGTATTTACAAATTGTTTCTTCCTGTAACCATTAACGGGAATTAACGTTAAATCACTGAGTTGTCAGGCCTAAATTTAATTTGCTTGTGTGTGTGATTATTTCCTTATTGACTAATACTTAATAGACAATAAATAGAGCTCTCAGTGTGAAATACCTATGATACTAATCATTAGTGATAAATGATTTTCAAAAGCCACGCTATGTAATTCTGATTTTCATTGTCGAAATTCCAATTGATTGGAATTGGCAACCAACGCATCTAGCATATTAACAAGTTACTAATACTAACAAATTATTACATATACATAGTAAGTGTTGCACGTGCCTAGCAAGTGCCTAGCTAAGTTGGAAATGTGTAAAAAGTGAATCGAGTTAGCGGAGTACTGTCATTGCACGAATTTTCTGCCGTAATTGACAATATAATATTTAATGACGTAAAACAGACTTGCTTTTACCCATGAAGTATTGAGTAGATAGTATCACATGACATCATTCGTCGTTACAAGATTATGTGTTTCCTTTGAGAATACTTCCTCGATATTCAAATGCGATGATATTTCCATGTGGTGATTGACTCTGACCGTTCAATGTCATACTACTATTTTTACCTGTCTTTTAGGTTTGTGTATGTGATATTGCCTCCTCGGTATTTTTATCATTATTATATGAACATGTCCAAACCCTTTGCATGCATAATTGTACCGAACATATGTATAATAGTCATATTGTATACATTGTCGTGGTGAAATAAAATCTAAATTAACTGTCCTATTGCTTGGTTGTATTGAAGACTGTTCCGTCCTAAACATCATGGAATTGCATTGCCCCCCCCCCCCCCCCCCCAACATGCCTACCCGCCAAAACGAGAATTCGCGGTTTTTGACTTTTGCGTCCCCGCTGCTTGCTGTTTGACAACAGTCACAACACGAAAACAATTCACATATTGTAGTACTTTGTATAACAGAAACATGTCGAAGAATCATTAGTTTCTATTGTGAATATAATAAAATATAATGATGTATTTCTATTTTTGAGTGAAACATGTCTATTTCACATATACAAACCTTTATTCAAAACATGAGTGTGTCGTTTTCAAAATAATTGCATGTGACAGTAAAAGGACATTGATGTGTGAGTATGCCACTTTCATTTATCAGCTGTGACCTAATGTTTCGCCCTATATCTTATCAAGAACAGAGTCGTAGATGTCTCTAAGCGTTTTGTTCAGTCTAGAGATAATAAAAACCCATGTAAACAATATTTTAACGCAATTTCAGACTTAATTACTTTTGAAATTCGTCATTGCATGAAACTTGAATTCTGAGTTTAAGTCCTCGAAACTCACATACACAATAAAATTCCTTCCCATAAATAGCCCAGAGAACATCTGCCTAGAAATTGAGGAAGGAGAAGGAATTATCTGACTGACTATCAAAACAAGCATGGAAAATTAAAGGGACAACAAGGGAAGAAAAATTGGGTGGACGTAATAAACTAAAGTATAAGCTAAGAAAGTTTGTTGCCACTGGCCGATATAGTTGGCTGACTATCAAAAACAACCATGACGCTCCATGGAGGTGGCTGCACACTATGGATATATCATTTCCTGCTATATGTCTATACTTACATTTACTCCCAATCGAACAAGCTACACACCATACGAGATATGTCTACACCTTTAAGATTGACTTTTGACATGCGTTGTCTGGTTATTTATATTCAGTCTAGTACATGCCTTTGATATAAACAGTACTTTAAACATAGAAAATGTGGAAAGTACCGATGTGTCTGGTGACAATATATTTGTCGGTTCAAGTCAATGCTTCACCAGAAATTTCTCTCAAAGATCTGCTTGAGCGTTTGGTGACATTGGAAGACTGGAAGCGGTATGTAACAATCTCATAATTACAATGTATGATGTTCAAAATGTGATGTACTGTTTTCATTTAAATGTGGATGTATGAAGATGTATATAAGCTAAAGTTAATCGGATCATATGATATATATAATTACTTATACTAGTATGTCGAGGAAATATTTAACTGATAAAAACTGATGTATATATAATTTCAAAATACGTTTTCATGTCTCATGTATATAGTACAGCTGCGTAAGTGTCCGATATTTCAGCACTGTTGTACATCCCCTTCCAGTGTGTTGGCCCGTTGGTTTTGGTTTGTGTGCCACCCTGAATGAACCTCCACGTTTTGCCGTTCTTAGTGCGCATACTTAATATTTATCTGCACACCTGTTGCACACTTTATCTTTAAATTCCAAATACTACAATGAAATGCACTTATAAAAGTGAGAATGTATATCACAGGGAAGGCATCATTTACGAGACCGGCACTTTATTCACACGTTCATTGTGTACGAAATAATATTGATAATGAATAATCATGTGTTGATCTTACAGCAAGATTGTTCTTACTATTTGGATTGTTAAAAAGAATCGGCTGCCTGGGGACGGAGTCACATTTCCCATATGTATAGTGGAAACTACAAAAAATAATTTCACCGAAATGTTCCTTAAGTAACTTCCTTCTAAGTTCAATTGTGTGATTTACTAATAACATAGATACCAGAGGGATGGTCTCTCTCCTGATATATATTCACACATTAACATTATAGTGATATTCTTAACATGCTGGCACTAAATAAATGTTGCTATTTTTGTGAGGATCTTGACTTCATCGAAATTTTGCATACTGTGACGGTGATCTTAATACAAAACATTTCAGGCAATCAAGAGGGCGATTCAGGGCCCTTTAATGCACTCTTGTTATATATTACATCTCATTCATGTTTTTGTTGACTTATAAAACTCATTACAGGGATACTGAAGAAACAGTTGAACAGCAAGGTGAACTCATTAAAATTCTAGAAAGGGAACTTGCTGTTCAAGCTAACCTAACAGCTGGACTCAAATCATGTACATGTGACAAGAATCAAGACACACATGCAGACAACAAGGAGAAGGACGCAGATAATGCAAGCGATGCTCTAGTACCTAGTAACATAATTAGAGCTACCAAACGGCGCAATCAAATACCAAATAAGGCATCGAAGGTGGCTAAGCGAGGTATGTCAGTCGTTTCAATTTTTAAACCAAACTATAAACTATCTTTAAATGTAGTTTTATTCTACACGCAACCTATTGCATCTAATCAATCTATTATTATTATTGTATACATTTAAACGGTTTCTGTTTACAATGTCGTGTTTTATTTATAATTATGATTGTGACACATGTGCTGGATAAATATACATATATACAATACTTCTCTGAGAATTCATTTCTTTCTTCAGTATGGACCCATCTGAAACAATAATATATATGTAACACAATTATCATTTGACACGGTTAAATACTACTACAATTTAACATATATTGATCAACGACATCTCACATTTCATTTGTTCAGTATATGGGCTTATTAAATTGAAGACATGCATTGTATGTTTGTTTAATTAATACCGTTTTGTTTTCAGAAATTGCTGGCGGCGTCACATTCACTGCGTATTTGGATCACGATGTCGATCCAGGTAGCAAACAGACGATAAAATTCAATCAGATAAAATATACAATACATGTTGTTTTAAGATGTTTTTAATGTTACATTTACAACACATATGGAACTATAATTTGAAAAGCGAAGTTGTGGGCACACTTATAAAGCCGTTTAGAAGTTAATGATGCCTCGGTCTAATTGTATATCAAACAACGTACTATTAGAAGAAGAAAATACACAAAAAACAAGACTTGAAATTCCTGATCTTAATTCTAGGAACAGTTGATACACAGAATAGGAAAAAAACCATTTGATTTTCGGTCCATAGTTACATTTCATTTTTATGTCATATTTCAGGCTATTACAAACGATGGTGATTCATACAACGTTCAAACTGGCATCTTCACCTGTCCGGAAGCTGGAGTGTATCTGTTTTCGTTTTTCATTGGCCAGCGGAGCGAGACGGACATTTCCACGGAATTTTATGCTGAACTTGTCGTGAACAGTCATCTGGTAGTCAGTGCCGCTGTTGAAACGTTGCATTCTAAGCAAGATTTACAGGGCGGAAATACAGTCGTAGTCAGACTAAATCTAGGCGATGTGGTTTGGATTGACGCAATGGAATCCGCGGACCACATAGAGGGAAGCGCAAACTTGCGAACGTCTACCTTTACTGGGGTGTATCTGTATGCATAATGTTATTTCATTTGCATAATATATCAAAGTAAACAGATTTAAAACACCACGTTTTGTGTACTGTTCATTAATGTAGTCATGTATAAATGCACGTATCTTTTTAATTGGCAGCGTGAAACAATGGTCGAGATAAATTTCGAGCCATTTATTTAAGAATAGATTTGTGTCATTACATGGTACGAGCCTGTGTTTTTTCCGGGAGACAGATTTGACTATGATTTATACAACATGGTTAAAAGGTACACTAGAGTTAATTTCATAGTACAAACTAAATACCTTTGGTATTTAAATCTGTCTGCGTACACCACTTTATTAGAGAATAAGTATTATAGTATCATCCATCATTCAGTGTATCATGTCATTTGTTTGTGTATGCACTTTTAAGATCATTCTTCTGTTAAGGTTGTTTTGCAATGTATGTGCGGCTTTACTGATCGACTTCAGAGTATTGAGCAATGTGTTCCTTTAAAGTCGCACGAATTGAAAAGTTGTTTTCGTTTTTTGTCTCTCTCCTATTAGTAAACCAAATTGAACATGCACTTGTCATTTATTTATCATATTTATGTTTAAGCTATCAGCAAACTCAAATCTTACAAAGTGCAACCTTGTTTAAATATAGCACAAGGTTCAAATTTTGTTTATTAAGAAATTAAAGCATTGTGTCCATGCTTTACACAATTGTAACGTTCCTTTAGTGAAAATTTACAAATACCTATGTTGAATTTTAAACTCAGATATGACCTTTACAATCTTAGAACCATCCTTTTTGGTATTTAAAGTAATCTTGCCTGATTCTAGCATGGACGTTATCAGTCTATATCTGCACATCGTGCAGAGAGTCCTATTTACTATAGAGAACGAAATATAGAGAAACCATATTTTGCTCGTATTTTGTTTTCAACACAATGTATTATTCGCCATACTCACAAGTGGGGTCCGTTAAAATGGTGAAATGCAATCAATAAAACAATATTTCATACGAAGAGAGGTCAGTCGACAACCAAGGACAGGGAGGATAATATTTTGAAAGTAACATCAGTATCGGAACAATGATTTCCCGAGTTATGCACTAGGGAATTAACTCAAGTTTGTGTTATATGTTTCATGCTTTTTGATAAAGTATAAAGATACGTTCTTACATTTCCCATAGGTCACGACAGTTCCATCTAACTATCTTATGATATAAAATATTTATCAGGATAATGTAGGGCACAGACGTAACAATCCCTTATTTACACATCCGTTTACAGGAAAAAGTAAGAAAATGATCAAGCGGTGTTTTTAAACATTAATTTTGGTTTCATATTTTATTTGGAAGGAGTAAAACGTCTTCTTTAGACACAACATGCCTTGTTTTCCAATTGCAATTCTTGGATGATATGAACATACATATATATCATCAGTTGGACTCAGGAAATACTTTTATTGTACTAGAACCTTAATATTGCTTAGTCCACGCTCTTTACCAAGCACACAATTAGCACCTTATCACCTCAACTCCAAGCGTCACCGAGTGATATGCAACTCGATTAATTTTATTAAAGCAAAAAGTGAACTGTAGTAGCCTGTTGTCCTGGCTGCTTAACAGCATTTTGTTACTTGCGTTAAAGTTCAGTTGAACGATGAACGTAAAATGCAACTACTACGTAAAAATGAGTAATATACGATAACGAAATTGAGTTATTAAACACATAATTCCATGTACATCGCGTGCGTCATTTTTAACAAATCAACTGGAACGAAGCAAGAATGGCTGAATTGAAAAGGGGGAAAGATATACGCTTTAAGACGATGTGACATTGATGCGTATGCTATGACTCGATGTCCTTGTAACGGGATATATTCTTCAAAATATTTGATAGAGGCCCATTTCTTTACCTCCCCCAGTAAAACAAATGTATACCTCCCTTCCTAGGAAATTGTGAACAATGTATACATTAATATTATACAGCGGCATTATCTTTGTAAACGTAATCACAACATATATTTCCGTACAGAATAGTGATGGAAATTGAAGGTCGCGTTTTGATTCATAGAAATTTGTAAATAAAAATTATTCACGAAATTTATATTGAAAATTTAATTAAACACAATTTTGTGTTCACCGTTGTTCTCATGTTACATAAATGCGGTATTTGACAGAAACTTTATATGACATGTCTCGAAAGAACATATCAAAAGTAAAGAAGTCGCAAACGCTCTTTAGTACATGTAGTTTTGTGCCGTTCAAGCTTTTTAACAGTTTTGTAACATAGAAAGTCTGATGGGAAGTTTCGGACATGTATACTCAGGGCTAAATGAGGATATACGTAATCAAGTCGTATTAGAGATCGAACAAGTTGCTACCGGGAACGCCACATACATAAGACAGTGCCTCCCAACACAGACCTCCGGTAAAACAACAACCCATTAAACATAAGGCACTTGAGGAGGTTAAAGGGTACATACGTTAGGGAAAAGGTTCGCAAGGAAGGTCCTGGCAGACCATAAGGAAAAACTAGAGAATTAAAGAGGACAAACAATGAACGGGGGGAAATCAATGGATGGAAAAGTTCACAGGACAAGTACAGGTTGGTAAACATGGTAAATTTATGTCACTTGTATGTGATAATGAAATGGGAAGACAATTATGAATCGCCTACTTTACAATTAGCACATACATCATTTATAGCAATATATAAATGCGCATGTCATGTCAAGATGATATTAAATCAGACGATTTAATAGTTTGGAAGGAGTCCTCAGAAAAAAATGGTTCAATATACTAGTACAAATGTACTCTATATGACATATTAATAATGTACTTTTTTATTTCAATAGCTTTTATCGCAATATCGCAGCAACAGTTCGTGCTCTGGTAACATTTATTGAAGCTGTGTAGTTTGAACTATATTACATTTTGTAAATAGTATCCTGGGAATAAAATTATGTTTACGAACCACCATCTTCATACTGCAATGATTATATATTGTTCATGTCTTGTCTTAAATTACCTATTTCTTCTGGGGATGTATTTATGCTGGCATTTACTGGGAAATCTATTTTACATTAACGTCTGAAAATAAAATGTTGCTAGTGCGTTGAAGTCGTGGTTAATTATCACCTCTGTTTTAAGGGATAGTCAGCAAAGTCAATGTATTATTGTAGTCTATAATCTGCTAACAACCGGTTCGACTTTTGTTACATGTGATAACAAGAATCTTATCTAGTTGACCACTTATTATGTTACTTAATAACTCAAATTCGCGAATTTAACTTAAGATTCGTGTTACCACTTACATCTTTAAGTAACATAATAAGTGGTTAACTAGGTAAGATTCGTGTTACCACTTACATGTAGAAGCCAAAAAAGCATTTATAAATAAGTGGTAACACGAATCTTAAGTGAAATTCGCGAATTTTAGTTATTGAGTAACATAATAAGTGGTCAACGTAGTTGCCACTTAAATCTAGTGTAAAACATCATAACAAGGTAAGAGTTGGCAGTTCTGTGCACTTTCAAGCCTATTTCTAGTTTTATGATATTTATATTACCGAAAATGTAACACGAACATTAAGTAGCTAGCTAGATAATTATCGTAATAATTAAGTGGTTAACACGAAACAATTCGCGAAAGCTACCATGCTAACTGGTGGCAGTAATATGCCACCATACGATACTTCTCTGAGAATTTATTTCTTTCTCCACTGTGGCCCCATCTTAAACACTAATATATCTTTAACATCATCATTATGACTTTAATCTTCCAAATGGCGTTATTGATCTGAAGAGGTTGAAATGTGCATTTTACTTGATCACTGTATGGGACTTGTTGAATTAAAGATCTGACCCTTTTGTTTTAAATTAATACCGTTTTGTTTTCAGCAATCGCTGGCGGCATCGCATTCACTGCGTATTTGGATCATGATGTCGATCCGGGTAGTAAACAGGCGATAACCTTCAATCAGGTAATGTAGGTATCAATCCTATATGTTTGGGTGTTTATAATGTTGACCATTTACAACAAAGAGTAAACACAATCGAAGGAATTTTGATTTGAAAAGTTCATAAAATGTTATGGGCATAATTATGAAACCCTTAAATAGTTTAAAGTAAATGCTGCTTCGGTTGTATTTAATAACACACAACAACATATATGAATATATTAAAATACACGTAAAAACAAACTGAAATTCACGATCGTAATTTTAGCAACAGTTGGAACACAGAATAATCTACCGCATTTGAAATTCTGATCCACAACTGCATTTCACTTGCTATGTCATATATTTCAGGTTATTACAAATGATGGTAATGCATACAACAACTACACAGGCGTCTTCACATGTCCGGAAGCTGGATTCTATCTGTTTTCGTTCTTCATTGGCGAGAGGAGCGAGACGGACAGTCATGCGCAATGTTATGCTGAACTTGGCGTGAATGGTCAATTGATAGTCGGTGCCGCTGTTGAAACGCATTATACTAAGCAAGATTTACAGGGTGGAAACACAGTCGTGATCAGACTAAATCAATGTGATGCGGTCTGGGTTGACGCAATGAATTCCGGGGACCACATAGAAGGAAGCGCAAACTTGCGAACTTCTACCTTTACTGGGGTTTACCTGTATGCTTAATGTTGTTTCACTTGCATAATCTATCAAACGAAATAGATTAAAAGCACCATGTTTTGAGTGCAGTTGAATAATATTACTATGTATACACTTAATGACCTTTCTCTTTGACATTACATGTAGTGAGATAATATTCGAGCCATTCATTCAAGAAGACATTTGTTTCATTCCACTTTTGTTCTAGCCTGTGTTTATCAAAAATGGCGGTTAAATGGAACACGTTCTTGTTGCAAGTTCACGTTTAATGTTAGATAACCTCAAGGCAAATGTGGAAATGAAAGTCTTCCTAGTGATGCAAATAATTACCCTGCGCTGTATCACTATATTAATTCTAAAAGCACATTGATGAAGGGCCCATGTTTTCTTGATATTTGCATTTTACTAAGTAAAAAAGAAACCCCTGCCCCAAGAAAGGCAATTAGTCAACTAAGTATTACTGAATTATTAAAACGTTCAACGTTTTCCATTTGAACCAGAAACTACCGCACGTCATACTTATCCATACCAATTTCATAAGCAAATCATCACCGTATTTTCACGTAAGTTGTCCCTACCTCAGCTGCGAATAACGATGTGCAATCTAGATACGGATTAGATATTCTTGCTAGATATTTTATTTGCAAACTACATGTTGTATGTGGATAAAATGAGAAATTCTATCCCTAGCAGCCGTTGTGCGCCGATGAGCGACGATGTGCGCCGATGTTGTCTGATAAGCCTGTTTTCCTGGCTGCTTTTGTGTACTTGCGTAATTGTGGGTTTGTATTTTTGACCATAAACGCTCTTAAATTCGTAAATAGACCTTTGTTTACGGTCATAATCAACAACACATTCACCAAATAGCGAACACAACATCCATAAGCAGATGTCAATGCCGGCATTTGCTGTGGGTCAGATAAATTTTCTTATCAATTCGACCCTAGGATTGCGAAATTACAAGGTCATTAAGCCGCATTGTCTTAATTTATTCACTTTAATATCTGCCGTCCAATCTCTATCATGTACACGGCCTTATTTATCTGTTACGGCAAAAAGCACACACAAACACATGCAGACCTCTATTATTTAAAGTTCAATTAGGTATAAAGTAAGTAGTTTACGAAAACGAAACACATTGTTTCATGTTATATGAATAGAACATATTTTACTAAGATAGCGATTTGATAATTCCATTTTCATTGCGTGCTGAATTTTTAACCAATCACCGGGATCAAAACAAGAATGGTTGAGTAGAAAAGAGATAAAGATATACGCTTTTAGAAATGTAAATTGTATGCGTATGTTATTACTCGATGTCCTTGTACGAGGGTTGATCCAGAATTACGTGGACTTTTTTTAATAACTGAAACATGTTTCCACAGTAGAACATTTAAATTTCATATACAGTACATTTTACATATCATATACAAATATGGAAAGTTTCGCAGGAACACCGCAACCGGGGCAGTCCAACGACGTCAATGACGTTGCCTTTAAAAACATCACATGTTTTTAAAATATTTTCCCCGAACACTAACACACTTTCTTGACGTTTAATCCACTTGGAATAAATGTCTGAGTACCACTTTTTAGTAAATGTGGAGATAACATTGTGCACATTTACTTGAAGTACATGGAGGGAATTAAACCGATGCCTTCGTATAGTGCGGCAAAGATCCGATATTTATTTATGCTAATTTGCCGACGGTTTCACTTTGTATAAAAAGGGGTGATCATTTAGTCTCCGTCAATAAACGCTAGTGCCATACAAAATTTCGAAACATGAACGATTTTTTAAGTATGTACCTACGTGTACCTCTGTAGCGCAATTAGGTGAGTAGTCTCTTAGCAATCTAGAGGTTACTGGTTCGACCCTTAACTATATGTTCTGTTTTTATTCACAGTGATACTATTTTATACTTCTATAGGTAAAGTATTAAGTTATATTTTATTTCCATTTATATTCTGTTATTTGTTATCTTCATATACATACTCGTTTTATTTTGAACAATTAAAACAATAACATAAGCATATCAATATAGAACAGAATCGTATGCAAATATTGCTTCGGCATGTATATACGGTTAAGTATGGCTCATCAACCGTGCCTGTGCTGGACTTATTACAAAGGCCGATGAATTGTGTTTAAAATCATATCATTTATGTATTACTGTCTTGCGAACCACTGTCATAACCCGTTTTGTAAAAAAAATTGCAAAGTTGACAGAAACGTCTTAGTTCATGATGAAATAATTGGAAACCAGTCTAAAAATGTAAAATATGTCTTATTTCTGAACATTGAAAGGGAAAATTCCTGCAATAAAGACATCGTGTTAAAGAACCCGTTTTGTAATACCAATTTTTGAGACTCAATCCGTTTTGTAATAAAAATTTCAAAGTTGACACATCTTTCTGTAGGTGTCTTGTTATCTAACATTGAATGTGATCATTTCTGTGAATTTTGAAATTTTATTACAAAAGTCTCAAAACATGGTAGTACAAAACGGGTTCTTTCAAATTGTGTCTTTATAGCAAGATTTTCCTTTTCAGTGATCTGAGAGAAAAAATGGTATTACAAAACGGGTTCATTAAAATTATGTCATTATTATTCGAGCTATCCTTTTAAGACTTGTGAAATAAGACTCATTTTTGGTTTCCAGTTGTTTCGTGTTGAAATAAGACGTTACTGTAAACTTTGATTTTTTTATTACTAAACGGGTTTTTATAACAAAACGGGTTGCAACAAACCACAGCGAGATCAAAGCAATCCAATGATATACAACGATTTCACTGCCGTACTTTAAATTCGCGACACAGTACTTTGTCTGACACCCCGGTCATTGGAGTTGTTTCTCTTGGGCAAGACAACGTAATCACAGGCTGCTGCATAAAAAAACTCCTGTACACAGATGTCTTGAACTATTGCAGCAATGTCTTTGCCTTGCTGCCACACCACGAAACGTTTTTCAATCTTTTCTGCCAATATAGTGTTATATTTAAACATTTTTATCTAGTTTACTGCGATACACCCACACATATTTCGTGAAAAGCATGATACTAAAAATAATTATGAAAAAAACACGAATATCAGGTTTCGAACCCGGATAGTCTGCGCTGAGATTCAGATGCGTATCCATTACGCTATGTAATAAACACCCAAATTCTATATCTATACATTTATATGTTCTTTTTCAAAATCAGAAAATGCGCCTATATGATCATGCTCATTGAACAAACCTGGAAATTGATATGGACTAATCAAACCAATGACGTCTTGTTAATGGTATTGTGCCTTCAGATCTTGGCCGTACTATAGCTGTCTCTTGATTTCGGAGAAAACCGCGAAATCCATCGGTGCGAGATCTGGAGAGTATGGCGAATGTGCGACGGTATCCAAATCTAAAAAGTTGAGCTCGAGACGGGTGGATGCAGCGGTGTGGGGCGGGGCATTGTACATGTGAAGCAAACACTCTCCCAATAGTACACCCGGTCTCTTTTTGGTGAGCGCGTACGTCAGTTCTCTGCGGATGACGACAAACATGGGGACAACATGGCGGAGAAGCATTCCCTGCTGATCCATTAACATGCTAAACATATACATGGCTCCGAACATCTTTACTCTTTCCTTTGCCGGGGATGGTGAAAAAGTTCGCATCCAAACGGATGATTGTTGCTTACTTTCCGGGTAAAAAAACCAAAGCCATGTCTCATCAGTCGTTATTATTCGTTCCAAAAAGTGTTCACCTTCCTGTGCGTATCTTCGCAGAAATGCTTTCGAGTCAAATATGAATCATCTACGTTTCATTTAGAACTAACATCATTTAAAACAAAATAAAAATGCAGATGTCATGTTTAAAGAAATATTTGCAAAATATGATATTAAATCAGTTGATTTAATAGTATCGATCGAGTCCTTAACAGAAGCATTGGTACAAGATCCAAATGTACTATATCTGACATATCAATAATGTACTTTGTGTATTTGCGTTTATTTATCGTCGCCACCGGTTTCCGATATGGGCGACGCATCCAGAAGAATGTTAGTCATCTAAGATTTTTGGAGGGTAGTGCTTGATACAAAAGATGTCTCAGTTCCAGAAACACCCCTGGTTCTTTTACTTGCCCGATGTAAAGGCTTACAGACTTTTCAACCCCAAGACTTTTCAACCCGACTTTCAAATGAAGTCTTTTCAACCCCAGGACTTTTCAACCCCTGATTTCAAGACTTCAACCCATACCTGTTGATATTTTTCAACCCCTAGTTTGAATATTTTCAACCCCTACATTTATCAACCCCTACTTTGAAGACTTTTCAACCCCTATATCGAAGACTTTCCAACCCCTGTTTTTCAGATAAGTGTATTGTTTGGCATAATATTTCTATTGTTTATAAATATATTTATATTTCAAACGTAACAGATCAAATGATGAAAATATGATATTCGAAAATTGCATTCCTTTAATATGTCATTATATTTTGTTTGATCACCATACTAATAAGCAAATTATTAGTTTAATACAATACGTTTGTTTGTTTTTATTTGTTGCACTTGTTTATTGGATCAAATGCAATTATGTTCTATTGATTTAACCATCACCCTTTTAATTATGTGTAAACTGTGATAAAGTGTTGTCAAACTGTTCTAGTTTCTTTTTTATTAGTTCTGTGTATTACACATGTTGTGCAAAGAGATCCTTTCTTTTTTTAAATATTATTGATATGTTTTTTTGTGTATATATGCTTCATAAGTATTCATTTTGGAATGTAAATAAACTTAAAAAAATCAACTTAAACAACGTGTTTGTCAACATTTTTCCAGGTAACAATTAAAAACATATTCGAGGGGTTGAAAAGTCTTGGTTTATTAGGGGTTGAAAAGTCTTGATTTTAACAGGGGTTGAAAAGTCTTAGGCTAATTAGGGGTTGAAAATGACAGTGGGGTTGAAGATATTTTACCTTAGGGGTTGAAAAGTCTTGGGGTTGAAAAGTCTCGATACAGATGTAAAGCATCGTACACGGAACCTCGGTTTTTGCTCTATCCGAAACACTTTCAGTACTGTTAGTGGTGGAGCGGGGTATCGAACCTGCGACCCCTGGATTACTAGTCCAGTGCGTTACCACTGGACCACGGATCAGCTACTCGAGTAGGCTAATGTACTTTTTTTATTTCAATAGCTTTTATCGCATTATCGCGTCAACATTCCGTATTCTGGTATCATTTATTGTAGCTGTGTAGTTTGAGAGACATTACGTTTTGTTTATAGAGTATCCTAGGAATACAAATAAGTTTGCAAACCACTTTCTACATACTGCAATGATTTAATACTGTGCGTGCGAGTTCTTAAATTATTTATTTCTTCTGGGGATGTATATATACCGGCATTTACTGGGAAATAGATTATACATTAACGTCTGAAAATATTGTTACCAGTGCGTTGAAGTCTGTGATAATTATCACCTCCGTATTAATTAATAGTCAGCAAAGTTAATGTCTTATTGCAGTCAACAATCAGCTAAAAACCAGTTTGACTTTTCTATAATGTCATAACAATGGGTACATAATGGTTTCAGTTCTACAATACAATGCTGAGTCCGTTTTATTTGTATTTGTTTAATCGTCTTCGTCGAGTTTATATTGTTTTCAACAATGCTCATTTGTATATATCAAATTCCAAATGTTCGTTTTCTGCTGCCCGTTCATGTTCCTTTTGATATTAGTGTATACCTTTTATCTATCACAGCTTCCAAAGAACATGTGCGGGGTTGTTGGTGAATATGACATTCCTTGCGAATGGGAAGAACTGTTGAATAAAGAGGCGCATAATTACAAAACACTCCAACGAATATTTTTCTGAAGAAAACAATTAACACTAAATGAATCTAAAAAAAAAAAACCGGCAACAAACAAAGAAAACTTGCACAACGAATATTTAACATTTGAGTACGGATAAGTACAAAGAAATGAGATTCCTGTAGTGACTACTCATATTCACTTTTCATATTCTTACAATATTAAAACATAAAACGTGAAACCAAGAACGGAACGAGTTTATAGTTTATGATTTCGCATTTGCAAACACAAATCTGAACCATTTACATACAAATAACGATACCGATAATTTCACAATGTACGAATTTCTTATGTTTGTGAAATGGTGAATTACATGATTTAGAGCATTGATTTAACATTGCCGGTGAGCTTTTGTGGTGCACATATATTTAAATGTACAAACGGGAAACCTTTCCACGTATGAATAACCGTTATCTTTTCATCAACTCGGCTTTTCAGTAATTTCAGGAAATATTCATATGTGCAATTATTTCAATCACGATATAGTCAACATAGGCTCTTAATGATGTGTACTTACTTGAATATATTTCTTTTGAAATAATTTATTTTGTTGTAATGATACAGGGGCGGATCCAGCGGGGGGGTCCGGGGGGGTCCGACCCCCCCTGGAATGGCTCAGACCCCCCTGGAAAAAATAAAAAAAATGATAAACAAGCGTGATAAATCGACAGCTTTCTATAACATTAATCAATGAATAATAAATTTATCAAACATTATGTTCCATAGCTTCACTTTTATCGTTATTGTGTATCTTTCTGAATTCAATATTGCATCAATCACCCGTGTAATGAATGTGTAAGCGACTGTGCTAGGCTGTATGTCAGGTTGTTGCTACGCTGCGTAAAATTTATAGCTGACACGCAAATATTCATATTTGTGACGTCATTTAAGGCAATAGTGACGTAGTTATTTGAGGTATCAAGAATTTGCAGTGCAGTTTGGCTTTCGAGTAAAAACAGCACGTCATTCTTTTTAGCTTGATTTTTTTCCGCAATTTGTTCTTAAAAATACTAAAAAAACTTTTAAAAAAACGGATCTATATAAGTGGAGACCTCCTCGTGGTTAGAACCGGTAACGTTTGTTAAAACAGATACAAACGGCTAACATCTGCTTGAATTTGGAAAGGGATTATATTTCTGTAATTTTGTGGGCAATAGTTGGACCCCCCCTGGAGAAAAATCCTGGATCCGCCCCTGTGATATACTGTCTAACGACTGTGAACACTTTACCACGTGCCTGAATAATCTGGAAACATTTATATTAATTGGATCAAAATGACGCAAACCAGAGACAAATCGCTTTGAAGTGTATTGTCAAGAATTAAAGCTGTATGGCTTTTGTTATCAATTATAAGGGAATAACAGTCGTGGCATTGTTGTCAGACAAGGAAATGTCACTTACTATGAATCATCAGTATGGTACGACTGTAGATAATAAAATTCGTAAGTACATTGAAACCCGTTTTAAATTCAGTATTAACTAATGTGTTCTTCGATGTTAAATTTACGACGGAAAGCTGATACTAATGTGAATTTCATGCCATATTCAAATTAGCTTGTTCCAATAATGTGCCTTTTGTTTAATAATGTGCTAACTTGTAAATGTATGTTTGCTATGATAAGCTGTATTGGTTTTAGATTAAACAATAAAACACGATAAAAGTTTTAAAGTGTTTTTGTAATGTTCACATCTACATGTACATGTGTAATAAAATAACCTTTCAACTAAGGAGCGATTTCCGCGATGCATAAATATAACGGTGTAAGCGTGAAGCAAACATCCGGATTGAACACGTATATTCATGAACTTTATTTCGCCTGTAAAACAACAATAAGTAATACAAGTATACAACTTTTATTAAGAATTTGTATTTACTTTTATTTTAATGAGGAAATATAGCGAATAGAAATATGATACTATGAAACAAATATGAGACAACTGGTACAAGTGTGAAAAACTATGAAAATAAGCATTTCATAAAAAAACACTGAAATGACATGATGGAAATTCTGGGTCACTCGAAACTTCGGGTAACTCGAGCTTTTCGGGCGGACCCCAGCGTCCTCGAGTTATCGAAGTTTAACTGTAGTACAAGCCTAGGTAAAGTCTCTATTGCATAATATTATTAACAGTGCGTAGTATAACATGTGCTAGCAAAAACATCAAAAGCATCCACAACGGATAATAGCTCATGTTTCCGTTGAAGAAACTTTGATTTCTAACATTAATAGTTCGCAGATAATACATATGTACTATGTTTAATACTTTGACACTAACATTGATATCCTTAATCGATAGAAATAATAGTTAATTTAATGTCTATACACCTTACTTTAAGCACCTCGTGAAATGTTCGATTAATTACGTATGTAATAAAACCCCTCTCAGTATTTCCAAAATAGAAAGTACATGTTAATAATCGAATTGTTTCACTGGTTGTTACAGCTATCAGTACTTTTTTTCTATAATATGACGGTTAACTTATTAAAACACAAATTTGAGTGGGCATTTGTTCTGAAATATGAGTTTTGTGTACTTGCATTGATGTATGTGGTGAATTGGTATCGGAATAAAGACAATTATGTTGTATCAATGTCTTGTACACTGAGTCATAGAACCAATTTCTTGTTTAGATTAAATAACACCATTTAGAATGTTCAGCATCAATAGGAATCTAGCTCGACAATGAATATGTGTTCAATTCTAAGAAATACGATTAAATTTATTACATTATCAAAATTATTTTTCATTATTTTTGTGCTGTTTGATATCGTGATATATAAACACAAGACCCAATTTCGTATTAATCACGAAGTGAGATATTTATTTTAGATTTTAACTTAATTTTGAATGTGGTAGTTGATTAAACCGAAAGATAAAACCTATCAGATATCCTTCAACAAAAGTGGATTGATTTGCAGCATTAATTATAGACGTGTTGCTGAAATCACAAAACATATTAAGAGGTTCATATAAAATTGCGTGCAAATTAAACTTTTTTCATCTTTGTTTCAAATGCAAGATGTGGTAAACTTACAATTTCTAGCAATCCATCACAAACTTAAGATATCAACAAATCAGAGAATGATGCAATTGAATACAATCTATTAGAAAAGCGAAACCCACCAACCTATCAATTAAACTGCGCAATCTCGAAAACCTATCGCCTCGGCAAGGGCACTACCAAACAAATACTGTATATTGAAACTTGATTTGAAGGCGCACTCAACCGAGCACGTGTCCCACTATCATCAAGTTGAAATTAGGAAAGTCCCAGCATGACCTCAAGAAAAAGCATGTTGAATATAGACACATTAAACAACATACATTCTGAGTCGTCCAAATATGTACACGATGACCTATTAGAAGAGAGCGCAGATGTCAAATGCCCTCAAAGGCACGGCAATAAGAGCAGACTTTCTCTAGCGTTTCTCTCCCGTTTACGGCTTGAGAGGCATCATCATTATATGGTGTAAAACCCCGTCCTGTTGATTAACATCAGACATCGGCGTCCCCGCTGGTTGCTGGTTGAAATGAGTCACTACACGATAAAAATACGTTTACAAAGTAATGTTTCACATACTGTAGTACATGTTTAACTGAGGTTCTGTTGTGAAACAATGAGCAAATAAATATAATGATGTCGGTCTATTCTTGAGTGAAACATGAATATTTCAGGTATAAAAAACCTTTATTTAAAACATGTGTGGTTTTCAGAATATTTGCATGTTACTAGATCCAGTAAGTGCAATAATTGTGCACATGGTTCAGTACAAGGACATTAATATGTGAGGTATGTCACTTTCATTTATCAGCTGTGACCTAATCTCATCAAGAACAGAGTCGTAACTATTTCTGAGCGCTTTTGTTCAGTCAAGAGTTATACAAAAACACACGGGAACGATATATTAACGTAATTTCATAGTTAATTACTTTGAAATTCGTTATTAAATGAAGCTAAAATGTTGAGTGGAAGTTCAGAAAACTCCATCTTATCCTTTTCTAAATACGTGTATGCACCAATGAACAATTAAGTTTTTACAGGGCACGCCACATACACAATAATATTCCTCCCATAGAAAGCCCTGGGAAAAAGCCTATGAAACTTTAGGAATTAAGGAATGAGGAAGTAAGGCACTGTCTAACTGACTATCACAACAACTATTAAAACATCCAAATATGGATGTATGAAAAGGTATCGTAGCTGAAATTTATAGGATTTTAATATTTAATATAATTACGTATAATCAAGTATGGCGAGGAAATATCAAGCTGATAACAGCTGTGGTTTATTTCATTTCCCTCCCTGTGTGTACCTCTTTGACCGTTGGGTATTGGTTTTGTGCCCCTCCCTGAATGAGCATTTTCTATTTTTTTCTGTATTTCTTTAGGAAATATCTGATTTGTGCACACCATTTGTGTCAGAGACATGAGATGTATAAAGTACTTTGCTGTTGCATGTTTACACAATCACGTTTATAACATGTTTCAAATACAAAGTACTACAATGTTAATGCAAAATAAAAGTGATAATGTAGATTACAGAGAATGCCAAATTAACGAAACATGGACTTATTACACAGGTTATTTAGGTAAAAAACAATATTTAGACAAATAGCAGGGTGTATAAGAGAGATTAAATTGTTACTAAGGAAAGCCACATACATGTATTAATAACAAAAAAACATGTGTATGAGGAACTAAAAGGACTGTTCTACATTTGAATAAATGTTTTAAGGGATTTTAGTGGAGAATAAATGAACGATTATAGCGTGTTGTCAATTGAACAAATAGTCCGATTATGCATTGAATAATGTATGATTAGTAACTGGTACAATCAATCAGTCACAAGACACGTACAAGAATAAAATCGTATGTACAAAATTGTAGCATAACTATCTATAAGTAGTATAAATGCATTATTTGACAACTTGTCACTGAACGATATTAAGTGTATATATAATTCATTATAAGTGTATAATTGTACCTTGCATTGACACACTCAATAATTACAATTCATTTATTGAACACATATGAACACATTCAATGTTTCAGCTCACCTTGAGCATGAAATGAGCAGTTGATTAATAAAGGACCTTTCCATTTGACATAGTGAGATAATATTCAAGCCATTCATTCAAGAATACATTTGTATCATTCCACTTTTGTACTAGCCAAAATGGCGGTAAAATGGAACACGTTCTCGTTTGTGCAAAATGACCTTAAAACAAAATTGAAAGTGAATGTCTTCTTAGTGATGCAAATAATTACCCTGTGCTGTATCACTATATTCATTCTAAAAGCACATTGATGAAAAGCCCATGTTTTCTTGATATTTACATTTTACTAAGTAAAATAGAAATACCCGCTCCAAGAAAGCGACTTTTGTCATCCTTATCGTTGCATTTCCCAACTATATCACGGTTGATAGTGGGTTATTGTTAATGTCGATATGTGCAAAGTTTCAAAATCAAGCGGCACATATATAAAAAATTTTTTAGGACAACTGAATATTAACAACATATCTGTGTTTTCCATTTGAACCTGAAACCACATCACGTCATAATTAACCATACCAATGTCAAAATCAAATAATCCACGTCTTTTCACGTAAATTGTCCCTACATGGTACATATACCTCAGCTGCGATACACAATGTACGATCTAGATAAAGCATAGATATTCTCGCTAGATATTTTATGTTCATACTATGTGGATAAAATGTGATATTCAATCACTCGCAGCCGATGTGTGCCGATGTGATTTCAATTTTCAAACAAATGTCTAGTGATGTAATTCTGGTTTTTATTGTCGAAAGATGCGTTTAATTATTTTTAAATGATTTGAAATGACATTCAACGTCTATAGATTCCAGCATGTTATCAAGTTACAAAATGTACTAAAATAATCCCTCGCAGTCAAGAGCGCAGACAGTTCAATACAACGTCAAAGTGGTCATTCTTTAGTTTGAAACGGTATTTCAAAGTAATGTTCAGTACATCAATACTAAAAATTAAATAGCATTTCATATTAAATCGCTATGTTCCTCGTATAAACATGTAGTTTAGGTTTCAACACAATGCATTATTTTCCATATACACACGTTGGTTTCGTTAAAAATGTTGACATGTAATCGAATAAAACAATATTGCATACGAAGGGATATCAGTCTACAACCAGAGGCAGGGGGTAATATTTTGCAAGCAACAATAGTATCGGAACAACGATTTTCTTAGTTATGCACTAAGATAATAACTCAATTTTGTATGAGTTTTGGATAAAATGTAAAGATTGTTATTATATTCCCCATAGGTCAAGTATGTTTCATCTAACTGTCTTATGATATTAAATATTTATCGCGATAACGTAGGGCACGTACATAGCAATCTCTTATTTATACTCCCGTTTACAGGAAAAGGTACGGAAATGAAGTGTTTTTAAACATTAGTTTTTAGGTTTTATATTTTATAGGTAGGGAGTACAATTTCTATTCTACAAAACACTACATGTCTTGTTTTCCAATTGCATTTCGTGGATGGTATGATCATACGCAAATATCATCCTTTTTGACTCGGGGAATACTATTATTTTTCTAGAAGCTTGATATTACGAAATACACGCTCTTTACCAAGCACACAATAAGCTCATAATCACTTCAACTCCAATCGTCACCTAATGATATTGAACTCCATTTAATTGATTAAATCGATTTATTCAATAAGTGTGCTATATAAGCCTCTTGTCCTGGCTGCTTAACAACGTTTGGGTACTTGCGTAATTCGGGGGTTGTAATTTTGACCATAAACACTCTTAAATTCGACAACAGACCTTTTGTTTCCAACAATGTCACCAAATAGCGAACACAAATCCATAAACAGATGTCATTGTACTCGTTGTGGGTCAGATAAGCCTTCCTATCAATTCGACCCTAGGATTACGAAATTACAAGATCATTAAGCCGCATTTTCTTAAATTAGTCACTTTAATATATGCCGTCCAATCTCTATCATGTACACGGCCTAATTTCTCTGTTAAGCGAAAAAGCACTTGCATACCTCTATAATTAAAAGTTCAGTTAGGAATAACGATGATCGTAAATAACTAATATGCAATAAAAAGTATTATACGAAAACGTAACTGTTTCATGTTATATGTATAGCAAATATTTTACTATTTACTAAGATAGTGATGTGATAATTCCATTCACATTGCGTGCTTGATTTTAACAAATCACCAGGATCTAAACAAGAATGGTTGAGTAGAAAAGAAATAATGTGAAATGTATGCGTATGTTATGACTCGATGTCCTTGTAACGGGATAGATTATTCAAATATGTGATAGAGGCATATAACTTTACCTCCCCAAGAAAAACAAATGTATAAATCCCTTCCTGGGAAATTGTGAACAATTTTTACATTAATGATATATAGCGGCATTATCTTTGTAAACTCAATCACAACATTTCTTTCCGTACCAAATTGTGATCGGAATTAAAAGTAACAGTTTCATTCAAAGAAATTTAGTAAATTCAAGTTATTCACGAAATTTTTATTGAGAATTGAAGCCAACTCAATTTCGTGTTCACCGATGTTCTCATGGTACATAAATGAGGTATAAGACAGAACATCTTTATTAGAAATATCTCGAAAGCATACATCATAAGCAAAGAAGTCGCTATTGTTCTGCCGTAGTTTTGTGCCGTGCAAGCTATTTAACAGTTTTGTAACATAGATGGGAAGTTTCGTATACTCATACTTTTGGTGAAATGAGGATATACGAAGTCAAATCGTATAGGTTGGTAAGCATTGTAAATTTATGCGATAATGACACGGGAAAACAATTATGAATCGCCTATGTTTCATTTAGAACTAATATTATTTAAAACAATACAAAAATCCGCATGTCATGTTAAAAGAAATATTTGCAAATAATTGATAATGAATTTATATTAATTGGATCAAAATGACGCAAACCAGTGACAAATCGATTTGAAGTGTATTGTCAAGAATATAAAGGTGTATGTTTTTTGTTATTAAATATAAAGGAATAATAGGCATTGTTATCTGACAAGGAAATCTCCTGTCAGTATGGTACGAGTGCAGATAAGTACATTGAAACCCGTTTTCAATGGATCATTAAATATCGTTTTCTTCGATGTTCAAATTACTACAAAAACCTGAAAGTACATGTCTAGGCAAAATCTCTGATTGCATGTTGTTAGTAACAGTGCATGGTATAACATGCGCTAGTAAAAAGATCAGAAGCATATACCACGGATAATAACTCATGTTTCCGGTGAAGAAACTTTCAATTCTAACATTTACAGTTCGCAGATAATACAAATATACTTTTTTTAAACACTAACATTGATTTCCGTAATCGATAAAAATAATAGTTAATTTAAGAACCTCATGAAATGTTCTATTAATAACGTAAGCAATAATGTTACTTTGAATATTTCCAAAATAGAGAACACACGTTAATAATCGAATTTGTTTCACTGGTTGTTACAGCTATCAGTACTTATTTCCTACAAGATGACGGTAAACTGATTAAAACACTAATATGAGTAGGCATTTTTACTGAAATTTACTGGAGTTTTGTGTACTTACATTGATGTATGTGGTGAAGCGGTATCAGAATAAAGACAGTTATGTTGTATCAATGTCTTGTTCAAGTGTTCTATGATCAATCTCTGTTTAGTTTCTTTTATGCAATCTTGAATAACACCATTCAGAATTTGCGGCATCAATAGGAATCTAGTTCGACATTGAATATGTGTTCTGTTCTAAGAAATACGATTTAATTTATTACATTATCAAAATTATTTTTAATTATTTTTGTACTGTTTGTTATCGTGATATATAACCAAACGACCCAATTTCGTATTAATCACGAACTGAGATATTTATTTTAGATTTAAACTTAATTTTGATTGTGGTAGCTGATTAAACCGAGCGATAAAATGTATCAGAAATCCTTCGACAAAATTGGATTGATTCGCAGCATTCATTATAGACGTGTTGTTTAAATCACCCAACATATTAAGAGAGCGTTACATTTACTTTACGTAGGTTCACATAAAATTGCATGCGAAATAAAAAAAAACGTCTTTGTTTCAAATGCAAGATGTGGTATACTAACAACTTCTAGCAATCTATCACAAACTAAAGATATCAACAAATCTGAGAATACTTCAATTGAATACAATATATTAGATAAACAAAACTCACCAACCTATCAATAAAACTACACAATCTCGAGAAACCTTATTTTTGAAATTAAGCTGTCCATTCGCCAGCGGCAGTACCGAGACAAAAACGATCTGATAAAACTGTTAAATAGCTGACTCGGTAAAAGCTACGAAAGAGTGGTGACGACTTCGTAACGCGTAATGGCATGTATGGAAGTCGTTTAACAATCAAATTTGAACACGAATGATGAAAAAGAGAGTTATAACTATAATCGTCATATTCAATATTTTCGTGCAAAGCTAGTCGATGTTTCATTCCGTGTCGAATGCAATTTTGTAAGTAAACAAAACTCATCTTATTGTTGACCGCGTAGTATGTCAGTTTGTTTTGAATGAATAAGTAAATCACCTGGTATGAAGATGAAGTTATTTACAAGACTAGAAGACAAATAGACAAAATATGACATAAAGTAGCATTTTTTTATCATTTGTCAAAAGAGAGAGAATAATTTGCTAAAGGGAACGCCACATACACAAGACAGTGCCTCCTCAAATATACCTCCGGGAAAACAACACTCTATAAAACGTAAGGCACTCAAGTACTGAACCTGACCGATTTCCTTCAGAAGAATAAGAACAGATGTTATATCTGGAATTCTACGTCAATGTGTTTTGGTTCGGGTGATTTTAGTATAACGTTTATTGCAAGTTTTTCCAATTTCCCTCTGTATTGCATTCAATCACTATTACATGTATAAAGCAGTTATGATTAAATAATATCAAAGACTAAAGAAACACAAAACATAAATATAAACGATGGGTGAAAGCGGAATCATCGTCTCGGCAAATTCACCTCAAGGAAAAGCATGTTGAGTATAGACACATTAAACGACATACATTCTGAGTCGTTCAAATATGTACACGATGACCTATTAGAAGAGAGAGCTTGAGAGGCATCACCATCATATACTGTAAAACTCAGTCCTGTCGTCGCACATGCAATGAGGGAAGCATGAATGTTAACTGTAAACGAGTGGAACAACAACGTGCAGTAAGTTACAGTATAATATATATCTCTTGATTACAATGTAACATTCAATGCATTTTATAAGCAATTATTGGAACTGCACATGTCCATGGATCCATGTAAATCACATCACCATAAAACTACTGATGTGAAATGTATTTGCTGAAGACATGTCCTCAAATTGACAAGAGTACAGTTTCGTGTTGTTGCTGAGTACTTTTGATTTGTGTATGTTTAACTGTTTCCATCCTATATGGCGTCCAGTGACCAGTGTAGTATCTGATATACATATGCAACTTGAATGAATTTGAGTAAACGTCTCAGTATGGTTGCCATGTTTAATAACTGCGACTTGTATGGTAACAATGCAATGTCCAGTTTTATGTCCGAAATATTGATATACATATATGTGCAGGTAAACAGATTGCACAGCAAACACTGTAAATAACTATTTCAAAGTGGCTAAAATGGAACAGTTTAATGATTTCCAAAAGCCATTCCGATTTTTATTGTCGAAATATGCGTCTTTTAAACACAAAACTGATAGCATATTTCCAATTGATTGGAACAAGCATTCAACGTCTTAAGCTTCTGGCATATTAATAAATTACTAGTAAGCCATTATTACATACACACAGTAAGTGTTGCATGTGCCTATTGAATTTGGAAATTTGTAAAATGTGATTGTATATAGCGGGGTCCTCTCATTGGACGACTTGTCTACCGTAATACATAATTTAATATCTAATGATGTGAACCAGATTTGTTTTTGTCCATGAAGTATTGAGTATGCGGTACCACATGACAACATTCATTGTTATAAGATTGTGGGTTTCCTTTAAGAGTACTTCATTTTAGCCATAAGTAGACGTTATATTTAAGACATTTAAAGAAGTTACGAATGGTGTTGTGCCTTATTTGTTGTCACCCGATACACAGGCAAGCGGCAAATGTGCCTCGGTGATATATATCACGTTATCTAGATGTTAATTATAATATAGACAACCCTTCTTCACCAGAGAGATATTTAGTGAAGAAATGCCAATAATTCAGACATGTCTTGATTTAGAATTGCCCATCGCCAATAACAGTTTCTCTCCAAATATATGACTAAAGAGATTATTTCGGTTTTAAGAATTTGAATTATCCTTATTTGGAAGGTGATGTGCCCCATGTCACATTTTTTGTACACCTTACGTGGTTAATATTTCTCATCTTATTCGTTTTACAAGAGCTTATATGTCGATGGATGACTTCTATAATCGCAAATATTATTGGTGATTAACAAAAAACTGCTCAACCAAGTATGCCTCTCATTAGTAAGTATATGCAATATAAGAGGTTTTCAATTGGTCAGTGTGCTTCCCTCTTTGCATGTGCGACGACATGACGGGTTTAATAGTATTTAATGACGAGCCTTTCCCAAACGGAAGCCGAAGGGGTACGACTGAAGCTAGTATGTATCCCACCTTTTCGAGCCAATATTTTCAGATGCTATGGCTTCTAATAATTCGAGTACATATTTGTCTGGCTTCACAGGTCGATTATTTTGTGTATGTTTGTTATGCATGTATTATCATGTGCTCGCCGTTACCTATGTTGGGAGTTGCCTTCCAGATATTTTCTTATTCACTCCGTTCGTTTTAGAATAAGTGTGAGGTTGGGTGCACCAACAAATAGGTTAAACCCCTGCGGTGTTTGACTCTGTCAAGGTAGTTCACATATATTACCCGTCTCTTAGGTTTGAAGTTGTTCGCTGTGCTTTGTATTGTGCCCTTTGTGTGACTGTGTAGTTTGTATGTGGTACTTCTAGCTCGATATTTTCATTCAGTTATATCAACCCTTGTGCCTACATACTATTGTTTCAAACATGTTTAACATGCCTACCCGCCAATACGAGAGGTTTTTGGCTATGGCGTTCCCGCTAGTTGCTGGTTGAAATGAGTCACCGTACGATACATATACCTGTACAAAGTAAAGGTTATACAGTATAACTGAATAATGTCGAAGAATCATTAGGTTCAGTTGTGAAACAATGAGCAAATTAATATAATGATGTAGTTCTATGTTTAAGTGAAAACATATAATTTATCTATTTAACATATAAAGACCTTTATTCAAAACATCGATGTGTTTTATTGAAATCCATGAGAACGGTTTACATTGTAGTGCCATACGATGTATCATAAAACGTTGATGACGTCATAAAATTGATATATAACTGAGAGAGAAAATAAGTTGTTACAGGGAACGCCAAATACAAGTACTAGTAACTGCTTCCCAGATATACCCCAATGATAAGTACCATTGGGACAATGAGTATAAGTTTATGAAATGCTGTCATAAAGAAGAAAGAAATGGAATTTAAAACAAATAGAATTATATCTAATAAGAAACCTAAAACAAAGACACAAAAATACGACTGTACCCAAAGAATACTAAGATGTGTTATAAAACAGCATTATAGAGAGAAAAGTTCTCTTTGTTATGCCAAATGAATGATAAGTACCATTATGACAATGAGTATAATTTTATAAAATGCTGCCAGAGGCCTGGATAATTTCAACTGATATATATGACCCAATGTACATAATGCATAGAAAAGAGGATGACCGATTAATAAAAACTAAAAATGAACAACCCAACTACATTTTAATACTTCGACATAAAACAGATAAATATTCGAGAGAAACATTAAGTTGTTACAGAGAACGCCACAGAACAAAATGAAACAAGGACAACACCAACGTAAACACGAAAAAACATAGTCAACACAATACAATCCCAAATGGGCTGATCGATAGTTTTAAGATACTCCATGGAACATTGTCCTGTTGGTTCCAGGGCAAAAGTTAATGCCTACCAGACTAGTCCCGAACATAATCCTTAAAGACAATATCGTCTGTCATATCCTGTCATATCAAGTACAGTTTACAGATATAACTTCATCATTAGTGTCCGGCGTGCAGTAAAATCAGGTTTGAAAATCTATCAAGTATTGATTTATTTAAAATCCTATCTGCAGTAGTTCTCATTATGTCAGGATTATAACACTTCCTTATCAACTTATTAATTAGTTTCACAAATAACTTATCAAAGTAACAACTGTTATGAATTTTACAAATTTTATACAACATATCTCCATAAGAATTGGGTTTAGTAATTCCTGTCTCTAACATAGAGTTGACACTAGTGCCATATTTTAAAATAATATCATGATATTTATGGCAAAACTTACGGAACGTCTTACATAATTTATGATAACGATATCCTTGTTTTAGAAGTTTACGTGTAAGTAGAAGGTTACACTTATTTACGTCCTCTGGATTATTGTTTGCCCTCTGGTATCGTATAAGTTTAGATACATATATCCCGTGGGATGGACTTCTTGGAATATCACTAACTAGTGACAGACAGTCTCAAAGTCATAATCATCTCGTTTATCATAATTTTTGTAGTAATAATACCATTTTCTATAGAAATGTCCAAGTCAAGAAACGAGGCATGTGTATACAAGGTGTTTGCTTTCGAAAGTTGTAGTTATGTTGCATATATTTTATTTATCATGGTTGGAAAAAAACTCATAATCAATATTCAAAGTCCAGAGTTATACAAAATAAATGGAAACGATATCTTAAAAGAGAGAGAATACGTAACTACAGGGAAAGCCACATACATAAGACAATGCCTCCCCACGCAGATCTCCGTAAAAAACAACAATCCACAAAACATAAGGCACTAAAGGAGGTCAAACGGTACACATATTAAGGAACTGAGGCGCAAGGAATGGCCCAGCAGACCACAAGGAATAACTAGGAGAATCAAAGTGGACAGTAAGGAAAGGGGAGGTGGGAATTAATGGACGGAAAAGATCACAGGACAAGTCAAGACAACTGGTCTTAATAGGCCAAAAATGGGCAGGAAACAATCTGAACACTGTATAAAGTGACAGAATTGCATAGGGGAAAGGGAAATACAAAACACATTCATAACAGAAATAGAAACAACAATCATATATCGAATTACAGCCTTGGAACTGTCAGCAAAAAATACTGGTATAATAATATATAATAATTTTGAAATTAGTCATTATAAGAAGCTGGAATTCTGAGTTTAAGTTTTCAAAACGCACATAAAATTCCTTCCCATGTATAGTCCAGGGAACATCTGCCTACGAAACTGCTTATGAATGGAGAAGTAAGGAATTGTCTGGCTGACTATCAAAACAATCATGGATAATTTAATGGGATAACAAGGGAAGATGTAATACACCACAGTACAAGCTAAGAAAGTACGTTGCCACTGGCCGATATAGAGGGCTGACTATCAAAAACAACCACGGTGCGCCGTGGAGGTTGCTGCGCACTATGGATTTATTATTTCCTGCTAAATATCTATACTTAAATTTACTGCAAATCGGACCAGCTGCACACTGTACGAGATATATATACACCATTAAGATTAACTTATGACATAGATTGTCTGATTATTTTTACTAGTATTACAGCGGAACTCTAACAGGACAATTTTATCGGTCCTGTTTTAGTTCCTGCAATACAACATATGAAAATATCCCCACAGTCCGGATCTTCCCTACACCGGAATCCGAACGAATTTTTCTGTCCGGATTGTTATTTTACACGTAAAAGAATTCTCTCAAAACCGGACGATAATTTTCGGCAAAATTACGACAGATAGTATAATGACTGAGAATTAGAGGAGTCATAATAATTTTAATTGATTCGGAGAATATAGACCATTAGACGTTATCATCGTATGCATTCCGTTTTGACGGGAACAAGGTAAGACCCGGTGCGAGGTATACTAATTATGTAAACAATTGGAAAACATTGGACGTGAGTGCAGAAAGCAGGACCATTGTGTAAACAAATCACAATTAAAAATGTTTACCCTGGATTATTATTTTCCTCTACGGAAAATATTTTGAAATGAAGCTATGGTGCATAGTTGTCAAGTATGGCGTTTGAAAACACATCGTACTTTGGGCATAGCTTGTCAGGTTTTATGGATGCTAACGTCGCGAAACACCCACACTTAATTATAGCTATGTTTGAAATAATTTGACATGTTGAATGATATATTGAAAGATTTGCTTGAGATTGATATATTCACCTTATTCAGTGAAACTGACAAATATAAATAAAATTTAAATAAATTAAACTATCTAATACATTTTCTGCACGGTGTAATTTTGCTGTAATTTCTACATCTATTCAAAAATGAACTGTAGGTCAAAATCATAAGGTAATTATATTCAATGCTTTCATACAGTTTTAATTAAATGAGAGGCGTCTATAGCGGTCCTTATTGTGAAGAATCGAAATGTTTTCATATTTCTATAACGAATAAACATAGTTCATAATGATAATTTGCATATAGAATATAGTGATGGGCCGATTAGCGGGTATAATCGATTAACGGCTAGAAAAGCCCAACCGATTCCGATAATCGATTGTGTTTTCTCCGAGTCGATAGCGGGTACGAATACTCACGGGTACGAACGAAGATTTCCGAATGGGAAATAACTCTGAAAGCGCGCAAAATGGCCGCTCTAGCAGACGGCAATAGAGAGTCGGAGATATTTAATCACCCAATCATTAATGTTTTGCTAATATATTGTCCCCACTTTAATAGAAAGAACGCGTGCCTGTCCGAAAGTTTAAAGTATCCGAAATATCAGACATGATTAATGCTTAACGGTTAAAACCGAAGTATGCCGGCAAATGGTCAGCCAATGAAGCGTTAGTATTTCGTTACAGTTATCCAATGAAAATGGATTTAACATCGTACAGTTAGGCACAACTGTCAATATGGCGGCGCCCATAGCGTCAAAAAATAAGTTCGAAAGAATTAGCAAAACTTTGATAGATTTTCGTATTTTATAACGGTATGTCCGATTGAATCTATCTGTCGACAAGGGACAAAAATGCTGTGACATTTCTATATCCATTATTATGTAATATCGGTGGAAAGAACTTAGTTTTTTATGCAACTTGATTTTTTCAGTGACATTCAATGTACATGTTAAAGTGTAAAACAGTTTTTTATGTGAATAATGCTGTTGTTCAACTTGTTTGTACTAAATATGCTAGATATGTACATTGTTACAGAGGTATATAGTATACCACTATAATACCAGTCAGTTCTCACAAATGCCAGCTATGTATACACCAGATTGTAATTTAAGTTCTTTACTTTTTCAAAAGATCATTAGAATTTAAGTAAAACAGTCAGTCAGTCACTTTTAAGACATAAATATCTGAATAGAAAATTATGAAAATAAATAACATTTAACCGATTATTTTTCCGATATATCGCATCGGTTTGCTAACCGATTCCAACCGATAATCGGTTGCAGTTCTCCAACCGATATCCCATCACTAATAGAATAATTAAAATATCAACCAACATTTCACACAGCATGTGTACCGGAACGGTGACTGATCATGTTTTAGTGGTGCGTCATCGCAGTGTATTATCACGCTCTCTATAAAATTACGCATCACCGTACGTTTACCGCTGGAGAGATGTTAAAGAAATTACACTTTCTACGAGGATTATAAGTATATTTGCACCTTCTTGTATATCTAATAAGCTGTAAATTTATATTTTCTTACTTTGCAATGTATAGGATTCAATGTTTTATGCATATTGCTGTATTTTGGCGAATTTAAAGATTGTGAGTGCTGGAGTAGATAAAAGCCGTCAGGGCGCCGTATTAGAACCGTACATATTTTAGGTATCCCACCACTAAATTTAAGCCAGAGTTGTCGTTCCTGTATATGATTGTATAGTGGAGCTCATAAATTGTAATTTGTGTTAGATATCATTACACTGTTTGTTATTCCAATATTATCTAACTTCGTATCTAGTGCATTCTCTTTGTCCTGAAAGAACATTAGTCAATTCCGTCACTGTTAATAACGGTACACACATTTTGGTTACAGATACTTGGTAGATCTTGGAGCAATACAGACTGCACCTTAGAAGCCAACAAGAAGTAATATAAGAACGACGTTCTTAATACTTGTAACTGGTCATTTTCATCTAGTCATGACAATTATTATATGCTTTGTAAACATCTTTGAATAACCTGTGTTTTAGAATAGTATTAATCAGAATAGAGTTGTAAGTTCTTATGTCTTATTGAGCATAATCATTCAATCAGTATTGTTAAACTTGCAGTATGTGATTTCATCTTGTCTTCAAATTATTCTTGTGAGACTTTGTATTTTGTATTTGTAGTTTTTACACCTGCGATTAAAGCTAAAGAAACTGCCTGTCGTGCGTGTTGTCTTTCTGTCGGCTAAGGACAGAACAGCATGTATTTTGCATATCGCACTGCAAATCTACATTTTATGACAGTAGTATAAATATGTACATGCCTTAAATATCACCGGAACTTTAAACATAGAAAATGTGGAAAGTACCGGTGTGTCTGGTGATAATATATTTGTCGGTTCATGTCAATGCTTTACGAGAAATTTCTCTGAATGATCTACTTGAGCGTTTGGTGACACTGGAAGACTGGAAGCGGTATGTACCAATCACATTATTATGATATCCAAAATGTGCTGAACTGTATTCATCCAAATGTGGATGTATGAGAGGTAGCGGAGCTGAAGCTAATAGGAATTTAATATCATACAATAAAATTACGTATTAAATAATACTTAGCTGATAACAACTGTGGTTTATTTCATTTCGGAAAGACGTTTAAATTTGCACAATCTAAATTTAATATTTTTAAATCCGAACTACTACTATGAAATGGAAATATATTATAATATGTTATGTGATTTATGGGGTAAAACTTTTAAAAAAATAACAAAAAATGGGAATGTCTGGAACTTGCCAATAACTGTGTCATTTTTTTCAATAAACTACCAAAATTACTGCATTTTTTAAGTGTAAACCCTAAAATTACATTTCGAACAATACAATGCTTCTTTAGTTTAGATATTTTGTACTGTAATATAATATATATTAAATAACATAAATCTGGTAGTTTTATTGCAACATTTTACTCAAATAATTACCCTTCTAATTGCATGATATTCTGTACCTGAGGTATGTTGTAAAGCAGTTTATTATCTGTTAAATACAGTTATTTAGGTATTTTTTATAGCTAAATTGTCTCCAGTGGTTGACAAACTCCAGGCATTCCAACTTTTATTTGTTAATTATTTCAACATTTTACCCCAAACTTCACAGTTCACAACATATAATGTGTCTATACTTTAGATATGTTATGGTGCAATATGATATCTATCAAATACAGTTATTCTGGTATTTTCATTGATAAATCTGATTTCGAAATAGACAAATTCCAGAAACTCATACTGTTGTTTTCATTTAAAACATTTTACCCCAAAAACAGCGTTTCGTACCGTTGGATTTTCCTATACTTTTTTCCATACACGTTAGATATTTAACAATTATGCAAAATCATTTCTGTGCATTTTTTCATTTTTGGCATTTTCAACAGAAGCGGCACTGGACTATAATATATGCAGTACAATTATGTACAGTGGAAATGTTTAAGCTCTATTTTAGCAAGATTGTTCAATTATGTGATTCGCTAAAAAACAAAGCTGCATGGGGGCGGGTCTCCCTCCTGATATATATACACTATAATTATAGTTGTATTCTTAACATGCTTGCACTAAATAAATTTTGCTAATTTTGTGAGAATCTTGCCTTCAACGGCATTTTGCATCCTGTCACACAGGACTATACTACCAAACATTTCAGGCGCTCAAGTGAGCTTTTCCGGACCAACAAGGCCCTCTTGTTATATGTTATATTTCAATCATGTATTATGTTGAAATATAAAACGTATTACAGGGAGACTGACAAAGAAGTGTTGACGCTACGAGAAACAGTTGCACAGCAAGGGGGAATCATTAAAAATCTAGAAAGGGACCTTGCTGTTCAAGCTAACCTAACAGCCTCACTCAAAGCCTGTACATATGACAACAATGACGACACACATGAAGACAAAGTGGAGAAAGACGCAGATAATGCAAGCGATGCTCCAATACCTAGTAACAGAGTTAGACCTATCAAACGGCATAATCAAATACAAAATACGGCATCGAAGATAGCTAAGCGAGGTATGCCAGTCATTTCATTTTTTAAACCAACCCATAAACTGTCTTAAAATGTAGTTGTAATTATTCTACACGCAACATATTGCATCTAAGCAATATATTATTGTATACATTTACGCTGTTTCTGCTGACAATGTCGTGTTTTATTACAGTTATGATTGTGACATATATGCGGGATAAGTATACGAGTACATGTGTACGATACTTCTCTGATAATTCATTTCTTTCTCCAGTGTTGCCTCATTTTAAACACTTATATATCTTTAATACAATTATCAATTTTTATCTACCAATGGACGTTATTGATCTGAAGATTTTGAAATGTATATTTTATTTGATCAATGTATGAGACTTGTTGAATTAAAGACATGGTCTGTTTTTTTATTTAATACCCATTGTTTTCAGAAATCGCTGGCGGCATTGCATTTACTGTGTATTTGGATCATGATGTAGATCCAGGTCTCAAACAGACGATAAAATTCAATCAGGTAATATTGTGATCAATCCTATATGTTTGGGAGATTACAATGTTGACCATTTACAACAAAAAGTAAACATTGTTGATGGAAGTTTGATTTGAAAACGAAGTTATGGGAATAATTATGAAACCCTTAAATAGGTTTAAGTAAATGCTGCATCGGTTTCATTGAATAAAAAATAACAAAATATACGAATATTAAAATGCACGAAAAAACAAACTGGAATTCACGATCGTAATTCCAGCAAAAGTTGGAAAACAGAATAATCTACCGCGTTTGAAACAGAAAACATTTGCATTCTGACCCACAGCTGCTATGTCATATATTTCAGGCTATTACAAACGATGGTAATGCATACAACACACACACAGGCGTCTTCACATGTGCGGAAGCTGGAGTTTATCTGTTTTCGTTCTTTATTGGCCAGAGGAGCGAGACTAACAGTTATAAGGAATTTTTCGCTGAACTTGTCGTGAATGGTAAATTGATTGTCGGTGCCGTTGTTGAAACGCAACATATTAGGCAAGATTCACAGGGTGGAAATACAGTCGTGGTCAGACTTAATCGAGATGATGCGGTCTGGGTTGCCGCAATGAATTCCGGACACCACATAGAGGGAAGCGCAAACTTGCGAACGTCTACCTTTACTGGGGTATATCTGTATGCCTAATGTTGTTTCACTTACATAATCTATCAACCGAAATAGATTTAAAACACCACGTGTTAAGTGCAGCTGATTAATAGTACCATATATACACTCAAGGACCTTCTAATTGACATAGTGAGATAATATTCGAGCCATTCATTCAAGAAGACATTTGTTTCATTCAACTTTTGTTCTAGCCTGTGTTTATCAAAAATTGCGTTTCAATGGAACACGTTCTTGTTGCAATTTCAGATTTAATGTAAGATAAACTCAAAGTAAACGTGGAAATGAATGTCTTCCTAGTGAAGGAAATAATTACCCTGCGCTGTATCACTATATTAATTCTAAAAGCACATTGATGAAGAGCCCATGTTTTCTTGATATTTGCATTTTACTAAGTAAAACAGAAACCCCCGCCCAAAGAAAGTGACTTTTGTCAACGTTATCGTTGCATTTCCCTACTCACGGTTGATTGTGCGTTATTGTTAATGTTAATATCGATATGTGAAAAGTATCAAAATCAAGCGGCAAATATATAAAATAAACTAACGAAAACTGAATATTAACAAAATATCTGTGTTTTACATTTGAGCCTGAAACCAAGGCACGTCATAATATTCATACCAATGTCAAAGCAAATACACCACGTCTTTTCACGTAAATTGCCCCCCTATGGTACATGTACCTCAGCTGCGAAACACAAGGTGCAATCTAGATAAAGCATAGATACTATCGCTAGATATTTTATTATCATACTATGTGGATAAACTGTGATATTCAATCACTCGCAGCCAATGAACGCCGATTTCAATTTTACAAAACACTACATTCATTGTTTTCCAATTGCAATTCGTGGATGGTATGATAATACGTATATATCATCATTTGGAATCGGTGAATACTATTATTCTACTTGAAGCTCAATGTTGCTAAATACACGCTCTTTATCAAGCACACAATTAGCTCATTATCACTTCAACTCCAAGCGTCACATATTGATATTGAACTCGATTAAATTGATTCATTCGATTAATTCAATCATTGGGCTATATAAGCCTCTTGTCCTGGCTGCTTAACAACGTTTGGGTACTTGCGTAATTCGGGGGTTGTAGTTTTTACCATAAACACTCTCAAATTCGGCAACAGACCTTTTTTCCAACAAAGTCACCAAATAGCGAACACAAATCCATAAATAGACGTCAATCTCGGCATTTGCTCGTTGTAGGTCAAATAAGCCTTCTTTTCATCAACGTTTCCGCCTTTCAGTAATTTCAGAAAATATTCATATTTGCTATTATTTCAATCACGATATAGTCAACATAGACTCTCATGTGTACGTACTTGAAAATATTTCTTTTGATTAATTGTTTTTTTTGTAATGATATACTGTTTGACGACGGCGAACACTTTACCACTTGTTTGAATACTCTGGATTAATTGGATCAAAATGACGCAAACCAGAAATCGCTTTGAAGTGTATTGTCAAGAATGTAAAGCTGTATGACTTCAATATCAATTATAAAGGAATAATAGTGATGGCATTGTTATCAGACAAGGAAACTTCACACAATATAAATCATCTCCTGTCAGTATGGCACGAGTGTAGATATTACAATTCGTAAGTACAGTGAAACCCGTTTTAGATTCATATTAATTAAATAATGTTTTCTTCGATGTTGTAATTACGACGAACACCTGATATTACATACGTGTAAGTAAATATCTAAGCAAAGTCTCTATTGCATAATATTATTAACAGTACATGGAATTGCATGTGATATCAAAGTTATCAAGAGCTGACTCGGTACAAAGCTTGGAACGAGTGGTGACAACTTCTTTACGCGTAATGTCATGTACGGAAGTCGTTCAACAATCAAACTTTAATGCGAATGCTGAAAAAGGGATGTATCACTACAATCGTCATATTCAATCTTATCGTGCGAAGCTATGTGATTTTTCATTGCGTATCGAATGCAACTTTGTAAGCAAACAAACCTCATCATAGTGTCGACAGTTGTAGTATGTCAGTTTGTTTAAATGAATAAGTAAATCACCTTTTATGAAGATGAAGCTATTTAAAGACTAGAAGACAACTAAACAAAATATGGCATAAAGTAGCATTTGTTTTATCATTTGGCAAAAGAAAGAGAATAAGTAGCTGAAGGAAACGCCACATACATAAGACAGTGCCTCCACACACAGACTCCGGGAAAACAACAATCTATTAACATATATAAAGCCACAACATCTGAACATCAGCGGCATTTGAATCTTCCAAAGGGTGTTATTGATCTAAAGATGTTGCGATGTAAATTCATTTGTTCAGTATATGGGTATATTTAATTTCAATTTTTTTTTTTTAATAAATATCGTTTAGGTTTTATAAATCGCTGGCGGCGTCGTATTCACTGCTTATTTGGATCACGATGTCGATCTAGGTCTCGAACAGACGATAAAATACAATCAGGTAAAATATACTCGTACAATACATGTAGTTTTAGGAGGTTTTTAATGTTGACCATTTACAACACATATTAAATATTTTGAATGTTGAACAGCGAAGTCATGGGCACAATTATGAAACCGTTTATAAAATTAAAGTTAAAGATGCCTGTGTTTAATGGTATAACAAACATCAAATAATGCTGACGAGGATAAATGTACATAACAAACAAACTAGTAATTCACCACCTAAATTCTAGCAACAGTTGGAATACAGAATAACCTACGGCGTTGGAAAATGAAAACATTTGATTTCTGGTCGACAGTTACATTGCACTTTTTTATGTCATATTTCAGGCTATTACAAACGATGGTAATGCATTCAACGTTCAAACAGGTATCTTCACCTGTCCGGAAGCTGGAGTGTATCTGTTTTCGTTCTTTATCGGCGAGAGGAGCGAGTCGAACAATCGTGCGGATTTTTATGCTGAACTTTTGGTGAACAGTCAATTGGCAGTCGGTGCGGTTGTTGGAACCTTCCATTCTGGGCAAACTTTACAGGGCGGAAATACAGTCGTGATCAGACTAAATCAAGGTGATGCGGTCTGGGTTGATGCAATTTATTCCGGGCATCATGTAGAGGGAAGCTCAAACTGGCGAACGACTACCTTTTCTGGGGTGTATCTGTATGCCTAATGGTACTTCACTTGCACAATTTATCAAACAAAATAAATTTCAAACACCACGTTTTGTGTACAGTTCATTTATGTAAATTGTCCATGTTACAGGATATATTCTTCAAATATCTGATAGAGGCACATCCTTTACCTTCCACAGTAAAACAGATGTATACATCCCTCCCTGTGAAATTGTAAACAATGTATACATTAATAATATACAGCGGCATTATCTTCGTTAACGCAATCGCAACATTTATTTCCGTACACCATCGTGTTTGTCATTGTGTGTCACGTTTTGAGTCATAGAAATTTAGTATTTTCACTAAGTTATTCACTAATTTATATTGAGACTTGCATTTAACACAATTTTGTTTTCACCGTTATACGACATGTTAAATAAATGCGGTCTTTATTTGACATCAAAAGTAAAAATGCGCCACCGTTCCTTCGTAGTTTTGTGAAGTGTAAGCTATTTAACAGTTTTGTAACAGAGACAATCTGATGGGAAGTTTCGCATATTCTGGGTGAAATGACGATATGCCTAGTAAAATCGTATAGGTTGGTTAGTCAGGTAATTTTATGTCATATTTATACGATAATGAAATGGGACAACAAGTCTGAATCGCCTACCTTTCAATTAGAACACAAAACATTAAAAATAATATAAACATGCTCACGTCATGTCAAAAGAAAGGTTTGCAACAGATGATATTAAAACAGATGGTTTAATAGTTTGGATTGAGTCTCATACAAAACCATTGGTATAAGATACAAATATATCTGACATATTAATAGTGTATCGTTTTCTTTCGGAAGCTTGTATTGCATTACCCCTTAACATTCCGTGTTTTCGCATCATTTATTGAAACTGTGTAGTTTGACCTACATTACGTTTTGTAAATAGTGTCTCGGGAATACAATTATATTTACAAACCACTATCTACATATTGCAATAAATATATAGTGTTCGTGTATTGTCTTGAATTACTTATTTCTTCTGGGATGTATTTATGCCGGCATTTACTGGGAAAGAAATTCTACATTATCGTCTGAAAATGATTTGCTACCAGTGCGTAGAAGCCAGTGATTATTATCACCTCCAAAAATAATAGTCAGCAAATTAATGTCTTATTGTAGTCTACAATCAGCTAACAACCGGTTCAACTTTTGTTTAATGCGATAACAATTGGTACAAACTGATTTAGTTCTACGTCACAATGTTGTGATAAGTATACAATCTCACGCTGTTGCTGTGTCCTTCTCATTCGTACTTATCTTACAATCTATCACACAAACCTAATATAAAAACAAGTCAGGGAATGGTTCAATTAAATACAATATATTATATTAGCAAACCTCACCAACCTATCAATAAAACCGCACAATCTCGAAAACCTAATTTTCCGAATTAAGCGGCCCATTCTCCAGCGTCTGTACCGAGACAAGAGTGATCTGATAAAACTATTAAATAGCTTACTCGATACAAAGCTACGAAAGAGCAGTGACGACTTATTTACTCGAAATGTCGTACATGTACGGAAGACGTTTAACAGTTACATTTTAATGGGCATTGTGAAATGGAGAAGTTCATGAATATGATACATAAATCCATGTCTGTTGGACATGAACTTATAACTACAATAGTCACATTCAGTCTTCTCGTGCCTGTCGAATGCAATTTCGTAAGTAAAGCAAAGCTCATAATATTGTAGACAGCAGTAGTTTGTCAGTTTGCTTTAAATGAATAAGTAAATAACCTTGTATAAACAAGAAATTATTTACACGAACAGAAGTCGAATAATCAAAATATAGCATAACCTTGCATTTGTTTTATCATTTGTCAAGTACTGAACCTGACCGATGTACAACAGAAGAAAAAGAACTGATGATATATCTGGATTTCTACGACAATGAGTTCAGACGATTTTAGTATTACTTTTATTGGAAGTATTTCAAACTTCCCTGAATCAATATTACAAAGTAGTTATGACTAAATCCTAGCATTGACAAAAGAAACACAAGACATAAATATAAAAGAGTGGTGAAAGAGAAATTATCGCCTCTGCAAGGGCACTACCAAACAAATACTGAATGTTGAAACTTGATTTGAAAGCGCACTCAACCAACACGTGTCCCACTATCATCAAGTTGAAATTAGGAAAGTCCCAGCATGACCTCAAGAAAAAGTATGTTGAATATAAACACATTAAATAACATACATTCTGAGTCGTTCAAATATGTACACGATGTCCTATTAGAAGTGAGAGCAGATGCCAAATGCACTCAAAGGCACGAAAATAAGAGCAGAATTTCTCGGACGTTTATCTTCCGTTTCCGGCTAGAGAGGCATCACCATCATATACTTTGATAAGGCAGTTGGTAAACAAAATACTATAACAATGAGCGAGCACGTTAACCAAAACTGTATAACTATTTCATCTAGAATGTGTGACCGTTGTGCATGCATGTAACTTCATATTAACTGAAAAACTCCAGAGCAAAGCACATCGTCGTGATATCTATCAATGAACTTATATGTCTTGTTCCATAACTGCAACTTGTATGGTACATGTAACTATTGCATGTCCGAGCTGTTGATATTCATGTATATGCGTAGGTAAACAGATTACACAGCAAATAATGTACATAACTACTCCAAGCCTGCTTAAATGGAACAGTTAAATTATTTTTAAGAGCTATGCTATGTCATCCGAATTTTATTGTCGAAATATGCGATTTTAATCACAAAAAATATAGCATATCTCCTATTGATTGGAGCTGGCATTCAACGGTTATAGCTTCTAGCATATTAACACATTGCTAGTAAGCCGTTACTACATATACACAGTAAGTGTTGTATGTGCCTAGCTTAATACGTTACCTTATTTGATCTTGTATTGCGGATTATTTTGTCCTTGTTCGAATTGTCTGCCGTAATTGAAACAGATTTTCTATTGAGTAGATAGTACCACTTGACAACATTCGTCGCTATAAGATTATGTGAATCCTTTGAGAGTACTTCACCGATATTCAAATGCGATTATAATTCCGTGTAAATATCAATTAAAACAATTATTTCATATTTTCGGTCTAGATACAATCATGACAAGAGCTATAGTTAAATAATGCCAATAATTCAGACATGCTGCCCGCAGCTGTCTTGAGTTAGAACAACCCATCACCACTGAAAGTTTCTCCCAAAATCTATGATTTAAGAGATTATTACAATTTGGATATTTTGAATAATCCTTGTTTGGTAGGAGATGCGTCCCGTGTTACATCTTACGTGGTTTATATTTCGCATCTTATACGTTTTACAAGAACTTATACTTAAGTGGATGACTTTAATACTCGCAATTGTTGATTAACCAAAAACTGCTCAACATTTGATCAACCAAGTATGCCTCTCATTAGTATTTAGTTTACAGTTCATCAACACACTTCCCTCTTTGCTTGTGCGACGACGGGACGGATTAAATAGTATGTAATGACGATTCCTTCCCAAAGTGGGAGCGGAAGGGGAACGCCTGATGTTTTATCACACATTTTCGAGCGAATCTAATCAGGTGCTCTGGCTTGTACTAAATTGATTACATATTTTGCTGGCTGCACTGGTCTTCTGTTTTCTGTACGTTCGTTATGCATGCACTATCCTGTGAACGCCGTCTCTTCTGTTAGGGAGTTGTCTAGCGGATATTCTCTTAGTCACACCGTTCGTTTTATCCGGGTGATTGTAGAATAAATATAAGGATGTGTGTACCAAAAATAGGTTTGACCCCCAGTGGTGTTTGTCTCTGACCATACCAATGTCATACTCCTATTTTCCCAGTCTGTTAGGTTTGTAGTTGGTCGTTTTGCTTTATAATGTGCCTTATGTGTGACTGTGTAATTTGTATGTGTTATTTCCTGCTCGATCGATATTTTCATTCATTTTCATCAGAACATGTCGTCCAACCCATTTACCTGCATAATATTGTTTCAAACATGTTTATCATAGTCATATTGTATAAATTGTCGTTTTGAAATCATATCACTGTCCTGCCGTTTGGTGGTATTGATGGCTGTTCCGTCCTTAACCTCATCGTTTTGGATCCCCCCCCCCCCAACATGCCTACCCGACTAAACGAGAATTCTCAGTTTTTGGCTGTGGCGTCTCCGCTGGTTGCTGGTTGAAAACAGTCTCCACACGTTACATATATGCGTACAAATTAGACTATTCACATAATGTAGTACATGTATACCTGAATAATGTCGAAGAATCGTTAGGATCTGTTGTGAAACAATGAGCAAATAAATATAATTATGTAGTTCTATATTTTAGTGAAACATGTCTATTTCACATATAACAAGAAATATCTTTAAAAAATATAAACGGCGTGATAGAATGATGTCTTCCGGTATGTTAAATGAAATAATGTTTTTGCAACATGTTGAAAAATAAATCCTAGCAATAAAATTAACTCGGATCTATGTATAACCGGGTCATATTTTTCCATCTGATTTAGTTGTCTGTAGCATATCCTTCAATAGCTGATTATTTCCCTTTTCATATATTCAGTTATTTCCCTTGACGCATATTCTAGTGCAATCCAGTTCTTCCCGCGCTTCAGGGATTATTATCCGTTAATTGATGTCACATGACCTAAACTCGTATGTTTGACCATTCCGCTGCTCGGGCGTTACCTGAGAAGACATGTTTGTCTTATCCGAGTTTTCTAAACTTTATCTAGCTGTTTAGCTTTATTCATTTACTCTTCATTGAGAGTTTTGGGGAAGGTCAGTATTTCTTATGTATTGTTGCAATACTGTCTTTGGTCGTTTTGCAATTGTGTCGTGCATTGCTAGTTGTTATTTTATAATGAACGCACACCATGTGCCGTGCATGGTGTGTGAAATTCTAAATGACAGCATCTTTATTTCTATGCAGAAACTCGTATTCACCTTATCATTACTCTATTCACCTATTAATATTGCAGTAACCATCACGTGAGACTGAAAGCTGTGTGGAGTGACCGGTGGATGCAGTTTGATCCACAATCGGTAGGTTATGTGAAACTGTTGTGATATTATGCATTTTTGTACATTCCTGCGTTAGAAGGTATTATCTAAGTAATATTATATAATGGCCACTAGATACAATACAGACGAACGTTACGTAAAGATTATTTAATTTGCCATGAACATAAAAGTATCATTTAACTTACTAGGTGTTTAATTATATCTTTACATGTACGGGTTTATTCTTTCATTGTTATTTTGTTCTTATTGTATGTATGTGTCTTTTCAGGACTGTATTATTTCATCGTACATCCCATCTTGCTGTTCTACATCTTCGTGTTCTCAACTCTATTAATTCTTATATCTACAATCAGCAGGATTATACAATACATGTATTGACAGTGAATATCTGTGTTCCTCTTTATCTCTTATCCACCCTTGATAAACTGAACTAGCCGTGCCACGGACGCACTCGTCTATTCATATGTTAAATGGACCGCTAGCGCACGTGTAACAAATGGAGCCCAACGTAAAAGTTTCTCGAGAAAGTGTTAGGATTTATTAAATTTCATGCTGGTTGACAGTCAGTTTAATGTATTTGAAGTTAGATACACGGTTTTTAGAGCTTATCAGTATTGACTGAGTCAGTGTTTTTGCATTCATTTTAATTAACTTGCACTGCTATCTGGATATTTCGAGTTGTGGAGTAAACCTCATAGTGCCGTGGAAATCATCTGTCATCAGAGGAAGCGATACCTGCTCGTTCGTGTGTTTGTGGACGAAACAGATTACTATCGAGGAGAGCGTCCGTGTTTGACGTTATCATATTCTTTACACTGGCGAGTGTTATTCTATATTGGAGTTAACGTGATTCATCAGTGAGTACCTAGATGACGTCATTCATTTGGTGTTAGGAGCGATATAACATTACCTGGGAGACGTATTCGGTCACCTTTAGAAACGTTAGATCGACATCACTTCAACTTCAAGAGGACTTCAACATCTAGGAACATTTACTAACAGTTTAACATTCAATTGTGGAAATTTAACGTGGATATTGAAAAGTGAACATTGTTTTAATAAGTGACAGTGGTGATCTATTGGCCAAGTGTTGATTGATTCAGTTTTCAACAGATTATTGCAAGTATATATTTACAACATAAATTACAGTTATATTATATGTATTGATTGGTAACGTTTTTTTGGTAATATTATTCAAAACTTTCACTTTCGTTTGTTACCAAACTGAACAAAGTAACTGCAGTTTTTGTTGATCTTATGTTGTGTTTATGTAATATGTTCAAGGAGAGATAGTATAATTTTTGGAGAGATATTGTAAGCCGTCGAGACAAAATTCACTTCGCACAAATAATTATTATAATCCCTGGTGAAGGAACATTGGTGACGGTTCTCTTACTAATCTTCCCATATCATTAATTAATAACTATTCTCAAACATTTCTCAATATGCTGCTATTTTGAATATTAGTATATAGTACTTTATTAGAAATTCATACACAACTAGCAAGGCATCGGTGAATTGTGACCTATACAAATAGGCTATATCTGTTTACTTTCGTTTTCTCAATCTCAGATCGATTGGTTTAACCGCCATTATCTTCTTGTCATTGGTTTTTCTTGATTTATTTTGTTTATAAATCGTCTTTCATATTAAATCTTTTTCTTTCTGATCAATTTTAATCGGTACATTCGCCTTCTTCTTGTTTGATTGAATAGTAAACAAATCAGCTGTTTCAGCGACCGCATTGTTGAACTATTGCTTATGCAAATTAGCACTCCGGTGAAACTGTAAGTCTGATTTCTGATTGGCCAAGCCTTTTCTTTTCTGTGACATCACAAACCAGGTACTTGCTACCCTAACTTCTCATTGGTTGACCTTAACATTGACCTGACATGTGACCCGCACGTGTATGAGGGGAATCTAGAAACTGATATATAAACAAGACAGTTAAAATTTGACAATATTTAGGTAATCTTAAACTTGGCTACAAATTCTGGTTTATTTGTTATAATAGACTGATTGTTGATAGTTTCAGTAGTTATAAGATAGCAGTAAAAGAAGCATAGCTTCATTTGATTATTATCAAGAAATTAGTTTCATAGTTGCATAAATAGTTAGATAGTATTTGGTATTATAAAGTTGATTAGTTACAGCAGTAAAGCAGGATTTAACATACAGCTTTTCTCTTCACAGGAAAACAATATTGTATTATAATTGTGTTGACCTCTTAGTATATTTAGTTGAAATTAATTACAGGTGTTGGAGATTGTAACTTTATTTAATATTTTCATTTCAGCTATTGGACATTTAGTTAGAAATTGATTATTAAATAATTGGACTTAGTATATTGGAGTCAACATTTTATTTCAGGAAAATGTATTTGTTGTATACCTTGACATTTTTATTCATCCTTGGAATTGTTTGATTTGTCTTAGTTGTTTGAAATACTTGAATATTATTTGCTTATAGCATTGTTGGAAAATTTGTGTGTGATTGTTTGATTGAATTGTATACCTTGACATTTTTATTCATCCTTGGAATTGTTTGAATATTGATTTGTCTTAGTTGTTTGAAATACTTGAATATTATTTGCTTATAGCATTGTTGAAAAATTTGTGTTTGATTGAATTTGAGTGAGGTGTTTAGTGAAGTACATTATACAGTTTCGAAAGTTAAATTCGGGATTTACGTTGTGGATTTCGACTTGGACAATTGTTATTAGTGAATGTGATTCGGTATATTTAGTGCTTAGTGACACATTGTGATAAGGATAATGAATGTTGGAAATAAATACGAGATGATGGAGATGGAAGATGAAGATAGCAAACTGGACATTGCTAGTGGTACTGTAGTGCCACAATTATCAGAGCAGGATTTAGCACTACTAAAGGCATTTCATCAGCTTAAAATGGATCCTGGTATATCAGGAGCTGAGGACTTAGCAACATTTTTGCACAAATTCAACAAGAAGGGACATTCTGAGACAGCGGACCCGAGTTTATTGGACTGGAAACCACCCATACCAACATCTGCAACTATGGCTCCTCATGTAGTAGTGGCATGTCCCAACCAACATTGAAAGTGGGTGGGTTGTATCATTACCCGAAATTGTCAAATTTCTTTGGAGAGGAAGGTAAAGGAGATACCACATATGCCACATTCAGATATGAGGTAGAGTCCCTGCTAGCTGATAAGGTATTCACTGAAGAGCAACTCCTCTTAGGAGTCCACAGAGCGCTGAAAGGAATGGCAAGTGACATGGTAAGAAGATTAGGCACAGGTGTGAGCGTCAGAGACATCATAAAGAAACTGGATAGTACTTATGGCAGCATTTAGAGTCAGGAAAGCATTATGAGAAAGTTGTATTCTTGCACCCAAGGAATAGATTCAATCAACTTATATTCAGCAAACCTTGAGGAATTGTATGCTCAGGCTGTAGAGCTTGGAGCTCTGGAACGTAATGAGGAATTACTGAAACAAGTTCTGTATCGGGGCCTTAAGACAGACTTAAAGCACATATCCCAATACAAGTTTGAGACAATTACCGATTATGATAGATTTAAGATAGAACTTAGGAAATTTGAAGGGGAACTGAAAGTCCCAGATCCCAAGTTAAAACCCTGTCATTCTGTCCTGAAAGTAGAAAGGGAAGATAAAAGTGAATTAAACCGCATAGAGGAGATGGTAAAGCAGCTCTCCGAGAAAATAGACCAATTAGAGAAGGCGAAAGAAAGTGAATACGAACCTAGAACTTACAATCAGTATGGTAATAGAGGATTAAGGAGAGGAAGATTCAACAGAGGAGGCTACAGAGGACACGAAAGAGGAGAGTACAGGCCAACCAGGCCTATGGCTTCAACAACATTTCAAGGTGCATGTTATAGATGCAATCAGAGAGGACAAATGGCAAGAAATTGTCAGATGGGCATGAACACCATCCCACCAACTGAGGATCAGGGGAGAGGACTGAATGAGCATTTAAATGCTTAAGTGCTCAGGTTGAGGGGTCAAACAGGAGCTCAAATAGCAGCAACAAAGATCCCAAACTGTTTGGAGATATTAATGAAGCAACTATTAATATTAATGGCCACCTTACTAGGGCACTTTTAGACACAGGTAGTGGATGTAGCTTAATATCGGAAACATTTTACTCGGACAATTTGAAAAAATTGGAATTACATCAGCTTAAGGAAATATTACAAATTGAATGTGCAGATGGAGCACCATTACCATACTTGGGTTATATTGAAGCTGAACTTAACATTGATAATGGATTACCGAAAGCGAAAACACATCATTGTTTGTTTCTGATTGTACCAGACACCAAATATGCTTCTAGGACACCAGTGGTATTAGGAACCAACATCTTAGAAGACTTACTGAGTGAATGTAGGGACAACTTTGGAGAACAGTTTCTTCAAAAATCTCAATTACATGTGTCCTGGTATCTTAGTTTCAGAACCATCATTCTTAGGAAAAAGAAATTACAACAAAATAACAACAGGATAGCAATAGTGCGTTGTGCTGTGTCCCATAAAGTTATGTTAAAGTCAAATGAGACCATCACTATTCCTGTTTATACTGATAAAGAAGTAGACCATAAGAAAACCAATGCTATATTTCAGGAGACAACTGATGCAACCTTGCCCAGTTTCATTGACATAACGCCTGGAATAGTGAACTATCATCACCCCCCATTTTGGCATACCCCAACTTTCAGAAACCTTTCGAATTACATACCGACGCTTCGGCGCAAGGACTCGGAGCCGTTCTCTACCAACAGCAGAGTGATTGCAAGAGAGTCATAGCATACGCTTCACGATCACTCTCCAAATCAGAAAAGAATTATTCAGCCTACAAATTAGAATTCTTAGCATTGAAGTGGGCAGTTACGGAAAAATTCAGCGATTATTTGGCCATAAATGACTTCGTAGTATTTACTGATAATAATCCACTTACCTATGTCTTAACTACTGCAAAGTTGGATGCCACTGGGCAAAGATGGGCAGCAGCACTAGGTCACTACAACTTTGATATATTTTATAGACCAGGAACCAAAAACGCGGACGCAGATGCAATGAGTAGATACCCCCAGGTGACGGAGAAGCAAAACAAAGAGGATAGGATGAAGATTGAAAACACCGTGGTTAGAGCTATTTGTAGCATTATTAACGTTCCATATTATGACACGCTTCCATGTATGAATGTAAACATTGTGGAAGCCACTGAAACCCCAGGACAACCCATGGCACAAATAGACATGAGAGAGATAAGACAGAGACAGAGAGAGGATCCGACTATTGAGAAGTGGAGAAAAGCAGTGATAGACCAGGCATTACCAACTAAGACATTCACCAAACAGGACCAGATCATGAAGAAGAATTTCAAGAACCTGAAAATGAAGAGAGGCATTTTGTTTCGCGAGATACAGGACGAAGACATGGTAAAAGAACAGCTTGTCATACCCGATTGTTTTAAAAAATGATATTCTGCAAGGTCTACATACAGATGCAGGTCATCCAGGCCGCGAACGTACACTTAGACTGATACGGGAACGCTTCTTCTGGCCATGTATGACGCCTGATGTAGACAAATTTGTTTCTAACTGCGATAGATGCCTTAGGAGGAAGAGCAACACACATTCTAGAGCTCCACTATTCAATGTGTCCACAACCTATCCGTTGGAATTGGTCTGTTTCGATTTCCTGACCCTCGAACCTTCTAAGGGTGGCTATGGCAATATCCTTGTAATCACAGACCACTTTACCAAGTTGGCGGTAGCTATACCAACGCGTAATCAAACTGCAAAGACAACTGCGGAGGCTTTCTATAATCAGTTTATAGTTCATTACGGCATACCGACACGACTCCATTCAGATCAAGGAGCCAACTTCGAATCAAACATCATTAAGGAACTTTGTAATATTACAAATATGCAGAAATCTCACACCTCTATTTACCATCCACAAGGAAACGCTGGACCTGAACGATTTAACAGAACACTTTTGGAAATGCTTGGAACTTTGGAAAATTCTATGAAACCTGACTGGAAGAAGTACATTAACTCACTAGTATATGCTTACAATTGTACTCCTCATGAGTCAACTAGAACTTCACCCTATGAGTTGATGTTTGGAAGGAAGCCTCGACTACCAATTGATGCCATGTTCGAAGAGGCTGGTGAAGAGAAGACCAAGAAGACGACTCAAGAGTATATTACAGACTTGAGAGAAAGGATTATTAAGACCAGAGCAATTGTGAAACAACATACAGAAAAAGCTAAACAGAAACAAAAGAAATACTATGACCGGAAGAAAAGAGGGGTGAAATTAGAACTTGGAAACCAAGTATTGGTAAGGATACTCTCACATGGGGAAGGCAAACATAAACTTGCCGACAAGTTTGAGGAAGACATTTATACTGTGGTAGAACAAGCAAGAGTCGACATTCCAGTGTACAAGGTAAGGAGTAAGGATGGGAGAGAAAAAGTGTTACACCGAAATCATTTGTTCCCAGTGAATGGCGGGGAGAAAACAATTGACGAAGAGCAACCTGAATTAGCAGTAGAGTCAGAGAAACCAAGTGAAAGGGATGCATCCGGAACTGACAACAGTGACGTCACAGATGAGTCTGATGATGAGGTTGGAATATATCTTGTACCAACCACAAGTGAACACGGGGACGCCTGTGAAGCCAACGGACATCATACAGATGGCAGCGATAATCAGATTGAAGAGGAGGAGATAAGTAGTGATTCTAATACAGTAGAACCACGAGAGGGCTCAGTAGATACTGATGTTTCAGTTGATATTCAGGGAGACATAGATACAGAAATTGAAGAGGTTGCTGACATGGAGGTTGTAACTGGAGGAGCGATAGAAGATACCGATGTTACTCAAGAGAGGGAAGAAACAGATGAAACTATGGAGACTACTGAAGTAGAAAGTGTAAATGCTGATGGTGATACAGTACAGAACACCACCGAAGATGAGACTGCCCAGAGGTCAGAGCCAAGGCGTCGAAGACAGTTACCGACAGCTCCACCGAGGAGATCGGAGAGGAAAAGAGGGATGCCAGATAGATACAAAGACTTTCAGACATACAGCATAGTGCATAGTATGCCATCTGATAGCCGTTTTCAAGCATTGGAAGCCATTATGGCATCTGGAGTTTTGAGCAATATGGACGTTGACACTGCCAGACGGGTTATAAATGCCATAATGCAATAGTTTTTGTGTGTATTTTAATCATATTTTAATGAAACATTATCTGAACACATAGCTAGTTTGAGATTTATTAGTATTGATGCGTAGTCGCATTGTTTTCAGGAGAGGACGAAGGCGATAATTTACAATTGGTTTACTTTTCAGATGGAAAGTCACTAATTTTGCATTTTTCTCATTTTTAGGTGAGGAAGAAGATTGTTATATTCATTTTTTTATTTTTTTATATAGATGCGTTACATAAAGCTATGAAGAAATAGTTGGGATGTTGACTGCTGTTTTGCTCGCTGTAGTAGTTGGGATAGTTGAATTAGAGTAGCTGTAGTTGTTGTATAGGTTGTTACTCTGACAGAGGTAATGACTGAATAGTTGTAAGTAGAAATTGGTATGAGGTTAAGCATAGGGTAAACCGCAACTGTATAGGGATATGTAGTGCACAGGTATTGTGTATAATTATTTTAAGGACGGCGTGTTAACTGTGTTTTTTAGAGAACACATGATCAATGAACACAACTAAATATTTTTTGACATAACAATGACGGGACGTCATTTTTCACAGTGGGGAAGTATGTAACCGGGTCATATTTTTCCATCTGATTTAGTTGTCTGTAGCATATACTTCAATAGCTGATTATTTCCCTTTTCATATATTCAGTTATTTCCCTTGACGCATATTCTAGTGCAATCCAGTTCTTCCCGCGCTTCAGGGATTATTATCCGTTAATTGATGTCACATGACCTAAACTCGTATGTTTGACCATTCCACTGCTCGGGCGTTACCTGAGAAGACATGTTTGTCTTATCCGAGTTTTCTAAACTTTATCTAGCTGTTTAGCTTTATTCATTTATTCTTCATTGAGAGTTTTGGGGAAGGTCAGTATTTCTTATGTATTGTTGCAATACTGCCTTTGGTCGTTTTGCAATTGTGTCGTGCATTGCTAGTTGTTATTTTATAATGAACGCACACCATGTGCCGTGCATGGTGTGTGAAATTCTAAATGGCAGCATCTTTATTTCTATGCAGAAACTCGTATTCACCTTATCATTACTCTATTCACCTATTAATATTGCAGTAACCATCACGTGAGACTGAAAGCTGTGTGGAGTGACCGGTGGATGCAGTTTGATCCACAATCGGTAGGTTATGTGAAACTGTTGTGATATTATGCATTTTTGTACATTCCTGCGTTAGAAGGTATTATCTAAGTAAGATTATATAATGGCCACTAGATACAATACAGACGAACGTTACGTAAAGTTTATTTAATTTACCATGAACATAAAAGTATCATTTAACTTACTAGGTGTTTAATTATATCTTTACATGTACGGGTTTATTCTTTCATTGTTATTTTGTTCTTATTGTATGTATGTGTAATTATGTCTTTTCAGGACTGTATTATTTCATCGTACATCCCATCTTGCTGTTCTACATCTTCGTGTTCTCAACTCTATTAATTCTTATATCTACAATCAGCAGGATTATACAATACATGTATTGACAGTGAATATCTGTGTTCCTCTTTATCTCTTATCCACCCTTGATAAACTGAACTAGCCGTGCCACGGACGCACTCGTCTATTCATATGTTTAATGGACCGGTAGCGCACGTGTAACAAATGGAGCCCAACGTAAAAGTTTCTCGAGAAAGTGTTAGGATTTATTAAATTTCATGCTGGTTGACAGTCAGTTTAATGTATTTGAAGTTAGATACACGGTTTTTAGAGCTTATCAGTATTGACTGAGTCAGTGTTTTTGCATTCATTTTAATTAACTTGCACTGCTATCTGGATATTTCGAGTTGTGGAGTAAACCTCATAGTGCCGTGGAAATCATCTGTCATCAGAGGAAGCGATACCTGCTCGTTCGTGTGTTTGTGGACGAAACAGATTACTATCGAGGAGAGCGTCCGTGTTTGACGTTATCATATTCTTTACACTGGCGAGTGTTATTCTATATTGGAGTTAACGTGATTCATCAGTGAGTACCTAGATGACGTCATTCATTTGGTGTTAGGAGCGATATAACATTACCTGGGAGACACGGACGCACTCGTCTATTCATATGTTTAATGGACCGGTAGCGCACGTGTAACATATGTATACTATAATCATGGATATGTTGTGATCTCGTAGATTCGTATCCCTAAGCAGAAAAGTCATTGCAAATACATTCAGTACACAGTTTACTTACATATTTTTCATTTAAACTAAACACTACCTTAAAGTAAACCAAGTCTGAAGCAACATTTGTTGATGCTTTGCAATGAAACATGTGCTTACAAAGAGAAGGTCAGTGATCTGGATCGTCTGGAGGTTTTCTCATTAGATTCGTGCTTCTGTGAATTCCTTCCCACAACATGAGCCTACGAAACAGTAGGGTTATGGAATGGGGAAGTAAGGAATTGTCTGGCTGAGTATTAAAATAACTATAAAGGTTTCACGGGACAACAAGGGGAGAAGAATGGAATAGGTGGAATCACCGTACAAGCTAAGAAACCAAGTGGTCACAGGACTTAAGGGGGGAAGGGCTGAATATCAAAAACAACCATGGAAACTTTAAGGGAACTAATCTACAAATACATTCGATTCTTCTTGAAGTGGCGGCACACTATGTAAATATCATTTTGAATGTCATCAGCTACACGCCATACCAAATGTAAATACACCATTTAGATAACCTTTGGACATACGTTGTGATTATGATCATTTATACGCTTGCATGCCATTGACATCAACGGAACTTTAAACATGGAACATGTGGAAAGTAACGGTGTGTCTTGTGACAATATATTTGTCGGTTCAAATAAATGCTTTACATGAAATTTCTCTCAATGATCTGCTTGAGCGTTTGGTGACATTGGAAGACTGGAAGCGGTATGTACTAATTTTGTTATTGTGGTTTTCAAAATGAGCTGTACTTGTTTAATCCGAATGTGGATGTATGAAGAGGTATCGAAGCTGAAGTTGATCGGATTTTAATGATATATATCAGCTGTGACCTAAACTTTCGGTCTAAATCTTATCAAGAACAGAGTCGTAGCCATCTTTTAGCGTTTTTGTTCAGTCAAGGGTTAAACAAAAGCCCATGAAAACAATATCTTAACGTAAACTTTACAAGGCGAGAAGAATGGAATGGGTAGAATCACCGTTCAAGCTAAGAAACCAAGTGACCACAGGACGTAAGGAGAGGGGAGGCTGAATATCCAAAACAACCATGGAAACTTTAAGGGAACCAATCTACAAATACATTCGATTCTTCTTGAGATGGCGGCACACTATGGAAATATCATTGTGAATGTCATCAGCTACACACCATACAAATGTAAATACACCATTTTGATAACCTTTGGACATACTAGATAAGCAAAACTCACCAATCTATCAATAAAACCGCACAATCTCGAAAACCTTATTTTCCGAATTAAGCGTCCCATTCTTAGCGTCAGTACCGAGACAAGAGTGATCTGATAAAACTATTAAATAGCTTACTCGATACAAAGCTACGAAAGAGCGGTGACGACTTATTTACTCGAAATGTCGTACATGTACGGAAGACGTTTAACAATAAAATGTTAATGTGTATTGTTGGACATGAGCTTATTACTATAATAGTCACATTCAGTCTTCTCGTGCCTGTCGAATGCAATTCCGTAAGTAAAGCAAAATTCATAATATTGTAGACAACAGTAGTATGTCAGTTTGTTTTAAATGAATAAGCAAATAACCTTTTATAAATAAGAAGTTATTTACACGAACAGAAGTCGAATAATAAAAATAAGCATATACTTGCATTTGTTTTTATCATTTGTCAAGTACTGAACCTGACCGATGTACAACAGAAGAAAAAGAACTGATGATATATCTGGATTTCTACGACAATGTGTTCAGACGATTTTAGTATTACTTTTATTGCAAGTATTTCAAACTTCCCTTTGTATTAGATTCAATCAATATTACAAAGCAGTTATGACTAAATCCTAGCATTGACAAAAGAAACATAAGACATAAATATTAACGAGTGGGGAAAGCGGAAGTATCGCCTCGACAAATTCAATAGCAAATAAATACACGTGTTCCACTATCATCACGTTGAAATAAGGATATTCCCAGCAGTAAATGCCGGCAACATCAAGTAAAGCATGTTGAATATAGACACATTAAACAACATACATTCTGAGTCGTTTAAAAATATTCACGACGACCTAATAGAAGAGAGAGCAGATGGACAATGCACTCAAAGGCACGACAAGAAGAGCAGAATACAAACATCAGACGCGTCCCTTCCGTTAACGGCTTGATTTACATCATGTAGTGTAAAAAACCCGCCCTATCGTCGCAAATACAACGAGGGAAGCGTGAATGTAAACTATAAACGAGTCGAACAAGAAGCATGAAGTAAGCTGCAGTATAAGAGAATCCGTATATCTCTTCATTAACCTTTAATGCACGTTATAGCAAATATTGGAACTGTACATGTCCATGGATCTTGTAAATCACACCACCATAAAAGTACTGATTTGAAAGTCATTGTGTCCTCAAATTGTAGTCGTGGTTGCTTGTGATAGGCATTTTTCGATTTTAGAATTGGCAAATGTTATACGAATATTATCAAATATGTCGTAGTTTTAGAGCTTAGTGGTTATAAGTACACACGGCTTGTGATCATTTAAGTCATACTCTGCCAAACAAGCTCTAAGAAAACGAACAAGTTGTGAAATGTAAGCCCCGTACGAAGCGGTAAACCTCCATCTAAATATAATGATTCGCAATATCAGATCCAAATTATCTCTTTTATAGATTAAGGAAAAAAACTATAAGATTTATGATATACAGTTTTAAATCGGGAAAACTGCAAAATCATTATAATAACTGAATGTATTTACTCAAAGTTCTCAAGGATATATTACACACACCATAGACGCAACGAAACGTTGTTCTATATTGATGAGACTATCCAAATAACGTACTGTAATATTAAAGGCACATAAGATGATCTGATGATATTTGCCTGTGTATCTGGTGAAAGACACGCCATTCCCAATAGCAATACTTAATCAACTTTGAAACTTATAACGAAGCAAATGCCTTATGAAACATGGCAGAATCGGCCCAATACACTTAAATCAAACATTTGATGTTTGTTCAAACGTATTGAATATTGCTAATAAATTAAGTAATATATCTTCTATATTAAATGTCTGTTAGTTAAATATGTGTTTACGGCTCTGTGTATTGAACATCGATTCCGTCATTTGTAGCTTTTTGCCGTTTTAAGTTATTTGCAATCGTTCTTAAACTCAAGACACTCTATAATTAAATAATATGCATGTACTGACGCCAGGTTGGGATAACATGTTAGATGATCCCAGTACAATATGTATAATTCGTAGATGCATTATTACACTGATGTTACTTGTTATGTTTTGACTAGTTAGTTTAGTCTGTAAAGCGAATAATATTGTGGTATATTGTGCATTAAAACATAAAGTGTTTAAGACGAATAATAACATAGGTTAATACGAAACAATTCATTTTAATTGTTCAACAGACGATATTGACTGTGATTAATTCTGCAATGTTAATGTTATAGTGGAGTATTATTAGCATTGGTAATCAAACTTACTTGCATACACCATTATTTACGAGAAACAAGCATTTTTGGTTTATACAATTAAGCAGATGTCAGCAATAAAGTCAAACAATACTTTTATCGTGAATACAACTTGATTATATAAGACTTCGCCCGAAAGCTCAGCATATCAGAATGACACATTTATAATAATACGATACTCTTTATTTAAATACCTTCTAAGGATAAAACCTCAGATAAGTTATCTCAAAAGATGTAAGGAACGTTCCATATTGCACTAATTCATGTTGCGTTCTTTGTTTAGATTGGCACGAAATATTCAGTTTGTTTACATTTAAGGTTGTGTGTTAATGCTTCACGCACAGGTAACCATTCTTAGTATATAAGGTCCATGGAAAGACGACAACTATTTTTATCATGTTTTATTTACAAATGTTGAAAAACCTGACAGAGCCAAACTACTCCATCCATTGGTATATCTTTCATGAAAAGTATTTTAAATGTGTTAAAATGCTCATGTTCATTCAACTTTGACACCGTACAGTTTATTTATTGTGATAATTTAGAAATCAGACACAGAAATTACATATACAATTTGACTTCCGTTTTACAAATGTTGGATAAGGTACAATGATGACCAAAACGGTATTTCCAGAATTAACATATTTTTAATTCTATAGGGATAAGATACTGTGTACTATTTATAGACATTCATCGTACACATATATGTTAACTTCCAAATCGTAGGACAAAGAATGGAATGACCAAACAGTATTAAAAAAATAGCTCTTTCGTGAAATGTAAATGTGCTATTAACGACCTATATCCAGTTGCTCCGGCTTCTGGCCAATGATAGAAACATATTTTACATAATTCTACGACTGGCTCCACCTGCAAATTGTTTTATATGTCCATGTTCTATTTGCATTACCCTTTGTTCGCCATCTCTCAAGTTGGTGAGTTATCAAGTGGGAAGGTTTCATTGACATTGTTCGTTTTATTTGATTGATGCTTGGGTGAATCCTTCAACCTTATTTGAACCCACAGTGGAAGCTATGTTAGTCATTTACTGTTCATAGATGAGACTTCTTTTTTCACTCATCATTCATGTTTGAGCCCCCTTTGCATTTGTAAGTGTCTACATTTATATATTGATTGGTGTGTCTCCTTATGCTTGTTTGATGGTTTTATCTGTTGTTTGAGGCATTTTCAGCTCGACGTCTTTATTCATTTTTATAAAGAGGCAGTATCATGTTCAATATATAGACTAAAGTCGTATCCGTGAAACGTATTTAAGTTTCTATTTATCGAACAAAGTATGTGACCATTAACAAACAGTAAGTCTACGCTAAGCTTTTCGCTAATAGTTTTCAATGTTTAACGGTTAGATGTTAAATTTAAAGAGCTACTTTGGTTATAAAACATTACGACATTTTTGCTGACATATATAATAAAAGTGTAATAATGGTGAGAAAACCTGTTTCATAGTCTTTCGCTCCGTAACTTAACAAGTTATTGGGTTTTGATCTCGATAGCTTTTAACGTGTTATGGGATAAACATTGTTGTGTGACGGTACCATAAAGGGGAGATGCGTGGCAATATATTAGTTTTAATCTACCCAAATTGCATTTCATTTTGCAAAAAAAGACTTTCTGAAAATAAACATTCTTTCAAATACGTTTTCATTTTAGAAAACACATTTAATCGTTTATGCGGAGTTCGTCAATGACAGCGATGTTTCTTCGAAGAAAGTTACAAGTTAAATTATATAAAATTGAGCGAAGACGCTTTTCACATTCATTAATTACATAACATATTATATGACGCTTTAATTAATACAATTAAAACAATATCTTTCATTCAATGGAATGCTTTGATAACGACCAATCTCAATCTTAAGTGGTGCAACACCACAACGGAATCTAACAAGAGCGCTTCTATGGCGTCTATATATAATGTGATTTTTAACATACGGTTCAGTTTCATATGAATGCTTGAATTGTCTGTATGTTCGTAGTTTATTTTCTCCATTATATATGTCATTGTCTGAACACTAATCTTATCTTACGCGTGAAGGGATGGATAATTACCACCGACTCATAGAAAAAAAGATAGCTAAGTAAATTTAAGCATTATGTAACAAAAATAAATTAGTGCATGTGGATAATATAATTAAGTGTGTAATAGTGCTCTACAACATATAGCGATCAGTTAAGAAATTGTTCAATTTAATCAAAGGACTAAAGGTCCTGGAAGGCGCTTCCAAGGCAAGACTGCACCTTGTCCATGTGATCGTATTAGAAATTAATACACGACTATTCGGTTGTTCATGGTCCATTGTAGGGTATGGAACAATACAAAACATGCAGTCGCCGATTTATCGTATACAGTTGAATCCATATAAACACATACTTAATAGTTTATGCGATAGCTCATTTATGTGGTATAATATAACAGGTGCATTTTCGTTTTGATATAAGAGAAGAACTCTATCAAATAAATAATTGATTTGTTGTTGTTGTAATTAGTTGAAAGTGTGTCTCGTTCCTATAAACTATGCGTGACCTACATGCACGCAGTACTGGACATATACAGAAAATATACTGTCATCATACACTAGACAATCATAACATCTTTACTGGCGACGAACAGTCGAAATTGGCACATTGTACTCTTCCTCATCATTACAGTAAACCTCAGTGAAAGACCACCTCAATAACACGACCACCTCAAAATTAAGAACACAATTTAAGTTCATTTCACCTTTTTGCTCTTTTTTCAACCTCGATATTAAGACCACCACAATAAGAAGATCACATTTCAAGTGTCCCAAAGTAGGTCTTATTATTGAGAAATAAAAGCATATTGGTTAGTTTTAACGTTTAATGAGCTTGTCATAACTTAGCAGTATAAAATCTTTGGCATACTCTATTCAAAATGGTTAACGAAATGTCTTGGACCACCTACAGCGATATGTGCGCTTAGAAACATCCATTTAAATAAAGACTTTGATGGAACGCTCCTTAACTTGCTAAATCGACATGCCATGACAAAATGTACCAAGACAAATACAAAATATTCAATATTTACCGGTCTAAAGTGTTAATCCGCCAGTACTATATCACATAGAGTCAACGTTACTGGATGTATCTGCTGTTGATTTGGATTGCATTAATCTATAAAATTAAAAATTCTAATGAATTGAACTGTCCAAAAAGTCGATATATTGTATTTCAAAAATACTAAATGGCAGGTTGGCTATTTCAATCATGGTATTTGGGCTGTATTTGGTGTTCTTAACTTGCGTATGAAACAGTGTAAAAAAATGTGTTTTCAATGACTTCGCTCGCAACCAATCAATCATAACTAAACTAATTGAAAAGATGGTTGGCGCAATTTGTGCAACATAAAACATTGCCGAGATGTTACGATTGCTGGTCACGCAAGATCCAAAATGGATTTCGGTAATTCACCGAAATTCAGTGGATTTTGGTAAGGTAACGTACCCCTTATCGAAAGGTTAACCAATCCGCGTCAATATTACACACGTATTTCGGTTGAACAGAAGTTGGTTTCGTGGTTTACGTAAGATTTGATTGGTTTACACCACACTGATATGCAAATAGCATATACATATATATTTTTTTATTTAGATTTGTACAAAGTACATCATCTATATAGAACATTTCATATATATACATATATACACAAAGTATTCACGTGACTGCATAGAAAATACATTACACTACAGTTAACACGTATTCATTAACAGTCGAGGATGAACAACTGAATATAAATACATCAGTTTATATTATTCAATACATTATTTCTTATAATTAAAGCTTTCTTGTAATAAATTGCCAATTTGCATAACATATTTTTATTTCTCAAGCCATGTTAGTACGGCTGCACCGAAAAAGAGATTAATTTCGCCGTGCGTGATACGTATTTCGCGTGTTTCAAGATTGGAATAAACAATAAAAATATTCGTAGACAGTTTTTGTTGCGGATCGCGGCAATACTGAAACCTTATTGGAGACAGTATAATTGTACAACAGCATTTCGAGATAAGTGTCAACAAACCAGTATATAACCTGACATATGCAGATTTATCAAGGTATGCAGGTGTATTGCCTATATCGGTGAATTATTGCAAGTCAATAATATGTTTTTCCTCTAGCATTGCTTTACATTTCACTTCTAGTACTTCGTCTGCATCTTCTTGTTCGGTTTCTTTCTCGTCAAGGTGACATATACTTGCCTCCAATCCAATTTTATAGATGTAATTAAAATATAGGGCTGTCAACATTCAGAATAAAGTGAAGTCGTTTGTGGTTCTTTTATATTATCCATTTATTACAAAAAATAATAAATGCACAATGTGAAAATAATCAGTGTCAAAGTACATAGTTTCTATAACCATAAAGGAATTATAGGTTTTTATATTTCATCATGAAATTATAATGTTTCAATTTTCTTCCATTGTATAAAGCTTTACACATTTTTAAATCAATAATGTAAAAAACATCATTATTCACTATAAGAAGGATGCTCTAGTCAGCGAAAATAGGGAAGAAAATAAAGATATTCTACCGGTAAGAATTTCGATATACCATGTGAACGTCATGACGCCGTAAGTTTTGTCTCCGGACTAGTTGTACGTTCCCGGTGATATTTGCTGCCTGTCATATATTGCAATACTGTTGATGCAATGTGTAAATAATGCAGAAATGATTATTTCATTTATTGATTGAATTAGTAAATCACTCACAATCTATAACTTATAGTCACTGTCAACTTTGTTTAGAATGATCATGCTTATGTTTGCAAGGAAACAGAATGTTTATGTATGAGTCATAAATAAACATGTACAAAGTGCTGTGTAGTTTTTCTATATTATAAATGTCCGGCCAAGGAAGGATGCGGTATTTATAAAACTATATCAAAGGACTGCAGTAACTAGGACGCGCTTCCAATGCAAGACTGCACGTTCTCCATATTATCGTATTTGAAATTAATACGCGACTATTCAGGTAAACACATTCGACAAAAATGACAAATAATGCAGAAAAGTCGATTACATCAAGACTCCCGTCATTCCACAATTGATATAACCATTATTCTCATTAAATATATAATAACATTGGAGGACTTTACATGTACTATTTTCTTGAGGCGATGGATATTGCGGTACTTCGATGAGACCATCCGGTTGATGATTATAGCATCGAGACGCTAAAGCGTCTGGTTAAAAACTGTGTAAACCATGTGTATCATATTATATATTCTAGATGAACCTGCGGAATAATATGTGCTAAAAATGAAAATTCCATTATACAAACATTTCAGCATATCAGAAAATCAAATGACACATAAGTATAACAACAGTAATTTAGTCACTATTACAAACAAAGTAGACTACGGAGCCCCTAAAGTGACATTCCATATCTCTGGAAATAATGAATACTTTCATTCGCTTGTTAGTAAAATGGAAAAACATCTGACAGGCAAATCAATTTACTACATTTGCAAAAGTGGATCAAAATGACGAAATACATTTTAAGTACAAAGACGATCGACATTGGTTTGAACTTTTAGAGACATTTATCATCAACACAATGTGAATAACAATAGTCGCACCGGTATCACCAGACAAATCGAAGCCATATATCTTATGATGTATTTCCTGTTTGTAAGCTGGGTACGTAAGTGTCACCTTCGTACAATCTCTATACCATGAAATGAACAACTATAGTACAAATATACATATACATATGTATGTATACAGGTTTATTTCATTTCAGTACAGTAAGCCATATGGCCCATGAGGACAAACAAATATATACATATATACAAACATACATCTATGAGACGGAGAAGGAACACTATAAAACATATACGAACATATAACGTTATAGTTGAAGAACAAACAGAAATGACTATGTAATAAAACATACATGCGGTAGCGAAAAAACATGTGTATGAAATAATAATACATATAAATACGCGTATATATACTATGTTATCAGTCATTACCATACTATCGTAACGAATGTGTAAGATCAATATTGTTATACTGTATGTAAATATAATACAATGTTATATGTGTATTTATTGTAAACTTCTTATCTTTATATAACATTGCGACATGCAATATTTTACATACATTTGTGAAGTCATTTAAAAAATCATGTGAAAATCATTTAAAACAAAGTGTACAATATGTTTTGTTTGATATATTCATATTACAATTTTAATTAAATATCTTTTCGTATTTCAAGCGCTTTGAAAATGAATACGCTTAATTTCTTCATAACAGTTTCGTTTTGATTTTCAAATAATTACCTCTATTTTAACATACTTGGTCTATCAGTAATAACTCTTTATATACAGTTCATTATAAAGTTCACATTCGAGAATGAAATGATACTCGTCTTCCAACTTATCGCAATAAAAACATTTTCTATTTTTTTTCTAGTTTTGGTCTTTGCCATCTGCCGGATTCTATTCTTAGGTTATGAGAGGATACAACAAGTCTAGTCATAGCAATTCTGAATTAAGGAATATTTAGAGTATTAAGGAATTTTTACACCACAATGTTTACATGTTCGTAATTCCTTTGTAATCATTAACCTTATTTAGGATTAATTTAAAACAATGGCAATTTCCAACTTTTCAGGTTTAATTTGTGTTTTCGCACGTTGGTTGACGGGTTGAGCCTCACAATTTGGCATAATCTGTCTTCACTTGATACATGTTTCATATTCACTCATGCATAAGTGTTTATCCGCATGTTTGCATATATACTGGTCTAAAGAGCTCAACCCGCCATACTGTATCTTGAGAATGTTCACTACATTACGTTTGAACGTGATTTATAAGACATTTGTCCACTGTTTAGAATCATTTGAATCATCAATGTCATAGTCCTCTGCGATCGAAATCAATGGATGATGTTTCCATTACATTTGTAAAAATTATGTGAAATACTACTGGTGGGTTAGCACTTTTGGCCTGTGTGTGTTGTCTTCAGTGTCTAGTAGGCCCATTGGATTTGCCAAATAAAAATTACCATTACAATGCACATATATAACTACATGTATAAATTCATATATAAATTCTTCCTCTCAAAATAATGTGTTGTTTCAAAGTATTTGCATACATATTTATTTAAGGCAGATCTTAACCAGCGTCGAATAAAAAGACATATTTAAAAAAAAAGGTCGCGTCTAAATCGGTACAGCGTTCAGATTACCGGGAGGTAAGATTAAATCGATTTCAAATTACCCCCAACGGCTTCATAATACACCCCAGCATTCTCTTATTTATGTTTTTTTTTAGATATTTATCCATCCAAATAATGACAGAAAAACTATCAAATGCTACATAAAATAAAAAGATTAGCATTAGAAGAAAGCAAAGAATTATAAAGATATGAGGAGCTTCAACATCGATAACAGCAATAACAGCTTGTAATAACATTAAATATTGATTGCAGTTTGAAACTAGGTTTCAATTTTGTATATTCACAAGTATAAATTAATTGTTAATTAATTGTAGAGTAATCTACACTGCGCAAGAGTGACATGAATTAAGTTCTGGTTACGCCCGAGGGTGTTATGCAATCAAATTCTGGTAACCCGCTTGTAAAATTGAAATCAAGTTCTGGTTACCCCGGGGCTGATATGAAATCAAGTTCTGGCTACCCCGGGGATGATATGAAATCAAGTACTGGTTACCCCGGGGATGATATGAAATCAAATTCTGGTTACCCCGGGGATGATGTGAAATCAAGTTCTGGTTACCCGGGGATGATATGAAATCAAATTCTGGTTACCCCGGGGATGATGTGAAGTCAAATTCTGGTTACCCGGGGATGATGTGAAGTCAAATTCTGGTTACCCGGGGATGATATGAAATGAAGTTCTGGTTACCCCCGGGATGATGTGAAGTCAAATTCTGGTTACCCCCGGGATGATATGAAATCAAGTTCTGGTTACCTGGGGATGATATGAAATCAAGTTCTGGTTACCCGGGGATGATATGAAATCAAGTTCTGGTTACCCCCGGGATGATATGAAATCAAGTACTGGTTACCCCGGGGATGATGTGAAGTCAAATTCTGGTTACCCGGGGATGATATAAAATCAAGTTCTGGTTACCCCCGGGGATGATGTGAAGTCAAATTCTGGTTACCCCCGGGGATGATGTGAAGTCAAATTCTGGTTACCCGGGGATGATATGAAATCAAGTTCTGGTTACCCCCGGGGATGATATGAAATCAAGTTCTGGTTACCCCCGGGATTATATGAAATCAAGTTCTGGTTACCCCCGGGATGATATGAAATCAAGTTCTGGTTACCCGGGGATGATATGAAATCAAGTTCTGGTTACCCGGGGATGATATGAAATCAAGTTCTGGTTACCCCCGGGATGATATGAAATCAAGTTCTGGTTACCCGGGGATGATGTGAAGTCAAGTTCTGGTTACCCGGGGATGATGTGAAGTCAAGTTCTGGTTACCCCGGGATGATGTGAAGTCAAGTTCTGGTTACCCGGGGATGATATGAAATCAAGTTCTGGTTACCCCCGGGATGATATGAAATCAAGTACTGGTTACCCCCGGGATGATATGAAATCAAGTTCTGGTTACCCGGGGATGATATGAAATCAAGTTCTGGTTACCCGGGGATGATATGAAATCAAGTTCTGGTTACCCCCGGGATGATGTGAAGTCAAGTTCTGGTTACCCGGGGATGATGTGAAGTCAAGTTCTGGTTACCCGGGGATGATGTGAAGTCAAGTTCTGGTTACCCCCGGGATGATGTGAAGTCATAACGAATGTTTGTGTATGATATTGCTTTGATTGTTCTTGAACAGCTGATACTCGGTGATTATAGTTTATACCGATGTAAATATTGTGGTCTACGGATGAATTAAATCTCGATTGATGTTCACCTTTATCTTTACCTCTCTTATAGAAGCGTGGATAGTGATGTTTATATTCTCCTTTTCCTTTCATGTTTCTCTTTCTAACGTATGTTCATTGACAATATTACTACAATTAATCAAGTTGATAAAACTTAAACGGACATTGATATTTGAGAAGATTGATATTAAGAAATGTCACTGCATGTACTTAAGTTATTAATTTCAGCTACACATTGTCAAAGTGTTCATGCTTTCATTAACGAAAAAAATACCATGTTCCGAACGCGCTATTTTGACATTTATTGATATAATAGAAATGTATATATTTTGGTTTGGGATTAAAATCAGGGACCATGAAATAGACCGATGAGCGCATCAAAGCATTTATAAAGTTTGGATGTCTCCTAAATATGAAGAAGTGGCGTAACCGTGGTCCAGTGGTAATGCACATCTAGGGTCGCAGCCGTTCGGATGAGACAAAAACCGAGGTCCCGTGTACGATGCTTATCGGGCACGTAAACGAACCATGTGTGTTCCTGGAACTGAGGCATTTTCTGTATGATGCACTTTCTTCAAAAATCAAAAATGACGAACATTTATCCAAAGTCGTCGACCATATGAAAAAACCGGTGGCGAAGATAAATAAACGCAAATATACACATAAATATGATGAAATCGCAAATTAATAGAAACAATACATGAACAAGTCAACTTGTAGAAAGTTCAGTTGATCGGGATTTGTTTACAGGTAAAGTCCGTTTTGAATCATGAACGGCTGTGAACAAACTAGGAGTTGGTAAACCAATGAAAACATGTTTTACAAAATATTGAAAATAGGCATCGAGTACACTGTAACGATAAACTAATTTTAATTCAACAGTACTGAAACATCAACAGAGATATAATTAGTAGCATTGCGGTAACCTTAAGTGTCTAGCGATATTTTGAAATTGTCTAATGTATTATCTGAAAGTCAATGTGATTTATATGTATGTTTATGCTACGTTATTCCACAGGGCAGTAGCCGCGAACTTTTACCTGATACACCAGTATATGATAGAATTATGTCTGATATGGTAAAAATCTCCGCAGAAACAGGTGATAATTGTAGGTATTTGGTATTAGGAGACATGAACAGCAGGATCGGACGTCTAAATGATTTTGTACAAAATGACGAAATAGACCCAAATGTAAACTATTTACCTGATGTTTATTATACAGATGTTGCTTTAAATAGATCGACGGAAGACGATGTTGTTAATAGAAATGGTCGCACTTTAATCGATTTCTGTAGGGAAAGTGGATTACGGATTATGAATGGCCGTGTATGTAATGACCCAGGCAATTATACATTTATTGTTCACACTGGTAAAAGTTTGATAGACTATGTTATAGCTAGTTCTTCCATGATAGATATGTTTCAACATTTTGTTGTAGAGACGCCTAATTTGTTGTCTGATCATTGTACTGTTTCTTTCAGTTTAAAATGTAACGGTAACCTGACGGATCAGTATATCACGAACGATAGTAGAAGTAAAGTTAACTTCGTTTACAAATGGGACCCAACGAAAGCAGATATATAAACAAACGTTAAATTTTTTAATGTTTTCAAACGTCGATACAATCTTTGCAAAATGATTTAAACATTTCATGTAACCCAGCAGACATTGATTTGAATGTTGAGAAATTTTCTGATGTTATGAGTACTGTTTGTTCACCTTTATTTGGTAAGCGTATTTTTGATAATCCTGATTCGAAGAATAAAACTCCGAATAAACCATGGTTTGATAGTGAATGTACGGATAGAAGGAAACAGTTTTACATCGATGTAAATATTTATAACCAAAATAAAACAGATAATAATTGTAACAAGATGACACATTCTAGGAAAGATTATAAACATATGATTAGAAGTAAAAAATATTTACATAGAAAAACCAATACTGAAAAATTCGTAAATGCTAGGTATAAAAACGCAAAATTATACTGGAAGATGCTCAAGGACTCTGTCTGCAATACAAGTCCGCCAAATATAAGTGTTGATACATTTGCTCGTTATTTTAAAGCAATTAACAATCCAGAGAGTCAATTTTATCAAGCTGATGATGATGTGTTGTATTTTAATGAACGATATTTAAACGGAGATATACAAATTATGTTCAATGAATTGAACGAAGAAATTTCACTTTTAGAAATTAAGAAAGCTACTAAGCAGGTAAAATGTAATACCGCTAGCGGTCCAGATTTGTTTCTGAACGAATTTTTCTTACATGGTGCAGACCAACTAAACAGTTATTTTTATGTTTTATTCAATAGTTGTTTAAACAAAGGTTATTTCCCTGAGCAGTGGAGCCAGGGTTTTGTTGTTCCAATTCATAAGTCAGGGTCTACAAACGACCCAGCTAATTATCGTGGCATTACACTACTTAGTACTTTGGGAAAACTTTTCACCCGAATTTTAAACAACAGACTCGATAATTGGGCTGAGCAATACTCCGTTTACATTGAGGCCCAGACAGGTTTTAGGAAAAACATGGGTACGACCGATAACATTTTTGTTCTAAATAGTCTGATAACTCATTGTTTAAACAATAATCATAAACTGTATTGTGCGTTCGTTGATTTTCAAAAAGCTTTCGATTTTGTGGTTAGAGATGTTTTATGGTTTAAATTATTGCAATGCGGAGTAAGAGGAAATATATTAGACGTAATTAAATCTATGTATAATAATGTTAAATCACAAATGAAAAGTAAGAATAATTTAAGTGACTCATTTTCTTGTAATTTAGGAGTACGACAAGGCGAAAGCCTCTCACCTTTTCTTTTTAGCATATATTTAAACGATTTGGAATAAACTTTTATTGATAAAGGAATAGAAGGTATTGATATGGGAATGATAAAGATATGTCTTTTATTATATGCAGATGATATTATAATTTTTGCGAAAAGTGCAGATGAATTGCAACATTCTTTAAATATTTTATCAGATTACTGCAATAGATGGAAACTTAGAGTTAATCCAAGTAAAACGAAAGTTTGTGGTAGATTGCCACAAAATTTATGTTTTATGTATAATGATCATGAGTTAGAAATTGTTACAAGCTTTGAATATTTGGGTGTATTATTTACTTCAGGGGGTTCGTTTTATGAGCATGACAAGTTATTAGCTGGACAAGCTTTAAAGGCGATTTTTAAAATGAATAAATATCTGTATAAGTTCACTGATCTGTCACCTAAACATACATTAGAACTATTTGATAAATTAATCATGCCAATTTTAACCTACTCTTCAGAAGTTTGGGGCTTCCATAAGGCTCTTCAAACAGAACGGACTTATTTAAGTTTTTGTAAGAGATTATTGGGCGTTAAAGCAACCACTCAAAATGATTTTGTATATGGTGAACTAGGGAAACAAAGTATTGATTCACTCAAATTTTTTAGTATAATAAAATACTGGTTAAAAATCTGTAAATTATATTAAACATGCATACTTAATGCTGCAAAACGACATTGTAAGTAGACCAACTAAAATTAACTGGGTAACAAATGTTAAAACAATTCTGACTAAACTAGGTTTCGAACACGTGTGGCTAAACCAAGGTGTTGAAAACAAGGAATATTTTCTTTTACTTTTAAAGCAAAGAATAAGAGATATATGGTTGATCGATTATAACAATAGGTTAGAAGATTCCACGAGAGCTTTATTCTTTAGAACAATAGTTAGTACAAATTTTAGCAAATATCTAGATGTTATCACAATCCGTAAATACAGAATAGCATTATCACGCTTGAGAATGTCATCACATAGACTAGCCGTTGAATCTGGTAGATGGAGAAAACCTTTAAGTGTCCCGTTAAATGAACGTATATGTCCATTCTGTAACATCCTAGAGGATGAATATCATTTTGTTCTTGTATGTAACATTTTGAGAGAATTGCGCATAAAATACATAAAATCATTTTATTGGAACCGTCCCTTTTAAGTTCATCGCATTAATGACGACAAAAAATGCATCAGAAATACGAAATTGAAGTGTATTTGCACATCATGGATTTATTAAGCGCCAACAACTTCATAACGAGTTGTAATAGTATTAGTAATTTGGTTTAAAAATGTTTAAATGGTTACACCAAAATTGCCGATATTGAATATACTACTGTCTGTTATATTTAAAATTGTATAATTATTATAATATAAGAAATGTATTTATATATGTGAATGTATGTAAATGTGTATGTATAATTCTTTGTTTCATATAAGTGATAACGTCGATGGAAACTACTAATATGTACATTTTATGTATATTTAATGATTGTTTCATGTACATGATCACCGTGCGATGCTTTACAATTTCGTTTCGGTAGAGCACACATGCAATTGGTGACTGTACATTTTAAAATTGCTCGATCATTATAGGTTATGCGCTCTTTGTAAGGGCCATTTCCTTGATGATCCATTTAGATGTTCTAGGAGTTACCATTGACGTTAAATTATTTTATATAATTATGTAATTATGGATATGAATTGGATGCTTTGTTTTTAACATGTATTTATCATTTAAATTATTCTGCCTCCCCCAACAGAGATGAACCTCATTTATTTACCATTTCATTGTATCTTCTTGTCACGTATTGCTATGTATTATTTTCTATGTTATATTGATGTTTTGTCAATAACCTTTTATGGGTTTAAGTACAATAAAAGTTCTTCTTCTTCTTCTTCTATTTTCTATTAATAACGAACGAGAAATATTGCTAACATTTAAATTATTCAATTGTTTCACGGTTCTTAAAACAAATCAGTAGTTCTTTCTGTAAAATAAATCGATGAACAGATTGAAATACTAATGTAAGACGGCATTTAAAACGAGATAGTATTTGCATGTTTTGTTTTGGTCTTAAACTAATGTGTATGGTAGGGACAATTAAAATTATGTGGGCATTTATGTGTTTTACAGTTATTTTCAACCTGTTTCTGTAAAATGGTAATTAATTTGAATACAGACAAACCTCTATAATAAGACCCCCCATTCGTCCCTTGAAACCGGTCTTCTTATTGAGGTTGAATAAAGAGTAAAAAAGTGTAAGTTAAGTTGAAAATTGTGTTCTTAATTTTGAGGTGGTCTTTAAGTTAGGTCTAACTGTACTCGGTTTTCTTTCAATTTCTTGTTCTGTCAATTCTTTTATTTTTACAGCGATATTTCTAGTTTTCTGTCGGCAGAAATCATTAGTTTCCTTTAGTACCTCTTAGTAGCTTGTTGTGCCTCTTTGTGCCTCTAAGTAGCTCTTTGTACCTCTTTGTGCCTCTAAGTAGCTCTTTGTACCTCTTTGTACCTCTTGGTGCCTGTAAGTAGCTCTTTGTACCTCTTTGTGCCTCTAAGTAGCTCTTTGTACCTCTTTGTGCCTCTAAGTAGCTCTTTGTACCTCTTTGTGCCTGTAAGTAGCTCTTTGTACCTCTTTGTGCCTCTTAGTAGCTCTTTGTACCTCTTTGTACCTCTAAGTAGCTCTTTGTACCTCTTTGTACCTCTTTGTGCCTGTAAGTAGCTCTTTGTACCTCTTTGTACCTCTTTGTGCCTCTAAGTAGCTCTTTGTACCTCTTTGTACCTCTTTGTGCCTCTAAGTAGCTCTTTGTACCTCTTTGTGCCTCTAAGTAGCTCTTTGTACCTCTTTGTACCTCTTTGTGACTGTAAGTAGCTCTTTGTACCTCTTTGTACCTCTTTGTGCCTGTAAGTAGCTCTTTGTACCTCTTTGTGCCTCTAAGTAGCTCTTTGTACCTCTTTGTACCTCTAAGTAGCTCTTTGTACCTCTTTGTACCTCTTTGTGCCTGTAAGTAGCTCTTTGTACCTCTTTGTACCTCTTTGTGCCTCTAAGTAGCTCTTTGTACCTCTTTGTGCCTCTAAGTAGCTCTTTGTACCTCTGTGTACCTCTTTGTGTCTGTAAGTAGCTCTTTGTACCTCTTTGTACCTCTTTGTGCCTGTAAGTAGCTCTTTGTACCTCTTTGTGCCTCTAAGTAGCTCTTTGTACCTCTTTGTAGCTTTAAGTTACTCTTAAAAGCCCTTAGTAGTTCTTATACACTTTCATTGTCTCTTATTGACTCTTAGTAGCTAAAGTGGTGTTTCTTATGTCGTATTGTCTATCAATATCTCGTAGTGGCTCTCAGTAGTTCGATGGGTGCTTCTTACATATTACAGTCTCTTACTGGCTCGTTGTTAGCTGTTAAGTGCCTCGTTGTTGTCTGTTAACTGGCTCGTTGTTAGCAGTTAAGTGGCTCGTTGTTAGCTGTTAACTGGATCGTTGTTAGCTGTTAACTGGCTCGTTGTTAGCTGTTACTAGTCTTTAGTACCTCTTAGTGCTATGTATTAGCTCTAAGTGACCTTCGATAGCTCTTAGTGGATATTAGTAGGTGTTCAGACGCAAATGCACAGTGACTCTCGATGCAAGTGATTATACTACCTCTGGGAAGAAATTTGACTGGTTTCGATTAGTCCAGTTAATACCGACAACACATGACCCATGAAATGTCACATGACTTGTAATAGAAGAGGTGTATTAAGAATTGTACCGAAATTGACATTATTTATGTAAAATCACGCAATCATGTCAACACAGAATTATTAAATATTCTAAATCGTCCAATTGCTGAAGTTGAATATCCTCCACTCTTCAGCATTATAGGATGAGGACTATAAACTCTCTATGAAAATAAACAATTACAAAGTCTTTCAGGTTACAGTTTAATGGCGTATATATATATATATAAAAAGGAACTATGGTTGAGACGCGTCTTTTTCGTTGATTATATATCTTGGACAAGGGGAGTAACTCGTACACACTAATTAATAAGTACTCACAGAGTAATCGTTCACAAGTTGTTGTAAAATTTAAACGAAATCCCCGAATATCAGTCGGAGGCGGGAATTCATCATTGACGACAACATTAACACTGCTTTGATTTAACAAATGTTTTAAGAAAACTGAAAAGGGTATTATTTTAGTAATTTTGCTGATTCATGAAACTTAATGTAATACGATCGTCATAATGTGTTTCAAAGCATTTAGTGTAAAAATAAAAACACATACATTTCAACAAACATTACATTTCCGTTGAAAAATACACATCTTGTATTTATTTTAAATAATGTTCCAATCTTAAATGTTTTTTATCATAAAACCCATAAATTAAAATCAAATAAAGCAAGTTGTATATTGGCATTATCAAGAAACATGCATTAAGTTATTTTTAATATATCAGTTAATGCATTGTTTCCATAATTTTAATATTCCTCATCTTCCTCATCGTCTTCTCCTTCTGTGGAGTCGCATGCAACTTCTTCATAGTCTTTCTCCAGCGCTGCCAAATCTTCCCGAGCTTCAGAGAACTCCCCTTCCTCCATCCCTTCGCCGACATACCAGTGTACGAAAGCTCTCTTTGCATACATCAAGTCAAACTTGTGATCGAGACGAGCCCAAGCTTCAGCAATAGCAGTTGTGTTGCTCAACATGCAAACAGCACGTTGGACCTTAGCAAGATCTCCGCCTGGTACCACAGTTGGAGGTTGGTAATTAATGCCGACCTTGAATCCAGTGGGGCACCAATCGACGAACTGTATGGTTCGCTTTGTCTTAATGGTGGCGATGGATGAATTCACATCTTTGGGCACGACGTCGCCTCTGTACAACATGCAACAAGCCATGTACTTACCATGCCGTGGGTCACATTTCACCATCTGGTTCGAAGGTTCAAAACAAAGGTTTGTAATTTCAGCAACGCTTAGTTGTTCATGATATGCCTTCTCAGCCGATATAACAGGGGCGTAAGTTGCCATCGGGAAGTGTATTCGTGGATATGGAACCAAATTAGTCTGGAACTCCGTTAGGTCGACATTTAGAGCGCCATCAAATCTCAACGATGCGGTGATTGAGGACACAATTTGTGCAATCAGTCGGTTAAGATTGGTGTATGTTGGTCTCTCAACGTCAAGGTTACGTCTGCAGATATCGTAAATTGCTTCGTTGTCAACCATAAAAGCGCAGTCAGAGTGTTCCAACGTTGTGTGTGTTGTCAATAATGCATTATACGGCTCGACAACTGCGGTTGAAACCTGAGGTGCAGGATAAATAGCAAACTCAAGTTTCGATTTCTTTCCGTAGTCCACGGAAAGACGTTCCATCAGAAGAGACGTGAAGCCCGATCCAGTACCCCCACCAAATGAGTGAAACAGCAGAAAGCCTTGCAGACCAGTACATTGGTCAGCAAGTCTTCTTATTCGATCAAGGACTAAGTCCACGATTTCCTTGCCAATGGTGTAATGACCTCTGGCGTAATTATTAGCGGCGTCTTCTTTGCCAGTGATAAGTTGTTCTGGGTGGAACAGTTGGCGGTAGGTGCCGGTACGAACTTCATCTGAAATAAACACGTTAATGCAAAACTAGTAGGGAATCAATTATCTTAAAAACACAATTGAAGTAAAAATCTAGTTCTGAATCAATACATTGAACACTGTACATCCCAACGTGTTCGTATTGCTGTACACAGGTCTACCATATCATACTACAATGATATAACTTAGGTTGAACTGTTACCGATTTACCAATGATGTAAATTGACAAAAATGCACCAATTCAAATTATGGCATTTTCCATATCGACAACTTTGTATCGAGAGAAGGCCGCATCTCAAACTCGCTGGTCTCCCTTTACGTAAAGAACACGGACATTTGCCAATACAATTATTATTGACCGAATGTTGTTATTTCATTGGTGTTCTGTATTAGATATTGACATTGTGCTTGTTATATTTCAGACAAATATGGCGTGAAATAAATAAAATGAAATACGACAAACTAATTTGACGGACTTTGTTTCACATGTAACCTCCAACAGAAGTTTGACTGGATCTGAGCAAATCTTAAATCAAATCATTGCCATCATCAACAATCACGTGACCCATGAAATGTCACATGACATTTAAACGATAATGGAATACCCGAATGTTCGTGAAAATACCATACGGTTAATGTGCTTCAATTTGGTAAATTTATGGAACATATCGAGGGTTCAGCGCAAGACTATCCTAACTCCTATGTATTTTATATAGGAGTTAGTATAGTCTTGCGCTGAACCCTCGATATCGATTGTACAGTTCTAAAATATCCAGAATATGCATATTTGGCTTTATAGCTCGTAAAGAAATTTCGGGAACTGGTCACATGACGAATTCTTTTGAGGTATCAACTTTGCATTAAAGCAGAATTTTATAACATTTGCAACTACAGCCGGACCTCGTTTATTCATTATTATATCCGAATACTTGGCATCATCTAAAATAAATATCGGGTCCCGATGCATTTTATGCACGTCGAATTGAAATGGTCTATCGAAACTATGAATTACTCGAAATGAAATTTCGTACTCAATGAAATCAATGAATGAGGTCTGACTATTTTTTAAATGCTGATATTACAATAATTTCAGTTAATTAATTTGTATGTGTATCTTCTTACCGACGACGGTTGGTTCAAGGTCGATGAACACAGCTCTTGGAACATGTTTCCCAGCTCCAGTTTCGCTGAAGAAAGTATTGAAAGAGTCGTCTCCCCCACCAATCGTCTTATCGCTCGGCATTTGGCCATCTGGCTGTATACCATGTTCTAGACAATACAACTCCCAGCATGCATTGCCTATTTGGACACCGGCTTGGCCAACATGGACAGAGATACATTCACGCTGTAATTGTGAAGAAAATATATAATTCCAGGCGTGGCAAATACAGTTCATCCTCGTACAACATACTATTCGAATACTTGGTATCATCCGAAATCAATTTTGGGACCCGATGAATTCGACTGAACGAAATCCGACTTTTTGTCAAAAGTACATATTAATATACACTATTGTTTGTGAACAAAACAACATTTAGCTGAAGTGTAATGTTCATACAACTTAAACTATCACGCTATTTGGCTTACTCCTTGTTTGCTGGCCAATGCTCGTACCAAATTCACAGATTGCGAACTTTGATATCAAAGTCTGCAGTCTCACGCATGGCTCCAACCCACGTTATTCGGATAAGGGGCCGTTCTCTCGACCCTTAGACTTTTATGCTTCCCAGGAATAAACAACACATGCGTGCTGTTCAAGTTGATTCATAACATTGACTCAATTCGTACGAGACAAAAACTTCTACAAAGAGAGGAGAGTCATCCAAAGTCGTATTATTCATTTATTTTCGCCATTTGTATTGAAACAGAGAACTGCTTCAATAACAGAAACAGTGTGTAATAATTGCGTTCCATGTTTGGCAAATTACCGGACTTGATAAGGCTAAAATTTATGCTAAAATAACAAAATCACTTTGTTATCCTATCCTTGTTCAAAAATCTCTCAAGTCTAACTGAATGGTACTTTTCTAGGCTCTCAAAATTCTGGAAAATCCTCTTGGTGTTTGTATTGCATTATTAACTATTTAAATACCATTCCCATGAAACACTTCATACAGTATCTGTGCAACTTTTTGTCCATTTCACTTTTCAATACAACATATTATTGGTTTAAATTAACATTATATTTTATAATCATATCAACACGAATGCAATATTTTCTAAGTAGTGTGTACTAAACACAGTCTTGTTCATTAACAATGTATACAAACAGATATACGAACACTGATGTTTATTCTCGATTATAAAATGAACGAAAATTTCACTTACCATTTTGCAAGTATACTATAACTATCCAATTAACTAGATGGTTTCGTGAATGGGAACATTGCATGCAATGCCGTTGCTAACGACGCTTAAAGTATTTATAACAAACGAGAGCAATCATCAAAGGAAGTTTTACTGTATATGAAGCTTATAGGCCAACGTGTGACGGTACAAAATACATGTATCGGTATGCAGCCAGTATATGGTACACTCGGACCTCGTTCATTCGAATTCGTCGGGTCCGGAAATTTTATTTCGAATAATACATGGTTTCGAAAAGCCCATATCAATTCGACACGTACAAGTTGATACATCGGGACCTGCTATGTATTACAGATGATACCGAGTATTCGGACAGAAGGTTGTCCGACTGTATAACAAAGTTGAGCTTTTTTTATTTTAATTTGGCTGTTTATTACTTTAGTTTTATTGCAAGTTAAATGCTTTCTGTTATGTTTCATGATTCTCTCAATACGGTTTTGCAGCAAAATATGTCGTTAACAAACCATAATTACTTTTTTGGACTCGCTGATCGCTGTTTTCCCATTGATTGAAATAGTGTTCTAATATATTGCATTAACGTTGTATAACCCAGTAAATAATGAAATATTGTTTCCTTTATACGAATATCATTTTGCTGGTAATATTTATCCATACTATTTACACATCTCATTGATTTGTCACGTGGTCGAAGCAAGGCGATATACAATGTTTATTTATATTTGATTTACAATAATGACCGTAACATTCAGAATGCATCTAAACATGGAACCTTAAAGTGCAGAAGCTTTAAGATAATTATCCCTTAAAGTACAGTCGTACCTCGTTCATTTCGAATAGCTCATTCAATTCGACGTGTATCAGAAGATACATAGGGACCTGATATTTATTTTGAAAGATACCGAGTATTCGGATAGCAGGTTTTCGAATAATCGAGGTCTGACTGTATATATGCAGCAGGAAGTTAAAGATTCAATTCGCGAACTGTTGACTGGAAACACAAACTGCATATTTCTTGCTCCTACATTAAGTTTGAGAGGATGTATCAGGACCAATCCTCTAGCCCGACATCCCGGAGTAGTGCAACGCTGATTCAGCTACCAACAGTTAAATTGAAGTTAGTCCCGGAAAAGTCTGTTTTTAAAGTTCATCAGCATCAGACAAGTGAATACAAATAAGCAAAAGTAGTTTATACAAACCTGATCAATTAGGACCACGTGATGTCAGATAATGGACTCACAAGCTCCAGTGTCATGGTTATAAGTAAATTCAACAATTTAGACATCAATTTTAACTTTGCGAGATGAGAGCTTTTGAATTATACACGATATGTGTCAGTGAAGAAATCAGCAATTGTCCAGTTGTAAGTCAAACCTTAGAATCCCACAAACACGTACATGTGGTTATTAATTATAGATTGACGGTTTATAATTGTGTTAAGTTTATTTCTTACTAAATGGACCGATATTCTCCGACAATTAGCCTCACATGTCGAACAAGTCAAATGTTACATTACCATATTAAGTCATGGTAAAATGTCTTTGAACAAATATCTAGAGCCCTGTGTATATATTTATTATTGTCTGCCGAATTGTTTGACCAATACATTTATGTCCTGCATCTCTCCAGAAGAAAAGAAAATATGTGGGACATTATTTAGAATATGACATCGAGTCCAACGGTCTTGTCCAAATCATCTTGAGCAAAGTCATGCCCCTTGACGTAGTTAAGGGCGCCTCTGGAATACTGTAAATGGTGTTGTGCATATAAAATTACGAAATAATCAAAATGTTATAGTAATCAGAATATTCAGTAATGGACTTGCTTGCCTGCGAATCTGACCTAGTTAGGTCAAATAACCGCCATAAGTTACTGAAATACTGTTTAATTACGGTGTAAAAACTAAAGCAGACAAAATGTGTATCAAAATGAACCATTAAATCAACTACATGAACACCAGTTCTATTTTTAGACTGGTTTTTTTTTCTTATTCCTTTCATGGCGGTATTTGTTTCTCTCAGTTATTAAATCCAGCAATAACCGCACAGAGATTGTATGGTATTTATCTAACAATCCAGCTATAACCGCACAGAGATTGTATGGTATTAATCTAACAAACCAGCTATAACCGCACAGAGATTGTATGGTATTAATCTAACAATCCAGCTATAACCGCACAGAGATTGTATGGTATTAATCTAACAATCCAGCTATAACCGCACAGAGATTGTATGGTATTAATCTAACAATCCAGCTATAACCGCACAGAGATTGTATGGTATTAATCTAACAATCCAGCTATAACCGCACAGAGATTGTATGGTATTAATCTAACAATCCAGCTATAACTGCACAGAGATTGTATGGTATTAATCTAACAATCCAGCTATAACCGCACAGAGATTGTATGGTATTAATCTAACAATCCAGCTATAACCGCACAGAGATTGTATGGTATTAATCTAACAATCCAGCTATAACCGCACAGAGATTGTATGGTATTAATCTAACTAACCAGCTATAACCGCACAGAGATTGTATGGTATTAATCTAACAATCCAGCTATAACCGCACAGAGATTGTATGGTATTAATCTAACTAACCAGCTATAACCGCACAGAGATTGTATGGTATTAATCTAACTAACCAGCTATAACCGCACAGAGATTGTATGGTATTAATCTAACTAACCAGCTATAACCGCACAGAGATTGTATGGTATTAATCTAACTAACCAGCTATAACCGCACAGAGATTGTATGGTATTAATCTAACTAACCAGCTATAACCGCACAGAGATTGTATGGTATTAATCTAACAATCCAGCTATAACCGCACAGAGATTGTATGGTATTAATCTAACTAACCAGCTATAACCGCACAGAGATTGTATGGTATTAATCTAACAATCCAGCTATAACCGCACAGAGATTGTATGGTATTAATCTAACTAACCAGCTATAACCGCACAGAGATTGTATGGTATTAATCTAACAATCCAGCTATAACCGCACAGAGATTGTATGGTATTAATCTAACTAACCAGCTATAACCGCACAGAGATTGTATGGTATTAATCTAACTAACCAGCTATAACCGCACAGAGATTGTATGGTATTAATCTAACAATCCAGCTATAACCGCACAGAGATTGTATGGTATTAATCTAACTAACCAGCTATAACCGCACAGAGATTGTATGGTATTAATCTAACTAACCAGCTATAACCGCACAGAGATTGTATGGTATTAATCTAACAATCCAGCTATAACCGCACAGAGATTGTATGGTATTAATCTAACTAACCAGCTATAACCGCACAGAGATTGTATGGTATTAATCTAACTAACCAGCTATAACCGCACAGAGATTGTATGGTATTAATCTAACTAACCAGCTATAACCGCACAGAGATTGTATGGTATTAATCTAACTAACCAGCTATAACCGCACAGAGATTGTGGTATTAATCTAACTAACCAGCTATAACCGCACAGAGATTGTATGGTATTAATCTAACAATCCAGCTATAACCGCACAGAGATTGTATGGTATTAATCTAACTAACCAGCTATAACCGCACAGAGATTGTATGGTATTAATCTAACAATCCAGCTATAACCGCACAGAGATTGTATGGTATTAATCTAACTAACCAGCTATAACCGCACAGAGATTGTATGGTATTAATCTAACAATCCAGCTATAACCGCACAGAGATTGTATGGTATTAATCTAACTAACCAGCTATAACCGCACAGAGATTGTATGGTATTAATCTAACTAACCAGCTATAACCGCACAGAGATTGTATGGTATTAATCTAACAATCCAGCTATAACCGCACAGAGATTGTATGGTATTAATCTAACTAACCAGCTATAACCGCACAGAGATTGTATGGTATTAATCTAACTAACCAGCTATAACCGCACAGAGATTGTATGGTATTAATCTAACAATCCAGCTATAACCGCACAGAGATTGTATGGTATTAATCTAACTAACCAGCTATAACCGCACAGAGATTGTATGGTATTAATCTAACTAACCAGCTATAACCGCACAGAGATTGTATGGTATTAATCTAACAAACGCGAGCATGTATGGTTTAACAGATTGTTGAAACTGTCCGAGTTTAACAGAATATCATCGATTGCTTATAGGAATATTCCAATCTAAAATTAAACCTTATATGTCACAACAACCTGACTTTGTTCAATTCATTAGGCCGATTTAATGGTATGAAATGACATTGTACTATACGTTCCTTTACTTGATATAATAGTCATGTTCTTCATCCCCCGCCCGTTTAGGCCAATGCTTACTGACTTTCTTGACCTGTTCCGTGGTGTATTCCATCCATTTAACACGTTCCCTTTTTTGTCCTTCTTAACTATTCGTGGTTGTTTATGATTGTCAGTCAGACAATTTCTTGTTCCCCAATTCCAATACTTGTTTACAGTTGCACCTCTTTACTCCATTATGTTTTGTAGGCCGTTGTTTCCCCCGGGATCTGTGTGGGGAGGCATTGCCTTATGTATGTGGCGTTCCCTGCAAGAATAGTATCTCTCTTTCACTTCAATAGAGACCATTTTATAAGTATTGTCTTCATGAAATAGTACTGCACACGATTCGGATTTGATTTCGAAATTTCCATGAATTGCGCAATCCGTCAATGAAGTTTATCTCCCAATGCTTAAATCCGAACTAAGATGCTAAGAACTGATGAAAACAAACTTGTTGTTATCGTGCAACATATATAATTTGAAGTGGTGATTTAGAAGATAACTAATATTGATCTAGTTACAGGCACAGGAGACTGTCACGAGTTATCTTTCCTTCTATATCCCTTCTATAGTATAATGGCGTTGTTGTCTTACATGTGATTAACCGAACGATGTGCATCTGCTGACACGATTTAGTCACACGATTATATTGCAATCACTGGGGACGCTTGAAACATAAATAAATTCCCTACCTGAATCTGATGAAGATTTTTTATTCAAAATATTAGCACAATGTCTTGTAGACGACTTTTGTGACTCCCGTTTGTTACTGGTGATCCGGAGAAGAACAAAGTGTCAGTAAACACCGTTATTACTGTATGTGCGTATAACATTCATATTTGAGTCACCTTCTATACATTGTGGGCAATAACCATTGTTGAAAATGTGTATGTGACGGCCGTTACGCCAAACTCGGTCGAAGGCTTGACGTGCATCAAGGAAAGCAACAAATACTTTACTTCTGTTTTCTTGTCCATACAATATACACGCTCCGAGTTGAAATGAGGACATTACACATCCAATATTTATTTCGGTAAACACACCACCTCACGACCCTCGTTGCCGTTCGTCAGAACCAATGGTGGTCCTATTATTGAGGTTTCACTGTATTTTAAACATGCTCGACTTTCCATGTTCCATGCAGTGTTCATATGTGACAGAATGGAGACCACTCGTGAGGGCTTATTCAATTATATTAGTAAAAAAATGACATCACGAAAAGACATAGTGAACAAACGCCACGCATTGACGGTAGACAACGTTGTAGAGCAAATGCCGGTGAAACAACAAGTACAATGATTGATCACATTAAGGGGTCAACCAATATTCGGATATTCGAATATTGGTTTGAACGTCTGAATGTTCGAATACTGATTCGGCATTCGAATATTCGATAAAACATATATTTGCAATAAAAAAACTGAATACATGTGTATTAAATTTCAATAATGGGTATTAACGCATTGAATGACATTTTACGTTTGACAATAATATCTACACGTATTAACTGGTTTGACATGTTGTATATTAGGGGGGGGGGGAGATATAACACTCTGGTGATGAAACTAAGGCCTGAAATTATTGGTAATCGCGGGGATTTTTACAACCTGAGTGATCAGTTTAAAACACAAACGTAATTCGCATATATTTAAACTTCGAATTTCGAATGTATTATTATTAAACAAGAAGGTCGAATATTCGAATATTCATTCGGAAGGTTGACATAATATTCGAATACCACAATGGACATTCGTTGTCATCCCTACTTGAAGGTGAATCATTTTCCCCTTTCTATATCACGTCATTAAACACACAACGCTCCGTTTCGCTGAACAATTGGAAGGTTTGCTTCAAGGTACTTACCTACTACCAGGAAATCATGCATGAACATCTAAAGGATAAAGTGAAAGACAAAATAAAAGACGTGTTTTGATAACTTTCCAATGGCAAGTCAGTTTTCCACAGAACTTGCTAGGTGGATATGCTATTATTAAACAAGAAATATCTTTAAAAGATGATCGGTTCAAATTGAAATAACAAAAGATGTTGTAGTTTTATAGTTTATGATTTTGAGTTATGGCACGAACACGTGTTAATTCAATCAATAAATAAAGACAACGGAATATTAAAAGTATACAATTATAGAAAATGTATTACAACAAAATTTGTTTATTTTAAAGTATAAAGTTCACACTATGTCTGCACTCAAACCATGATTTATTTCTTGAGCAGACGAATTTATTCAGCGACGCGTAAGCCAATCAAATATAAGGTTATAAATGTCGGAGAAAATTTTAGACTGGGTTTGTAAACATGACGCTGATTTGTTCGAAATCAGCAAGTTGTAAAATTGACTTGACTATAGCAGAACCCAGCTTAGTACGGCTGCGCCGAAATACCCATGTATCTACGAGAAGGGTAGAGCCTCTGTGACGCAAATTATTTCCCAAATATAAATATTCCAACTGATCCTTTGTTTGCCTGTTGGCTCTTGTTCATGCGGACGAAGCTTTGGTGCCTTAAGAAGACAAGATCAACCATGCAGGAAGGTGGACTTAAAGGTTTGGCACTTATATTTGTACACAGAAACATGTCAATCGACTGCTTGGACATTCACCAGCTGCGTGACGCTCAGGGACATCCAAGGATCGCCCTTCCTTTCGATTAATAGCTAAAGTAACACCATTACACTTGATAAATCACTTTACTGGTACCAGAAAACGCAGGAAACGCTTCTATATTTACAAAATACCCCGTGGGAGGACCCCTACACCCCAACTTTATTGCCTCTGTTTAATTTTGCCTCTGGCTACGGACTGTTGATGGGCACTATCAGACAATTGTTCGTGTTAAGATATTTATCTGGTACGAAAATTTATCACGATACTTATCTAGTTAACCACATAATTTTATAATTAATTAAGTAGTTAACTAGTGGCAGAAATATGCCACCATAGTAGTACAATCATAGATACATACAAAGTTCAGCTGTCAAAATGTTGCATACATTTGATTGACTTACGCACCGCTGTGACTCTTGTAGCACAAGTGAGCACAATACCGATGCGTCTAAAACCCTTAAAACACCTATGAGCGTAGTCTATAGATCTACACGCACTAAAGTCACATGATCAACAAATGTCGACACTCTGTTGATGACAATGAACATCGGCCTATATTTTACCCTTCAATTTCCGCAATCTCAGATCTAAATCAACATTCTTCATGATAAGCCTTTCCTTGTCGTATATTCCGTTGATAATATTGTTCAAAAGGACATATTGGAATAATTCCAAATTCAGGAAATCCCTACATTCTGATTGGCTAATACGAGGCGTTCGCGTATATATGAAAACCCAAATTTCATTGACCCATCAATTGATTATATGCGACCTTAATCTAAGGTAAATAATATGATAAATAAGTTGGGTACAAGTCTACAAACCTTGGCGTCGAATACCCCGCTAACATATTCTTTCATAAAGACCACCTCGAAATGAGAAACACGTCCTTAATACGACTCTAAATAGACATTACCGGTTTATGTCGATGCCGATGTTGGATGTCGACGAAAATGACTATTTTACCAGGGGTTTTCTCAAACTATTAGTATTGATAAATAGGATTCACGTGTCACACATAAATCCCCGTGAAATATTCGGATAGTAAACGTTTAAGATCACGCTTTATGTATAGTATGTCGGTGATAGTCTGACAGTTAGTTTACAGTTATACACGGAATATTTATGAGTGTCATTGAAACCATATTATACTCATGTTCGTTCCCGTAACAAGTCAGTGAAGTCTCCAAATCAACACTTTTGCTATAACATTAGGCTAAAAGTAATTGATATTGCGGTTAGCGTTATATACTGAGAAAACAACAGGATGTGAAGATAAAAAAAACAGTAACGCGCGTGTTTAAATTAAAAAAATAATCAGGTCCGGGACTTAAAATTGGACCGGGTAACCGGAACCACAACATTAATTTTCAAACGCCAAACAGGCAACCCGCCGAGTATAAATCAGACTCTTATAGAAACCAGTCAATCCGCTTGTCAGCTTAGGCATGTAAAAATGTATGTGTCAAGGGGAGCGGTCTCAATGCTAGGTAGGGTCGGAACATTTAATTAGCCAATTATTGCTGTCAAAAGCTGAACATTGGCAATTTGAAAAACATATATCTAGAGTTGAAAATAATCTCTATGATCGTGTTGTTTTGCTAGGTAGGGTCATGGTAATCGAAGCAGAACAAACAAACAAGGAATCACATCTTCACCTGATGCTGATCAATCCTGCGAGGTTTGGTTAAAAATCAATAAGCGGTAAGGAGATAAAGCGCGGATAAACTAAAAGAGGACGGACAGACGGACCCACAGACGCAGAGAAAAATAACAGTATTACTCCCGAAAACCACACGAAGCACACTTTATGACACACTTATTAGGTTGAAGAGTCTTCTCAGATAAATTGTAATTGTACACGTGATTTTATTGATGTGAAGTATACACTTTTAAACTGACAAAAACTGACGTGGATATCGAGGACAAATATATAGAAACTCTGTATACATCGTGTATATTGCAGTAAGCTTTTGTTTTTGTTTGAGACAACCCCTCGTAAAATTGTCATTTTCGTCGGCATCAGACATCGGCATCGGCATAAACCGGTAATGTCTAATAATCACATCTCCTTCACAACTCAGTTCTTCAGAACTGAATGATGGTCCTATTTTCGAGGTTTCACTGTATTTAGACAGAAGGGAGACCACTCTTGAGGGCATATTCAATTATAATAGTTCTGTTGACAGCGATTGACCAATCAACGTCAAGAGACACCGTGGGAAATAATTCCATTCCTATGAGTCATACAAAGTAAATCAAAGCACTGAAAGAACTTTTGCAGATGAATTTTTTCGAAGGATTCCGCTGTTGATTCCGCTTTGAACACATCGCGGCAAGCAACTTTTTTACATTGAAAGTGATATCCCTTAACGCTCAGTTTAGAAACGAAGATCGACGTGCATGTTCCTTCGATCATCAATAGTAGGCATTTGTTAAAAAACGTGATGACAACCTTTATTATCACATATTTTCGCGACATCACAAATCTTTTTTGTGTGAATATGCAAGCTGTTGCAGGTATACGGACTATTACTGGACTGGAAACGACTCGAAAAAGTTGAAATGATTCCTATTGATGATACTTTCTCTAGTGTTTTGTAAAATCATTTTACTTTCGGAACGTTTAAACAAAGTTCTTATTTGTTTATTATTTTGTGTTTGCTTCTTTCGTGTTACATCGCCATTACATGATGGCTGTCTTTTGGTATGTTAGTAATACTTATCAGAAGCTCTGTGAGTTGCAGTCTGTTTGGTTATCTATACGTTATATAAGCTTTAAAAGTAAGGCATGAGTTTGGATGTTCGGTCAAATGTCGCTTCGTTTCGTGTGTTCGTTTGTTTTCATCGAATATCGTTCGCAGTGTGTTTCAGTAAAAATACGGCGGTCAATAAATAAGTGTTGCTGGGTTTCAAATTCGTTCGAACGCATCATTCAGCCAATAACTGACATTTTTTCACAAGCTAAGTTTTATACCAGATAGGAAGTTCCTTAGCTTGGTAAAGGGAATCGATTAAAGCTCTTCGTGTTTCGGTAATGTAATACATGTATATGTGCATGACAAAACATTTATTTGGAACAGTTTTTTGCGCCCTCCGTAACACTGGTATGCAACCATGTCAATACGTGATGCAGTTCTAAACGACGACACGTCATCGATTCGCAACGAAAAATGTAACCGCTTCTCTCCGCTAATGAGGACATGCAGACCATTTCGCTGTATGGTAAGTCTAAAATAATTAGATTCCAGAGACGATCGTGATTTTTCTTGGCTGCGTAATTTAACTTTTGACAGTATGTAATCCAAGCTTATGTAGTCAATGTTATGTTTTCGGAAATTATACGGATAAACCAAATTATTGGCACAATTGTACAACTGAGGTTTAAGAAATATTATTAAATATCATTTATTTTAGTAAATATACTGTAAACGGCAATGGAATAATGCACAACAAGAGTTTTAATGAATTTTATATTCATGTTAAATAAAATCATGTGCACTTGATTTATTTTCGATGTAAAATAAAGCTTTGATTTGGTATTGAATGATGTTATCGGTGCCTCAACAAATGTCACCATTACTAAACGAAATCAAATATTATGTCATCGTTTCTAAACAAAGGTGTTACAGATACTAAACGACGACCATGGAAGTTTCTTACGATGATGGAGAATCTGTTTTCGTTAATACGCTGGAACTAAGTAATATTGTGGTCGTGGGATCGACAGAGATGCAAGCCAGACCTGAGCAACACACCTTACCTATTGGAATAATTAGCTTACCAGTCTATTTATTGAGAAACACATTGTTAGGATCACATTCTATATCCCTACCAAACACAGTAAAAGAGCGTGATTTAAACTTCAATTTGCTATCACATATTAAAAACTGCAGACATGACACTTTATCATGTTTATGATATCGTATACAATGCCTTACTGCCGTCTCAGCACTGTCATTCCATAAGTCGCAAAAGCTGCATTAAAACCGGTCATCCTGAAACAGAAGTAAAAGAATAGCGAAGCAGATCGATGCAAGTGTATAAAACAAAGGCTTAAGAATCCCCAATTAAAAATTAATAGAAGTACCTTTCTATAAAAACTCATATATTTTATATGCGTACAGAAATCACATTGTTTTGTGTGTAGACCACTTATGTGAAATAAGCTATACTTATAAATGTATAACAATCGATACGTGTTTGAATCACTATTCGTATAGAAATCCTGACCGGGCCGGTCAGCGAAGTTTTTTAAACGCTTGACTACCAGAATTGAAATCGGGGTCAGCTGGCTACGGTCACTGAGAAGTAATTCGCCTCCAATCACTTTTAAAGTGGGAACACTGTCAGTCGCTTGCAGCGGAACCGAGAAATGCACTAGTTGTGAGAAATACAATTGTATTTGATCCCAGGTATATCCTATATAGACTGACAACGTCTGTATATGACATTTAAATTATCAAAACCATCTCGCACGATTTGTTCAGTAAGGGTGCAAGCAAACGTTAGTAGTCCGGCGGTTAACAATTTCATGGCGTTTGATGCCGAAATGATGCATGCAAGTGCAACGTACACAAATGCATCCATGGTGGTCATTGTGCACACTGGACTGGGCTGGAACAATTTCGATAACTGTGGTAAAAGGGGTATTCATGTCAGCGCGAGGTAACTCTGACTTCTTACTCTAGTTTAGAGAATATAATTCTGATCGTAGATTGTAGACAGAAGATTTGCGGCAAATATGATAAAATAAGCAATTCGTTCTTAAAATTTATATAAAAAGAAACATATTAAATTCAAGAATATGTGTACGCTCTTACCATTTTACTAACAGAGATTCGTTATTGATCGCTTGTTAACCTGAAACGAAATTAAAAACGCTTAGAAACTATTCCATTTGCATTAATGCTTTCGTTCAGAGATCATTACATAAAATCTGATTTCGTTGAGACATCATGACACACTCTGCGAGAAACCATGACATTCGAAGAAAACTTAATCGTAAAATATACAGTTACCAGGCGTTATTTTTGTGTGAAATTAGTTGTTTTGGCATTATATGGACAATGTTATACTGAGAAAATCAAAGTTGTGATTAAAATGTATGTTTTTAAGCCATTCAACTGCAATGATAAAATACACTCCAAAGTAAACGATTCTAAACGATAATATGACAAAATACCAATTTCACTCGTACTAGTGTAGCCGAAATAAATACTGAAGGACATAGACATGCACCGTGGTTCATACCCTGGCTGAAAAACGAAGAAGAAACATTTGCTCTGTTTTAAAAACAACATAAGATACATACTTACCGAGATGTGTCCTCATAACAGGAGAGAAACGATGACATCTTTCGTTGCGAATCGATGACGCGTCGTCGTTTAGAACTGCATCACGATTGACATGGTTGCATACCAGTGCGTAAGTCGTGATACAAAATCAGCTATGGGGTAACACTATATATGGTATTTTTGAGGGGAAATTGCACGAGATTTTCGTGTGTAGCTAGTCACGTGGTCTAAGTCGGATAGATATCTCGTGGAGTTGTCATACAGGCGAGGTTTGATACACTAGTAGTTATTTTTTACGTTATGTCTGCACCGTTACGGTTGAATAAACCGCTTTAGTAAGATACATTGGGAGAACTGACCAATGGCTAATTGTTTATGCTACAAATTGTCCAATGAAAATTTGTTTGACCAGGTATCGGGTACACTGGTGAAAGGTACATCAGTTCTAGCATGCACACTGAGCATTTAACGTTATTCAAGTTAAAAAATTGAACGATTATCAATTTTATTTAGTTGTTATCAGTACGGCAGTATAAAAATATGGATTAATTAACCTTAAATATGAAAACTGTTAGATAATATCGCTATTATTATAATTCTAAAGGATGTTTAATAAGAAATTTACAAAGTCAACGGTAATCTTTCAATTTGGGAAATATGTTGATTCTGTTTTAACAATGGTAATAATAGAAAGATGCCAGTACAGTTTTCCAGAGCTTTTTACATTCAAAAATGAAATTTATCTCTGGATTTTAATCTGACCTGATATACATTATGGAAACATTAGTTATATGTTAATATCTACCAAACTGCTTTATTACATCGTAATAAACGGCCTCTCGTAGCCAAGGTGCATCGCTACAAGGCGAAAATGAAATATATTGTGTATTAGTTATTCGTACCATAGGATAGACAGCTCGAGATTGTCTAACTTTACATGGCCACATTATCCATGGTAACATGTCGGACGGTAGAGTGTAGAAATACTAACCAATATTGTGTTATTGCGATGAGGTCTTATTTCATACTGGTCGGAATTGGATAAAAATAGGAGTTTCTAAAATATGGATTACTAAGTTTGCATTGAAGTGATAGTGTGTTTGCACGCCTACGAATATGATATCTACAAATTCATATATAATTTCAACTGAATGAGTAATTGTTTGATCCTTCAAAAGTTTGTGATAAAATGTTTCGTGGTGATCTGAATGTACGATGATATACTATGCTGATTACCTCTGGTTATCAAAGGATCTGACTGGGGGCCGCCTAACATGGAGTTCTTTGGACGGAAAATAACGAGTTGCTGCAATCTGATTGGTCGACATGGTGTGAAGTCCACGTATTTGAAACAGTCAATGAATGGATGTGGCTACAGGCTTCTCGATTGAAATGGTAAGTTTTACTGAAACATTTGTGCATATTTCATGTTAATTTTGACCCATATTTGTGTATCACAGTTGACATTGTTTATGACTGGATCCGATGCTGTATCCTTTTACAAAAATGGCGTCGTGAGTGCATGTTTCCATTCAGGGACCGTACATGAACTTATAGTGTGTTCCAGTTCCATTTAAAGATGGTCTATTCGTTATAACTTTTATAAATTTGCTGGGAAGTAAAAAGAGATTATTTCTTAACTTTTCTGTATTACTGGTTTTGAACTGATCAGATAATTTGCTCCTTCAATATTACATAAAGAAAATACTGAAAACTTCATATATGTTAGTGCTAGAACTATCATGGATTCAGCTAATATATATTATGTGTATTGCTGAGAAATTTATGATGGTAGTACATCATGATTCATGTAGTTTATGATACTGATGATGATAATTGTTTCAGCCTATTATTACTGACTTCCATGACTTGCTCACAATGTATTCCATCCAGTAACCCCTTGTTGTTCCCCTACTCCTTAGTTGTTCAGAACATTCCTTGCATCCATATTCCAATACACGTTTACCCTTGCACCTCCTCAGTGCCTAAGGTTTTGTGGACTTTTGTTTTCCCATGGGTCTGTGTGGGGAGGTCAATATTGTCTTGTGTAAGTGGCATTCCCTGTAACGACTTGATCTTTCATGCAGTTATACATAGATCTATAGAGATTCTCAAGTACAGTAATATGGCTTATGTTGCAGACATGATCAGGTTAAATATGCTTTCAGATTTTGGTCAAATTATTGGTATAAGTGTGTTTGGGTATGATTAGAAATAAAAATTGTTGATTTTAATTTTTTTACATATGTATGTGATTGAGGGCTGGGTGAAAGGGTTGGCTGTTGCATATTTCTGGGGGATTGAGTCATTGACCTCATTACCAGCCATTTGTCCTAATTGGAACAAAGTCCCTCAGTCGCACATAGTTCACAGTTGTGCTATCAAATATGTATACATGTATTCTTTGATGTGATAACAAATGGTCCAATATCACTTTTCCACAAATTAATTTCTTCTTTTAAATTATAACATGTAATACATGTAGTTCCATTCATTTAACATCAAAACATAAAATAAATGAATATTAGGCAAACTCCTACAATAAAATTTAAGATACAATTTAGTTGTTAGGATGTTTTTGTACTTGTGACTGACTTATTATAACAAAGTGACCAACAAATTGGCTGAACCCTTAATAATCTGAATCTTAGTAATCTGAAAGATTAGTGTATAACCATTGTGCACTACACCAATGAAAGAATTCATATCAAGTATGAAATCCATTGAGAACCATTGGAATTTCATATGCTTATCATATATGATATAGTTAATGAATATATAACCTAAGAAGATTATTTCTTTTATTTTTTAAGTGCATAAATGCCTAGAATAGTGGTAAAAAATGCAAATTTATAATTTTAAGGTGCCTGGATTACCACTGGGTACATGAGCCATGAGTCCATAAAAACATCAAAACAATGAGAGAAATACAAACCAGGGCCTGTTGTACTTGAGACTTTAATAGTACCAAACAGTTGACTACAAGGAAAAAGATTTCTACTAAAGGTTAGTGTCTTGTCATTCTGACACCTGTAGACATATAAAATGTTTGTAGATTCTGGGCTTTTTTTGTGAGATTTGGGAGAGGTCCCATCAGCAGGCCGTTTTCTATAGTTCCCACGGGTCAGACTGCCTGACCCATTCCCAAAGCCAAATATATGGGTTTTATCCCAATCAGAAGTACCTACAAAAAATCGTCTACCTGAGCGACCGGGTATGTCTTGAAGCTTTTTGAATAACCATTATTGTCCCTTGTGTCATAAATGTTTGTGGATCTGACAGTTAATTTCGAAATGTTGATTAGAATGTTTGTTTGTATAAAATATGTGTTTCAGGTGTCGGCCTGGTAAGCAAGTACTTCCGGGTCGTTGTAGCCTAGGAAGTACTTCTTAGAAATGTTGGAAGTCCCAGATTTAAGGCTGTCTCTGGCTGTACTGATCAATGTCAGCTGTATTTATTGTTACTGTGTAACTTTTGTGTCATTGCTGATCACTGTAATACATTGATTTCTCTTTGCTTTGCAGGACTACATTTTTGCATGGAAGGATTTAAAAAGTGCACTGGTTCGGCAATGTTGACAGTTGTGCAGTGAAAATTTGGACAGTGACTGTATACATTGAATGATAGCAGAACAGTTCCTAGTTGATGTTTTCTTGGTGTGGATTTACTGTGAAATTGTTGTATTTCAAAACTAGTGATTCCATATAGCTGGGCCTATGCTGTGGAGTTCTAAATTCCAGTGGGAAACTTGAACTTTTACTATAGAATAAAGAGGACGCAAAAACACCGGGCCGACACCTACAGACGTCATAACCCGTCATCAGCATACACAGGTACTTGTAACAATTATATTTATCTTTGTTTGAGGAGCTTAGTCCTATATCTATCAAAATTAACTAGATTCTGCACACTTGATAGATAGATGGAACAGACTCACTGAACGCATGTTTGTGTGATGACATCATTAAACATATTTGAGCTCTGCTATGGGATTTACAACCTTTACTGTAAGTGATGTCATTTCGATAAAACGCAACATGTGATGTCACTATAATAGCAAGCAGGAAAACTATTTACTACATAATTGTGGTAACTGCATTTTCATATTGCCATATGGGGCAATATTGCTTACTGTCAGTACATTGTGATGTCACATGTGACGTATCTGGAAATGATACCACTTAAATAAGAGGTTGGAAATTGTACAGCGGCGCTCATTATTTTACAATTACACTTGATATTAGTGAATTGTAAGATATATTTGATAAATTGGAAAATGATAAAATATTCATAGATCTATAGATAATTTTAGAAATAATGAATTTGTGAATAGGGCTACTTTTTCAGCTTTTTAATTTTAAAAAAACTAATTACTTTTGACGCTCCTTTCAATATTAATGAGTTCAATTTAATAATGTGTTTTACCATATTATGTCGGTATGTGATAAATAGAATATTAAATTTGAGTTGTTTAGTATTAAATATATCAAACCAGTTGAATAATTTACTAATTTATTGAACAAGTTGAATAAAATGATATGATCATGAAGTGAGCCACTGGCAAGCTTCATATTCTTTTTAGAGAAATTAGTAAATGGATCAGTCAGTAAATCAATAACATTTAATCAATCAGTCGATCCATCAATCAATCAATCAATCAATCAATCAATCAATGGTAGGGAGTTGTATTCATCAATCGATCAATCAATGGTAGGGAGTTGTATTCATCAATCAATCAATCAATCAATGGTAGGGAGTTGTATTCATAAATCAATCAATCAATCAATGGTAGGGAGTTGTATTCATCAATCAATCAATCAATGGTAGGGAGTTGTTTTCATCAATCAATCAATCAATCAATCAATGGTAGGGAGTTGTATTCATCAGTCAATCAATCAATGGTAGGGAGTTGTATTCATCAATCAATCAATCAATCAATGGTAGAGAGTTTTATTCATCAGTCAATCAATCAATCAATAGTTGGGAGTTGTATTCATCAATCAATCAATGGTAGGGAGTTGTATTCATCAGTCAATCAATCAATGGTAGGGAGTTGTATTCATCAATCAATCAATCAATCAATCAATGGTAGGGAGTTGTATTCATCAGTCAATCAATCAATAGTAGGGAGTTGTATTCATCAATCAATCAATCAATAGTTGGGAGTTGTATTCATCAGTCAATCAATCAATGGTAGAGAGTTGTACAGCAAACAGCAAAATAAATCAGATTTGATGAAATTTCAATGAGGCCATCCTTAAAGGATGTTTGTTTGACATAACACTACCCAGCCAAATTTAGGTGGGTATTTTTGAATTATTGTATGGTCATAGCAGTGTTAACTATTAATACACTGCTAAAAACATTTTCTAACTTAGACCCCTAAAATATTCATTGAGCAAATATTATATGACAAACACACATTTTTTTAATTATGGCCTGAGCAATAACTTAGTAATAACGATTTTTGTCTTTATATCATTAGCTTTCAAATGGTCGTGATTTCATTGTATCTTAGTAAATGTAGGAAAGAGTGCTGTGCAGTATGACATATACTGGTATACATAATATATTGATAGACTGGAATAAGTTCAAATGGCACATTAATTGTTTTAATGGACCTCTTGCAGGATATTTGAGTATGAATATCACATTCTTAAAAAAATGCCCATTATTCAATAACATGTGTCTTAAATATATACCCAGTTCCTGAACAGGGAAGACCAAAGGTACCTTACTCTAATGGCGTGTGTAAAATCAGACAGTATTTTGTAATGTAGCAATTTTGATTACATGTATTTCACAATTCTAGAAGTTGGCACAAGTACTGGTTAGAATCCCAGGAACCACCCCTGTGAAATGAACTGTTACAGTTCATGAATTATTCATGAAATATTCATGCATAGTTCATGTTCACAATTCATGAACAATTCATGAAATTCCTTGAAGTTAAAATGAGACTAATTCTTGAAATGTTCATGATATTATTAGTTCATGAATTGGATATGATTCATGAACAGTCCATGAACAGTCCATGAAGTACAATCAAGAATCTTTAATGCACATTTCATTGCCAAACATTCTTGAACTGTTCATGAACTATTCAACAACCCAGTATTTTATGTTCAGTTCATTACCAGTTCATGAACACAGAATTCATGAACAGTTCATGAACTTTTTCCTATACAACTTCATAGTTTCATTTTAACTTCATGTTCTGGGCATGAATCGTTCAAGGTGCTTACTTATTACTTATGTTTTGCAATGAACTTCATTTGCCATAAATAAATAATACTTTTGAAAGAAATAACAAAATTGCAAATTCCAATTTCATCATGCATAAATAGTGTAAAATTTAGGCAGCATTCTTGAACTGTCCATGACAAGTTAACTCAACAGAAATCCACAAAATCTATCAGTGGCTGTGCAAGGAACATGGTTTAACTCTATGTATAGCTATCAAGTACACCATACATTGCTAAGTACCGAGTGATCATTGCTAAGTACTGAGGGATATATACATGTACAACTTTGTTATGGAGATTTTTTGTCAGAGCTCTTACAGCCTAGTCAAGATGGTCATACCACAACGGCTCTTTAAAGCAAACCATCCATGTACATTACTATTTATGACTTGTAACTTTCATTTTACATTAAAATAGACACAGATTTGGTAAACTGAATAATTTTGAAAATGTCGTTATGAAACTGTTTAAGAACTTTTATTGAACCATTAAATACATTATAGTTCATGAAATGGATATGATTGCACTGGCAAATGTTCATAGTCATTTCAAGGACTTTGCAGTATTCTTTAATTGTTCATGAACTGTTCATGAACATAATTCAAGGACGGTTCATGTCCAGAAGTTCATGAACACAAATGAATCACATACGTATCAATACATTATGAGTTGTTTGTTTTGGTAAAAAATTGAACAAAAAATTAGCATAATATATCTTTAAACTAAGCAACTAAGTGAAGTCATCCAACACTGGTTCTATCAGGTTTTGATGTTATATTTTATTGATAGATATATATGAGTGTAGTCTGAGAACTACTGAGAGATTTGCTGTAAAGTTTCTATTCATGCTCAGATTTTGATGAAATTACGAGGCAACAATATATACTGGTATAAAGAGCTAACCCACCATTCTGTATTTTAAGAACATTCGCTTCCTTATGACAGAGTGATCCGTTTATTGTGTTACATAAATATTTAAATTTAATTTGAAGCTTTTAATTTGTGAGGCTGCTGTACAGCGTAGGACAGCAGTAAACTGACTCTCCAAATTCCAGGTTGTTGTAAGAAAACATTTAAGCTCTGGATGACAATATTATCAGAATGATGACATTCTTGAATATTTACAACATCTTGCTATTGTGTTAATTGGCAAATATTTGCGCAAAAACAAGAAATATTATATTCAGTAGCAATACCGTAAAAGGTATCTGAAAGTCATGAAGGTGCAGTGGTTTAGGGTAGAGCACCTGACTCCTGATCTGAAGGTCGTAGGTTCGAGACCAACTGAGCTTTCGAGACCTACTGGGCTTCGTGGGCTTTCGAGACCTACTGGGTTTTCTGGGCTTTCGAGACCTACTGGGCTTTCTGGGCTTTCGAGACCAACTGAGCATTCGAGACCTACTGGGTTTTCTGGGCTTTCGAGACCTACTGGGCTTTCTGGGCTTTCGAGACCTACTGGGCTTACTGGGCTTTCGAGACCTACTGGGCTTTCTGGGCTTTCGAGACCTACTGGGCTTACTGGGCTTTCGAGACCTACTGGGCTTACTGGGCTTTCGAGACCTACTGGGCTTACTGGGCTTTCGAGACCTACTGGGCTTTCTGGGCTTTCGAGACCTACTGGGCTTCGTGGGCTTTCGAGACCTACTGGGCTTTCTGGGCTTTCGAGACCTACTGGGCTTACTGGGCTTTCGAGACCTACTGGGCTTACTGGGCTTTCGAGACCTACTGGGCTTACTGGGCTTTCGAGACCTACTGGGCTTTCTGGGCTTTCGAGACCTACTGGGCTTCATGGGCTTTCGAGACCTACTGGGCTTTCTGGGCTTTCAAGACCTACTGGACTTACTGGGCTTTCGAGACCAACTGAGCTTTCGAGACCTACTGGGCTTACTGGGTTTTCGAGACCTACTGGGCTTTCGAGACCAACTGAGCTTCAGAGACCTACTGGGCTTCGTGGGCTTTCGAGACCTACTGGGTTTTCTGGGCTTTCTGGGCTTTCGAGACCTACTGGGCTTACTGGGCTTTCGAGACCTACTGGGCTTACTGGGCTTTTGAGACCTACTGGGCTTACTGGGCTTTCGAGACCTACTGGGCTAAGTTTCAAATCCTGAGTTTTCTCAATCATTAATATGGGCACAAGTACTGGTTAGTATTCCAGGGAGCAGTCATTGAGAGGGATTAGTATAAGTTGTAAGAATTTATTTAATAATTGATGTAAAATACACATGTTTAAACTAAAAGTCGTATTTAGTGGCTTTAAGATGAAGGGTTTGGTAAATCAGCTTTAAAAAGATATGGGTTATATAAGCAATAGAATGTCTGCTTTCATTTGGTAATTTTGGAACTCCATTTTCCTCTTCACTTGATTTTAATAGTATTTACTTCACATGATGCAGTTTTTCATTGATGTACAAAAATAACATTTTTAAAAAATTCAGAAAATTCTGATGCCCAAATTTTACGATAGGGACGTAGAGTAGGGGTGAGACGATAGGGACGTAGAGTAGGGGTGAGACGATAGGGACGTAGAGTAGGGGTGAGACGATAGGGACGTAGAGTAGGGGTGAGACGATAGGGATGTAGAGTAGGGGTGAGACGATAGGGATGTAGAGTAGGGGTGAGACGATAGGGACGTAGAGTAGGGGTGAGACGATAGGGACGTAGAGTAGGGGTGAGACGATAGGGATGTAGAGTAGGGGTGAGACGATAGGGACGTAGAGTAGGGGTGAGACTATAAGGAAGTAGATTAGGGGTGAGACGATAGGGACATATAGTAGGGGTGAGACAATAAGGAAGTAGAGTAGGGGTGAGACAAAAGGGACATAGAGTAGGGGTGAGACGATAAGGAAGTGGATTAGGGGTGCTTTTTTATTGCCCGGATGAGCTATACACAAATGAGCTTCCAGCCTCCCTGGATCCCCAGTCAATGCCTTGCCCTGGACCCACCTGGGCCCCTAGTGGCCCCCAACTTTAAAATATCACACTCCAGGCTCAATCTGATCCCCGACAAGTTATGAAGTGGAAAGCATACGTTGACAGGAATGTTGCATTTTGCGGATAAATCTTCATAAACCGTACAGACTTTATCGAAAGTGGCCCGATTACTATTTTATTGTGTGCATTGACCATGGAAATATGCAAATTTTGACAGGTCAATAAATCTATACAATACAACATGTATAACATTTTTTTGATATTGGATAATTATCAAGAGACAAAACTCCTGGAAGAAAATGCATTTTGGGCATTTTTGCACCATTATGCAAGGGTTTCCTTGGAGCTTTTGCTGTAATACACAGATGCTTTTAATATCAAAGACCAATGTAATTCTGGGGAAACAAAGGGTTGGCCTTAATTACAATATTATAGTCTCTTCAATACACACTATTTGTCAACACAAACCAAGCCATGCTTTTCTTTAATATCCGAGAATCATAAAACAGTCATAAACATGCTTTAATTTTTGGGTTTAAATATTCCATGTTTTATTAACCGTGAACGCATGAATAAATTACCTGGACAAATACATTTCAAAATAGGTGTATTGAAATGTTCGTGTTTTGTTCACAAAAATAATAATATTTAAAATTACATTCTTTGAATCTTTTGCATAAATTCTCATTACGTTTCTAAATAATTATCTCAGACTATCATGACACTCAAAATTTATCACCGGAACACATTTTCTTTTCTGATTCATACGTACGTAAACAATAAGCTTAGAATAAGCACTACTTTTATCTAAATATGTATTTCATACAATTAACGCATCACTTCTATTTGTTATAATTTGTTACGTAAAAGATTCAAAGAATGCAATTTTAATTATTATTAGGCCACAACAAATTATGTTTGTTCTTCGTATTTTTCCCCCATAAAAAACTGTCATTTATTAAAGCGAGCGAGCGAAAAAAATAGTATATTATGGTATCAGTATGAAGCTGAAAACTGTAGTTGCTGGCACCACCCTAAACTATGAATAAACAGCGTATCACCGTAACAAATTCCTTCTTACTGCAGTTTCTTCTCCGTTAGTGCATGCAAGGAGAAATTATCAGCGATGACTATATCATATAATATTATAATTATGAACTGCCCACTTCAAGAAAATTTCAATAGCACATGTGAAATACAGGTATAACAGTCAACGCGAATACTTTTTTTCTTCACAGGACATAACGAAAGGCAAAGACACATTTTTTACCTGTCGCAACAATGTTTTACCTGTTGCAACAATGTTTTACCTGTTGCAACAATGTTTTACCTGTGTCACAACAATTTCTTACCTGTCGCAATGTTTTGAACAGGATTAACAACTTAAAATCCTTATTTTAAATGTTGTTTTATGTATAACCATTATAATTAAGCAAGATTTCTCAGTTTTATTGTTCAAGTAAAGGTCATGACTATCTCATCATCATTAAATACTAGCCATGGCCTACCTTCTTCAACGAACTAATCAACTTCCGATCAACTGGAAGTCTCGTCATTTGCTCACTAGATGAATTTGGCAATCTTGGCTTGCGCTGGCTTTTTTTCTTGAGCCAATTTTGGAACCAGTCGGTTTCAGTCATTTGGGGGCTACATCACAGCACGCGATCAACAAATATTTAGTGCAGTTTGTCCCCTCAATCCCCAATATTCTATAGCATAGGACTTTGTTATTTCAATGTAATCCTTTTTAGTGTTTCTTTGAAATTGCTTTTAATAGTCTACAAATCATTCCTAATTGAGCTTGTGGGATGATTCAATGTAGCACTGTTATCTTATTTCTTGTCTATTTTATTCTTGTTATTCAAGTTTAAACAAACATCTCACTATCAATTATTAATTATTCAAATTGAAAGATGAAGACAATGTATACTCCCAAACACAAATCAATCAAGTGCAAAAAGCAATACATGTTTCAAACAGTCAGCTGTACATAAAAACTAGGTCACAAATGAAACATAAACTAAACATACAGTGAGGTAAATTGTATGTGAATAGTCATAGCACAGACTATGAGACATAAACCATCAGTATATACTTGCGAAAATAATAGTATTCTGAATTTACTATAATAATTTTCATTCCTCGTAAAATACGGAGCGGGCGGCATTACGGAGCGACGGTACGGATTTTATCGTATAATAGACCCGAAAACGAAAGTGATTGCATGGTTATCACATACATTGCTTTTAACCGCGTTTATCATAGAAATTGAGTGGAATAAAACATTCGCAAACTGTAAATATTTCGCCCAAATTAGAAAGTCATACTTTTCGATGGGACCGCTTTTCGATTATTTGATTTTTCTTGAGCAATTTCCGAAAATAAACGGTGCTATAAACTGAGCATTTTCTGAAATCGTGCACCACATGAGGGAATCTAAAAAAAAACTTTCCGTAGACTGGTTTCAAATATTTTATCAGTCAAAATAGACCTTGACCATTTGAAATCGTGCACCACATGAGGGAATAAATTAAAAGATTTTAAAATGAAATAAAATAGAAAAAATAAAAAAATATTACAAATACTTTTTATGTAAAACTTTATTGTCAGTGGGTAAAATTATCTTGAATCGAATAATCTTGGAAAAAAATAAGTCACGTGTCCCTCCACGTACAAAAAAAGTCACGTGCCCCTCCATGTACAAAAAAATATCCCATTCCATACAGTACGCCGCACTTCAGTGCGGCGACAATAAACAGTTCAGTTTCATTTTAGTTTATTTCACTGTTATATGTCCTCAGATAAAAACACAAAGACAGAAATTCAGTTTAAAAAGTTAAAGTACAAAATTCCGTCTAGAGTGTAGACTATCTTACAAATTCCGCCCAATTGGCAAAAAGCTAAGTGTAAAATTCCGCCCTCAATGAAGACTATGTTCAAAATTCCGCCCAAAACAAAAGGTTAAAGTATAGAATTCCGCCTAGAAATTAATTCCGCCCAGAATTTTTACAGTTCTCTGCCCTGAATTGAGTTGCCATGTGAGGCGGAATGGCACGGAATAACTGATTCCGTTCACTGTCCGCCCGGAAATAAGTGATTCCTTCCCAATTCCGTTCCATTTCCGCCCAGAATCCGTGCCAATATTTCGTACGGGAACTGTGCACAGTTGGTATTTTTTGTTGCACTTAAGGAAATCATTGCATATGTGGATTTCTATTATATGACCAAACTTGTACATTAATTCGACAAGAGTCAAAGTTAATTGGATTAGAGACAAAGATAAATTTATATAATCACTCTACTGTGAATTTATGCTAATTTGTCTTAGTAATACTAGTGTTAGTTTCCTGCAAAGTAATGAACACAATTATTACAATGTTGCAAATACAAATGTATAACAGTTGCTCATGGCATAGGCATTATTTTAATTACTGTAAACCTGACAAAGTTAATGTTTTAAAACCAGATGATCATAATATTGTTTGCCTTATCAACTGTATCTAAAGTAGATCTAGAGGTTTTAATAGTCAACTCTGGATGAAATTGTCCAGCGTTGGAATTAAAAAGTATTTCTTGATATTTAGTACCAGTCACAAACAATGATATTGTGTTAACCAGATAAATTGATATGTAATCAGTGTGTGATACAATACAGACTGGTGAACTATACTGAAACAGACTATACTGTCTATGACTAAATCACACTACAGAGTTATTTGAATCCATTGTGCAGTGATCTCCCCTGACTGACAGGTATCAGAGTTACTGGAGTTTAGTGTAATCAAGCAACTGGCAATATAAACAATTCGGCAATATTTTTATGTTTCACAATAATCTTAACCTTCAGATTGCAACAACATTGCTAGCTCCATGGTGCACTGACCAATTTTTTGTCAAGATATTTCTTGTTTAAAATGACATACAAGTTTACTAGCATGTTTATCTGGACATATTCCATCCATTTATAAGTGATTGGCTAATCAAAACATGTGCTGTAGAAATCTACCATCAGACATAGTGTGTATTGTAAAACCTCAATAATATTGAGGTTACAAAAGAACAAACCAGTGAAAATGGACTTGAAAAGTGTGGCCTAAATGTTGAGGTGGTCTTACTATTGAGGTGGTCTTTAAATATGAGATTTTACTGTACGCAACAATACTTTAACTAACCTTGAACCAACAATTCAGTATTCCACAGATGATAATTTAGAACAATGTTTATTTAGGTGTAAATTACATAAAAGTAATCGTCCTTTAACTAACACCTGAATAGTCATTTTAAGTTATGTTTTCCCAAGACAGTGCATTGACCATACCCCACGACAGTGCATTGACCATACCCCAAGACAGTGCATTGACCATACCCCACGACAGTGCATTGACCATACCCCACGACAGTGCATTGACCATACCCTACATCAGTGTATATTGATACCAATGTGTTTATACTTTCACAACAGTAATATAGGAGTAGTTTATTTACTACTTTGTTGAATTAAATAGTTCCAACTAGATAAGGGATTAATTATCCCAGACTACCTTTTTCATCAAAAGGTATTTGCATTGACTTAAATCCTACTCACTGGTTGTTTTGATTGGCAATACTTGTATATATTAGATGGTTTGTAGAAGAGTGGATAGTGTAATCAAGAATCAGATCAGGTTTTATAAAACAGGTATCAGTGTGTATTGTGTGATCAATTTCAACATGTTTTTGTTCTCTCACATTTGTTACTGGCTCATTCATTGGTCCTAAGATTTGGTTTTGTCCAATCAGATTTATCAACATTTTGGTGGGAAACCATTAGTTGTTTGTGACCAGCAGGACTTGCACACTTGGACAATTGGTGATTGGACTTTTGGATATGCTTATTATTTAATTATGGATTGTGTGTTGTTTAACAGTTAGTACATTTTTATATTTCTCATTGAATTGGCTGATTTTGTAGTTTTTTATCATAGCTTGTCTGATGATGGTGGACATAGGCAATTTCTTGTGGAGGTGTTTTATCATAGCTTGTCTGATGATGGTGGACATAGGCAATTTCTTGTGGAGTTGTTTTATCATAGCTTGTCTGATGATGGTGGACATAGGCAATTTCTTGTGGAGGTGTTTTATCATAGTTTGTCTGATGATGGTGGACATAGGCAATTTCTTGTGGAGGTGTTTTATCATAGTTTGTCTGATGATGGTGGACATAGGCAATTTCTTGTGGAGGTGTTTTATCATAGTTTGTCTGGTGATGGTGGACATAGGCAATTTCTTGTGGAGGTGTTTTATCATAGTTTGTCAGGTGATGGTGGACATTATAAAGCAGTGTGGAGTTGTTTTATCATTATACAAGTTATATGAAGAGAGAAGCAGTTAAATATCAGGAATATATGTGCCTTACATTATTTTATGGCTCCTAATTGATAGTTATTAATTGCACCAGTAATAGTTGCATTTGATGCAGAAATTGCGATATGACCTCAATTAACCCATGTTACAGCCTGAAAATTTGTTGATATACAATTGCAGACAAACTCCCTATTATTTTATGAGTTTCTTTAATCATGGGAACGTTGTGATCAACATGCCTAACAAATGTAGGTTGTTCTAAGGATGCCTGGGTATTCTTCCTTTCTTATTACATCCACATAGTATTTGCATCAATACAGTTTGCAACTTATTTTATTGACATGCCTGGTTTTCGCTTGTATTTTATTTTGTTTTTAGGGCATAACTATATATGATTTATGATTTTACACATGCTTGTTATTAGTCTATTTCAAATAGTCTTTATATGAATCTATTTCAGGACCCATGGTAATGTTGTATGATGTTCTACCCATTCCTGATGGTTACCTGTATTTTCTACAAAAAATGGTTCACTTCTGTTACCACGGGAACAACATACATAAAAGATAGAAGAAACAGTGACTGTGACTGGTTTACTCAACTGTGGTGAAAGTTTTTACTTTATTTCTATTTGCAGTACACCAGAGGCTAAGGTTTCACTTAAGTTTCCATGCTACCTCTCGTGATCGCGTCATCAGATTGTTTTGTATTTGTTGATTGATTTTGCATTTTCATGTGTTATGTGTGTTCCATGTGTTTGATATGTCCAATGCTTTTCTACTATTTTTTAAACTCTGATAGTTTATTTAAGTTTCAGAAATGATAAAAGTAGCAAATTATGTTGATTTTTAATTTCCATTCTGACTAATTCTGCTTTTAAGGAATAAGTTTTAAATTTTTTATTTCTGCTTTTAAAGAAGTTTGAAACTTTTGATCAAATGATGTGTTTTTTTGTATTTGTTTATTGATTTTACATTTTCATGTGTTATGTGTGTTCCATGTGTTTGATATGTCCAATGCTTTTCTACTTTTTTTTAAACTCTGATAGTTAATTTAAGTTTCAGAAATGATAATAGTAGCAAATTATGTTGATATTAAATTTCCATTCTGACTAATTCTGCTTTAAAGGAATAAGTTTTAAATTTTTTATTTCAGCTTTTAAAGAAGTTTGAAACTTTTGATTACATTTATAGAACAGTTAATTTTAACTTTGTAATAATTACTTACATTGATTGTATATTATGTTTATTTAAGTTTCTGTTCCCTTGCATCCTGAGCAAATGATGTGTTTTTTGTGATTTTGTTGCATTTGTTTACTGATTTTGCATTTTCATGTGTTATGTGTGTTCCACTTGTTTGATATGTCTAATTCTATTTTTCTTTCTTTTTCTAGCCGCCTTCATCTCGGTGATGGAGAACGTCGTATCGGCACATGCTACCGCTCGCGATCGCGTCATCAGATTGTTTTGTATTTGTTGATTGATTTTGCATTTTTATGTGTGTTCCACTTGTTTGATATGTTTAATTCTGTTTCTTTCTTTTTCTAGCCGCCTTCATCTCGGTGATGGAGAATGTCGTATCGTTGCATGCTAATATACCGCTCGCGATCGCGTCATCAGATTGTTTTGTATTTGTTGATTGATTTTGCATTTTTATGTGTGTTCCACTTGTTTGATATGTCTAATTCTGTTTCTTTCTTTTTCTAGCCGCCTTCATCTCTGTGATGGAGAACGTCGTATCGGCGCATGCTACCGCTCGTGATCGCGTCATCAGATTGTTTTGTATTTGTTGATTTATTTTGCATTTTCATGTGTTATGTGTGTTCCATGTGTTTGATATGTCCAATGCTTTTCTACTTTTTTTTAAACTCTGATAGTTAATTTAAGTTTCAGAAATGATAAAAGTAGCAAATTATGTTGATTTTTAATTTCCATTCTGACTAATTCTGCTTTTAAGGAATAAGTTTTTATTTTTTTATTTCTGCTTTTAAAGAAGTTTGAAACTTTTGATCAAATGATGTGTTTTTTTGTGATTTTGTTGTATTTGTTTATTGATTTTACATTTTCATGTGTGTTCCACTTGTTTGATATGTTTAATTCTGTTTCTTTCTTTTTCTAGCCGCCTTCATCTCGGTGATGGAGAACGTCGTATCGGCGCATGCTAATATTCCGCTCGCGATCGCGTCATCAGATTGTTTTGTATTTGTTGATTGATTTTGCATTTTTATGTGTGTTCCACTTGTTTGATATGTCTAATTCTGTTTTTCTTTCTTTTTCTAGCCGCCTTCATCTCGGTGATGGAGAACGTCGTATCGGCGCATGCTACCGCTCGTGATCGCGTCATCAGATTGTTTTGTATTTGTTGATTTATTTTGCATTTTCATGTGTTATGTGTGTTGCATGTGTTTGATATGTCCAATGCTTTTCTACTTTTTTTTAAACTCTGATAGTTAATTTAAGTTTCAGAAATGATAAAAGTAGCAAATTATGTTTATTTTTAATTTCCATTCTGACTAATTCTGCTTTTAAGGAATAAGTTTTAAATTTTTTATTTCTGCTTTTATAGAAGTTTGAAACTTTTGATCAAATGATGTTTTTTTTTGTGATTTTGTTGTATTTGTTTATTGATTTTGCATTTTCATGTGTGTTCCACTTGTTTGATATGTTTAATTCTGTTTCTTTCTTTTTCTAGCCGCCTTCATCTCGGTGATGGAGAACGTCGTATCGGCGCATGCTACCGCTCGTGATCGCGTCATCAGATTGTTTTGTATTTGTTGATTTATTTTGCATTTTCATGTGTTATGTGTGTTCCATGTGTTTGATATGTCCAATGCTTTTCTACTTTTTTTTAAACTCTGATAGTTTATTTAAGTTTCAGAAATGATAAAAGTAGCAAATTATGTTGATTTTCAATTTCCATTCTGACTAATTCTGCTTTTAAGGAATAAGTTTTAAATTTTTTATTTCAGCTTTTAAAGAAGTTTGAAACTTTTGATTACATTTATAGAACAGTTAATTTTAACTTTGTAATAATTACTTACATTGATTGTATATTATGTTTATTTAAGTTTCTGTTCCCTTGCATCCTGAGCAAATGATGTGTTTTTTGTGATTTTGTTGTATTTGTTGATTGATTTTGCATTTTTATGTGTGTTCCACTTGTTTGATATGTCTAATTCTGTTTCTTTCTTTTTCTAGCCGCCTTCATCTTGGTGATGGAGATCGTCATATCGGCGCATGCTAATATACCGCTCGCGATCGCGTCATCAGATTGTTTTGTATTTGTTGATTGATTTTGCATTTTTATGTGTGTTCCACTTGTTTGATATGTCTAATTCTGTTTTTCTTTCTTTTTCTAGCCGCCTTCATCTCGGTGATGGAGAACGTCGTATCGGCGCATGCTACCGCTCGTGATCGCGTCATTTGATTGTTTTGTATTTGTTGATTTATTTTGCATTTTCATGTGTTATGTGTGTTCCATGTGTTTGATATGTCCAATGCTTTTCTACTTTTTTTTAAACTCTGATAGTTGATTTAAGTTTCAGAAATGATAAAAGTAGCAAATTATGTTGATTTTTAATTTCCATTCTGACTAATTCTGCTTTTAAGGAATAAGTTTTAAATTTTTTATTTCAGCTTTTAAAGAAGTTTGAAACTTTTGATCAAATGATGTGTTTTTTTGTGATTTTGTTGTATTTGTTGATTGATTTTGCATTTTTATGTGTGTTCCACTTGTTTGATATGTCTAATTCTGTTTTTCTTTCTTTTTCTAGCCGCCTTCATCTCGGTGATGGAGAACGTCGTATCATCGCATGCTACCGCTCGTGATCGCGTCATCAGATTGTTTTGTATTTGTTGATTTATTTTGCATTTTCATGTGTTATGTGTGTTCCATGTGTTTGATATGTCTAATGCTTTTCTACTTTTTTTTAAACTCTGATAGTTAATTTAAGTTTCAGAAATGATAAAAGTAGCAAATTATGTTGATTTTTAATTTCCATTCTGACTAATTCTGCTTTTAAGGAATAAGGTTTAAATTTTTTATTTCTGCTTTTAAAGAAGTTTGAAACTTTTGATCAAATGATGTGTTTTTTTGTGATTTTGTTGTATTTGTTTATTGATTTTGCATTTTCATGTGTGTTCCACTTGTTTGATATGTTTAATTCTGTTTCTTTCTTTTTCTAGCCGCCTTCATCTCGGTGATGGAGAACGTCTTATCGGCGCATGCTACCGCTCGTGATCGCATCATCAGATTGTTTTGTATTTGTTGATTTATTTTGCATTTTCATGTGTTATGTGTGTTACATGTGTTTGATATGTCCAATGCTTTTCTACTTTTTTTTAAACTCTGATAGTTAATTTAAGTTTCAGAAATGATAAAAGTAGCAAATTATGTTGATTTTTAATTTCCATTCTGACTAATTCTGCTTTTAAGGAATAAGTTTTCAATTTTTTATTTCTGCTTTTATAGAAGTTTGAAACTTTTGATCAAATGATGTGTTTTTTTGTGATTTTGTTGTATTTGTTTATTGATTTTGCATTTTCATGTGTGTTCCACTTGTTTGATATGTTTAATTCTGTTTCTTTCTTTTTCTAGCCGCCTTCATCTCGGTGATGGAGAACGTCGTATCGGCGCATGCTACCGCTCGTGATCGCGTCATCAGATTGTTTTGTATTTGTTGATTTATTTTGCATTTTCATGTGTTATGTGTGTTCCATGTGTTTGATATGTCCAATGCTTTTCTACTTTTTTTTAAACTCTGATAGTTTATTTAAGTTTCAGAAATGATAATAGTAGCAAATTATGTTGATTTTCAATTTCCATTCTGACTAATTCTGCTTTTAAGGAATAAGTTTTAAATTTTTTATTTCAGCTTTTAAAGAAGTTTGAAACTTTTGATTACATTTATAGAACAGTTCATTTTAACTTTGTAATAATTACTTACATTGATTGTATTTTATGTTTATTTAAGTTTCTGTTCCCTTGCATCCTGAGCAAATGATGTGTTTTTTGTGATTTTGTTGTATTTGTTTATTGATTTTGCATTTTCATGTGTGTTCCACTTGTTTGATATGTCTAATTCTGTTTTTCTTTCTTTTTCTAGCCGCCTTCATCTCGGTGATGGAGAACGTCGTATCGGCGCATGCTACCGCTCGTGATCGCGTCATCAGATTGTTTTGTATTTGTTGATTGATTTTGCATTTTTATGTGTGTTCCACTTGTTTGATATGTCTAATTCTGTTTTTCTTTCTTTTTCTAGCCACCTTCATCTCGTTGATGGAGAACGTCGTATCGGCGCATGCTACCGCTCGTGATCGCGTCATCAGATTGTTTTGTATTTGTTGATTTATTTTGCATTTTCATGTGTTATGTGTGTTCCATGTGTTTGATATGTCTAATGCTTTTCTACTTTTTTTTAAACTCTGATAGTTAATTTAAGTTTCAGAAATGATAAAAGTAGCAAATTATGTTGATTTTTAATTTCCATTCTGACTAATTCTGCTTTTAAGGAAATAAGTTTTAAATTTTTTATTTCAGCTTTTAAAGAAGTTTGAAACTTTTGATTACATTTATAGAACAGTTAATTTTAACTTTGTAATAATTACTTACATTGATTGTATATTATGTTTATTTAAGTTTCTGTTCCCTTGCATCCTGAGCAAATGATGTGTTTTTTGTGATTTTGTTGTATTTGTTTATTGATTTTGCATTTTCATGTGTGTTCCACTTGTTTGATATGTCTAATTCTGTTTCTTTCTTTTCTAGCCGCCTTCATCTCGGTGATGGAGAACGTCGTATCGGCGCATGCTAATATACAGCTCGCGATCTCGTCATCAGATTGTTTTGTATTTGTTGATTGATTTTGCATTTTTATGTGTGTTCCACTTGTTTGATATGTCTAATTCTGTTTCTTTCTTTTTCTAGCCGCCTTCATCTTGGTGATGGAGATCGTCGTATCGGCGCATGCTAATATACCGCTCGCGATCGCGTCATCAGATTGTTTTGTATTTGTTGATTGATTTTGCATTTTTATGTGTGTTCCACTTGTTTGATATGTCTAATTCTGTTTTTCTTTCTTTTTCTAGCCGCCTTCATCTCGGTGATGGAGAACGTCGTATCGGCGCATGCTACCGCTCGTGATCGCGTCATTTGATTGTTTTGTATTTGTTGATTTATTTTGCATTTTCATGTGTTATGTGTGTTCCATGTGTTTGATATGTCCAATGCTTTTCTACTTTTTTTTAAACTCTGATAGTTAATTTAAGTTTCAGAAATGATAAAAGTAGCAAATTATGTTGATTTTTAATTTCCATTCTGACTAATTCTGCTTTTAAGGAATAAGTTTTAAATTTTTTATTTCAGCTTTTAAAGAAGTTTGAAACTTTTGATCAAATGATGTGTTTTTTTGTGATTTTGTTGTATTTGTTGATTGATTTTGCATTTTTATGTGTGTTCCACTTGTTTGATATGTCTAATTCTGTTTTTCTTTCTTTTTCTAGCCACCTTCATCTCGTTGATGGAGAACGTCGTATCGGCGCATGCTACCGCTCGTGATCGCGTCATCAGATTGTTTTGTATTTGTTGATTTATTTTGCATTTTCATGTGTTATGTGTGTTCCATGTGTTTGATATGTCCAATGCTTTTCTACTTTTTTTTAAACTCTGATAGTTAATTTAAGTTTCAGAAATGATAAAAGTAGCAAATTATGTTGATTTTTAATTTCAATTCTGACTAATTCTGCTTTTAAGGAATAAGTTTTAAATTTTTTATTTCTGCTTTTAAAGAAGTTTGAAACTTTTGATTACATTTATAGAACAGTTAATTTTAACTTTGTAATAATTACTTACATTGATTGTATATTATGTTTATTTAAGTTTCTGTTCCCTTGCATCCTGAGCAAATGATGTGTTTTTTGTGATTTTGTTGTATTTGTTGATTGATTTTGCATTTTCATGTGTGTTCCTCTTGTTTGATATTTCTAATTCTGTTTCTTTCTTTTTCTAGCCGCCTTCATCTCGGTGATGGAGATCGTCGTATTGGCGCATGCTAATATTCCGCTCGCGATCGCGTCATCAGATTGTTTTGTATTTGTTGATTGTTTTTGCATTTTTATGTGTGTTCCACTTGTTTGATATGTCTAATTCTGTTTTTCTTTCTTTTTCTAGCCGCCTTCATCTCGGTGATGGAGAACGTCGTATCGGCGCATGCTACCGCTCGTGATCGCGTCATTTGATTGTTTTGTATTTGTTGATTTATTTTGCATTTTCATGTGTTATGTGTGTTCCATGTGTTTGATATGTCCAATGCTTTTCTACTTTTTTTTAAACTCTGATAGTTAATTTAAGTTTCAGAAATGATAAAAGTAGCAAATTATGTTGATTTTCAATTTCCATTCTGACTAATTCTGCTTTTAAGGAATAAGTTTTAAATTTTTTATTTCAGCTTTTAAAGAAGTTTGAAACTTTTGATTACATTTATAGAACAGTTAATTTTAACTTTGTAATAATTACTTACATTGATTGTATTTTATGTTTATTTAAGTTTCTGTTCCCTTGCATCCTGAGCAAATGATGTGTTTTTTGTGATTTTGTTGTATTTGTTTATTGATTTTGCATTTTCATGTGTGTTCCACTTGTTTGATATGTCTAATTCTGTTTTTCTTTCTTTTTCTAGCCGCCTTCATCTCGGTGATGGAGAACGTCGTATCGGCGCATGCTAATATACCGCTCGCGATCGCGTCATCAGATTGTTTTGTATTTGTTGATTGATTTTGCATTTTTATGTGTGTTCCACTTGTTTGATATGTCTAATTCTGTTTTTCTTTCTTTTTCTAGCCACCTTCATCTCGGTGATGGAGAACGTCGTATCGGCGCATGCTACCGCTCATGATCGCGTCATCAGATTGTTTTGTATTTGTTGATTTATTTTGCATTTTCATGTGTTATGTGTGTTCCATGTGTTTGATATGTCCAATGCTTTTCTACTTTTTTTTAAACTCTGATAGTTAATTTAAGTTTCAGAAATGATAAAAGTAGCAAATTATGTTGATTTTTAATTTCCATTCTGACTAATTCTGCTTTTAAGGAATAAGTTTTAAATTTTTTATTTCAGCTTTTAAAGAAGTTTGAAACTTTTGATTACATTTATAGAACAGTTAATTTTAACTTTGTAATAATTACTTACATTGATTGTATATTATGTTTATTTAAGTTTCTGTTCCCTTGCATCCTGAGCAAATGATGTGTTTTTTGTGATTTTGTTGTATTTGTTTATTGATTTTGCATTTTCATGTGTGTTCCACTTGTTTGATATGTCTAATTCTGTTTCTTTCTTTTCTAGCCGCCTTCATCTCGGTGATGGAGAACGTCGTATCGGCGCATGCTAATATACAGCTCGCGATCTCGTCATCAGATTGTTTTGTATTTGTTGATTGATTTTGCATTTTTATGTGTGTTCCACTTGTTTGATATGTCTAATTCTGTTTCTTTCTTTTTCTAGCCGCCTTCATCTTGGTGATGGAGATCGTCGTATCGGCTCATGCTAATATACCGCTCGCGATCGCGTCATCAGATTGTTTTGTATTTGTTGATTGATTTTGCATTTTTATGTGTTTTCCACTTGTTTGATATGTCTAATTCTGTTTTTCTTTCTTTTTCTAGCCGCCTTCATCTCGGTGATGGAGAACGTCGTATCGGCGCATGCTACCGCTCGTGATCGCGTCATTTGATTGTTTTGTATTTGTTGATTTATTTTGCATTTTCATGTGTTATGTGTGTTCCATGTGTTTGATATGTCCAATGCTTTTCTACTTTTTTTTAAACTCTGATAGTTAATTTAAGTTTCAGAAATGATAAAAGTAGCAAATTATGTTGATTTTCAATTTCCATTCTGACTAATTCTGCTTTTAAGGAATAAGTTTTAATTTTTTTATTTCAGCTTTTAAAGAAGTTTGAAACTTTTGATTACATTTATAGAACAGTTCATTTTAACTTTGTAATAATTACTTACATTGATTGTATTTTATGTTTATTTAAGTTTCTGTTCCCTTGCATCCTGCGCAAATGATGTGTTTTTTGTGATTTTGTTGTATTTGTTTATTGATTTTGCATTTTCATGTGTGTTCCACTTGTTTGATATGTCTAATTCTGTTTTTCTTTCTTTTTCTAGCCGCCTTCATCTCGGTGATGGAGAACGTCGTATCGGCGCATGCTAATATACCGCTCGCGATCGCGTCATCAGATTGTTTTGTATTTGTTGATTGATTTTGCATTTTTATGTGTGTTCCACTTGTTTGATATGTCTAATTCTGTTTTTCTTTCTTTTTCTAGCCACCTTCATCTCGGTGATGGAGAACGTCGTATCGGCGCATGCTACCGCTCGTGATCGCGTCATCAGATTGTTTTGTATTTGTTGATTTATTTTGCATTTTCATGTGTTATGTGTGTTCCATGTGTTTGATATGTCCAATGCTTTTCTACTTTTTTTTAAACTCTGATAGTTAATTTAAGTTTCAGAAATGATAAAAGTAGCAAATTATGTTGATTTTTAATTTCCATTCTGACTAATTCTGCTTTTAAGGAATAAGTTTTAATTTTTTTATTTCTGCTTTTATAGAAGTTTGAAACTTTTGATCAAATGATGTGTTTTTTTGTGATTTTGTTGTATTTGTTTATTGATTTTGCATTTTCATGTGTGTTCCACTTGTTTGATATGTTTAATTCTGTTTCTTTCTTTTTCTAGCCGCCTTCATCTCGGTGATGGAGAACGTCGTATCGGCGCATGCTACCGCTCGTGATCGCGTCATCAGATTGTTTTGTATTTGTTGATTTATTTTGCATTTTCATGTGTTATGTGTGTTACATGTGTTTGATATGTCCAATGCTTTTCTACTTTTTTTTAAACTCTGATAGTTAATTTAAGATTCAGAAATGATAAAAGTAGCAAATTATGTTGATTTTCAATTTCCATTCTGACTAATTCTGCTTTTAAGGAATAAGTTTTAAATTTTTTATTTCAGCTTTTAAAGAAGTTTGAAACTTTTGATTACATTTATAGAACAGTTAATTTTAACTTTGTAATAATTACTTACATTGATTGTATTTTATGTTTATTTAAGTTTCTGTTCCCTTGCATCCTGAGCAAATGATGTGTTTTTTGTGATTTTGTTGTATTTGTTTATTGATTTTGCATTTTCATGTGTGTTCCACTTGTTTGATATGTCTAATTCTGTTTTTCTTTCTTTTTCTAGCCGCCTTCATCTCGGTGATGGAGAACGTCGTATCGGCGCATGCTAATATACCGCTCGCGATCGCGTCATCAGATTGTTTTGTATTTGTTGATTGATTTTGCATTTTTATGTGTGTTCCACTTGTTTGATATGTCTAATTCTGTTTTTCTTTCTTTTTCTAGCCACCTTCATCTCGGTGATGGAGAACGTCGTATCGGCGCATGCTACCGCTCATGATCGCGTCATCAGATTGTTTTGTATTTGTTGATTTATTTTGCATTTTCATGTGTTATGTGTGTTCCATGTGTTTGATATGTCCAATGCTTTTCTACTTTTTTTTAAACTCTGATAGTTAATTTAAGTTTCAGAAATGATAAAAGTAGCAAATTATGTTGATTTTTAATTTCCATTCTGACTAATTCTGCTTTTAAGGAATAAGTTTTAAATTTTTTATTTCAGCTTTTAAAGAAGTTTGAAACTTTTGATTACATTTATAGAACAGTTAATTTTAACTTTGTAATAATTACTTACATTGATTGTATATTATGTTTATTTAAGTTTCTGTTCCCTTGCATCCTGAGCAAATGATGTGTTTTTTGTGATTTTGTTGTATTTGTTTATTGATTTTGCATTTTCATGTGTGTTCCACTTGTTTGATATGTCTAATTCTGTTTCTTTCTTTTCTAGCCGCCTTCATCTCGGTGATGGAGAACGTCGTATCGGCGCATGCTAATATACAGCTCGCGATCTCGTCATCAGATTGTTTTGTATTTGTTGATTGATTTTGCATTTTTATGTGTGTTCCACTTGTTTGATATGTCTAATTCTGTTTCTTTCTTTTTCTAGCCGCCTTCATCTTGGTGATGGAGATCGTCGTATCGGCTCATGCTAATATACCGCTCGCGATCGCGTCATCAGATTGTTTTGTATTTGTTGATTGATTTTGCATTTTTATGTGTTTTCCACTTGTTTGATATGTCTAATTCTGTTTTTCTTTCTTTTTCTAGCCGCCTTCATCTCGGTGATGGAGAACGTCGTATCGGCGCATGCTACCGCTCGTGATCGCGTCATTTGATTGTTTTGTATTTGTTGATTTATTTTGCATTTTCATGTGTTATGTGTGTTCCATGTGTTTGATATGTCCAATGCTTTTCTACTTTTTTTTAAACTCTGATAGTTAATTTAAGTTTCAGAAATGATAAAAGTAGCAAATTATGTTGATTTTCAATTTCCATTCTGACTAATTCTGCTTTTAAGGAATAAGTTTTAATTTTTTTATTTCAGCTTTTAAAGAAGTTTGAAACTTTTGATTACATTTATAGAACAGTTCATTTTAACTTTGTAATAATTACTTACATTGATTGTATTTTATGTTTATTTAAGTTTCTGTTCCCTTGCATCCTGCGCAAATGATGTGTTTTTTGTGATTTTGTTGTATTTGTTTATTGATTTTGCATTTTCATGTGTGTTCCACTTGTTTGATATGTCTAATTCTGTTTTTCTTTCTTTTTCTAGCCGCCTTCATCTCGGTGATGGAGAACGTCGTATCGGCGCATGCTAATATACCGCTCGCGATCGCGTCATCAGATTGTTTTGTATTTGTTGATTGATTTTGCATTTTTATGTGTGTTCCACTTGTTTGATATGTCTAATTCTGTTTTTCTTTCTTTTTCTAGCCACCTTCATCTCGGTGATGGAGAACGTCGTATCGGCGCATGCTACCGCTCGTGATCGCGTCATCAGATTGTTTTGTATTTGTTGATTTATTTTGCATTTTCATGTGTTATGTGTGTTCCATGTGTTTGATATGTCCAATGCTTTTCTACTTTTTTTTAAACTCTGATAGTTAATTTAAGTTTCAGAAATGATAAAAGTAGCAAATTATGTTGATTTTTAATTTCCATTCTGACTAATTCTGCTTTTAAGGAATAAGTTTTAATTTTTTTATTTCTGCTTTTATAGAAGTTTGAAACTTTTGATCAAATGATGTGTTTTTTTGTGATTTTGTTGTATTTGTTTATTGATTTTGCATTTTCATGTGTGTTCCACTTGTTTGATATGTTTAATTCTGTTTCTTTCTTTTTCTAGCCGCCTTCATCTCGGTGATGGAGAACGTCGTATCGGCGCATGCTACCGCTCGTGATCGCGTCATCAGATTGTTTTGTATTTGTTGATTTATTTTGCATTTTCATGTGTTATGTGTGTTACATGTGTTTGATATGTCCAATGCTTTTCTACTTTTTTTTAAACTCTGATAGTTAATTTAAGATTCAGAAATGATAATAGTAGCAAATTATGTTGATTTTCAATTTCCATTCTGACTAATTCTGCTTTTAAGGAATAAGTTTTAAATTTTTTATTTCAGCTTTTAAAGAAGTTTGAAACTTTTGATTACATTTATGGAACAGTTAATTTTAACTTTGTAATAATTACTTACATTGATTGTATTTTATGTTTATTTAAGTTTCTGTTCCCTTGCATCCTGAGCAAATGATGTGTTTTTTGTGATTTTGTTGTATTTGTTTATTGATTTTGCATTTTTATGTGTGTTCCACTTGTTTGATATGTCTAATTCTGTTTTTCTTTCTTTTTCTAGCCACCTTCATCTCGGTGATGGAGAACGTCGTATCGGCGCATGCTACCGCTCGTGATCGCGTCATCAGATTGTTTTGTATTTGTTGATTTATTTTGCATTTTCATGTGTTATGTGTGTTACATGTGTTTGATATGTCCAATGCTTTTCTACTTTTTTTTAAACTCTGATAGTTTATTTAAGTTTCAGAAATGATAAAAGTAGCAAATTATGTTGATTTTTAATTTCCATTCTGACTAATTCTGCTTTTAAGGAATAAGTTTTAAATTTTTTATTTCTGCTTTTAAAGAAGTTTGAAACTTTTGATCAAATGATGTGTTTTTTTTGTGATTTTGTTGTATTTGTTTATTGATTTTGCATTTTCATGTGTGTTCCACTTGTTTGATATGTCTAATTCTGTTTTTCTTTCTTTTTCTAGCCGCCTTCATCTCGGTGATGGAGAACGTCGTATCGGCGCATGCTACCGCTCGTGATCGCGTCATCAGATTGTTTTGTATTTGTTGATTGATTTTGCATTTTTATGTGTTATGTGTGTTCCATGTGTTTGATATGTCCAATGCTTTTCTACTTTTTTTTAAACTCTGATAGTTAATTTAAGTTTCAGAAATGATAAAAGTAGCAAATTATGTTGATTTTTAATTTCCATTCTGACTAATTCTGCTTTTAAGGAATAAGTTTTAAATTTTTTATTTCTGCTTTTAAAGAAGTTTGAAACTTTTGATCAAATGATGTGTTTTTTTGTGATTTTGTTGTATTTGTTTATTGATTTTGCATTTTCATGTGTTATGTGTGTTCCACTTGTTTGATATTTCTAATTCTGTTTCTTTCTTTTTCTAGCCGCCTTCATCTCGGTGATGGAGAATATCGTATCGTTGCATGCTAATATACCGGTCGCGATCGCGTCATCAGATTGTTTTGTATTTGTTGATTGATTTTGCATTTTTATGTGTGTTCCACTTGTTTGATATGTCTAATTCTGTTTCTTTCTTTTTCTAGCCGCCTTCATCTCGGTGATGGAGAACGTCGTATCGGCGCATGCTACCGCTCGTTATCGCGTCATCAGATTGTTTTGTATTTGTTGATTGATTTTGCATTTTCATGTGTTATGTGTGTTTCATGTGTTTGATATTTCTAACTCTGTTTCTGTTTTTTCTAGCCGCCTTGAAATCTCGGTGATGGAAAAACGTCGTATCGATGCGTGCTAATATACCGCTTGCAATTGCGTAATCAGATTGTTTTGTATTTGTTTGTTGATTTTGCATTTTCATGTGTTATGTGTGTTCCATGTGTTTGATATGTCTTATTCTGTTTCTTTCTTTTCTAGCCGCCTTCATCTCGGTGATGGAGAACATCGTATCAGCGCATGCTAACATACCGCTCGCGATTGTGTTATTGAATTGTTTTATTAGTTTATAGATTGTGGTTTCTCACTTCCTTTATGTGTTATTTGTGTTCCATGTGTTTGATATGTTGAAGGAGAGGAGTTCAATCAACTTAAAGATTTGTTGGATGGTTTGGCTCATTTATGGAAATATGTGTTGAGGATATGTAAGAAAGGAACTGCCAAGACTGAAAAATAAACAACTGTAACAAGCTTTAGAAGATGAAGATGATGTGAGGAACATTGCCTTCAACGTGGATGGGATTCAACATGAATATATGCATTCAACCATGTGAAAATTTACCATTTCCTAAAACTAAGCAGAAATAACTGTTTGTTCATTATTATTTATAGAACTAATATTATTAATGCACATCTTTTCTATTGAATTAGTAAGCAGATATTAATATTGGTGTTTACAGAATATCTCGTTGAATGAATTATTTACATACACAGTAAACTATGATGAGACCTTCCTTGGGACCCTTGAAAAATCTTAATATTGATGTTGAATAATGAGCAAAACTGTGAAAATGGACCGCAAACCTATGTTCTTATTTGTGACATTATCTTATTATTGAGGTGGTCTTTAAGTGAAGTTTTACTGTCTTCTATATTAAATGATTTTGAAAGAATATGTTTGGAATGATGCAGTTGCCCCTTGTTTCCCAATCCGTTTTCTATGAAGTACATGCACACATTTGTCTTTCAGTCATATTGTATGCAACATCGAATATTGCTGATCTGAAAATTTGGTATAGTTTCACAAAAAGCATATTTTAACAAATGTTTTCATTTGCAGGGAGAAACCATTTGTTGATTCACCAGTTACAACTTTCGACACAGAGACATGATACATTAGACATAGTGACATCAGCTTTTATATCCAGTGGTAAGACATTTATCCGACTGCAGTGTCAATGAAATTAGAATATGCTGTTGTTTATGTTTAATTTATTGAGATGTTCCAATCTGTAGTAAACTGAAACCTCAATATTGTAGCCGATGAAACACTAACAACTTGTTTGATGAATTGTATAAGAGCCTAAGCATATGTTCGTTTTACTCAAATATTTAGCCTGTGTATTGATTGATTACATGTTGCATTTGGCCAGATGAGATGAGTTATTATTGAATAAATGTCATTACTATAAATATACTAAGGATTATTATGATTTCAGGACATGGAACTAAAGAGGATTTGTGGAGATGACGGTTGATTGCGCTTATGTGTTGGAGAACCATAGACTTCTCCAAGCAGTTGTGAAGTGAATCTGTAAATGCTTGGTGAACATTTGGGAGTGATATATACATGTATACATATGTAGGTGTGTTTAGGATAATGTGTAGTTGACTCAATCAGCAGCTGATGTCTCAGGAACTTACATTGACTCAATCAGCAGCTGATGTCTCAGGAACTTACATTGGGTAAGACAAACTCACTTGAAGGTTACTTGAACCTGCCTAAAATGTGATTTTTTACATGAATTATTGGAGCATTCTAAAAATGCAAACCTGAAGAAACCTAATTCGAAACATTCTTGGTGACATTAACGTGATCAGATCTATTGGAGCATTTCTTATGACATCAACATGATAAAAACTACTGGAGTATTTTGATCGAAGTGTATGCAGGGAAAATTGTTGAAACCATTCACACATTGTGGAGATAGAAATAAACTCATTTGTTCTAGTTTTTATTTTACATGGTGTTTAATAATAATAGCAGCAAACAATGACTTTCTTAAATGCAGCCTAACGCGTATTTGCTACTTAATTAGGCAAACTTGTAAATGGAATTATACAGCCTAATCTGTATATAACTTATCCAACTATGAGTGAACTCTCTTACAGTGAAAACCCGCTTTTAGTGAAATGCTTTTTTGTGTTTATTCAGAATGCAATGCAAAATATTTTCATCCTAAATATGTTTAAATCGATTTTTTATCTTGAATTTTATGTTATTCATTTGTAACTATATTTGTATGCAGTAACTTATTGTATGTGTTTAGCCTATTGTTCTGTGACATAGCATGCATGTTTATATTTTATACCACTGTATTATAGGGCTGCATACCGGAACTCGATATTTATCAGATACCGCTGTTTAAGGTTCGATCAGTGTGTCATATCGAATGTTTCCATATTAGACAAATATCAAAATGCAAAAATGTCTTTCTTCCTAAAACGTTTGTCAGCAATAAGTACCATAAGTACATATAACTTACTAATATTCTCAATTTGCTTTGTACTTGATTTTGGATTGAAATTTGGCCACAGTGTGAACAGAAATAAAGATTCATCTGCTAGCGAAGACTGTGGTAATTTTAGATAAGACTTCACTGTGAATGTTTGCATCAGAGAATTCCTTTTTATTCTTTATTTTTCGTATTTGAAAAAAGTATGTGATACGAATATTGTATCGATAGATATGACTGATATGCAACCCTACTGGTTTCTTTCATTATTTTATTTTTTTGTGAAAAATGTTGGTTCTTTAGTTGGTATTTCTCTTTAATGTACTTAACAGATTCCTGACCAACAAAAAGCTTTTAAATCCTTTTGGAACCATGCCCCTTTAACTTTTTATGTTCTTACTTTGCTTTGCCATGTATACCATGTCAGAACTGTTCTTGTGTGTCATGCTATTACCTGTACAAAACCTGTATATATATATATATATATGTAAACTTCTGCTTTTTAAGATTTACTGACTCACTCGCTTTTAAATCTTTAACCTTGATTAAATGTAGTTTAAACTTTTGTGTACACTGCCCTCCAAAAGTTCCTGCACACTGACAATTTCCCATTGCAATTAACGTATGTTCATGTCTGTTTTACATGCAATACATCGAAAAAGCTCTTTAACACAGCAATAATTTTCTGTAGAAGGATTTATAAATTTGTACTGAAACAAATTATCTTATTTTCTGTGTCAGATCAATCAGTTTCACACATATTGGTTTTGGATGCAGGCCGATTGATGCTGCTGCTGAGATGTGAAAATTGTTAATTCTAAACTATCCATCACAGAAGTGGGATGAATACTTTTCTTCATGGTCATACATGTTTTATTTGAAATTCGGTAAGAAAAATATTCAAGTGTGAAGAAACTTTTGGATGGCAGTGTATATGTATGTCTTAATTGATTGTATCTTTTAATATCTGCCTGTGATATTGATATTTTAGATGTAGCCTAGTATATATTTATGTAGTTGTATTGCTGCCTTGTTTCATGCCTTACTTGCCTGTCTCACATGTATTTATGCATGCTACCTTGTTTTATGTAGATGCATTCTGTTATGTTAAATGTAGGGATGTCAACGAATGGCAATTTGGTATCGAATATTCGGTCAACCTTCCGAACAAATATTGAACATTCGACCTTCTTATTTAATATTCAGTCCTACAGTTTATACTGCACCTGAGCATCAGAATGATGCTCAGGCTTATCAGCAGAACTAATCTGCGATAATAGTAATAACTGTAAACTGATTAAACTTGACCCCATCCCTGCTGGGAGCTGCTTGCCACTAATTGCCTGTACTGGACTGGAGATATATTTTCATATAGTACATGTGTAATTGTTGCTTAATATTCCATGCACACTTTATATATTTTATACAGGGCTGTGTGAAAATATTTTTCTCTTGGTAATTAATCGCTTAAATACTTTATGAACAAAAATGAATTGGTTAAGTATTATTTGATTATCATATTCATTTTTGGAATATTATTATTGAACTAATTTGAATGCTTTGCGCTCAATTTTGTTAACCAAAGTTATTTATAAGATGCTGTAATAAATCCAGTTCTTTCCACCAAAAAAATAATACAGTAAAACATGTTTCTAAATTAAATTGTGTTAATGAAAATGCAACAATTGATTCAGATGGTTAAAAGGAAAGGACAAAATAGTAAAAGAAATAGATGGAAAGCCAGAAAAATTCTTACAAATCAATCAAACAAGCAATAATCCTTCCTTCCATCCTTCCGTCCTTCCGTCCTTCCATCCTTCCATCCTTCCTTCCGTCCTTCCTTCCATCCTTCCGTCCTTCCATCCTTCCGTCCTTCCGTCCTTCCGTCCTTCCTTCCTTCCGTCCTTCCGTCCTTCCATCCTTCCTTCCTTCCGTCCTTCCGTCCTTCAGTCCTTCCTTCCGTCCATCCGTCCTTCGGTCCATCCGTCCTGCCGTCCTTCCGTCCGTCCTTCCTTCTGTCCTTCAGTCCTTCCTTCAGTCCTTCAGTCCTTCCCTCCTTCCGTCCTTCCTTCTGTCCATCCTTCCATCTGTACATCCTTCCGTCCGTCCTTCCTTCAGTCCTTCCTTCCTTCTGTCCTTCCGTCCTTCCATCCTTCCATCCTTCCGTCCGTCCTTCCGTCCTTCCGTCCTGCCGTCCTTCCGTCCTTCCGTCCTTCCGTCCTTCCGTCCTTCCGTCCTTCCGTCCTTCCGTCCTTCCGTCCTTCCTTCCTTCAGTCCTTCAGTCCTTCCGTCCTTCCGTCCTTCCGTCCTTCCGTCCTTCCGTCCTTCCGTCCTTCCGTCCTTCCGTCCTTCCGTCCTTCCGTCCTTCCTTCCTTCAGTCCTTCAGTCCTTCCGTCCTTCTGTCCTTCCTTACTTCCATCCTTTAGTCCTTCCTTCCATCCTTCCGTCCTTCAGTCCGTCCATCCTTCCTTCTTTCCGTCCGTCCTTCCATCTGTCCGTCCTGCCTTCCTTCCTTCAGTCCTTCAAGTCATTCAGTCATTCAGTCTTCCATCCATACACCTGTAGATATTATTTTCACTTGTAAAATTCATTAAAAGCGTTTTCCATTGTAAATGGATAAAGAGGATACATGTAGTAATAATCTAGCCAGTTGTTGAAAGTACTAATATATTTACAATTTGAGTCCCCACGATAACTGTGTTTTTTGTGTTTTTTTACTGCTTTCTGCAACTATTCCTTTTTTTTCTTAAAATACAGATAATGTACATTTTTAGGATTGAAAATGCCATTACACTGTGAAGTAATACAATTTTTAGATGGAGAAAAACACATTAAAACTAAAGTTGCAATAAGTTGTAAATTGTTTGAAATTGAATTCTATTCCTTCATATTCATGTCAAGTTATTATTGTTTTTGTCCGGTACTTTATGATTCTTTTCTGGATTTAACGAAACTGGGATTTAAGTAACACACATTTACGTGAATAAGCGCTGGGTTTAGATCATTCGAGGTTTACTGTGACACAAAGCGATAAGATGTTTATCTTAGTTCAACAAATTACAAGTATTACGACAATAATAATAATATATTTTATACACGCATCCAGGGGCGACGTTATGGCCATCAATTCAATTTGCAACCATTGATTGCACATTCGCAATAGTCAAACAACGAGTTTGGTTTATAGTTATTGATGAAGGCGTTTCCATTTGATATACTGTGATGCATAGTGCATGTATCATGTATGTAAATTTTGTAATGGTAACTTTTTTTTGAAATGTAGTAAACCGCCACCTGTAAACATATGTTGGGTAGAACAACAAAATTTACTACATTTTTTTTCATTTTAACTATTGTACTATTGCAATGTTTTATGTCCAGTTTGTGATTGTTTGTGTAATACAACCTCTCCATAGCAATACACTTTGGGAGACACACACTTTGGCTGTTGTTAAGAGGTTGTTGACCTAAAGAGATTAAATCGATTGTAAATTACAACTATAGTTAAAAGTTAATTTTGTTGTTGAAGATAGGTTGTTGCTTAAGAGAGGTTGCATTGTATACATGTTTTGAAATTATTCTTGTATATAAATAAAAAAAAATTTAAAAAAAATTTCAATGACGGGAGATAGGGATGGCTGTGAGTGGAGATGGGGAGGCCATTAAAAGTAGATTTTTGAAATTATTACTATAGGAAAAGTTAATTTTGTTGTGGAAGAGAGGTTGTTGCTTAAGAGAGGTTGCATTGTATACATGTTTTGAAAATTTTCTTGTATATAAATAAAAAAAAATCATTTCAATAAAGGGAGATAGGGATGGCTGTGAGGGGAGATGGGGAGGCCATTTAAAAATAACTAACTTTTCCATGTTATGATTGTATTATATATCTGCACCGTTATGGTTGAATAAACTGCTTTAGTAAGATTTAAGTAAATGTAAGAGATTCATTTTTGTATTTGTTAACTACTGCATATTGTAATGAAACTGTCATTTGATATTGTAACTATTGTATGAATGTTCATGTCTTATTTATACTTTTTAAGTTCTATGCGTTACATAGTTTAGCCGCAGAACGTAATTCTTAACTGTATGAAGTAGTGTCATGTGACTTGTGAGTGGTCAGTTTAGACAGGTCAGTTATGCGCTTGACTACGATAGTGACACATCTATTTTATTCAATTTGGTACACAATATTTTGCTTGACATGCTTAGTCGATTGATAGTTAGGATTTTTAGGGTTGATATTCGATACAGGTTCATATTTTTTAAACTCAATCGATTATTATGTTGCACTGTGTTATTTCATTAAGAACGTAGATTCGAGAAATACAGTTTTCCAGAGTATTTTACATTCCACACACAAGAATGAAATTTTATCTCTGGTTTTTAACCTGACCTATCGTTTCTACCATGAGCGTTTGGCATTACGCTCATTTGACTTATCAGGAAAGGATTTATCGTTCCTATTGTATATGTTCATAATTATAGTCATTGTGGCATTATATTGTAATTCATTTTTATGATCATGTACTAGTACATAAAATAAAACTATCGCAAGTCTTGCCCATTGCAAAACAGTGTTTGTATTTTGTTTGGAGTTAAGATATTGTATATACAGTATGCAGAACTTGTAGGATTGTCTCATTTATTTTGTTTGATAGATGGGCTCGAGTGAGATAACCTTTATAGGCTGATAGTGTCCATCTTAAATAAAGAATTATGACATGACCTATTTTGGAGACATGTCCAACTGGCACAACTACACGTCTATCAAAACGAATGATGTTTTGTTTTGAATGAGGATTTTATTCAGTGTAATCTAAAATGTCAAATTGAATCTTGTTTGAAAAATATTTGAAAATATACTTGGTAACCTAAAACTGAGTTTGTGTTTTATACTTAGTAAATGATAATGCAGTTAATTGAAAGAAATCCACTTGTCAAGGTGCACAAAAATAACCATGCTGGTTTGACCACTGTGACTTATGTCATGTCTTAATGACAATAGAAGAACACAACTCGGGCAAATGTTCCATGTTCATTGAATGTCACTTGCATTAATTTAGAACTGTTATATGCTATATTTCCTTCCATTTTTTAGTGTAACTTCCCTTTATAATCAGGGGTGGTCACTCTGAAAAACTTAAAATTTAAGTCGAAAAGTAACTTCCCTTTATTATCAGGGTAGGTCACTCTGAAAAACTAAAATTTAGGACAGAAGAGTAACTTCCCTTTATTTTCAGGGAAAGTCACTCTGAAAAACTTGAATTTAAGTCAAAAGAGTAACTTCCCTTTATTATCAGGGGTGGTCACTCTGAAAAACTTAAAATTTAAGTCGGAAGAGTAGCTTCCCTTTATTTTCAGGGGAAGTCACTCTGAAAAACTTAAAATTTAAGTCGGAAGAGTAACTTCCCTTTATTTTCAGGGGAAACCACTTTGAAAAACTTAAAATTTAGGACAGAAGAGTAGCTTCCCTTTATTTTCAGGGGAAGTCACTCTGAAAAACTTAAATTTAAGTCAGAAGAGTAACTTCCCTTTATTATCAGGGGTGGTCACTCTGAAAATCTTAAAATTTAAGTCGGAAGAGTAACTTCCCTTTATTATCAGGGTAGGTCACTCTGAAAAACTTAAAATTTAAGTCGGAAGAGTAACCTCCCTTTATTTTCAGGGGAAACCACTCTGAAAAACTTAAAATTTAGGACAGAAGAGTAACTTCCCTTTATTTTCAGGGGAAGTCACTCTGAAAAACTTAAATTTAAGTTGGAAGAGTAACTTCCCTTTATTTTCAGGGGTGGTCACTCTGAAAATCTTAAAATTTAAGTCGGAAGAGTAACTTCCCTTTATTATCAGGGTAGGTCACTCTGAAAAACTAAAATTTAAGTCGGAAGAGTGCCTTCCCTTTATTATCAGGGGAGGCCACTCTGAAAAACTTAAAATTTAAGACGGAAGAGTAACTTCCCTTTATTTTCAGGGGAAACCACTCTGAAAAACTTAAATTTAGGACGGAAGAGTAACTTCCCTTTATTTTCAGGGGAAGTCACTCTGAAAAACTTAAATTTAGGACGGAAGAGTAACTTCCCTTTATTTTCAGAGGAAGTCACTCTGAAAAACTAAAATTGAAGTCGGAAGAGTGCCTTCCCGTTATTATCAGGGGTGGTCACTCTGAAAATCTTAAAATTTAAGTCGGAAGAGTAACTTCCCTTTATTATCAGGGGAGGTCACTCTGAAAAACTTAAAAGTTAAGGCAGAAGAGTAACTTCCCTTTATTTTCAGGGAAAGTCACTCTGAAAAACTTAAATTTAAGTCGGAAGAGTAACTTCCCTTTATTTTCAGGGGAAGTCACTCTGAAAAACTTAAATTTAAGTCAGAAGAGTAACTTCCCTTTATTTTCAGGGGGAAGTCACTCTGAAAAACTTAAATTTAGGACGGAAGAGTAACTTCCCTTTATTTTCAGGGGAAGTCACCCTGAAAAACTTAATTTTAAGTCGGAAGAGTAACTTCCCTTTATTATCAGGGGTGGTCACTCTGAAAAACTTAAAATTGAAGTCGTAAGAGTAACTTCCCTTTATTATCAGGGGAGGTCACTCTGAAAAACTTAAAATTTAAGTCAGAAGAGTAACTGCCCTTTATTTTCAGGGGTGGTCACTCTGAAAAACTAAAATTTAAGTCGGAAGAGTGCCTTCCCATTATTATCAGGGGAGGTCACTCTGAAAAACTTAAAATTTAAGTCGGGAGAGTAACTTCCCTTTATTTTCAGGGGAAACCACTCTGAAAAACTTAAATTTACCTTGGAAGAGTAACTTCCCTTTATTATCAGGGATGGTCACTCTGAAAAACTAAAATTTTAAGTCGGAAGAGTGCCTTCCCTTTATTATCAGGGGAGGTCACTCTGAAAAACTTAAATTTTAAGACGGAAGAGTAACTTCCCTTTATTATCAGGGTAGGTCACTCTGAAAAACTAAAATTTAAGTCGGAAGAGTGCCTTCCCTTTATTATCAGGGGAGGTCACTCTGAAAAACTAAGATTTATGTCGGAAGAGTAACTTCCCTTTATTTTCAGGGGAAACCACTCTGAAAAACTTAAAATTTATATCGGAAGAATAACTTCCCTTTATTTTCAGCGGAAACCACTCTGAAAAACTAAAAATTTAAGTCGGAAGAGTGCCTTCCCTTTATTATCAGGGGAGGTCACTCTGAAAAACTTAAATTTTAAGACGGAAGAGTAACTTCCCTTTATTATCAGGGTAGGTCACTCTGAAAAACTAAAATTGTAGGAAGAGCGTCTTCCCTTTATTATCAGGGGAGGTCAATCTGAAAAACTGAAAATTTATGTCGGAAGAGTAACTTCCCTTTATTTTCAGGGGAAACCACTCTGAAAAACTTAAAAATTAGGACAGAAGAGTAACTTCCCTTTATTTTCAGGGGAAGTCACTCTGAAAAACTTAAATTTAAGTCGGAAGAGTAACTTCCCTTTATTATCAGGGGAGGTCACTCTGAAAATCTTAAAATTTTAGTCGGAAGAGTAACTTCCCTTTATTTTCAGGGAAAGTCACTCTGAAAAACTTAAAATTGAAGTCGGAAGAGTAACTTCCCTTTATTTTCAGGGGAAACCACTCTGAAAAACTTAAAATTTAGGACAGAAGAGTAACTTCCCTTTATTTTCAGGGGAAGTCACTCTGAAAATCTTAAAATTTTAGTCGGAAGAGTAACTTCCCTTTATTTTCAGGGAAAGTCACTCTGAAAAACTTAAAATTGAAGTCGGAAGAGTAACTTCCCTTTATTTTCAGGGGAAACCACTCTGAAAAACTTAAAATTTAGGACAGAAGAGTAACTTCCCTTTATTTTCAGGGGAAGTCACTCTGAAAAACTTAAATTTAAGTCGGAAGAGTAACTTCCCTTTATTATCAGGGTTGGTCACTCTGAAAATCTTAAAATTTAAGTCGGAAGAGTAACTTCCCTTTATTTTCAGGGGAAACCACTCTTGAAAACTTAAAATTTAGGACAGAAGAGTATCTTCCCTTTATTTACAGCGGAAGTCACTCTGAAAAACTTAAATTTAGGACGGAAGAGTAACTTCCCTTTATTTTCAGGGAAGTCACTCTGTAAAACTTTAATTTAAGTCGGAAGAGTAACTTCCCTTTATTATCAGGGGTGGTCACTCTGAAAAACTTAAAATTTAAGTCGGAAGAGTAACTTCCCTTTATTTTCAGGGGAAACCACTCTGAAAAACTTAAAATTTAGGACAGAAGAGTAACTTCCCTTTATTTTCAGGGGAAGTCACTCTGAAAAACTTAAATTTAAGTCGGAAGAGTAACTTCCCTTTATTATCAGGGTTGGTCACTCTGAAAATCTTAAAATTTAAGTCGGAAGAGTAACTTCCCTTTATTTTCAGGGGAAACCACTCTTGAAAACTTAAAATTTAGGACAGAAGAGTAACTTCCCTTTATTTACAGCGGAAGTCACTCTGAAAAACTTAAATTTAGGACGGAAGAGTAACTTCCCTTTATTTTCAGGGAAGTCACTCTGTAAAACTTAAATTTAAGTCGGAAGAGTAACTTCCCTTTATTATCAGGGGTGGTCACTCTGAAAAACTTAAAATTTAAGTCGGAAGAGTAACTTCCCTTTATTTTGAGGGGAAGTCACTCTGAAAAACTTAAATTTAAGTCGGAAGAGTAACTTCCCTTTATTATCAGGGGTGGTCACTCTGAAAAACTTAAAATTTAAGTCGGAAGAGTATCTTCCCTTTATTTTCAGGGGGAAGTCACTCCGAAAAACTTAAATTTAGGACGGAAGAGTAACTTCCCTTTATTTTCAGGGGAAGTCACCCTGAAAAACTTAATTTTAAGTCGGAAGAGTAACTTCCCTTTATTATCAGGGGAGGTCACTCTGAAAAACTTAAAATTTAAGTCAGAAGAGTAACTGCCCTTTATTTTCAGGGGTGGTCACTCTGAAAAACTAAAATGAAGTCGGAAGAGTGCCTTCCCTTTATTATCAGGGGAGGTCACTCTGAAAAACTTAAAATTTAAGTCGGGAGAGTAACTTCCCTTTATTTTCAGGGGAAACCACTCTGAAAAACTTAAATTTACCTTGGAAGAGTAACTTCCCTTTATTATCAGGGGTGGTCACTCTGAAAAACTAAAATTTTAAGACGGAAGAGTAACTTCCCTTTATTATCAGGGTAGGTCACTCTGAAAAACTAAAATTGTAGGAAGAGCGTCTTCCCTTTATTATCAGGGGAGGTCAATCTGAAAAACTGAAAATTTATGTCGGAAGAGTAACTTCCCTTTATTTTCAGGGGAAACCACTCTGAAAAACTTAAAAATTAGGACAGAAGAGTAACTTCCCTTTATTTTCAGGGGAAGTCACTCTGAAAAACTTAAATTTAAGTCGGAAGAGTAACTTCCCTTTATTATCAGGGGAGGTCACTCTGAAAATCTTAAAATTTTAGTCGGAAGAGTAACTTCCCTTTATTTTCAGGGAAAGTCACTCTGAAAAACTTAAAATTGAAGTCGGAAGAGTAACTTCCCTTTATTTTCAGGGGAAACCACTCTGAAAAACTTAAAATTTAGGACAGAAGAGTAACTTCCCTTTATTTTCAGGGGAAGTCACTCTGAAAAACTTAAATTTAAGTCGGAAGAGTAACTTCCCTTTATTATCAGGGTTGGTCACTCTGAAAATCTTAAAATTTAAGTCGGAAGAGTAACTTCCCTTTATTTTCAGGGGAAACCACTCTTGAAAACTTAAAATTTAGGACAGAAGAGTATCTTCCCTTTATTTACAGCGGAAGTCACTCTGAAAAACTTAAATTTAGGACGGAAGAGTAACTTCCCTTTATTTTCAGGGAAGTCACTCTGAAAAACTTAAATTTAAGTCGGAAGAGTAACTTCCCTTTATTATCAGGGGTGGTCACTCTGAAAAACTTAAAATTTAAGTCGGAAGAGTATCTTCCCTTTATTTTCAGGGGGAAGTCACTCTGAAAAACTTAAATTTAGGACGGAAGAGTAACTTCCCTTTATTTTCAGGGGAAGTCACCCTGAAAAACTTAATTTTAAGTCGGAAGAGTAACTTCCCTTTATTATCAGGGGTGGTCACTCTGAAAAACTTAAAATTGAAGTCGTAAGAGTAACTTCCCTTTATTATCAGGGGAGGTCACTCTGAAAAACTTAAAATTTAAGTCAGAAGATTAACTGCCCTTTATTTTCAGGGGTGGTCACTCTGAAAAACTAAAATTTAAGTCGGAAGAGTGCCTTCCCTTTATTATCAGGGGAGGTCACTCTGAAAAACTTAAAATTTAAGTCGGGAGAGTAACTTCCCTTTATTTTCAGGGGAAACCACTCTGAAAAACTTAAATTTACCCTGGAAGAGTAACTTCCCTTTATTATCAGGGGTGGTCACTCTGAAAAACTAAAATTTTAAGACGGAAGAGTAACTTCCCTTTATTATCAGGGTAGGTCACTCTGAAAAACTAAAATTTAAGTCGGAAGAATGCCTTCCCTTTATTATCAGGCGAGGTCACTCTGAAAAACTAAATATTTATGTCGGAAGAGTAACTTCCCTTTATTATCAGGGTAGGTCACTCTGAAAAACTTAAATTTAAGTCGGAAGAGTGCCTTCCCTTTATTATCAGGGGAAACCACTCTGAAAAACTTAAAATCTAAGTCGGAAGAGTAACTTCCCTTTATTTTCAGGGGAAACCACTCTGAAAAACTTAATATTTAGGACAGAAGAGTAACTTCCCTTTATTTTCAGGGGAAGTCACTCTGAAAAACTTAAATTTAAGTCGGAAAAGTAACTTCCCTTTATTATCAGGGGTGGTCACTCTGAAAATCTTAAAATTTAAGTCGGAAGAGTGCCTTCCCTTTATTATCAGGGGAAACCACTCTGAAAAACTTAAAATTTAGGACAGAAGAGTAACTTCCCTTTATTTACAGCGGAAGTCACTCTGAAAAACTTAAATTTAGGACGGAAGAGTAACTTCCCTTTATTTTCAGGGAAGTCACTCTGTAAAACTTAAATTTAAGTCGGAAGAGTAACTTCCCTTTATTATCAGGGGTGGCCACTCTGAAAAACTTAAAATTTAAGTCGGAAGAGTATCTTCCCTTTATTTTCAGGGGGAAGTCACTCTGAAAAACTTAAATTTAGGACGGAAGAGTAACTTCCCTTTATTTTCAGGGGAAGTCACCCTGAAAAACTTAATTTTAAGTCGGAAGAGTAACTTCCCTTTATTATCAGGGGTGGTCACTCTGAAAAACTTAAAATTGAAGTCGTAAGAGTAACTTCCCTTTATTATCAGGGGAGGTCACTCTGAAAAACTTAAAATTTAAGTCAGAAGAGTAACTGCCCTTTATTTTCAGGGGTGGTCACTCTGAAAAACTAAAATTTAAGTCGGAAGAGTGCCTTCCCATTATTATCAGGGGAGGTCACTCTGAAAAACTTAAAATTTAAGTCGGGAGAGTAACTTCCCTTTATTTTCAGGGGAAACCACTCTGAAAAACTTAAATTTACCTTGGAAGAGTAACTTCCCTTTATTATCAGGGATGGTCACTCTGAAAAACTAAAATTTTAAGTCGGAAGAGTGCCTTCCCTTTATTATCAGGGGAGGTCACTCTGAAAAACTTAAATTTTAAGACGGAAGAGTAACTTCCCTTTATTATCAGGGTAGGTCACTCTGAAAAACTAAAATTTAAGTCGGAAGAGTGCCTTCCCTTTATTATCAGGGGAGGTCACTCTGAAAAACTAAGATTTATGTCGGAAGAGTAACTTCCCTTTATTTTCAGGGGAAACCACTCTGAAAAACTTAAAATTTATATCGGAAGAATAACTTCCCTTTATTTTCAGCGGAAACCACTCTGAAAAACTAAAAATTTAAGTCGGAAGAGTGCCTTCCCTTTATTATCAGGGGAGGTCACTCTGAAAAACTTAAATTTTAAGACGGAAGAGTAACTTCCCTTTATTATCAGGGTAGGTCACTCTGAAAAACTAAAATTGTAGGAAGAGCGTCTTCCCTTTATTATCAGGGGAGGTCAATCTGAAAAACTGAAAATTTATGTCGGAAGAGTAACTTCCCTTTATTTTCAGGGGAAACCACTCTGAAAAACTTAAAAATTAGGACAGAAGAGTAACTTCCCTTTATTTTCAGGGGAAGTCACTCTGAAAAACTTAAATTTAAGTCGGAAGAGTAACTTCCCTTTATTATCAGGGGAGGTCACTCTGAAAATCTTAAAATTTTAGTCGGAAGAGTAACTTCCCTTTATTTTCAGGGAAAGTCACTCTGAAAAACTTAAAATTGAAGTCGGAAGAGTAACTTCCCTTTATTTTCAGGGGAAACCACTCTTGAAAACTTAAAATTTAGGACAGAAGAGTATCTTCCCTTTATTTACAGCGGAAGTCACTCTGAAAAACTTAAATTTAGGACGGAAGAGTAACTTCCCTTTATTTTCAGGGAAGTCACTCTGTAAAACTTTAATTTAAGTCGGAAGAGTAACTTCCCTTTATTATCAGGGGTGGTCACTCTGAAAAACTTAAAATTTAAGTCGGAAGAGTAACTTCCCTTTATTTTCAGGGGAAACCACTCTGAAAAACTTAAAATTTAGGACAGAAGAGTAACTTCCCTTTATTTTCAGGGGAAGTCACTCTGAAAAACTTAAATTTAAGTCGGAAGAGTAACTTCCCTTTATTATCAGGGTTGGTCACTCTGAAAATCTTAAAATTTAAGTCGGAAGAGTAACTTCCCTTTATTTTCAGGGGAAACCACTCTTGAAAACTTAAAATTTAGGACAGAAGAGTAACTTCCCTTTATTTACAGCGGAAGTCACTCTGAAAAACTTAAATTTAGGACGGAAGAGTAACTTCCCTTTATTTTCAGGGAAGTCACTCTGTAAAACTTAAATTTAAGTCGGAAGAGTAACTTCCCTTTATTATCAGGGGTGGTCACTCTGAAAAACTTAAAATTTAAGTCGGAAGAGTAACTTCCCTTTATTTTGAGGGGAAGTCACTCTGAAAAACTTAAATTTAAGTCGGAAGAGTAACTTCCCTTTATTATCAGGGGTGGTCACTCTGAAAAACTTAAAATTTAAGTCGGAAGAGTATCTTCCCTTTATTTTCAGGGGGAAGTCACTCCGAAAAACTTAAATTTAGGACGGAAGAGTAACTTCCCTTTATTTTCAGGGGAAGTCACCCTGAAAAACTTAATTTTAAGTCGGAAGAGTAACTTCCCTTTATTATCAGGGGTGGTCACTCTGAAAAACTTAAAATTGAAGTCGTAAGAGTAACTTCCCTTTATTATCAGGGGAGGTCACTCTGAAAAACTTAAAATTTAAGTCAGAAGAGTAACTGCCCTTTATTTTCAGGGGTGGTCACTCTGAAAAACTAAAATGAAGTCGGAAGAGTGCCTTCCCTTTATTATCAGGGGAGGTCACTCTGAAAAACTTAAAATTTAAGTCGGGAGAGTAACTTCCCTTTATTTTCAGGGGAAACCACTCTGAAAAACTTAAATTTACCTTGGAAGAGTAACTTCCCTTTATTATCAGGGGTGGTCACTCTGAAAAACTAAAATTTTAAGACGGAAGAGTAACTTCCCTTTATTATCAGGGTAGGTCACTCTGAAAAACTAAAATTGTAGGAAGAGCGTCTTCCCTTTATTATCAGGGGAGGTCAATCTGAAAAACTGAAAATTTATGTCGGAAGAGTAACTTCCCTTTATTTTCAGGGGAAACCACTCTGAAAAACTTAAAAATTAGGACAGAAGAGTAACTTCCCTTTATTTTCAGGGGAAGTCACTCTGAAAAACTTAAATTTAAGTCGGAAGAGTAACTTCCCTTTATTATCAGGGGAGGTCACTCTGAAAATCTTAAAATTTTAGTCGGAAGAGTAACTTCCCTTTATTTTCAGGGAAAGTCACTCTGAAAAACTTAAAATTGAAGTCGGAAGAGTAACTTCCCTTTATTTTCAGGGGAAACCACTCTGAAAAACTTAAAATTTAGGACAGAAGAGTAACTTCCCTTTATTTTCAGGGGAAGTCACTCTGAAAAACTTAAATTTAAGTCGGAAGAGTAACTTCCCTTTATTATCAGGGTTGGTCACTCTGAAAATCTTAAAATTTAAGTCGGAAGAGTAACTTCCCTTTATTTTCAGGGGAAACCACTCTTGAAAACTTAAAATTTAGGACAGAAGAGTATCTTCCCTTTATTTACAGCGGAAGTCACTCTGAAAAACTTAAATTTAGGACGGAAGAGTAACTTCCCTTTATTTTCAGGGAAGTCACTCTGAAAAACTTAAATTTAAGTCGGAAGAGTAACTTCCCTTTATTATCAGGGGTGGTCACTCTGAAAAACTTAAAATTTAAGTCGGAAGAGTATCTTCCCTTTATTTTCAGGGGGAAGTCACTCTGAAAAACTTAAATTTAGGACGGAAGAGTAACTTCCCTTTATTTTCAGGGGAAGTCACCCTGAAAAACTTAATTTTAAGTCGGAAGAGTAACTTCCCTTTATTATCAGGGGTGGTCACTCTGAAAAACTTAAAATTGAAGTCGTAAGAGTAACTTCCCTTTATTATCAGGGGAGGTCACTCTGAAAAACTTAAAATTTAAGTCAGAAGATTAACTGCCCTTTATTTTCAGGGGTGGTCACTCTGAAAAACTAAAATTTAAGTCGGAAGAGTGCCTTCCCTTTATTATCAGGGGAGGTCACTCTGAAAAACTTAAAATTTAAGTCGGGAGAGTAACTTCCCTTTATTTTCAGGGGAAACCACTCTGAAAAACTTAAATTTACCCTGGAAGAGTAACTTCCCTTTATTATCAGGGGTGGTCACTCTGAAAAACTAAAATTTTAAGACGGAAGAGTAACTTCCCTTTATTATCAGGGTAGGTCACTCTGAAAAACTAAAATTTAAGTCGGAAGAATGCCTTCCCTTTATTATCAGGCGAGGTCACTCTGAAAAACTAAATATTTATGTCGGAAGAGTAACTTCCCTTTATTATCAGGGTAGGTCACTCTGAAAAACTTAAATTTAAGTCGGAAGAGTGCCTTCCCTTTATTATCAGGGGAAACCACTCTGAAAAACTTAAAATCTAAGTCGGAAGAGTAACTTCCCTTTATTTTCAGGGGAAACCACTCTGAAAAACTTAATATTTAGGACAGAAGAGTAACTTCCCTTTATTTTCAGGGGAAGTCACTCTGAAAAACTTAAATTTAAGTCGGAAAAGTAACTTCCCTTTATTATCAGGGGTGGTCACTCTGAAAATCTTAAAATTTAAGTCGGAAGAGTGCCTTCCCTTTATTATCAGGGGAAACCACTCTGAAAAACTTAAAATTTAGGACAGAAGAGTAACTTCCCTTTATTTACAGCGGAAGTCACTCTGAAAAACTTAAATTTAGGACGGAAGAGTAACTTCCCTTTATTTTCAGGGAAGTCACTCTGTAAAACTTAAATTTAAGTCGGAAGAGTAACTTCCCTTTATTATCAGGGGTGGCCACTCTGAAAAACTTAAAATTTAAGTCGGAAGAGTATCTTCCCTTTATTTTCAGGGGGAAGTCACTCTGAAAAACTTAAATTTAGGACGGAAGAGTAACTTCCCTTTATTTTCAGGGGAAGTCACCCTGAAAAACTTAATTTTAAGTCGGAAGAGTAACTTCCCTTTATTATCAGGGGTGGTCACTCTGAAAAACTTAAAATTGAAGTCGTAAGAGTAACTTCCCTTTATTATCAGGGGAGGTCACTCTGAAAAACTTAAAATTTAAGTCAGAAGAGTAACTGCCCTTTATTTTCAGGGGTGGTCACTCTGAAAAACTAAAATTTAAGTCGGAAGAGTGCCTTCCCATTATTATCAGGGGAGGTCACTCTGAAAAACTTAAAATTTAAGTCGGGAGAGTAACTTCCCTTTATTTTCAGGGGAAACCACTCTGAAAAACTTAAATTTACCTTGGAAGAGTAACTTCCCTTTATTATCAGGGATGGTCACTCTGAAAAACTAAAATTTTAAGTCGGAAGAGTGCCTTCCCTTTATTATCAGGGGAGGTCACTCTGAAAAACTTAAATTTTAAGACGGAAGAGTAACTTCCCTTTATTATCAGGGTAGGTCACTCTGAAAAACTAAAATTTAAGTCGGAAGAGTGCCTTCCCTTTATTATCAGGGGAGGTCACTCTGAAAAACTAAGATTTATGTCGGAAGAGTAACTTCCCTTTATTTTCAGGGGAAACCACTCTGAAAAACTTAAAATTTATATCGGAAGAATAACTTCCCTTTATTTTCAGCGGAAACCACTCTGAAAAACTAAAAATTTAAGTCGGAAGAGTGCCTTCCCTTTATTATCAGGGGAGGTCACTCTGAAAAACTTAAATTTTAAGACGGAAGAGTAACTTCCCTTTATTATCAGGGTAGGTCACTCTGAAAAACTAAAATTGTAGGAAGAGCGTCTTCCCTTTATTATCAGGGGAGGTCAATCTGAAAAACTGAAAATTTATGTCGGAAGAGTAACTTCCCTTTATTTTCAGGGGAAACCACTCTGAAAAACTTAAAAATTAGGACAGAAGAGTAACTTCCCTTTATTTTCAGGGGAAGTCACTCTGAAAAACTTAAATTTAAGTCGGAAGAGTAACTTCCCTTTATTATCAGGGGAGGTCACTCTGAAAATCTTAAAATTTTAGTCGGAAGAGTAACTTCCCTTTATTTTCAGGGAAAGTCACTCTGAAAAACTTAAAATTGAAGTCGGAAGAGTAACTTCCCTTTATTTTCAGGGGAAACCACTCTTGAAAACTTAAAATTTAGGACAGAAGAGTATCTTCCCTTTATTTACAGCGGAAGTCACTCTGAAAAACTTAAATTTAGGACGGAAGAGTAACTTCCCTTTATTTTCAGGGAAGTCACTCTGTAAAACTTTAATTTAAGTCGGAAGAGTAACTTCCCTTTATTATCAGGGGTGGTCACTCTGAAAAACTTAAAATTTAAGTCGGAAGAGTAACTTCCCTTTATTTTCAGGGGAAACCACTCTGAAAAACTTAAAATTTAGGACAGAAGAGTAACTTCCCTTTATTTTCAGGGGAAGTCACTCTGAAAAACTTAAATTTAAGTCGGAAGAGTAACTTCCCTTTATTATCAGGGTTGGTCACTCTGAAAATCTTAAAATTTAAGTCGGAAGAGTAACTTCCCTTTATTTTCAGGGGAAACCACTCTTGAAAACTTAAAATTTAGGACAGAAGAGTAACTTCCCTTTATTTACAGCGGAAGTCACTCTGAAAAACTTAAATTTAGGACGGAAGAGTAACTTCCCTTTATTTTCAGGGAAGTCACTCTGTAAAACTTAAATTTAAGTCGGAAGAGTAACTTCCCTTTATTATCAGGGGTGGTCACTCTGAAAAACTTAAAATTTAAGTCGGAAGAGTAACTTCCCTTTATTTTGAGGGGAAGTCACTCTGAAAAACTTAAATTTAAGTCGGAAGAGTAACTTCCCTTTATTATCAGGGGTGGTCACTCTGAAAAACTTAAAATTTAAGTCGGAAGAGTATCTTCCCTTTATTTTCAGGGGGAAGTCACTCCGAAAAACTTAAATTTAGGACGGAAGAGTAACTTCCCTTTATTTTCAGGGGAAGTCACCCTGAAAAACTTAATTTTAAGTCGGAAGAGTAACTTCCCTTTATTATCAGGGGTGGTCACTCTGAAAAACTTAAAATTGAAGTCGTAAGAGTAACTTCCCTTTATTATCAGGGGAGGTCACTCTGAAAAACTTAAAATTTAAGTCAGAAGAGTAACTGCCCTTTATTTTCAGGGGTGGTCACTCTGAAAAACTAAAATGAAGTCGGAAGAGTGCCTTCCCTTTATTATCAGGGGAGGTCACTCTGAAAAACTTAAAATTTAAGTCGGGAGAGTAACTTCCCTTTATTTTCAGGGGAAACCACTCTGAAAAACTTAAATTTACCTTGGAAGAGTAACTTCCCTTTATTATCAGGGGTGGTCACTCTGAAAAACTAAAATTTTAAGACGGAAGAGTAACTTCCCTTTATTATCAGGGTAGGTCACTCTGAAAAACTAAAATTGTAGGAAGAGCGTCTTCCCTTTATTATCAGGGGAGGTCAATCTGAAAAACTGAAAATTTATGTCGGAAGAGTAACTTCCCTTTATTTTCAGGGGAAACCACTCTGAAAAACTTAAAAATTAGGACAGAAGAGTAACTTCCCTTTATTTTCAGGGGAAGTCACTCTGAAAAACTTAAATTTAAGTCGGAAGAGTAACTTCCCTTTATTATCAGGGGAGGTCACTCTGAAAATCTTAAAATTTTAGTCGGAAGAGTAACTTCCCTTTATTTTCAGGGAAAGTCACTCTGAAAAACTTAAAATTGAAGTCGGAAGAGTAACTTCCCTTTATTTTCAGGGGAAACCACTCTGAAAAACTTAAAATTTAGGACAGAAGAGTAACTTCCCTTTATTTTCAGGGGAAGTCACTCTGAAAAACTTAAATTTAAGTCGGAAGAGTAACTTCCCTTTATTATCAGGGTTGGTCACTCTGAAAATCTTAAAATTTAAGTCGGAAGAGTAACTTCCCTTTATTTTCAGGGGAAACCACTCTTGAAAACTTAAAATTTAGGACAGAAGAGTATCTTCCCTTTATTTACAGCGGAAGTCACTCTGAAAAACTTAAATTTAGGACGGAAGAGTAACTTCCCTTTATTTTCAGGGAAGTCACTCTGTAAAACTTTAATTTAAGTCGGAAGAGTAACTTCCCTTTATTATCAGGGGTGGTCACTCTGAAAAACTTAAAATTTAAGTCGGAAGAGTAACTTCCCTTTATTTTCAGGGGAAACCACTCTGAAAAACTTAAAATTTAGGACAGAAGAGTAACTTCCCTTTATTTTCAGGGGAAGTCACTCTGAAAAACTTAAATTTAAGTCGGAAGAGTAACTTCCCTTTATTATCAGGGTTGGTCACTCTGAAAATCTTAAAATTTAAGTCGGAAGAGTAACTTCCCTTTATTTTCAGGGGAAACCACTCTTGAAAACTTAAAATTTAGGACAGAAGAGTAACTTCCCTTTATTTACAGCGGAAGTCACTCTGAAAAACTTAAATTTAGGACGGAAGAGTAACTTCCCTTTATTTTCAGGGAAGTCACTCTGTAAAACTTAAATTTAAGTCGGAAGAGTAACTTCCCTTTATTATCAGGGGTGGTCACTCTGAAAAACTTAAAATTTAAGTCGGAAGAGTAACTTCCCTTTATTTTGAGGGGAAGTCACTCAGAAAAACTTAAATTTAAGTCGGAAGAGTAACTTCCCTTTATTATCAGGGGTGGTCACTCTGAAAAACTTAAAATTTAAGTCGGAAGAGTATCTTCCCTTTATTTTCAGGGGGAAGTCACTCCGAAAAACTTAAATTTAGGACGGAAGAGTAACTTCCCTTTATTTTCAGGGGAAGTCACCCTGAAAAACTTAATTTTAAGTCGGAAGAGTAACTTCCCTTTATTATCAGGGGTGGTCACTCTGAAAAACTTAAAATTGAAGTCGTAAGAGTAACTTCCCTTTATTATCAGGGGAGGTCACTCTGAAAAACTTAAAATTTAAGTCAGAAGAGTAACTGCCCTTTATTTTCAGGGGTGGTCACTCTGAAAAACTAAAATGAAGTCGGAAGAGTGCCTTCCCTTTATTATCAGGGGAGGTCACTCTGAAAAACTTAAAATTTAAGTCGGGAGAGTAACTTCCCTTTATTTTCAGGGGAAACCACTCTGAAAAACTTAAATTTACCTTGGAAGAGTAACTTCCCTTTATTATCAGGGGTGGTCACTCTGAAAAACTAAAATTTTAAGACGGAAGAGTAACTTCCCTTTATTATCAGGGTAGGTCACTCTGAAAAACTAAAATTTAAGTCGGAAGAATGCCTTCCCTTTATTATCAGGCGAGGTCACTCTGAAAAACTAAATATTTATGTCGGAAGAGTAACTTCCCTTTATTTTCAGGGGAAACCACTCTGAAAAACTTAAAATTTAGGACAGAAGAGTAACTTCCCTTTATTTTCAGGGGAAGTCACTCTGAAAAACTTAAATTTAAGTCGGAAGAGTAACTTCCCTTTATTATCAGGGGAGGTCACTCTGAAAATCTTAAAATTTAAGTCGGAAGAGTAACTTCCCTTTATTTTCAGGGAAAGTCACTCTGAATAACTTAAAATTGAAGTCGGATGAGTAACTTCCCTTTATTATCAGGGTAGGTCACTCTGAAAAACTTAAAATTTAAGTCGGAAGAGTATCTTCCCTTTATTTTCAGGGGGAAGTCACTCCGAAAAACTTAAATTTAGGACGGAAGAGTAACTTCCCTTTATTTTCAGGGGAAGTCACCCTGAAAAACTTAATTTTAAGTCGGAAGAGTAACTTCCCTTTATTATCAGGGGTGGTCACTCTGAAAAACTTAAAATTGAAGTCGTAAGAGTAACTTCCCTTTATTATCAGGGGAGGTCACTCTGAAAAACTTAAAATTTAAGTCAGAAGAGTAACTGCCCTTTATTTTCAGGGGTGGTCACTCTGAAAAACTAAAATGAAGTCGGAAGAGTGCCTTCCCTTTATTATCAGGGGAGGTCACTCTGAAAAACTTAAAATTTAAGTCGGGAGAGTAACTTCCCTTTATTTTCAGGGGAAACCACTCTGAAAAACTTAAATTTACCTTGGAAGAGTAACTTCCCTTTATTATCAGGGGTGGTCACTCTGAAAAACTAAAATTTTAAGACGGAAGAGTAACTTCCCTTTATTATCAGGGTAGGTCACTCTGAAAAACTAAAATTGTAGGAAGAGCGTCTTCCCTTTATTATCAGGGGAGGTCAATCTGAAAAACTGAAAATTTATGTCGGAAGAGTAACTTCCCTTTATTTTCAGGGGAAACCACTCTGAAAAACTTAAAAATTAGGACAGAAGAGTAACTTCCCTTTATTTTCAGGGGAAGTCACTCTGAAAAACTTAAATTTAAGTCGGAAGAGTAACTTCCCTTTATTATCAGGGGAGGTCACTCTGAAAATCTTAAAATTTTAGTCGGAAGAGTAACTTCCCTTTATTTTCAGGGAAAGTCACTCTGAAAAACTTAAAATTGAAGTCGGAAGAGTAACTTCCCTTTATTTTCAGGGGAAACCACTCTGAAAAACTTAAAATTTAGGACAGAAGAGTAACTTCCCTTTATTTTCAGGGGAAGTCACTCTGAAAAACTTAAATTTAAGTCGGAAGAGTAACTTCCCTTTATTATCAGGGTTGGTCACTCTGAAAATCTTAAAATTTAAGTCGGAAGAGTAACTTCCCTTTATTTTCAGGGGAAACCACTCTTGAAAACTTAAAATTTAGGACAGAAGAGTATCTTCCCTTTATTTACAGCGGAAGTCACTCTGAAAAACTTAAATTTAGGACGGAAGAGTAACTTCCCTTTATTTTCAGGGAAGTCACTCTGTAAAACTTTAATTTAAGTCGGAAGAGTAACTTCCCTTTATTATCAGGGGTGGTCACTCTGAAAAACTTAAAATTTAAGTCGGAAGAGTAACTTCCCTTTATTTTCAGGGGAAACCACTCTGAAAAACTTAAAATTTAGGACAGAAGAGTAACTTCCCTTTATTTTCAGGGGAAGTCACTCTGAAAAACTTAAATTTAAGTCGGAAGAGTAACTTCCCTTTATTATCAGGGTTGGTCACTCTGAAAATCTTAAAATTTAAGTCGGAAGAGTAACTTCCCTTTATTTTCAGGGGAAACCACTCTTGAAAACTTAAAATTTAGGACAGAAGAGTAACTTCCCTTTATTTACAGCGGAAGTCACTCTGAAAAACTTAAATTTAGGACGGAAGAGTAACTTCCCTTTATTTTCAGGGAAGTCACTCTGTAAAACTTAAATTTAAGTCGGAAGAGTAACTTCCCTTTATTATCAGGGGTGGTCACTCTGAAAAACTTAAAATTTAAGTCGGAAGAGTAACTTCCCTTTATTTTGAGGGGAAGTCACTCAGAAAAACTTAAATTTAAGTCGGAAGAGTAACTTCCCTTTATTATCAGGGGTGGTCACTCTGAAAAACTTAAAATTTAAGTCGGAAGAGTATCTTCCCTTTATTTTCAGGGGGAAGTCACTCCGAAAAACTTAAATTTAGGACGGAAGAGTAACTTCCCTTTATTTTCAGGGGAAGTCACCCTGAAAAACTTAATTTTAAGTCGGAAGAGTAACTTCCCTTTATTATCAGGGGTGGTCACTCTGAAAAACTTAAAATTGAAGTCGTAATAGTAACTTCCCTTTATTATCAGGGGAGGTCACTCTGAAAAACTTAAAATTTAAGTCAGAAGAGTAACTGCCCTTTATTTTCAGGGGTGGTCACTCTGAAAAACTAAAATGAAGTCGGAAGAGTGCCTTCCCTTTATTATCAGGGGAGGTCACTCTGAAAAACTTAAAATTTAAGTCGGGAGAGTAACTTCCCTTTATTTTCAGGGGAAACCACTCTGAAAAACTTAAATTTACCTTGGAAGAGTAACTTCCCTTTATTATCAGGGGTGGTCACTCTGAAAAACTAAAATTTTAAGACGGAAGAGTAACTTCCCTTTATTATCAGGGTAGGTCACTCTGAAAAACTAAAATTTAAGTCGGAAGAATGCCTTCCCTTTATTATCAGGCGAGGTCACTCTGAAAAACTAAATATTTATGTCGGAAGAGTAACTTCCCTTTATTTTCAGGGGAAACCACTCTGAAAAACTTAAAATTTAGGACAGAAGAGTAACTTCCCTTTATTTTCAGGGGAAGTCACTCTGAAAAACTTAAATTTAAGTCGGAAGAGTAACTTCCCTTTATTATCAGGGGAGGTCACTCTGAAAATCTTAAAATTTAAGTCGGAAGAGCAACTTCCCTTTATTTTCAGGGAAAGTCACTCTGAATAACTTAAAATTGAAGTCGGATGAGTAACTTCCCTTTATTATCAGGGTAGGTCACTCTGAAAAACTTAAAATTTAAGTCGGAAGAGTAACTTCCCTTTATTATCAGGGTAGGTCACTCTGAAAAACTTAAATTTAAGTTGGAAGAGTGCCTTCCCTTTATTATCAGGGGAAACCACTCTGAAAAACTTAAAATCTAAGTCGGAAGAGTAACTTCCCTTTATTTTCAGGTGAAACCACTCTGAAAAACTTAAAATTTTAAGACGGAAGAGTAACTTCCCTTTATTTTCAGGGAAAGTCACTCTGAAAAACTTAAATTTAAGTCGGAAGAGTAACTTCCCTTTATTATCGGGGTAGGTCACTCTGAAAAACTAAAATTGAAGTCGGAAGAGTGCCTTCCCTTTATTATCAGGGGAAGTCACTCTGAAAAACTTAAATTTTAAGACGGAAGAGTAACTTCCCTTTATTATCAGGGTAGGTCACTCTGAAAAACTAAAATTTAAGTCGGAAGAGTGCCTTCCCTTTATTATCAGGGGAGGTCACTCTGAAAAACTAAAATTTATGTCGGAAGAGTAACTTCCCTTTATTTTCAGGGGAAACCACTCTGAAAAACTTAAAATTTATGTCGGAAGAGTAACTTCCCTTTATTTTCAGGGGAAACCACTCTGAAAAACTTAAAATTTAGGACAGAAGAGTAACTTCCCTTTATTTTCAGGGGAAGTCACTCTGAAAAACTTAAATTTAAGTCGGAAGAGTAACTTCCCTTTATTATCAGGGTTGGTCACTCTGAAAATCTTAAAATTTAAGTCGGAAGAGTAACTTCCCTTTATTTTCAGGGGAAACCACTCTTGAAAACTTAAAATTTAGGACAGAAGAGTATCTTCCCTTTATTTACAGCGGAAGTCACTCTGAAAAACTTAAATTTAGGACGGAAGAGTAACTTCCCTTTATTTTCAGGGAAGTCACTCTGTAAAACTTTAATTTAAGTCGGAAGAGTAACTTCCCTTTATTATCAGGGGTGGTCACTCTGAAAAACTTAAAATTTAAGTCGGAAGAGTAACTTCCCTTTATTTTCAGGGGAAACCACTCTGAAAAACTTAAAATTTAGGACAGAAGAGTAACTTCCCTTTATTTTCAGGGGAAGTCACTCTGAAAAACTTAAATTTAAGTCGGAAGAGTAACTTCCCTTTATTATCAGGGTTGGTCACTCTGAAAATCTTAAAATTTAAGTCGGAAGAGTAACTTCCCTTTATTTTCAGGGGAAACCACTCTTGAAAACTTAAAATTTAGGACAGAAGAGTAACTTCCCTTTATTTACAGCGGAAGTCACTCTGAAAAACTTAAATTTAGGACGGAAGAGTAACTTCCCTTTATTTTCAGGGAAGTCACTCTGTAAAACTTAAATTTAAGTCGGAAGAGTAACTTCCCTTTATTATCAGGGGTGGTCACTCTGAAAAACTTAAAATTTAAGTCGGAAGAGTAACTTCCCTTTATTTTGAGGGGAAGTCACTCTGAAAAACTTAAATTTAAGTCGGAAGAGTAACTTCCCTTTATTATCAGGGGTGGTCACTCTGAAAAACTTAAAATTTAAGTCGGAAGAGTATCTTCCCTTTATTTTCAGGGGGAAGTCACTCCGAAAAACTTAAATTTAGGACGGAAGAGTAACTTCCCTTTATTTTCAGGGGAAGTCACCCTGAAAAACTTAATTTTAAGTCGGAAGAGTAACTTCCCTTTATTATCAGGGGAGGTCACTCTGAAAAACTTAAAATTTAAGTCAGAAGAGTAACTGCCCTTTATTTTCAGGGGTGGTCACTCTGAAAAACTAAAATGAAGTCGGAAGAGTGCCTTCCCTTTATTATCAGGGGAGGTCACTCTGAAAAACTTAAAATTTAAGTCGGGAGAGTAACTTCCCTTTATTTTCAGGGGAAACCACTCTGAAAAACTTAAATTTACCTTGGAAGAGTAACTTCCCTTTATTATCAGGGGTGGTCACTCTGAAAAACTAAAATTTTAAGACGGAAGAGTAACTTCCCTTTATTATCAGGGTAGGTCACTCTGAAAAACTAAAATTGTAGGAAGAGCGTCTTCCCTTTATTATCAGGGGAGGTCAATCTGAAAAACTGAAAATTTATGTCGGAAGAGTAACTTCCCTTTATTTTCAGGGGAAACCACTCTGAAAAACTTAAAAATTAGGACAGAAGAGTAACTTCCCTTTATTTTCAGGGGAAGTCACTCTGAAAAACTTAAATTTAAGTCGGAAGAGTAACTTCCCTTTATTATCAGGGGAGGTCACTCTGAAAATCTTAAAATTTTAGTCGGAAGAGTAACTTCCCTTTATTTTCAGGGAAAGTCACTCTGAAAAACTTAAAATTGAAGTCGGAAGAGTAACTTCCCTTTATTTTCAGGGGAAACCACTCTGAAAAACTTAAAATTTAGGACAGAAGAGTAACTTCCCTTTATTTTCAGGGGAAGTCACTCTGAAAAACTTAAATTTAAGTCGGAAGAGTAACTTCCCTTTATTATCAGGGTTGGTCACTCTGAAAATCTTAAAATTTAAGTCGGAAGAGTAACTTCCCTTTATTTTCAGGGGAAACCACTCTTGAAAACTTAAAATTTAGGACAGAAGAGTATCTTCCCTTTATTTACAGCGGAAGTCACTCTGAAAAACTTAAATTTAGGACGGAAGAGTAACTTCCCTTTATTTTCAGGGAAGTCACTCTGAAAAACTTAAATTTAAGTCGGAAGAGTAACTTCCCTTTATTATCAGGGGTGGTCACTCTGAAAAACTTAAAATTTAAGTCGGAAGAGTATCTTCCCTTTATTTTCAGGGGGAAGTCACTCTGAAAAACTTAAATTTAGGACGGAAGAGTAACTTCCCTTTATTTTCAGGGGAAGTCACCCTGAAAAACTTAATTTTAAGTCGGAAGAGTAACTTCCCTTTATTATCAGGGGTGGTCACTCTGAAAAACTTAAAATTGAAGTCGTAAGAGTAACTTCCCTTTATTATCAGGGGAGGTCACTCTGAAAAACTTAAAATTTAAGTCAGAAGATTAACTGCCCTTTATTTTCAGGGGTGGTCACTCTGAAAAACTAAAATTTAAGTCGGAAGAGTGCCTTCCCTTTATTATCAGGGGAGGTCACTCTGAAAAACTTAAAATTTAAGTCGGGAGAGTAACTTCCCTTTATTTTCAGGGGAAACCACTCTGAAAAACTTAAATTTACCCTGGAAGAGTAACTTCCCTTTATTATCAGGGGTGGTCACTCTGAAAAACTAAAATTTTAAGACGGAAGAGTAACTTCCCTTTATTATCAGGGTAGGTCACTCTGAAAAACTAAAATTTAAGTCGGAAGAATGCCTTCCCTTTATTATCAGGCGAGGTCACTCTGAAAAACTAAATATTTATGTCGGAAGAGTAACTTCCCTTTATTATCAGGGTAGGTCACTCTGAAAAACTTAAATTTAAGTCGGAAGAGTGCCTTCCCTTTATTATCAGGGGAAACCACTCTGAAAAACTTAAAATCTAAGTCGGAAGAGTAACTTCCCTTTATTTTCAGGGGAAACCACTCTGAAAAACTTAATATTTAGGACAGAAGAGTAACTTCCCTTTATTTTCAGGGGAAGTCACTCTGAAAAACTTAAATTTAAGTCGGAAAAGTAACTTCCCTTTATTATCAGGGGTGGTCACTCTGAAAATCTTAAAATTTAAGTCGGAAGAGTGCCTTCCCTTTATTATCAGGGGAAACCACTCTGAAAAACTTAAAATTTAGGACAGAAGAGTAACTTCCCTTTATTTACAGCGGAAGTCACTCTGAAAAACTTAAATTTAGGACGGAAGAGTAACTTCCCTTTATTTTCAGGGAAGTCACTCTGTAAAACTTAAATTTAAGTCGGAAGAGTAACTTCCCTTTATTATCAGGGGTGGCCACTCTGAAAAACTTAAAATTTAAGTCGGAAGAGTATCTTCCCTTTATTTTCAGGGGGAAGTCACTCTGAAAAACTTAAATTTAGGACGGAAGAGTAACTTCCCTTTATTTTCAGGGGAAGTCACCCTGAAAAACTTAATTTTAAGTCGGAAGAGTAACTTCCCTTTATTATCAGGGGTGGTCACTCTGAAAAACTTAAAATTGAAGTCGTAAGAGTAACTTCCCTTTATTATCAGGGGAGGTCACTCTGAAAAACTTAAAATTTAAGTCAGAAGAGTAACTGCCCTTTATTTTCAGGGGTGGTCACTCTGAAAAACTAAAATTTAAGTCGGAAGAGTGCCTTCCCATTATTATCAGGGGAGGTCACTCTGAAAAACTTAAAATTTAAGTCGGGAGAGTAACTTCCCTTTATTTTCAGGGGAAACCACTCTGAAAAACTTAAATTTACCTTGGAAGAGTAACTTCCCTTTATTATCAGGGATGGTCACTCTGAAAAACTAAAATTTTAAGTCGGAAGAGTGCCTTCCCTTTATTATCAGGGGAGGTCACTCTGAAAAACTTAAATTTTAAGACGGAAGAGTAACTTCCCTTTATTATCAGGGTAGGTCACTCTGAAAAACTAAAATTTAAGTCGGAAGAGTGCCTTCCCTTTATTATCAGGGGAGGTCACTCTGAAAAACTAAGATTTATGTCGGAAGAGTAACTTCCCTTTATTTTCAGGGGAAACCACTCTGAAAAACTTAAAATTTATATCGGAAGAATAACTTCCCTTTATTTTCAGCGGAAACCACTCTGAAAAACTAAAAATTTAAGTCGGAAGAGTGCCTTCCCTTTATTATCAGGGGAGGTCACTCTGAAAAACTTAAATTTTAAGACGGAAGAGTAACTTCCCTTTATTATCAGGGTAGGTCACTCTGAAAAACTAAAATTGTAGGAAGAGCGTCTTCCCTTTATTATCAGGGGAGGTCAATCTGAAAAACTGAAAATTTATGTCGGAAGAGTAACTTCCCTTTATTTTCAGGGGAAACCACTCTGAAAAACTTAAAAATTAGGACAGAAGAGTAACTTCCCTTTATTTTCAGGGGAAGTCACTCTGAAAAACTTAAATTTAAGTCGGAAGAGTAACTTCCCTTTATTATCAGGGGAGGTCACTCTGAAAATCTTAAAATTTTAGTCGGAAGAGTAACTTCCCTTTATTTTCAGGGAAAGTCACTCTGAAAAACTTAAAATTGAAGTCGGAAGAGTAACTTCCCTTTATTTTCAGGGGAAACCACTCTTGAAAACTTAAAATTTAGGACAGAAGAGTATCTTCCCTTTATTTACAGCGGAAGTCACTCTGAAAAACTTAAATTTAGGACGGAAGAGTAACTTCCCTTTATTTTCAGGGAAGTCACTCTGTAAAACTTTAATTTAAGTCGGAAGAGTAACTTCCCTTTATTATCAGGGGTGGTCACTCTGAAAAACTTAAAATTTAAGTCGGAAGAGTAACTTCCCTTTATTTTCAGGGGAAACCACTCTGAAAAACTTAAAATTTAGGACAGAAGAGTAACTTCCCTTTATTTTCAGGGGAAGTCACTCTGAAAAACTTAAATTTAAGTCGGAAGAGTAACTTCCCTTTATTATCAGGGTTGGTCACTCTGAAAATCTTAAAATTTAAGTCGGAAGAGTAACTTCCCTTTATTTTCAGGGGAAACCACTCTTGAAAACTTAAAATTTAGGACAGAAGAGTAACTTCCCTTTATTTACAGCGGAAGTCACTCTGAAAAACTTAAATTTAGGACGGAAGAGTAACTTCCCTTTATTTTCAGGGAAGTCACTCTGTAAAACTTAAATTTAAGTCGGAAGAGTAACTTCCCTTTATTATCAGGGGTGGTCACTCTGAAAAACTTAAAATTTAAGTCGGAAGAGTAACTTCCCTTTATTTTGAGGGGAAGTCACTCTGAAAAACTTAAATTTAAGTCGGAAGAGTAACTTCCCTTTATTATCAGGGGTGGTCACTCTGAAAAACTTAAAATTTAAGTCGGAAGAGTATCTTCCCTTTATTTTCAGGGGGAAGTCACTCCGAAAAACTTAAATTTAGGACGGAAGAGTAACTTCCCTTTATTTTCAGGGGAAGTCACCCTGAAAAACTTAATTTTAAGTCGGAAGAGTAACTTCCCTTTATTATCAGGGGTGGTCACTCTGAAAAACTTAAAATTGAAGTCGTAAGAGTAACTTCCCTTTATTATCAGGGGAGGTCACTCTGAAAAACTTAAAATTTAAGTCAGAAGAGTAACTGCCCTTTATTTTCAGGGGTGGTCACTCTGAAAAACTAAAATGAAGTCGGAAGAGTGCCTTCCCTTTATTATCAGGGGAGGTCACTCTGAAAAACTTAAAATTTAAGTCGGGAGAGTAACTTCCCTTTATTTTCAGGGGAAACCACTCTGAAAAACTTAAATTTACCTTGGAAGAGTAACTTCCCTTTATTATCAGGGGTGGTCACTCTGAAAAACTAAAATTTTAAGACGGAAGAGTAACTTCCCTTTATTATCAGGGTAGGTCACTCTGAAAAACTAAAATTGTAGGAAGAGCGTCTTCCCTTTATTATCAGGGGAGGTCAATCTGAAAAACTGAAAATTTATGTCGGAAGAGTAACTTCCCTTTATTTTCAGGGGAAACCACTCTGAAAAACTTAAAAATTAGGACAGAAGAGTAACTTCCCTTTATTTTCAGGGGAAGTCACTCTGAAAAACTTAAATTTAAGTCGGAAGAGTAACTTCCCTTTATTATCAGGGGAGGTCACTCTGAAAATCTTAAAATTTTAGTCGGAAGAGTAACTTCCCTTTATTTTCAGGGAAAGTCACTCTGAAAAACTTAAAATTGAAGTCGGAAGAGTAACTTCCCTTTATTTTCAGGGGAAACCACTCTGAAAAACTTAAAATTTAGGACAGAAGAGTAACTTCCCTTTATTTTCAGGGGAAGTCACTCTGAAAAACTTAAATTTAAGTCGGAAGAGTAACTTCCCTTTATTATCAGGGTTGGTCACTCTGAAAATCTTAAAATTTAAGTCGGAAGAGTAACTTCCCTTTATTTTCAGGGGAAACCACTCTTGAAAACTTAAAATTTAGGACAGAAGAGTATCTTCCCTTTATTTACAGCGGAAGTCACTCTGAAAAACTTAAATTTAGGACGGAAGAGTAACTTCCCTTTATTTTCAGGGAAGTCACTCTGAAAAACTTAAATTTAAGTCGGAAGAGTAACTTCCCTTTATTATCAGGGGTGGTCACTCTGAAAAACTTAAAATTTAAGTCGGAAGAGTATCTTCCCTTTATTTTCAGGGGGAAGTCACTCTGAAAAACTTAAATTTAGGACGGAAGAGTAACTTCCCTTTATTTTCAGGGGAAGTCACCCTGAAAAACTTAATTTTAAGTCGGAAGAGTAACTTCCCTTTATTATCAGGGGTGGTCACTCTGAAAAACTTAAAATTGAAGTCGTAAGAGTAACTTCCCTTTATTATCAGGGGAGGTCACTCTGAAAAACTTAAAATTTAAGTCAGAAGATTAACTGCCCTTTATTTTCAGGGGTGGTCACTCTGAAAAACTAAAATTTAAGTCGGAAGAGTGCCTTCCCTTTATTATCAGGGGAGGTCACTCTGAAAAACTTAAAATTTAAGTCGGGAGAGTAACTTCCCTTTATTTTCAGGGGAAACCACTCTGAAAAACTTAAATTTACCCTGGAAGAGTAACTTCCCTTTATTATCAGGGGTGGTCACTCTGAAAAACTAAAATTTTAAGACGGAAGAGTAACTTCCCTTTATTATCAGGGTAGGTCACTCTGAAAAACTAAAATTTAAGTCGGAAGAATGCCTTCCCTTTATTATCAGGCGAGGTCACTCTGAAAAACTAAATATTTATGTCGGAAGAGTAACTTCCCTTTATTATCAGGGTAGGTCACTCTGAAAAACTTAAATTTAAGTCGGAAGAGTGCCTTCCCTTTATTATCAGGGGAAACCACTCTGAAAAACTTAAAATCTAAGTCGGAAGAGTAACTTCCCTTTATTTTCAGGGGAAACCACTCTGAAAAACTTAATATTTAGGACAGAAGAGTAACTTCCCTTTATTTTCAGGGGAAGTCACTCTGAAAAACTTAAATTTAAGTCGGAAAAGTAACTTCCCTTTATTATCAGGGGTGGTCACTCTGAAAATCTTAAAATTTAAGTCGGAAGAGTGCCTTCCCTTTATTATCAGGGGAAACCACTCTGAAAAACTTAAAATTTAGGACAGAAGAGTAACTTCCCTTTATTTACAGCGGAAGTCACTCTGAAAAACTTAAATTTAGGACGGAAGAGTAACTTCCCTTTATTTTCAGGGAAGTCACTCTGTAAAACTTAAATTTAAGTCGGAAGAGTAACTTCCCTTTATTATCAGGGGTGGCCACTCTGAAAAACTTAAAATTTAAGTCGGAAGAGTATCTTCCCTTTATTTTCAGGGGGAAGTCACTCTGAAAAACTTAAATTTAGGACGGAAGAGTAACTTCCCTTTATTTTCAGGGGAAGTCACCCTGAAAAACTTAATTTTAAGTCGGAAGAGTAACTTCCCTTTATTATCAGGGGTGGTCACTCTGAAAAACTTAAAATTGAAGTCGTAAGAGTAACTTCCCTTTATTATCAGGGGAGGTCACTCTGAAAAACTTAAAATTTAAGTCAGAAGAGTAACTGCCCTTTATTTTCAGGGGTGGTCACTCTGAAAAACTAAAATTTAAGTCGGAAGAGTGCCTTCCCATTATTATCAGGGGAGGTCACTCTGAAAAACTTAAAATTTAAGTCGGGAGAGTAACTTCCCTTTATTTTCAGGGGAAACCACTCTGAAAAACTTAAATTTACCTTGGAAGAGTAACTTCCCTTTATTATCAGGGATGGTCACTCTGAAAAACTAAAATTTTAAGTCGGAAGAGTGCCTTCCCTTTATTATCAGGGGAGGTCACTCTGAAAAACTTAAATTTTAAGACGGAAGAGTAACTTCCCTTTATTATCAGGGTAGGTCACTCTGAAAAACTAAAATTTAAGTCGGAAGAGTGCCTTCCCTTTATTATCAGGGGAGGTCACTCTGAAAAACTAAGATTTATGTCGGAAGAGTAACTTCCCTTTATTTTCAGGGGAAACCACTCTGAAAAACTTAAAATTTATATCGGAAGAATAACTTCCCTTTATTTTCAGCGGAAACCACTCTGAAAAACTAAAAATTTAAGTCGGAAGAGTGCCTTCCCTTTATTATCAGGGGAGGTCACTCTGAAAAACTTAAATTTTAAGACGGAAGAGTAACTTCCCTTTATTATCAGGGTAGGTCACTCTGAAAAACTAAAATTGTAGGAAGAGCGTCTTCCCTTTATTATCAGGGGAGGTCAATCTGAAAAACTGAAAATTTATGTCGGAAGAGTAACTTCCCTTTATTTTCAGGGGAAACCACTCTGAAAAACTTAAAAATTAGGACAGAAGAGTAACTTCCCTTTATTTTCAGGGGAAGTCACTCTGAAAAACTTAAATTTAAGTCGGAAGAGTAACTTCCCTTTATTATCAGGGGAGGTCACTCTGAAAATCTTAAAATTTTAGTCGGAAGAGTAACTTCCCTTTATTTTCAGGGAAAGTCACTCTGAAAAACTTAAAATTGAAGTCGGAAGAGTAACTTCCCTTTATTTTCAGGGGAAACCACTCTTGAAAACTTAAAATTTAGGACAGAAGAGTATCTTCCCTTTATTTACAGCGGAAGTCACTCTGAAAAACTTAAATTTAGGACGGAAGAGTAACTTCCCTTTATTTTCAGGGAAGTCACTCTGTAAAACTTTAATTTAAGTCGGAAGAGTAACTTCCCTTTATTATCAGGGGTGGTCACTCTGAAAAACTTAAAATTTAAGTCGGAAGAGTAACTTCCCTTTATTTTCAGGGGAAACCACTCTGAAAAACTTAAAATTTAGGACAGAAGAGTAACTTCCCTTTATTTTCAGGGGAAGTCACTCTGAAAAACTTAAATTTAAGTCGGAAGAGTAACTTCCCTTTATTATCAGGGTTGGTCACTCTGAAAATCTTAAAATTTAAGTCGGAAGAGTAACTTCCCTTTATTTTCAGGGGAAACCACTCTTGAAAACTTAAAATTTAGGACAGAAGAGTAACTTCCCTTTATTTACAGCGGAAGTCACTCTGAAAAACTTAAATTTAGGACGGAAGAGTAACTTCCCTTTATTTTCAGGGAAGTCACTCTGTAAAACTTAAATTTAAGTCGGAAGAGTAACTTCCCTTTATTATCAGGGGTGGTCACTCTGAAAAACTTAAAATTTAAGTCGGAAGAGTAACTTCCCTTTATTTTGAGGGGAAGTCACTCTGAAAAACTTAAATTTAAGTCGGAAGAGTAACTTCCCTTTATTATCAGGGGTGGTCACTCTGAAAAACTTAAAATTTAAGTCGGAAGAGTATCTTCCCTTTATTTTCAGGGGGAAGTCACTCCGAAAAACTTAAATTTAGGACGGAAGAGTAACTTCCCTTTATTTTCAGGGGAAGTCACCCTGAAAAACTTAATTTTAAGTCGGAAGAGTAACTTCCCTTTATTATCAGGGGTGGTCACTCTGAAAAACTTAAAATTGAAGTCGTAAGAGTAACTTCCCTTTATTATCAGGGGAGGTCACTCTGAAAAACTTAAAATTTAAGTCAGAAGAGTAACTGCCCTTTATTTTCAGGGGTGGTCACTCTGAAAAACTAAAATGAAGTCGGAAGAGTGCCTTCCCTTTATTATCAGGGGAGGTCACTCTGAAAAACTTAAAATTTAAGTCGGGAGAGTAACTTCCCTTTATTTTCAGGGGAAACCACTCTGAAAAACTTAAATTTACCTTGGAAGAGTAACTTCCCTTTATTATCAGGGGTGGTCACTCTGAAAAACTAAAATTTTAAGACGGAAGAGTAACTTCCCTTTATTATCAGGGTAGGTCACTCTGAAAAACTAAAATTGTAGGAAGAGCGTCTTCCCTTTATTATCAGGGGAGGTCAATCTGAAAAACTGAAAATTTATGTCGGAAGAGTAACTTCCCTTTATTTTCAGGGGAAACCACTCTGAAAAACTTAAAAATTAGGACAGAAGAGTAACTTCCCTTTATTTTCAGGGGAAGTCACTCTGAAAAACTTAAATTTAAGTCGGAAGAGTAACTTCCCTTTATTATCAGGGGAGGTCACTCTGAAAATCTTAAAATTTTAGTCGGAAGAGTAACTTCCCTTTATTTTCAGGGAAAGTCACTCTGAAAAACTTAAAATTGAAGTCGGAAGAGTAACTTCCCTTTATTTTCAGGGGAAACCACTCTGAAAAACTTAAAATTTAGGACAGAAGAGTAACTTCCCTTTATTTTCAGGGGAAGTCACTCTGAAAAACTTAAATTTAAGTCGGAAGAGTAACTTCCCTTTATTATCAGGGTTGGTCACTCTGAAAATCTTAAAATTTAAGTCGGAAGAGTAACTTCCCTTTATTTTCAGGGGAAACCACTCTTGAAAACTTAAAATTTAGGACAGAAGAGTATCTTCCCTTTATTTACAGCGGAAGTCACTCTGAAAAACTTAAATTTAGGACGGAAGAGTAACTTCCCTTTATTTTCAGGGAAGTCACTCTGTAAAACTTTAATTTAAGTCGGAAGAGTAACTTCCCTTTATTATCAGGGGTGGTCACTCTGAAAAACTTAAAATTTAAGTCGGAAGAGTAACTTCCCTTTATTTTCAGGGGAAACCACTCTGAAAAACTTAAAATTTAGGACAGAAGAGTAACTTCCCTTTATTTTCAGGGGAAGTCACTCTGAAAAACTTAAATTTAAGTCGGAAGAGTAACTTCCCTTTATTATCAGGGTTGGTCACTCTGAAAATCTTAAAATTTAAGTCGGAAGAGTAACTTCCCTTTATTTTCAGGGGAAACCACTCTTGAAAACTTAAAATTTAGGACAGAAGAGTAACTTCCCTTTATTTACAGCGGAAGTCACTCTGAAAAACTTAAATTTAGGACGGAAGAGTAACTTCCCTTTATTTTCAGGGAAGTCACTCTGTAAAACTTAAATTTAAGTCGGAAGAGTAACTTCCCTTTATTATCAGGGGTGGTCACTCTGAAAAACTTAAAATTTAAGTCGGAAGAGTAACTTCCCTTTATTTTGAGGGGAAGTCACTCAGAAAAACTTAAATTTAAGTCGGAAGAGTAACTTCCCTTTATTATCAGGGGTGGTCACTCTGAAAAACTTAAAATTTAAGTCGGAAGAGTATCTTCCCTTTATTTTCAGGGGGAAGTCACTCCGAAAAACTTAAATTTAGGACGGAAGAGTAACTTCCCTTTATTTTCAGGGGAAGTCACCCTGAAAAACTTAATTTTAAGTCGGAAGAGTAACTTCCCTTTATTATCAGGGGTGGTCACTCTGAAAAACTTAAAATTGAAGTCGTAAGAGTAACTTCCCTTTATTATCAGGGGAGGTCACTCTGAAAAACTTAAAATTTAAGTCAGAAGAGTAACTGCCCTTTATTTTCAGGGGTGGTCACTCTGAAAAACTAAAATGAAGTCGGAAGAGTGCCTTCCCTTTATTATCAGGGGAGGTCACTCTGAAAAACTTAAAATTTAAGTCGGGAGAGTAACTTCCCTTTATTTTCAGGGGAAACCACTCTGAAAAACTTAAATTTACCTTGGAAGAGTAACTTCCCTTTATTATCAGGGGTGGTCACTCTGAAAAACTAAAATTTTAAGACGGAAGAGTAACTTCCCTTTATTATCAGGGTAGGTCACTCTGAAAAACTAAAATTTAAGTCGGAAGAATGCCTTCCCTTTATTATCAGGCGAGGTCACTCTGAAAAACTAAATATTTATGTCGGAAGAGTAACTTCCCTTTATTTTCAGGGGAAACCACTCTGAAAAACTTAAAATTTAGGACAGAAGAGTAACTTCCCTTTATTTTCAGGGGAAGTCACTCTGAAAAACTTAAATTTAAGTCGGAAGAGTAACTTCCCTTTATTATCAGGGGAGGTCACTCTGAAAATCTTAAAATTTAAGTCGGAAGAGTAACTTCCCTTTATTTTCAGGGAAAGTCACTCTGAATAACTTAAAATTGAAGTCGGATGAGTAACTTCCCTTTATTATCAGGGTAGGTCACTCTGAAAAACTTAAAATTTAAGTCGGAAGAGTATCTTCCCTTTATTTTCAGGGGGAAGTCACTCCGAAAAACTTAAATTTAGGACGGAAGAGTAACTTCCCTTTATTTTCAGGGGAAGTCACCCTGAAAAACTTAATTTTAAGTCGGAAGAGTAACTTCCCTTTATTATCAGGGGTGGTCACTCTGAAAAACTTAAAATTGAAGTCGTAAGAGTAACTTCCCTTTATTATCAGGGGAGGTCACTCTGAAAAACTTAAAATTTAAGTCAGAAGAGTAACTGCCCTTTATTTTCAGGGGTGGTCACTCTGAAAAACTAAAATGAAGTCGGAAGAGTGCCTTCCCTTTATTATCAGGGGAGGTCACTCTGAAAAACTTAAAATTTAAGTCGGGAGAGTAACTTCCCTTTATTTTCAGGGGAAACCACTCTGAAAAACTTAAATTTACCTTGGAAGAGTAACTTCCCTTTATTATCAGGGGTGGTCACTCTGAAAAACTAAAATTTTAAGACGGAAGAGTAACTTCCCTTTATTATCAGGGTAGGTCACTCTGAAAAACTAAAATTGTAGGAAGAGCGTCTTCCCTTTATTATCAGGGGAGGTCAATCTGAAAAACTGAAAATTTATGTCGGAAGAGTAACTTCCCTTTATTTTCAGGGGAAACCACTCTGAAAAACTTAAAAATTAGGACAGAAGAGTAACTTCCCTTTATTTTCAGGGGAAGTCACTCTGAAAAACTTAAATTTAAGTCGGAAGAGTAACTTCCCTTTATTATCAGGGGAGGTCACTCTGAAAATCTTAAAATTTTAGTCGGAAGAGTAACTTCCCTTTATTTTCAGGGAAAGTCACTCTGAAAAACTTAAAATTGAAGTCGGAAGAGTAACTTCCCTTTATTTTCAGGGGAAACCACTCTGAAAAACTTAAAATTTAGGACAGAAGAGTAACTTCCCTTTATTTTCAGGGGAAGTCACTCTGAAAAACTTAAATTTAAGTCGGAAGAGTAACTTCCCTTTATTATCAGGGTTGGTCACTCTGAAAATCTTAAAATTTAAGTCGGAAGAGTAACTTCCCTTTATTTTCAGGGGAAACCACTCTTGAAAACTTAAAATTTAGGACAGAAGAGTATCTTCCCTTTATTTACAGCGGAAGTCACTCTGAAAAACTTAAATTTAGGACGGAAGAGTAACTTCCCTTTATTTTCAGGGAAGTCACTCTGTAAAACTTTAATTTAAGTCGGAAGAGTAACTTCCCTTTATTATCAGGGGTGGTCACTCTGAAAAACTTAAAATTTAAGTCGGAAGAGTAACTTCCCTTTATTTTCAGGGGAAACCACTCTGAAAAACTTAAAATTTAGGACAGAAGAGTAACTTCCCTTTATTTTCAGGGGAAGTCACTCTGAAAAACTTAAATTTAAGTCGGAAGAGTAACTTCCCTTTATTATCAGGGTTGGTCACTCTGAAAATCTTAAAATTTAAGTCGGAAGAGTAACTTCCCTTTATTTTCAGGGGAAACCACTCTTGAAAACTTAAAATTTAGGACAGAAGAGTAACTTCCCTTTATTTACAGCGGAAGTCACTCTGAAAAACTTAAATTTAGGACGGAAGAGTAACTTCCCTTTATTTTCAGGGAAGTCACTCTGTAAAACTTAAATTTAAGTCGGAAGAGTAACTTCCCTTTATTATCAGGGGTGGTCACTCTGAAAAACTTAAAATTTAAGTCGGAAGAGTAACTTCCCTTTATTTTGAGGGGAAGTCACTCAGAAAAACTTAAATTTAAGTCGGAAGAGTAACTTCCCTTTATTATCAGGGGTGGTCACTCTGAAAAACTTAAAATTTAAGTCGGAAGAGTATCTTCCCTTTATTTTCAGGGGGAAGTCACTCCGAAAAACTTAAATTTAGGACGGAAGAGTAACTTCCCTTTATTTTCAGGGGAAGTCACCCTGAAAAACTTAATTTTAAGTCGGAAGAGTAACTTCCCTTTATTATCAGGGGTGGTCACTCTGAAAAACTTAAAATTGAAGTCGTAATAGTAACTTCCCTTTATTATCAGGGGAGGTCACTCTGAAAAACTTAAAATTTAAGTCAGAAGAGTAACTGCCCTTTATTTTCAGGGGTGGTCACTCTGAAAAACTAAAATGAAGTCGGAAGAGTGCCTTCCCTTTATTATCAGGGGAGGTCACTCTGAAAAACTTAAAATTTAAGTCGGGAGAGTAACTTCCCTTTATTTTCAGGGGAAACCACTCTGAAAAACTTAAATTTACCTTGGAAGAGTAACTTCCCTTTATTATCAGGGGTGGTCACTCTGAAAAACTAAAATTTTAAGACGGAAGAGTAACTTCCCTTTATTATCAGGGTAGGTCACTCTGAAAAACTAAAATTTAAGTCGGAAGAATGCCTTCCCTTTATTATCAGGCGAGGTCACTCTGAAAAACTAAATATTTATGTCGGAAGAGTAACTTCCCTTTATTTTCAGGGGAAACCACTCTGAAAAACTTAAAATTTAGGACAGAAGAGTAACTTCCCTTTATTTTCAGGGGAAGTCACTCTGAAAAACTTAAATTTAAGTCGGAAGAGTAACTTCCCTTTATTATCAGGGGAGGTCACTCTGAAAATCTTAAAATTTAAGTCGGAAGAGCAACTTCCCTTTATTTTCAGGGAAAGTCACTCTGAATAACTTAAAATTGAAGTCGGATGAGTAACTTCCCTTTATTATCAGGGTAGGTCACTCTGAAAAACTTAAAATTTAAGTCGGAAGAGTAACTTCCCTTTATTATCAGGGTAGGTCACTCTGAAAAACTTAAATTTAAGTTGGAAGAGTGCCTTCCCTTTATTATCAGGGGAAACCACTCTGAAAAACTTAAAATCTAAGTCGGAAGAGTAACTTCCCTTTATTTTCAGGTGAAACCACTCTGAAAAACTTAAAATTTTAAGACGGAAGAGTAACTTCCCTTTATTTTCAGGGAAAGTCACTCTGAAAAACTTAAATTTAAGTCGGAAGAGTAACTTCCCTTTATTATCGGGGTAGGTCACTCTGAAAAACTAAAATTGAAGTCGGAAGAGTGCCTTCCCTTTATTATCAGGGGAAGTCACTCTGAAAAACTTAAATTTTAAGACGGAAGAGTAACTTCCCTTTATTATCAGGGTAGGTCACTCTGAAAAACTAAAATTTAAGTCGGAAGAGTGCCTTCCCTTTATTATCAGGGGAGGTCACTCTGAAAAACTAAAATTTATGTCGGAAGAGTAACTTCCCTTTATTTTCAGGGGAAACCACTCTGAAAAACTTAAAATTTATGTCGGAAGAGTAACTTCCCTTTATTTTCAGGGGAAACCACTCTGAAAAACTTAAAATTTAGGACAGAAGAGTAACTTCCCTTTATTTTCAGGGGAAGTCACTCTGAAAAACTTAAATTTAAGTCGGAAGAGTAACTTCCCTTTATTATCAGGGTTGGTCACTCTGAAAATCTTAAAATTTAAGTCGGAAGAGTAACTTCCCTTTATTTTCAGGGGAAACCACTCTTGAAAACTTAAAATTTAGGACAGAAGAGTATCTTCCCTTTATTTACAGCGGAAGTCACTCTGAAAAACTTAAATTTAGGACGGAAGAGTAACTTCCCTTTATTTTCAGGGAAGTCACTCTGTAAAACTTTAATTTAAGTCGGAAGAGTAACTTCCCTTTATTATCAGGGGTGGTCACTCTGAAAAACTTAAAATTTAAGTCGGAAGAGTAACTTCCCTTTATTTTCAGGGGAAACCACTCCTGAAAAACTTAAAATTTAAGTCGGAAGAGTAACTTCCCTTTATTATCAGGGGAGGTCACTCTGAAAAACTTAAAATTTAAGTCAGAAGAGTAACTTCCCTTTATTATCAGGGGTGGTCACTCTGAAAAACCTAAAATTTAAGTCGGAAGAGTAACTTCCCTTTATTATCAGGGGAGGTCAATCTGAACTACAAAGCTTACTGCAATGAGAGTCCCCAGTATATTCGATCATTATGAAATTTTTCATCCTATAGTATATACGTTTAAGATCAGTGGAAAACAATGACTTAGTCACGCCAACTTTTAAAACAAAATACATGCAAAATTCTTTTACAAATGTAAGTGCTGTTAATTGGAACAAAATTCCCAACAATATTAAATCAGTCTCGTCAGTAAATACTTTCAAAAGAGCATTAACATCATTTTTATTGTAAAATGGTCTACATTCTATTATGTTTGTTATGAAAGTTATTATTAGCATTTACTATTATACTGATATATATGTACTATTTACAATAGCTGATGAGTGATTGTCTTGAATGAACGTATGTGTGTTATATAATTATTGTGTTTCAATTTATGTTGTTTTCTGTTAGAAGGCCATGTTTTATTTAAGATTGTACAATTGTTTTTGTATACCTCTTTACATGTCACCTCCTGTAAATAAAGATATTATTATTATTTCTTAGGGTCAATGACAAAAAACTGAGTTGTTCACAGGTTTAGCTGAACAATTAATAGCTTCCGCAACAGGGTATGATGAACAGAAACGGGTAATAACTACGAAAGGAATTGATGTTCTATGCCGACAACCTAAAGATACTAGTAAAATATCACCGTGCACACATGAAGAAGCAGATACGCGGATGATGCTGCATGCTTATAATTCTGTAGGAGAAGAATTAAAACGAGTTGCGGACTGTTGATACGGATGTTGTAGTTATTGCTATTTCTGTTGTTCATGAAATTGATGTAAATGAGTTTTGGATTGCTTTTGTAGCTGGCAAAAAATTGAGATATTTGGCCGTTCATGACATCGCCAATAGTCTTGGACCTTTAAGGTCACGGGGGCTTTTGTTCTTTCATTCCTTTACAGGTTGTGATCAAGTCTCGTCGTTTGCTTGCAAGCGAAAGAAAACTGCATGGGATACATGGTCTTCTTATGGAGAGATTTCACCTGTGTTTGAAGTATTAAGTAGAACCACATCACCCAATGTTATGTCCAACTTCATGCTTCAGATAGAGCGATATGTCATACTGATGTATGATAAAACCAGTGAATATATGAAGGTGAACGATGCAAGGAAGGATCTATTCACCAGAAAAGGAAGGACAATAGACAACATTCCTCCAACTGAATCTGCCTTACTAGAACACACAAAACGAGCAGCTTACATGGCAAGCTTTTGTTGGGGGAAATGTTTAGAGCCTTCTCCCAAGGGTGCTTCTCCGAGTGAATGGGGCTGACAGAAAGACAAATCATAGATGTGGGTAACATTTTGGACATCCTTGCAACAAGCTTCAGCCTGTTGTAACGAGCTGATAAAGTGTGGCAGCAAGATAGAAAATGGATGTCGTGGAAGATGCAAATGCGTGAGGGAGGGCAATGCTGTTATGTATGGCGCTGTGTAAATGTGGTGGGGTGTGTGACAGAGACTAGATGGTCTATTAACAAGAGATATATTTGGACAACTGCTGATGTGAAAATACCTTTGTGTGTAAATGTGTTTGAAAAGTACAATTTGATAGAATAAATAGTTATAGTTATTAGCAAAGTTTTGCTTTTGTTCATTTCACTTCTTGGCGGCCATTTTGAATTTTTCTCCGCCATTTTGAAAATTATTAAACAGTCCAAAATAGCGATATAACTTACCAGAAATTATGCATTACATTTTATTTACTTTGAAAAGGTTTTGTTTCAAATCTCATTGCTTTTCTTTACAAATTTGTGTAATTTACAACGATTGTCGGCCATCTTGAAAATTTCCGCCATTTTGGAATTTTCAGAATGGGTCCATAGCTAATATTGACTACCATAAACATGTTTACAGTTGTGCAAAGTCTCATGCTTTTATCATCAAACTCACAATTCTTCTACAAATCTGCACGGATCAGCTGGACTACTACCAGCCATATATTCGCGGCATTAAATAAGTACCCTACGCTATTTGTTTGGTATACTCTTAATCTTTACCGTTTACTGATAAAGGTTGCTTTCTGCCCCTTTAACCATCGTGTAAGTGTAAATATGATGACCATATATCGCTGGCTGTTTGGCTGTATTAAACTAATGTGACAATAAATTGTTCAATGTAACTTCAAATTATTTGTTTGTATGAAGTACTTACAGTTTAGATACATCTATCCATTAGCTTCTTTGTTCATTTTATATTAGTGTGTCGATCATAAGATGTACTTGCCTTGTAGAGTAATGTGTTTTGTTATAATGCTTTTTGTGACAAAAGGGAAAGTACAGGCAAGTGATCATGTACGTACGGGTAGTACAGTTCGGTCTTCTTAATAACTGAGAATTCAAGCATGCCCACACAAGATCGATCGATGGACAGACAACCCCAAATAATATAAATATTCCTCTGCAGGAATTACAAAATAACGTGACCAACAATATCGAGATTGCTTTTGGTAGAAAAAATCTATGTAACTCTTAATAATACCATGATGGCAGTTTCTAAGAAGCGAAGGACTTTAACTCTCCTATACTGGATTGGATCCATGGGGCATTTGATATACATTATTCCCATGCCCATTATTATATTCAAATGTCAATGAAATCTGACGAGCCAGTACATGTAATCAGATGTGGTTCCAGACAGATAATTTCCATATGATACAAGGTCATTTGAAAATGACAGAGGGCCATAACTCTGGATTGTAACAGCATTTATATGCATCATACACATCTTTATATTCATAGAAAATTTCAATGAAATATGTCGAAACAGAACCGAGATATGGCTCTGGACGGAATTTTGTCATATATAAAATGGCTAATTGAAGTTAACAAGAGCCACAACTATGTCGTTCATTAGTGGACTGTGGCCGCTTTTGATGTGCATCATCCCAATACCTAATCCGAGACTTCTCTGACCCTATAGCCTTTTTTTTTATTTCGGCTAAGGGTCAGAGGAACTCCTATAGTAATAACCCGGGGATTACTGAAAACCACACAGTCGTGTACAGTCGTGTACTTTCAACGGTGTATGTGGCGTTTGGTCTCATTTTAACGGAATGTTAGCCGAACAAATCGGTAAATTGATATTTAATTTACCAATCTGCATCGATCACGTGACAGCCAGGTGCTTTGACCCAAATACATATTTACATGAAGAAAATTATTTTTTAGCTTACTCTGAAAAGGATCGACCGTTACAACGTATTAAAGGTTTTCAAAACAAATGTTACGGTTCAGATAGGTTAATTAATATATTGATAATAGATGTATATGCTTGAAATGTTAATCCAATGAATGTTTACATAGATATATTGATTTAAAGTTCCTCTCCCGCGCGGGAGAGGAAATCCCCGGATTTTTTACTATAGGAGTTCCTCTGACCCTAACCAGCAACATGAAATATCAAAAATCGTAAAAGGGGCTGGTTTAGGGACAGAGAAGGCTCGGATTACCCAATACCCATCTATATATTTATATAATGAAATCTGTCTTGCTAGTACCAAGACATTCTGTTTCACTTTTATTGTACTTTAAATAAATATCTCATATTTATTTAGAAAACATGGTAATTAATAACATAAGAACGATCCTTGAAACTTTGATCTTGATCAGGTTTTGTCTAAAGAATACTTGATTAATTTGTCAACAAAGAGGTTGATTAGTAAGTATTATCACGATTTAATTACAAAGATGTTTGGTATTTTAGTGTTTATTATTTTAGAAGCACTGTATACTGAGAATATTTTTAAGGACCACTGTGATTCAGTTGATCCTTAATGAACACAGGACCAGTGTGATTCAGTTGATCCTTAATGAACACATGACCAGTGTGATTCAGTTGATCCTTTATGAACACGGGACCAGTGTGATTCAGTTGATCATTTATGAACACGGGACCAGTGGGATTCAGTTGATCCTTTATGAACACGGGACCAGTGTGATTCAGTTGATCCTTTATGAACAAGGGACCAGTGGGATTCAGTTGATCCTTTATGAACACGGGACCAGTGTGATTCAGTTGATCCTTTATGAACACGGGACCAGTGTGATTCAGTTGATCCTTTATGAACACGGGACCAGTGTGATTCAGTTGATCATTTATGAACACGGGACCAGTGTGATTCAGTTGATCATTTATGAAGTCGGGACCAGTGTGATTCAGTTGATCCTTTATGAACAAGGGACCAGTGTGATTCAGTTGATCCTTTATGAACAAGGGACCAGTGTGATTCCGTTGATCCTTTATGAACACGGGACCAGTGTGATTCAGTTGATCCTTTATGAACAAGGGACCAGTGTGATTCAGTTGATCCTTTATGAACAAGGGACCAGTGTGATTCAGTTGGTCCTTTATGAACACGGGACCAGTGTGATTCAGTTGATCCTTTATGAACAAGGGACCAGTGTGATTCAGTTGTTCCTTTATGAACACGGGACCAGTGTGATTCAGTTGATCCTTTATGAACAAGGGACCAGTGTGATTCAGTTGATCCTTTATGAACACGGGACCAGTGTGATTCAGTTGATCCTTTATGAACACGGGACCAGTGTGATTCAGTTGATCCTTTATGAACACGGGACCAGGATCAAATTATATTCCTGGCATTCCAAGATTTCTCTAAATACAAATGTCAGGCAAGCATATATTCTTCATTGCAAAACTATGTGTTACATGTATATTCAATTAACGCATATAATTTGTTTTTCAGTATAGCAAGTTGTAAGAAATCCATATTCATACAACAAATATCTGACTTGTTCAACAATGTTTAATTTTGCACCAATATCAACAGTTAGAAGACAGATAGTGGCTTCAATAATATTGTATCAAATTAGTTCAGTCTTCCAAATATTGCGTTGGGCAACAAACTTATATTGACCAAAATAATTTCAGTTTGAAGAGTCGTCTTCACTATTCTTTATGTATATATATATATATATATATATATATATATATAAGCCTTGCAGCCCATGAGGACATCATATTTACAAATATATGCAATCATATGTAAACCTATGCGGAGAAGATTATGTTATTAATTATAACAATGTAACATAAATATAATTATAATTGAAACAATCATATTATGTATATATAGATGTACGAGGAGAAACACCTCCTTAGCACAATTTGATCATGATTATTCATTCAATACATCACTTATTATCAAGAGTTCAATAAATCGAAAGATTAAAAACAAAAACAAAGCACAGTTTCCTGTCGAAATGAAATACAGGAGACTGTTGGTAAGTATATATTATATATTGGTACCACATTGAATTCCGTTCTATCGAAAAGAAAATATAGAACGATAATATTGGCGGTATTTAAGTTTTACATGTTATAAGTTTATTTTTAAATATAATTGAAAACACATACATACGAAAGGTGCTTATTTTAAAATCATGCTTTCAAGTAGTAGCCTTTGTATGCGAAGCATGCTAACTTCCGTAAAATCATCTCATTTTCACTAGTAACTAATTCAATAATTTTGTGCATGCATGGTCTCTTCCAGAAATATGGTTTAATATATTGTTTTCTTAGTTCATCTAACAATGAACATTCAATGACAAAATGATACTCATCATCTAATTTATTACATAAAATACACTTTCGCTCGTTGAATGGGATTCTACTTGGCTTATGTCATCTACCAGTTTCTACAAGTAGGCAATGGGAAGACATTCGTAATTTACTTAATACACAATTCCCCATAAAATAATGCTCTAGATGAATTATTTATGTTCGTATTCAGAACTTGCATAAAAGTGTCACTAAGTTTTTGTTTAACTAAATTAATAAATCAGATTTTATTTCCGACACCTTGAAAATACCATACTTCGTAAAATCCCAAGGACGACAGTAAATCCCGCAACTTACTTGCCCAATTTGTAATGGTAGACATGAGTTCACGTTTTAATATTTTGTAAACGATTTTCACGTACTTGTCAGCAGATTCTAAGATTTTCAACCAATAAACAATTATTTTAAGGTATCGACCGGTAATTAAAGAATGTCTGCCCAATTTATTGTATACAAAATCGTTCTGTGTTACTCATTTCACCCCAAAAATATGTTTACAAAATTTTGTATGTACCTTTTCAATATTACTAGCCGTATGAAAACCCCAGACTTCACATCCATAATTAAGTATTGGCAAAACTAATTTGTCAAACAATTCTAATCTATGTTTTATTCCAATATTTGTGAAATTGTATAAATATCTGTTTATTTTGAAAATTGCTTTTCTCGATTGCCCAGATAAAGTTATTTGTGTTTGATTAAAGATACACTAGCAGTAAATACAATACCTAAGTAAGAGAATGTATTAACAACTTGGATATTATTACCATTATATGTAAAAGCCGTATTTCTAGATAAACTACCTGATTTTTTAAAAATCATCACTTTTGATTTTTCTGCATTTGCCATCAGTTTCCATTTATTACAATATTCTAATAAAATATCGAAACCTTTTTGTAGACTTTGCTGTGTTTTTGAAAACAAAACAATATCGTCGGCATATAACAGTAAAAATAGTTTCAACATATCGGTATCAATACCTTCGTATCCTTTTAATAAGAGGGTTTCTTCTAGATCGTTAAGGAACAGTGAAAATAATAATGGGGATACCACAATACAGCTTGTCATTCTTATTTAACATATGTGATACAAGTCCATGTAAAACATATACATTGTCTGTAGTACTCATACGCTTTCTAAATCCTGCCTGGGCTTCGACATAAACAAAACAATTTTCTGCCCAAGTGTCAAGTCCATTGTTAAGAATGCGAGAAAATAACTTGCCTACAATACTCTACAGTGTAATACCTCTATAGTTATTTGGGTTGTTAATACTGCCCTTTTTATGTAACGGTACTATGAAACCTTCGGACAACTGTCCGGGAATATACCAGTATTAAACACTTTATTGAATATTGCATGTAAACAATATGTCAATTGGTTTTTACCATGTATTAAAAATTCATTTAACATACTATCTGGTCCCGCGGTTCGGCCACACTTCAGTTGCTTGATTGCATGCATTAATTTATTTACAGATAAACTGTCGTCTAATTCATTAAACATTGTTTGGAATTCATTGTTTACTATGCGTTCATTAAAATATAAAATATCCTCATCTGGTGTAAAAAAATGATCAGATGGGTTGTTGATGCTCTCAAAATACTGTTCAAAGCATGACATATTAATATTGTTTGTTTGTACCTTAATTTCATTGGACTGCTTTAACATACTTCAATATGCTTTTGAATTTTCATATCGACATTGTTCAAGATGTTTAGTGTGTCTATTATCATGTTCTAATTTGCTATGTCTTAGTGTTCTTTTATATTGACTTCTTGCACTCATGAGATTATTCTATGTTCTTCTGATTTCAAAACCTATATTCGTTTAAGGCTTGATTAAACTGTTTCTTTTTTTATTTACAATCTTCATTATACCATTCTTTGCTAAAGGTACCAGTTGTATTCGTTTAAAATTTCGGCTTACATCTTTCTTGAAAAGTGGGGACGCAACATTATCAACAATGTTTACAAAGTTATTTACATACATATTGATATCATTCTGATTTACACAATCATCATTTTCTAAAGAAATTATAATATCTTTTAATTTATCTTGAACATGTATTTTACTGAGTTCTGAAACATACTGTTTTTGTTTAGTACTGTCATTGAATCTGTAATCAACAGTGTCATACATATCTTGATTTGGTACAGTTTTGTTGGAACAAGATACCATATTTTCTATTACAAAATGTACATTACAATGATCAGATAAAACATTTGGATCTTCTATCCTAAACGTATATTTATATTCGAACATATGTTCTGGAGCTAAGACATAATCTATAAGACTTGTTCCATTATGACATATGTAACGGGTATTTTTAGTATGCGTGAATAATTAAGTCATTCTGACAGTGTCTAACATATAACATCGCACAGCAACAATCTCATTCAACAATTTCACCTCAAATTATATGAGTCGACTGTAAATAATGAAATTTTGAAGTTGCTGAACTGAAGCGGCCATTTTCTGTAGTGATGTCACCATTGCTAACCTACTATATATATATGTGGATAGAGAGAGAGTCCAGATCCAGTGCAATGGTATTGCGCAGTATCCGCAATCTTCAGTATTGTCTAAATTATCAGTGTCTCTGAAAAATGAAAAAATCTTATATATACGTACATGAAGCCAATGCGATTGTAATGTTTTATATAAGCCTTATTTACCCGAATCTTCATTACATCCTATACTCGACGAGATTAAATGCTGACAGTGAAAAGTTTAAATTACTAAAAAGGTTATAATGCCATTATTGTTTAGATATTATTTTGAAATACCATAAAAGGAAACGCACTGGTGGAAATAACATGTTAGCGATATTCAGCAAATTACCACAAATATTTTATGACCGAGTAACAATAGATTCCTTGATCCCTCTCTCCTCCAACTGCTTTTTCACTCGGTCAGCGTATTCCCTGTACATGCGTCTGTATGTGAAATAATGATACAATGATATAGAACATTTTGATTGTGATGGTACGTGACAAGCTCTTACTTCTGTAAAGAAAGGGCTTTGGTCAATAACAGCATAAACTTGGATTGGTGTATTGTATTTGTTTTTTTCTTATTTAGATGATAAACTTTTTCTTTGTGTGGAATTTAAGGTAAAAAACTATAATAGTAACATAACTCGACTCTAAACATAATATGGAATACTGATGGACCTTATTCGTACTGGAATATTATATCATGACAGTACGCTGTTCAAACACATACTAGTGTTCTATTTATTTAACATTAAATGGATATGAATGTCTTAACAGTGCGAACGTTCTACAGCTACGCTTTGTTTCAAAAAGAAATATGTTGCAACGAATAATGGAACAAACATGGACAGTGCAATACTTAAAGAAATAGTGTACCTGTAATTTTATAAAAGTGTTAAATAACTATAAAAACATGTTTTAACAACACAATAAACATGTTGGAAAATAAACTATAGACAAACGAATATTTGTCAGAATTATCGTAAAGGACAATTTATAAAAATATACAGATATCAATGTTATAGTCTATCATGCAGTTAACATTTAAAGGATGAAGGAAAACCATGTATTTCATTAGTAATGAGAAGAACGAAAGGATGATGTATAAAGACGAATTTGTTAAAATACATTGTAATTAGATACTTACGTACGTTCCCTGAAATAAAACAAAATATGTGATTAATATAATTGCTAATCAAATATTGTTAGTGGTACAAAAAGTAAAGACAGAGATATGTAGCACGTCTCATCCTTTCATGTTGCTTTCACTCACATAATGGTTTATACAACAATAGTGTATGGCTGAACGTACTCGACCATAACATTCGCGTCATACTAGGTCTGACTTTTAAAAGGTAACAGTTACGATTAATGTTTATTCGTACACGTTTTGGAATTAAAACATTATCAATTCATTTGCACAGCGTTTTAATATGTGTTAGCACATTACATGGTAACATTAAGATGCAGATATTTGACAAATTAACATTTATAAGACACTCCCATGTTGAATAAATGTATAAATACTTGCCATACAACTATTCTAATACGGATACAATTCTCTTCGTTCATTTGATAAAACATCCTTATAATTTAACATTCCCTACTGAGGCATCATTCATGAGCTCTTACCTGAATGCCACAGCAATTACAATAACGAATACCAACGTAAATGGAATACAATTATGTTAATTGTCACCTCTTAAACTTTATCAAAAACATCTCAAAACATATACAAGCAGTTAGATTCTATGTTACCCTTGATAGTTGCTCGTCTGGAATTTTGGAAAGCGACTTTAATGCCAATATGGATCCGGTACAAAACATACAATAAAACCTTGTTGTATAGAGTATTGATCAGTTACGGCATATAAGAAATATAAAGGAGAAAGTATCAATTTAATAGAACTATGTATATCACTACAGTTAACTGAGTACTAATACAGATAAAACACTTACCACAGATCACTGAAATACAAATGAAACACGTATTAGAAACGGAAACTAATGACGCTTCAACTAGAGAATTGTGGTATTAACGTTTGTAGAAAGTCACCCTCGAACTGAGTGATACATATGCTTTCACAAAATGTAATAAAGTTCTGCATATTTTTCACATTAAATGTTTCATATATATTTTCGTTACAGTCTATGAAAAGATGAATGTTTTGGTCTGTATCTGCTGTGTTCCGCAAAAGGATTTTCCCAATGTTATAATACACCGATCAGATATCAACGTTCAGTTTGATCATTTTATTTACACATACTTTCCGAATAATTTCAATTAATGCGCAAATTAACATGCCATTTAGTTTTAATTATTTTCGAAAAGGTATGTTGTCGATTTGCCAGTTCTTTTTCTTTTAGAGGATTTCACGTGGATGATAGGACTTATAGTAACTGTATTTTAATTAAATGCCCAAACTGATACACAAATGATTCTTCGAAGTTATTTTATATTCACCATTTTTGGAATATACATAGCTTAGATAACGAAATGAGTGATGAAAGCCTGGAAAGTGCTGTTATTATTGAAAAGCTTCAACTATTTTTGAACAAATATCTCTCATGTATTTATATACTACTGATAGAGATTTAGTAGCAAATGAATATGAAATTGAAAAATGAGTTTAATGCCAATATTTATAACGATATACAACATGCAATAATACATTGTTGTATATAGTGTTTATGTCATCTACGGCATAAAATACACAAGATCAATTCAAAATAACTAGATTTAAAATATAGCATCATTAAAAACTTACCCCAGTTTTCTGTAATAGAAATGAAGAAATGAAAAATATGTATAAAAAGACGCTTCTGATGTTACAACTAGAGAATGATGATATACTTGAAATTACACATGTTATGTTTAACGGACACATTTTCTACTTGGTTTTGGATATCGTATGGAAGTCAGGTTACTCTGATACGATGAATTGATAAATAAAAATAACAACAGCGCTAATGAAATAGTTGTTAATACATTTCAAAATTGTCATTGTCTTTTTCTGTAACACTGAAACATGTGCAACATCAAAAACATGAAAGACGCAGTTTGATTCTTTCAATGAACAATTTTACTATTTCCCTATGCCTATATATGAATATACTAGAACTACGTGTATAATAAAACACGTAAACAAAACGATATGTTTAAAATATATTACACATATTTAAAATGAAAAAAAAAACTTATAATATAGACAAACGTGTATATATATGCATGTCAAACGAGTCATTGCCATGGTAAGGGTCAGATTATACAAATTTAAAACTATCAATAGTTCGTGTATCAGAATGATACTTCGTGCAGTTGAATCCAAGATAGATTAGGGAAAACATCATATATCTCAGTATTAATGAGTACTTACATATCTGCCCTGAAATAAGACAAAAAGCAGTAGGTATTACTTGTACACACTTTGATACAGAACAAACTAGCAACATTCTATTTTTCGAAGACATGATTCTTAATGGATGTATTGATGTAAATATACATTTTTACGAAGATAAACGTGATAGGTAATGACAGTAAATTTATTGCGATGATAACAACATGCCATAAGCTAAAACGCACTGTTCCATTGTGTACTCGTATATGTGTCAATATGAGCCATCTCATTATATACATTTAAACTCAATACATTCGAATTGGACATTGTAGTACCAACAACAAATGACATTAGAAATTATATTATTAATGCAAATAATAAAAAGAGTGACAAGTATAATGAATAAAAATAACGATTTCTTAAAACGTAAAATGCACTAGAACTACCGAACTGAGTATAATATGGCTTTCCATGTCACCATTTTTTATGGAATCGTAAACACCATATATATGTTCACATTATTTTCAATATATTACATTTACACTTCTCAGAATGATAGATTATATTGTTATGAAAATGACATTTTTTTTCATGATATCTTACGTCAATTAACGTTACGACAGTCAACACAATTTAAATATTCTGATTGCTTACAAAAAAAGGAATCGGTGCACGTGAATTATATAGAATATTGTATATCTTAAATAATTCTTTACGTTGAATACGTTTCAAATCGAGAAATCTGGATTTTTTTGTCGAGATGCATTAAGTTGCAGTTTTTTATTGGCTGAAAAAAAACATGTTTCGTTTGTATTCTTCTAACATATCTTTACAGTTGTTTTATAACAAACTGCATTACTAGTATAATGGTTTCCTGGCGTATTTGTATAAATAAGTAATACTTACACTGAAGGCCTGAAACAGAATAAATAAACAATTACACTTATTATTACATGAAAAATGTCCATTTGTCCAATGATATCTTACGGCAAATTGGAATGTTGTATATATGCGCCGGACAAGAAATATACTAAGATACGGTTCTTGTTCACTGCACTTCTGCTTAGTGTCCTCTTTCATTGTTTTAGGTTTCAACCTACACCATTCCACAGTTTTTGAGTTATGCATCAGACAAGAAAATCTGCCTGTGGTTATGGTTCTTGCACAACGCAGTCTTACTGAACGTCCTCTATAATTGTGTAATTTTCCACAAAATCGATATCTCGTTTTGGAGTTATGCACCTGTCAAGACAATATGACCAAGGTAGACAATTCGAAAAGTACGCGAGATAGTGTCATGCTTCTTGTAATGGCACTTCCACTGATTGTCATCTATCATAATACGAGCATATAGTCACAAATAAATCCATTCGACTGTTTTGGAGTTACTCCGGACAACAGTGTTACGGACGCATGGACACACGAACGGTCGAACGGACGGAGATGTACCATTCGTTGATGATAAAATTTAACGTAAATGATGTATTCTCCCGGGTGACCAACTGAGATAGCCAAGCGGGCGCAAACGATCTATAATAAAGTTTCGAATATAATTTTTCAAAGAACACAGTGGGATATTTCACATTTTACCATATCATATATCTATATTTACACTTTAATTTGAAATTTGCCTGTAAAAGTGTAGTTAGTAATATTGTTCAAGATACTTTTTCAATCATACATATCACATTCTGTGTTAAAATATTGCACATACGTTTTGAAAGCAAACTTGCTTAACATTATTAACGTGTACATTAAACCATTTGTTTCAATATAAGATGTCACTTCAGTGCTGTGAAATGGGGCTACAAAACTATGTGCTATATTAGATAGAGATGCAGTTGTTACATGGAACGCCGCATACACAACAAAAATCTTCCCCTCACAAACCCCCAGAGAAACACAGCCTACGAAATATTAGAGACTGAGGAGGTACATGGGTAGAAATGTATGGGAATGGGGGAGCAAGGAATGGTAGGGCAGACCTTAAAAAAAGGACCATAATGGCTCTGAATTGCTCAGCTGGGCAGTCATGTTTTTGACGAATCCAGATCATTTGGACAATTTTGTTTACCCAAGGTACATTTGGGTGTAAAATATCGAAATTGGACCAGTAGTTTTTGACATATTATTTTTTGTTTTTTTTTTAAACTCCATTTCAATGACAACCAGCGTGTAAAGGAAACATCAACATGAATGAAGAAGTAATGAAACATCCTGTCGATTATCGAAAACAACATTGGAGAATTGGAGAGGACAACAAGGAAGAAAGGGAGAAAAGAACACGAATACTACACCAGGCCAAGGAACTGTACGAGGGGAAAGGGAAACATAATACCTATTTAAAACATAAATGGAAACAATAATCATATAGCGATTAAAAACCTTGGAACTGTCAGTACTCTTTATAGCAAACCTCTCAGTTAACCGCTATATGACCATTGAATTTACAGCATATAAGTAACTAGTACATGTACTCACAATAAAGACCTGAAACAAAATAGATAAAAAATGTATTTGTTTGGAGTGTCTTAGGATTTATGGATGCTTACAAAAATGAAAACGATTCATGTTAAAGAAATATATGGAAGGTAATTTGACTTAAAGTACTCCTAATACTGAATCGTTTTCAAATCAAGATGTATGTAATTTTCTGTCGAGGATTATAACCTGCAGTTTTATTGATTGATAAAAATCTTATTGTAAAACTGTTTCCTTAATACAATATATATTCTCCTTACATATTATATCATAGCATTACGTTATATAATAATAGTAAAGCATTTCCTATCTGTACCATAATTGCTGCTAAACTTATAAAATGTATCATAGTAGTCGGTCATCTTAAAATTGAAAGCGTTTATAGAACGGCTAAATGTTTTTATTTGTGATGCATAGAGTTGCAAAATGGTGTTGTCCATAGACATGTTTGTAGAAATAATTAAAATACTTACCTTGCATACCTGAAGTTAAATAAATATACAAATATAGTTGGTTTCACAAGTAAAACTGACAGACAAAACAAATAAATGATTTGCAAAATGATGTTTCGTTATAGCCTATGAAAAGCAGTATGTACGTTTTTGGTCTGTAGCTTCGTACTGTGGATAATGATATTTGCACGGCAGATTAAATTATCTACTCCCTTCATTATATTTTGAACAACCAACGACAAGTCAGAATTAAACTGCAAATTTATTGCATCAGTTCAGCAGAAAGCCTTTGCTACCATTAATTTATTTTATTAAAGTAGTTTAGTTATGATTACTAGGGTAGGCAAATTCTAAGATATATAATTTGTAACACATAATATGAACATTTAAGGTAGTAATAAAAAACGTGTATGTTGGCATCCAGGTCTAATGATTACATAGAGTATTACATCGATGTCTCTGATTATTGTTTGATTTATGTCCAAGAGAATCAATCAATTTGCTACAATATACTATAACACAACCAGTCTTTGTATTATGTTTGAGCTTGAGACTATAATACAGAAAGCGAAGTATACAACCAAATATAAACGCAGACACTGACGTGAATATTTCCACTCCGCTTTGGACAATGGTTCCCTTGTCATCGACAGTAAATATGCATTTCCTTTCAAATGCAATTTGCAGCATCTTCAGTATAACTTTCCCTTTTGCATCATTGTGAAGATAACCTTTTACTGTTTTCCTCGAATATGACCGTCCTGGATTGCGATTTAATTTCTGTAATGTATTACACTTAATGAATAGTTCGTTTGTGCGCAAAGATATCCACAATTTCGACCTATTAGTACAATATGTAATGTATATACATAATTAAAGGAAAATGTCAGGGGAACCATTTTATATATGAGTAACTAATACTATAGTGTACAGTTTGTTTGTAGAGTTATAATGCTAAATCTCAAATAACATTGAAACTTCTAATTCCTGTATGATATAAATTTTTTAATAATGATACGTTTATCATGTTAAAACGATTTAATGTCTACCATATTAACATGCCTAGTTATAGTACTCTTGTGGTATAAATCGATGGTATGCGACATTTAGATTCGATCACCGATTTTGAAAAAAAGTAATTACAATTCATATAAATCATTCTAAATGAGTGTTTTCTGGTTCACTAACCAGTCCTCGCGCCTGTTTCAGGGATTATGAAAATCGCAGTACAACCTCGCCTTTGCCAAGATTTTAAAGCAAGGATTAAGTTGAAGGATTAAGCCTCCCTTGTGCCACTTCCATATTTTATTATAATATATATATATCGATTGTCATTTAAGTTACCTGATAATGTACAATAACATATACATACGTTTAGACAGAATATAACTGTGTGCATAATGACCATTTTATAGCACCTATATACAATTCACTTTGTTACAGGGGGAACGAATTAATGTCAGCATCAGTTTACATTCCAAAATTTAAGATAACATTGTCGTCCTAGATATCAAATCTCATTTTACAGTATGATACCAGAAATGTCAGTTACTTACGGACTGTATGCCGCTAGGGAATATAAATATCAGTTCAATGTTTCTGTCTACAACATTTGTAGTAAGTGTGCCATTAGGCTGATCTAAAAATATAATTGCACGATAAGATATTAATAATGAAACTATTAGTCAGATGGTGTATATGATAATATGTGATTAAAATGACTTAACGACGGGCATTGTGTTGATTTCCTGTTTCCTTGTGATATCTTAATCTATTTTCCGTGTCAATAATGTATGTGTTTACAATCGATCAATCAGTTAATCAACTAAAGAACCAATCATTCAATACTCCAATTAAAGAAAAGTAACAATACCATGTAAGCACTACAAATGCATCCCGATTTATAAAGTCAATAAGCATCAACGTACTTCTTACATTTTACTGCCAATCTGACCAGAACAAAACACATTGATTCGCGTTTTTGTAGCGTGAGATCAGGGTGGCAGCATGATGACTGCTATAATAGGCGTGCGTGAAATGACATTTACTGCCGATGGGTCATAAAATAATAAATTTATATTGATTTATATATAGTGATAAATCACTTAACAAAACGTGTGTGCTCTTTCTTAACGTCGAATAGTTTTTATTGATAAACATTTATACACGATATTTTGTGTAGAAGATGATACTCTGGTCAAATTTATCAATTTAAATGACACTTAGCGTTGAGTCAGGGTGTGCACACTCTTTCCACTCATTCATATCGTCTTTAAGAGGGAGCTAATATTGACTGAGATACAGTTATATTTCTACCTGCACACTTTTAAGTTTTGTTAAGTGTACTCACGTCACAAGAATGTTTATATTCATTCAATAATTGATTTACGTCTGTTCTGTGACATAAACTCGTAACAACTTATGACATTATGCAAAAAATAAATTATTGACGGCAATTACTAGACATATACCGATGGATAAACTATTTTTGTTTTTATACGAAACTTATACAATCATATTATTTTAGAATGAAACAAACACCTACCACCATTGATGATACTACATGTTTTACATACTATCAGTCTGTTATCTACAAAGTGGTCATGTCCGCATGATAACTTGATGCTTTGCTGGAATACAAAACATTCATCTGATACTTTTACTGACCATTCTCTCATTTTCATAATTTATATATAGACCTCAATATCTAAAACAAACGTGTTACATAGCCAATAAAACATAAAAGGAATAATGAATGTGAAGTGGTAGTATGTAATTACGCAAGTAATTTATATTTATATTTAGTCGCTTAAATGTTACATTGATCCAAGTTATATCTTTTGTGATATGAAGTTAAGATATGACTTGAAGGAAATATGTCAATGTCATACTTATATGAGTATTATGTGTGAGGTTAGCTAGCTGTTAAAACGATTTAAACCCCCAGTATTTTTACTGACAGTTCCAATGCTGTAAATCGCTGTATGGTTATTATTTCTTTTTGTGTTTTAAATATTTGTTCAATTGCCCTTTCCCCAGTGTAATTATTTCACTTGATATAGTGTTCAGGTTGTTTTCTCCCTACTTTCGGCCTTTTGTTGCCAGGCATCTTGACTTGTCCCGTGATGTATTCCATCAATTAACCCCGCCCCCTGTTTGTTATTTTTGATTCTCCTAGTTATCTAGTTATCCCGTACAGTCAGCCGGACCAATTCTTGTGCCCCTGTTCCCTAACGAATGTACCAATGAGCCTCTTCAATGCCTTGTGCTTTATCGATTGTTGTTTTCTCGGAGGTCTGTGTGGAAAGGCACTGTCTTATGTACTAGTATGAGGCGTTCCCTGAAGCAACTTATTCTCTTCTTTTAACAATATCACATGATGGACTTATAGTTCAAATATATTTCACATATGCAAGACAGTCAAGACTCAATAATTGTATGTGCATTTTCCTCACCATTGAGACAATTATATTCATGTACATATGCACATCTTAGGTGTTATATTCGCCAAACCTGATAGCAAATATAAAATTGGGATATTTTTTTATAAAATATCTTCGTAATACCCCTTTATATATTAAATATTAAATGCGCAATACTAAGTTGACGGACAGGAGCCGGAAACTTCATATTTAATTTCTTTTTGATTTTGTTCTCGGGAGGATAAGTCGGTGTGTAAGTGATGTAAAATGCGATTGTTCTAGCAAGTTTGTGCTAAAATAATCGATCCCTGAAAGTGTACAAGTTTTTGCTTAATTCACATGATTCATTTCTCTTCCGTTACGGTATCCCGGATATTTTAGTCGAGACTGCACATCCGGGAATCGTGAGTTAGTCCCACGTCTGGCGCTTACTCTTCTGAGCAATGTTTGTTTCATGGACATGGAACAGGATCATTACAAATAAAACGGAGGTTCTCTTAAGATATAAATATGTTTCAATAGCGTCATATTTTCACGCACTGACGTGCTTGTAATAATACGAGTATCAATAACATGCTCATATAACGCAGCTACAAAAAGCATTAAAGAAAGAATTTCCACATACCTCAAATGTGGTTTTAAAAGTTGATAATTCTTGTTCAATTGACTGCCTTTCTGTCACCATTCTCTGCAATATACCATGCAAAAGCCGATTTGCCATTAATAAATGCATTTTAGTTCTGACTATTTGCAATCAATCGAAAACGTTCACTCGTACTTAGTTTAAACTCGAATTGAACACCTGCTATTATGTCAGTAAATTTTAGTTGACGAACACACTATTGCTGAAACTGTACTCTATTGTCAGGCATATGTCCGTTTTGTTCATATATTTATTTACTTATTATTCTTTTAGTTTTTTTTCTGTTTTTTTCATGTACCTGTGTGTACATAATGTACTTATTCGCTAGATACATGCATATGTTTGACAGGTTCTCCTTTTCCTTAAGCTTACTGTTGTAATGGTATCATAAACATAATAAATACACAGTTATACATAAACGTAATATATGATTGAACAATATAATACCATTTGCCACTTACCTCATGAGTTGTTTTGAGAGCTAACAGTTCTTGTTCAATTTTCTGTTTTTCTTTCGTTATATCCTGAAATGTACCAAACGCCAATTTACTATATATATAATCATACATGAAGTTGATATACTTGTAATATACATATACAATTGCCTGTCGTGTTCTTGTCGTCCTACTTGAGACGTCTAAGAAATTTAGCTGAACCAATTAGCGTTAGAAGACATTATGTTCTCATAGCTCATGATCGCGTGGCCCGATTGAAGTGGTCTCGGTGTAGTTTGCTTTTGGACTTGCACAACAAGCCAGAATATCATTTTCTGATTAAATCAACCATGACGATAGTGTTTGCGTATATAGACGCAAAGGAGAACGTTTTCCTGACTGATTGACGCGTCAATGACGGGATATGTTTGATTGGGGTTCTGTGATGGTTTGGGATAGAGTTTGGGCGTCTTGAAGTCCTTCCGTTTTTACAAGAAATGAACATGCTTACTTGATGCAAGATAACGCGACGCCACTACCTGACCCACATCACACACCAATCTTAAATCAAAAGGAATTAAACGTTCTCCTTTCCCCTCTATCACCGGCTCGGAACCCGATTTAGAACATTTTGGACTGAACAATTCGCAGGGTAAGATCAAGTTACAATATTCATATTTTGAATGACCTTTTGAAAGCACTTGTTCAAGAATAGAATGCATTGCATAACGTTAGACGTAACGTTAGATCATAGTGAAGTCGACGTCTTGTGTTCATACGTCGTCGAGTTGACCTCACGCGATATTGAAATGGCATATCTAAATTGATAATGCTTTCTCAACGAAAACGTAATGCGTTTGAGGGTCGTCAAGTTCGTTACTTATTCCCTTTCCCTATTTGCTACTTATTCCCTATTCCCTATTCGTTACCTATTCGTTACTTATTCCCTATTCCCTATTCGTTACCTATTCGTTACTTATTCCCTATTCCCTATTCGTTACCTATTCGTTACCTATTCGCTTTTTCTACATTGCATCTTTTAAATTATTTCTTTTCATGTCCCTGGTGTTAGCTCGAGGTTTGTAGAGTTGAAAAACCTTGTTAGCGCATGTGTACCAGTTTCTGCGCTCGACTGATACCCTGTTACCTATTCGTTACCTATTCGTTCCCTATTCGCTTTTTCTACATTGACCCTTTTGAATGATTTCTTTTCAGGTCTCTGGCGTTAGTTCTAGGTTTGTAGAGTTGAAAAAACCTTGTTAGCGCATATGTACCAGTTTCTGCGCTCGGCTTATACCCTGTTACCTATTCGTTACTTATTCGTTCCCTATTCGCTTTTTCTACATTGCATCTTTTAAATGATTTCTTTTCATGTCCCTGGTGATAGCTCGAGGTATGTAGAGTTGAAAAAACCTTGTTAGCGCATATGTACCAGTTTCTGCGCTCGGCTGATACCCTGTTACCTATTCGTTACCTATTCGTTACTTATTCGTTCCCTATTCGCTTTTTCTACATAGACTCTTTTGAATGATTTCTTTTCAGGTCTCTGGTGTTAGTTCTAGTTTTGTAGAGTTGAAAAAACCTTGTTAGCGCATGTGTACCAGTTTCTGCGCTCGACTGATACCCTGTTACCTATTCGTTACCTATATGTTCCCTATTCGCTTTTTCTACATTGACCCTTTTGAATTATTTCTTTTCAGGTCTCTGGTGTTAGTTCTAGGTTTGTAGATATGAAAAAAACTTGTTAGCGCATATGTACCAGTTTCTGCGCTCGGCTGATATCCTGTTACCTATTCGTTACCTATTCGTTCCCTATTCGCCTTTTCTACATTGACCCTTTTGAATGATTTCTTTTCAAATCTATGGTGTTAGTTCTAGGTTTGTAGATATGAAAAAACCTTGTTAGTGCATATGTACCAATTCTGCGCTCGACTGATACCCTGTTACCTATTTGTTACTTATTCGTTCCCTATTCGCATTTTCTACATTGACCCTTTTGAATGATTTCTTTTCAGGTCTATGGTGTTAGTTCTAGGTTTGTAGATATGAAAAAAACTTGTTAGTGCATATGTACCAGTTTCTGCGCTCGACTGATACCCTGTTACCTATTCGTTACCTATTCGTTCCCTATTCGCTTTTTCTACATTGACCCTTTTGAATGATTTCTTTCAACTCTACAAACCTCGAACTAGCACCAGAGACCTGAAAAGAAATCATTCAAAAGGGTCAATGTAGAAAATGCGAATAGGGAACGAATAAGTAACGAATAGGTAACAGGGTATAGTTGAACAACCTTGGTAGAGGGTTACCTAAGGAAGATTTAGGTGAAATTATTTCAAAAGTGGGTTTGTTGTTTTTACTAGAAGATCTTTGAAGCTTCAACTATAATACATATAGGAAAAGTGTTTTTGACGAATCAAAATAATTTAAATATCTTGGAAGACGGTCACCCAAGTGAAGATATATCAAAATTGGGCATGGGGATTTTAAAAAGAAAATTTCGGAAGTATCCAGTACATACATATAGGAAAATTGGCTCCACCCCCAGGCGGTCATGTCTTTTGACGAATCAACTAGATTTACACAATCAAGGTAGAGGATCACCTAAGGATCATTTGTGTGAAGTTATATAAAAACTGGGTCAGTACTTTTTTACTAGAAGGTTTTTGAAGTTTCCACTATACGCATATAAGAAAAGAGACTCCGTCCCCAAGTTGCCATCTTTTCAACGAATCCAAACTCCTCGTTCTTTTTTGTATTTCTGTGAAATTCCGCCAAGTGATTTCAGAGGAGATGTTTTAATAAGCAAAACTGAAAGTCGGTCATGTTGTTGTTGTTGTTGATCAATCGTCGCGAGACGCCTTGTTGTATTGTTGTAGAGTGTCACCACATGAAGCTTCCATCAAAGTTACATGAATTCTGTCCAGTGGTTTCAGAGAAGATGTTTTCTGATTCTTAATCATTTTACAGCTGTAATGGAATCAGTTACATGATAAATTTACACAGATAATAAATTTCAATACGACTTACATTTCATTCAAGTTATACATACCTCATGTGTTTTTCTGAAATCACACTGTTCTTGTTCAATGGACTGTTTTTCTTTCGTAATTATCTGGAATGTACCGAATGGAACGTCCGACTGCAATCTTGATATCATACATGAATTTTACATACAACTATTATACATATACAATTGCCCTGACGTGTTAAAGGAATGAGAAAGCATTTTACTTTAGTCTACCAAAACGTTACACGACGCTGAACGTATACATACGTCAAGGTTAAAATTGTTTCATTGTTATACGCCAGTTATTACGTACATGTATGTGCAAGTGTATTCACAAGGCAACATGGCTGTATGTTTTAAATTAAAAAAAATAGCGAAGTCTGCGCCTATTCAAAGTATTGTAGAATTTATATTTGTAACACTTTTTAAATAGTATCAACGTTTGATTATAGAAATAAGCTGCAATCAAAGGGTAATGTAAATATAATATTTGGATATTAACAGACAAATAGGTCACCGAGGAATATTTTGCTTCGAAACTACATTCTTAAATAGACAAGAATGTCTTCTCATATTTGAAGCATGCAATTTTCAAATAGAAGTGTATCAATTAACACCAACTGCTTGTGTGATTTCATTATCTTTCCATCATTACCTATACCTCGACTCTACTGTATGCAACATAACGTTTCGATTCGGTTGCCAATCCAGTTTTAAATGAGAATGGTTTCAAATTACACAGACAATGACGAGTATTGCCAAGTGATAAGCATACTTGAGACTTAAAGGAACGGATGTCCAGGTCTTAATATATATTGGTCAAACCAGATTAAATGTTTCTCTTGTTCCCATAGTAAACCGTGTGCAATATCAACAAAAGATTGATTAACATTGGTATAGTACAACATCTTCTGACTGATTTTCATTCTTTCTAGCAATTTTGAATTGTTTCCTTTTTTCCATTTTTTATTTAGTATATTGTTCACGTCTCTTTGTGAATTTGGGGTGCCTACGCATTTCTTGGTAGACTTCTCTCATTTGTGGGACATGAATTCTATTCTAAAAGCTAATGTTGTGGGTAATGAATTCTATTCTAAAAGCTAATGAAGTAGTCGTTCAAGAAATACAACACCTAAAGTGCTGGTTCATTTATACTGCACATGTTCTTGACAGTTCGTTCAACAACAGGATTAATGCTTATATATAATAATGTTTCTCACCTGTATTTTGCTATTGTTCGTTATTAAATGTGGTCTATTTGTAACGAATGTTTAATAAATGAACAATATATAGATCTACTATATTTCAATAATTAGAAAAGACCATTTAGATGTTACCACACCAAGTCATAAATGCTTACAATATTAAGTGTACTACATACCTGGTTGTCGGTTTTTAGAGTACATATTTCTTGCTCCAAGGATTTTTTGTCCTTTACAACTATCTGAAATAAATTCTTTTAAGTGAGAGAGTTAGTAGTACAACTGTTGGAACGTTATATATTGAACCATTTATTTGTTTACACATAAATGTATACCAATTTCCTTCTTGGGCTATTAGATTATATTAAGTTTTTATCTTTTTCTCTCGCGAGTTAACATTATTTTATTTCAATACATAGACACCAATGCAGTCAGAAATGGGAATTTTGAGAAAATGTCGCATGTATATTATATTTAGTACTTATTTTGGAGTCTGTATTATATTTTGTTCTGAATAATTTAATATTTACAAATGTGTACCACAATAAATGGGAAAGCTAATGCATGAAAGCAAGTTATGCGACTACATGAAACTATATACAGTCATACATGGAGAAGTTGTTTTGTAAGACATTGCAACCACTTCAAGTTACAAAAACTACTAAACTTAGTGTGTTAAATACCAGATTGGTGTAGAGCGCTATTGTAGGTATGAGGCTAAATTAATTGTGTGCGTAATGGTGAATTAATGTGTATGTTTATGTTGTTAAATTGATTTAAACCTTCAGTATTTTTTCTGTCAGTTCCAAGGCTGCATGAGTATTATATCCCTTATCGCTTAAGAAACATATAATGTTCCCATTTTCTATTACATAATTCCTAAGCATGATATAAATTTCGTGTACTATCCCCCTGTCTTTCCGTGTTCAACTTGTTTGATAACATGTCCTGTCATGGCTTCCCTTCCTCTCCCTTCTTATCCCCTCCTACTACCCTTGGATTGTTTTAATAATAAGCTTAATTGTCCCACAAATGTTTGTTAAATGTCGTTAACTCCGAATTATGTGTATGATGATGTTCCCTGTGATCTGTATGGGAGACGTTGTCTTGTGAACGTAGCGTTAATCCTTTCTTAATAAAAACAAATTGTGACAATGGTCAAATACACTTCACAGTTTATTTTATAAGTACGAACAATATATCAAATGCTTAACATCTTTTATACTTACATCAAACGCTTGTTCCTTCACATACATGTTTTTCTTAAGTTTCGAAATCGTTCTCTGAAACAAAGACAATAGTGTAATGATGGTCGGGTATCTTTCATCCTATTATGTTGCTCCTGTTGTTGTTTGCTATATAAAAAAACGCGCAAACAATACACATATATTTAATGCCCAGTACAAGCCCATCGCTATCAGGATTTTTTGCGGATCAAACCTCTTGCTAAAACTACTTAGTGTCGCATGATAATAGGCCAAATTATTTTAGATTGTTTCGTTGGATTTTTAGAAGATTTAAACTATTTTTGTTTGACAATGCATTCCACTATTTCACATGTATGTCTGTTTTAGCAAGTATAGTCCAAGACTTATGCCAATACATTTGCAACAAAACATTGAAAAGGACCCCATGACTTTTGACCTCAAAGCGCGATCTTGACCTTTAAGCAACGGACCTGGGTCTTGCGCAACACGTAGTATACATAAGGTGACCATTTAGGCCAAGTTATGTGAGCATTAGCCAATGTGTACATGTATAGGGAAGTTACGGACTGGAGACCAAGTGAAGTCGTACGGACGACAGACAGATGGACAGGCGGACGGAATCAACCAATCCTAAAGTCCCCGTAATCGCAATAAACTCGATATATTATTAACTTGTATTCAAGTCATAGATACCTCCTGTGTTGTTCTGATAGCGCACAGTCCTTCTTTCATTGACTCTTTTTCTGTCCTAATTCTCTGAAATATACCAACTCTCATTTGCATTCTTGCTATCATACAAGATGAGTAACAGTCTAAAAGTAATATAGATAAGTAATATAGATAAAATATGTTTTATATGATTTGGATGTCAACAAACTGTAAATATAACCTGCTTATAAATAAGAAAGTTATGAATATACACAGAAAAGTAAAGTAATGTTCAGTGATCAGCACACTACACTTGGTGTTCAAGGAACGGGAAACCCAGTCGTCTTGATTAAAAGGTAAAATATCCAAATGCAGTCCTGTCTGAGTGGAAGTAGTAAAAGAAAACACCGTTTCGAATTAGGCACCGACTTCTCATGTCTCAACAAAAATCCTTTATGGTATGATTATCACTCGTTGGTATTTAAAGATGTATCTGGCCGATCTGAACCTAAAATTGTCTAAAACATTATTTATAAGAACCATTGCTATTTATAACCGTTAAAACAATATTGTTCAATTGTATTACTAACAGACAAAACTAGTAAAAAAAAACACCCACTTGTTAAAAAAACTTCCAGTTTATGATAATACAAATACAGAGATATACATTATAAATGCATTCTGTGATAATGCATTTAAATTAATTGAATTAACTAGATTTTTTTCATGTTCGTTTAGGTAAACAAATGAACAAAAAATTAGCATAATATATCTTTAAATTGTCAGGCTTGTTGCATTATTTCTAGCAATGTTAACTCTGTCTGACCGTTCTATGGCGGTACATCTACCTTCACCTATCATTTAATGTGCTTTTGACTTATGTCCGTATTGTTTTTTCCATTGTTTATATCAATGCTTACTATTCGTGTCTCATTGTGCTATAACTTAGTATACACTCCATGTTCGACTTCTTCATTCATATATTTGCAACAAATGGAACTATTGGTCTATTTTAAAAGTAAATGTAAATGAAGCAGTCGAGCAAGAAATACTGAACAAAAAGAGTGCGGGTTGGTTTATGTTGCACTTAGTCTAGACATATATTGTGTTACACCATTTTGAAATGCATGTTGCTATTGTGCATTGTAAAATTTAGTCTGTTTGTAAAGAAACCGAAACATATGATTGTGTAGGTTTTGATATTTGTGCCAAATATGCACATATGTAATAAATGAATTATATAAAATTGAGTACATATTTACATTATACCGCATCAAGTTATAAATTACATGCCACATACTCGATTGTCGGTTTTTACAGTGCACATTTCTTGCTCCAAGGATTGTTTGTCTTGGGCAACTTTCTGAAATATAAATGACACGTTCATATACTCAGGCATCTATTTTAAAAATGAAAAGGAGTAGTGCAAGGAAGATCAAAGTCACAATGGTACAATTGTGTTGCAATGGCTCATGTTTGTTGTGAATTAGTATTTTGTTCTAATTCATTGCATGCAATGTATTCATCACATCACCATACTTGTCACCAATTTATTCCTGTTGCTTTTACCATTTGATGTATGCATTTTTTTACATATATACCTATGCAAATTTACTTCATGGACGATTAAATCATATTTATTATATATTTACACCATTTCTCTCGCGATATAAATTATTATGTTTCAATCACTTGAGTCAGTCACCAATGGGAATTCAAAACAGCACATTCCGTGAAAATATACATGGCATTATTTTTGAGTTTGCTTTACATTTGGTTCTCAGTTTAAAGGTGGATTAATACAAAGAAATGTTTGCAAATGTATACTACAATAAATAAGAACGTTAATTTGATCATTTAACCACATCAAGTGCAAATGTACGTAAATAAACGAATTTAAAAAATAATATGTGGAGAAGTTGTTTTTCAAGACAATGTAACCACTTATGTTTACATGAACTTCTTAGTGTGCCACGTACCTGATTGGTGTCTTTAAGGGCACGAACTTCTTCTGTCAATGACTGTTTGTCTTTTACCATTGTCTGAAAGATTTTTACCCAAAATAGCAACACTTCTATCAGTGCCAGATGGTCATTTATTAATTTTGCCTGTGACCATGCTGGCACGGCACTGCAATTATATAATTAGTAAATTACGTCATGCCATAATTCACTAGACAGTATTTACAGATCTAAGGTCGGGTATTTGAAGAAACGCAGCATCGTATTTACACGTGTCGCAGATATTAGAGTAATTTTATTGTTTGCCTAATTGTCGATAGCTTTATAGTATTGGTTACTGCTTACTTATGTGTATATGGTACTTAAGTGTATATACTGAAACATAATGACTATGCAGCGTGTTAAGAGTGACGTTATCTAGCTGGTAAATCAATTTTAATCTCAGTAGTTTACTGATAGTTACTGATAATATCCGTTAAAATGTTTAGATAAATATTTTTATCATTTCCACATTTCATTACGTGACCTGATTGCTTTCTTATGCTTCCCTTGCTCATCCCATTTGTGTCCCCACCTGCTCTCCTTTACTTGTTTTTTCATGTTTTCTTTACAAATAACCTTATTGTCCTACAAATGTGTGCCCTTACGTCTCGTCAACTCTTATAGTTTTGTATACTGAAGTTTTCCTGGCTTCTATGTGCTAGACATTGTCCCTCAAATGCCTGATGTTTTATGGGCTGTTGTTTTCCCGGATGTCTGTTTGGGGAGGCATTGTCTTATGTATGAGGCGTTCCATGTAGCAACTTATTATCTCTTTTGTTAGTGCGGCGCTCCATGTAACAACGTAACGCTTAATTAATAAATGCAGACTGTGACAGTGGTTAGATAAACTACATAATTTGTTTGGAAAGTCGTACGAAAATAATATCAATATATCAAATTATTAACATCTTTATAACGACTGTACTAAAAGTATACTTGCATTAAACGCTTGTTCCGTGTCAGACATGTCTTTCTTAAGTTTCGACATCATTTTCTGAAAAAGACAAAAGTGTCACGATGGTTTTAGAGAAGACTTGAATTATGTTTGGTTGACAATGAATTCCTGTATTTTGTTTTTCTAAGATTATAATCCAAACTGATACGGTGAAAATCGAAGAAGATTGCATTAGTTCAAGAGATGATGTTATATTAACGTGACAATAGTACATAAATACTGAATGACTTTTGTTTAGGCAAGATTCGAAGCAGGCAAAACATCTAATGTACCTATACATGTAAATGCTTGCACATCTACATGTTAGAGAATTTAGGGTTTAAATATAATAATGAAATTACCTACCACAAATAATGCAACTGCTTAAAAATAACTTGCTGTATAACTAGGAAGCACGAATGGAAGCATTTTTATATGTAATCACTAGAGCACCCCTATTGTTTTTTCAGCCAACCAGAGTCCACTGTACATACATGTAAATAATAGTACGGCGTGAAAAAACCTTGGTATAATTTGTACCTGATTTTCATCTAATTGTTTTTCAAGCCCTCGACTTCTCTCACACTCATTTTTTAGTTTGATCTCATTATCGACTGCCTCGTCTGAAAATGTAATTGTCAATTAAAATCGTGTATTTCAAGCGCGGTTTCGTTACAAGTGACCGGTTGTTACTTTGTGGTATGTTGTTAATTGAAAGGTCTCTGTATTCAAGTGGTTATGGTCGCAAACTTCAAATGTCTTGCCACTCACCGCTGCTGGTTCGAATCTTACTCCATCTCTGGAATAGTCACTCCATGACCCATATTACTAAATACCACAAAACATGTTTTAAAAGCGAATGGTAAGATTTTCGAATGTTGCGAAAGTATGGTAGGAAAAAGCAAGTATTATTTTCACATAACAATATAAATCTTACCCTTTTCTGTCTGTATGGCGTCTGTCAGCCTGCCAATTGGTCGTGAGTTGGACATCATACGTTTGAGCAAGCTGCTTGGTCGGAATGTGTAATCGGTGATTACATTGTTGCAATCAATTGCTGCGACCTCGTTTTGAATTAGTGATACTTTAGGCATAGTTTCAACAGCCAATATGAAACGTTTGTGAAGCTCATTTTCATTCCTGAAATCTTTGATGATTTCCTCGACTTGAAATCCAAGAGATTGTATTTTCTCCCTCAGGTTGTCGAGCTTATCCTGATGTGCTGATTCGCGCACTTTGGCATCATCAAGAACATCCTGTTTTGATCCGGCTACGTATTCTACTAGTGATTTTGCAATCGATTCTACGCCCGAAACTGCATCTTTGTTAAGCGTTTCAGCAGAATTTGTATGTTTCTCAACTTCTTCCATGTACTTATCCAGGGTGTATTCAAGACTTTGAACTTCCTCAAGCAGACCAGCAAGATCTCCACTATTTTGGAACCGATTTGACGCCTCAATTATATACTCCCATTCACATGACTTATGGTGCAACAAAATACATTCTACGCATACACAGCATCTGTGTCCAGTGCAGTAGGCCTTTACTTCCTGCTGTTTATGGTCGTCGCAAAGTTCAAATCGAATCGAACTCTCTTGTATATTGCTTTTATGGGCAACATGTAGCAGCACGTGGTCCCTGCATAATTTACTTTTCAGGTGAATGTCAAAGCATGTTTGACAGGCGTTTATTTCACATTGAGAGCAATATCCGTCGAGTTGTGTCTTATTGCACATTTCACAATTTCCCGTTTGACCAAGAGATGTTCCATCATCTACTTCAAACTTGATTTTTCCACCAACAGCCATGTCTGCAATGATGTGCATGTAAACGTTCAAGAGGAACTTGAAACAAAATTAACGCTCAATTAATGGACATGCACGACTGCACGCATGCGCACTTGTTGGTACAATATCTTTCTTCTATATTATTTGAGTATTGTCTTCTCGTGAACTATTGAGGCTACACAAGCAGAACAGGATATTGTTCTCATGACGGTTGTCTATGATATAATTGTACAAATTTCGCAAGAAATTGTTGTTGTTTTTATGTCTTGTCTAGCAAAAGTGCAACTTATAGGCGGTTTCGGAGAGGTAAGATTATACAAACTTACATCTAGCAGCCGCATATTGTTGTGATTAAGCTGATATGACATACAAATGCTTACAGTACAATGATTACTTTTGCAAATTTAATCCATTGCAAATGTTACTAAAATAAATATATAATTAATGTTTGCCAGCGGGGACCAACATAGACAAACAAACATGTTTAAGACTACACGTGCTTAAAAGTGCAAATCCCCCCTCATTTTGACAATCTTGAATTCTCGTGTGTATCCTTATAATTATGTAGGACACTTTAAACTCGAATGCTCTGATAAATGATATCTTACCTCGCTTAAGGTCGAGTGCTGGAAGAGAATGATACATGATGTGAGCTTAAATGCAATGTACGCTCATATGGCAAACTATGTGTAATTGCCATTCCCACACACTGTTCATAAAGCGTAACTCTTATCAAGTGTTATCAGTATCATCAACACTGAATATCGAACACTTCATATACATTTTGGGAAATCGCGTATGGAAAACAAATATTATATATTTACTTTGCCCAAAGTTATGTACACAAAAAAGACTTTATCTTTCAATTTGTAGCAAAGTTTCATGACTCATATTTGGAGAACTTTTTCTTATTTCCGATGTAACTACCTTTCAGACTTGCGAGACAGAAATGACCTGGTTCTCGTTCGTGGCCGGTGCATAGAATCATCGGTAGGCACGAAGGAAAAACGGAAAACACCGAAAGGTTATTAATTTGCATGAAATACATTTCGTATGATTGTAATAATATAATGTATTAAGCGATTTAATGCGATATAATGCGATTTATTAATTGCTAAAGTCATCTCTACTAAATTTAACATTTCCTAATTCTAACAAATACAGCAATAACATAATGTGAACACTATGATTTCACAATTGTAAGTGGGAAAAAGCTAAGTAGGGTTTTAACCTGGAATTGCAATAGCCCAAACAAACGAGGAATGTAAATGAGACGATGAACACGGGACATGTGGAACATCAATATCTATAACAGTAGACCAGTTAACCAAGTAAACACAATATATTTTAGGCAATGAAATCGCTCTTACGTACATATGCGAATGTGGAAATGTGACACAGGAGATCTTTAAAGTGGCGGTTTTATTTCTGGCATATTCTACTGAAACAACAATAATATGTGAATATGTTAATCATGCCGAATTACAATCAAACAAACACATTAAATTGTGTAGATTTGTAAACATTTTTGGCACATTATAGCCTCCATAATTTTCATTATATATGTTACCTGTTTATAGTTACTGATCTATGCAGGCAACTTATCAATGTGTTACGACGATAAAAGCATGCTTTCGGATAATAATCTTTCGTTTCACTCATTTTATCTCATTTTAGATAAATCTCAAGTAGTTTTATGAAGAATTTCAACTACAATGCTGATTACATGATACTATATTATGAATTACCACATCCATACACCCGGAGATGAAGGAAAGAGAGAGAATAAGTTGCTACAGGGAACGCCACTTAGACAGTGCTTCTCCACACAGGCCTCCAGGAAATAACAATCCATAAACCATAAGGCATCCGCGGAGGCACATACGTATAGGAACAGTGGCGGAAGAAATGGCCTGACCGACCATAAGGAAGAACTAGGAGAATCAAGGAGGACAAACAGGGGGATGGAAAAGATCATAGAACAAGTCAAGACAGCTGGCCACATTAGGCCGAAATAAGGGAGAAAATAACATGAACACTATATAAGGTGAAAGAATTGCACAGGGGGAAGGGAAATTTTCATACATTTAAAACACAAAAGAAAGTAATAATCATACTGCGATTTACAGCCTTGGAACTGTCAGTAAAATACTGAAGGTTCACCAATCAGTAGCACACTACTTTTTCTTACTGTTCACCAAGTTTCCTAGAAATCGTATTAGATATGTGTAATATAAATGCACACATCTTGAACGAGTTACCATCAAGATTGTAATATGAGCAATTATTACACGGAGCTAGAATCATACAACAGCAGTATTGCTTCAAAGATAATACAATGAAAGCATGCCTGTTCTTTCATTCGTCTGTGACAACGAATCATGAAATACGTTAAACAAAAACTTACTAATAAATATCAAATGACCAGAATATTGTTATACAGAACAAGGTAAATAAAACTTTTAACAAACCTATACGTACGCTTCGTCCGATCCCGATTATGCTTCAAATATAGAACGTTGATAACCGATTTAGATATCAACAAGGAAGAAAATTTATGATAATCTTTTCTCCTTTTGACTATCGACTCGAATATTAGCAAGATTGAAATTGACAAATGCAAAATCTACATTGACCCAAAAATCAAAATTTAACATCGACTTCAAAGGATATACATTGTATTTTGTTGATAAATGTATAATTTGGGGTTAATTTTATTTCATCAATGCAATACCAATTTTACTTATTACGCTTTTACACGCAACGTTTCGAAATTTAATTGTATGTATATATTAAAATGTGGTTTGTTAAGATGTGAAAAGATTTGAAGTGTTTTTATAGTATTTTCACTGACAGTTACAAAGCTGTAATTCGCTGTATGTTATTATTCGTTTCGTGTTTTAAATGTATGTTATATTCCCTGTACAATTCTTCCACTTTATATAGTGTCCATGTTATTTTCTGCCCAGTTTCGGCCTGTTGTTGCCAGCTGTCTTGGCTTGTCCTGTGATCTTGTCCAACCATTAATTCCCCCACTGTTTGTCCACTTTGACTTTCCAAGTTCTTCCTTATGGACGGCCAGGTCACTCTTTTCGCCTCTGTTCCCTTACGTATGTACCATTGGGCCTTCTCAAGTGTCTTATTTTCCCAGAGGTCTATGTAGGGAGGCACTGTCTTATGCATGTGACGTTCCCTGTATCAACTTATTCTGTCTCTTTTCTACAGTACAATAGACAATAAGGGTAATTCGCAAATAACAATAGAGGGCAATTATATGTTATAAGATATTGTCAAATTACACCATTTGAAAACTTTATCTTGGCCTTATAAAAACACCAACACATGACGACACGTACCAATCTTACTGTTTTGGGCGCGAATAAATTATTATATCGAAAGTGTCTAAAGATGATGTATCAAGCAAAACAATCGTACTAATGAACGATAGAAAAGTGATAAGAATGAAACATATCAGATGTAAAATAAATTCATGTTTTGAGGAACACGAAAGATCGGTCAATGGCGCTACCGGGATATACATACACATTTCTATCAGTATCATGTATGAGAGATAATTGTCCGCTAATGGTTAAAATCTTAGATAACCGCACTCTCTAGGCTTTAACCCAACCATGTATAAGAGCAATGCATAATCCTAAAAATAATCAATATGAAAGATCACTGAAGAACAATATGTTTTGAGATAAACGCATGCATATGCTGTTCGATTTAATTCATAATCTCCACTTGGAATTCTCAACAATAAGAATACATCACAGGACAAGTGAAAACAGCTGGCTACAATAGGCCGAAAGGGGAGACTAGAACATGAACACTACATCAAGTGAAAGAACTGCACATGTGGATAGCGAAATTTAACATACAACTTTAAACACACAAATAGAAATAGTAACCATACAGCGTTTTACAGTCTTGGAACTGTCAGCAAAAACATTACACTTGCTATAAGCTATATTGGTTGCATCTACTTATATAAGTTATATTATATAAGATACTACACAATCCCTGAATCCCATTACCCTGGTGTCGCAGGGCAGGTGATGCCAAGAAAATATAAACTGTACATACATGGTGGATTTATCAGGAAGTAATCACCATGGAAAATGGTCTCTTCTAACCATCACCTACAAATGACAGTGCTTACGAGCTTTTATACTTTGTAGTGATATTTTTGATTTTGATTGTTGCTATGAGAGAGATTAAGTTTCTACAGGGAACGCCACATACACAAAACAATGTGTCGACACAGTCAAATCGACCTAACTAAATACATTCTACGACTACCCTTAACATGTTATAGTGAAGGCGACTCTACAAACTGAAATTATTTTTCCATGATCGATGTTAGTTTGTTATATTTGCTTCTCTAAATAGCCAGCTAGTCATTCGTGTTCTGGGAAATACTCGAACACCTAGCAAATAATGTTATCTTCAAAATTGGAGCACGGTTTTCTTCGGGTCACCACGACTTGTTTCGATCGTTTAATAATCTTGTAAATCCCATAATTATGCTGTGATCTCTCATCACAGATATCATTTATATCGGAGATCTCTGCTATCACAAGTGTTTCGTAATTATATATGTGATTTTTTACTCGTTGCAAAAGTAAAAAAATATAATGACAAACTGAAAAATCACGCTATTTTTTATAACGCACCGTGTGTTTGTAATGTCTTATTGTCTTTCGATCTCAAGACATTTTCAAACAAAAGTGTTTTAGAATTTTCGCTGCCAGTATTTTCTGTGAAGTAAGACTTTAGTTAATAATCTTACCTTTTGTTTCAAATGATAGTTCACAATAGTGGAGAGATTGAAACAAAACACAAGGAGTCATGAACAAAATTAAACATGCATGAAAACAACTATTTTGCAAAAAACAACCTTTAGTAACATGTGGAGATACTTATCGCACAACTCATATTAGTGAAAAATATTATTAACTATATGTTAAGCTAGATAGCCCTTAAAATATAATTCATTATTTTAAAAGGTACGCTTAGCAAACAAACTTAATATTGACTGGTTAATATATAATTATACTCTTCAAACAACTCATTTAATTCACAACTTAAAACTTATCATCAAATTTCTAATTTTTTTTGTACAATAATACCATTCACAGTTGCAAAGTGGTTTAATTTAATTTTGCCAGGTTTTTTTATTAATACCGAAACCGAACGTTTATGAGGTTACGAAACAGCATGGTTACGAAATGACGACAAAATTCGTTAGTATGGTGTAGGTTTCTACAGCAGACGAGAGAGCGAAACGTCAACAAACAAAATGGGTGAATTAAAATAACCAACAACAGAAATCGTGAGTAATTACATGGTTGACATTGAATTATAACACAATTCAGTGAATTCCGACAGCTTTTCGACGGTATACGAGCCGACAGAACGAAACGATATGTCGATGCAGATCTTTCCATGCTTTGAGATTTATCGTATTTGACAATGTTTTGTTTCGACGTATTTTGTAATTTATAATTTAACGAGATGGAATTACATAGAAAAACTATTTTACAGTTGATCAACTTAAACACCATCATTTAGTTTGCGTATTTTCCTATTATACCAAATTGTTGTCAAAGTACTGCGAATCCAGAAGTAATGCAAAATACCTGCAAACACTATAGATAAGGGATTTGTCATTCAACTTCCAAGAAATTCCACATGATGGGTGACAGGACAAACTACATGCAATGCTAAAAATATTTAGTAACTTGAATACATTATATATCCTACTTCCTAGCGTGACCTCATTCCGGTTGGGTAAGGAAACAAACCGTTGTTTTGCAAAATATCTATTGGATATACAAATAAAATGTAATAACCTGCATTTATAAATCAATTTCCAATCATATATGCATTTATTTCATTGTCATTGAATCAAAAATGATCCTCATCAGACAAAAAGTCAGCTGTAATCACAACAACTATCGGCCATTTTGAAGAGGACTCAATAAAAAAGTCAATTCCGGTGACATCACTGCGTGCGCTAAACAAAAACTACTACTGGTCTGAACCGATCAGATAAACTTCATAAAGTGTGTATTTACAATGCAGATGCGCTGTCAAATTGCAGTCACCATTTTAAGGTAAAAAAGAATAATTAATCTTGATATGATTGGAAATAGCGTAAAATGTACTTTTTTATCATTTTGTACTTCTAGATTAAAATTTAACCTGTTTGTTACGCATTTTCAGCTAATTTTAAGTTTGACAGAACTTTGCGTTCAGGTATTGTAAATATTACGTCATCAAAATAAGTGTATGGTTGCCTTTCCTAATCTCGTGGGTTTTCCTTAAGTCGTGGGCAAGTAAAAACGTACATTTCTCATGTTAGAAGGATTGGATCATCAAACGATCTATCCGGTCATTTGTATAGAAGTGTTACGTTAATGATTTAGCAACAAAATGCGTTTGAAACTTTATTTATCAGACAATAATTGAAATAATCGATGTTTTTGCTTGTTTTTTCCCTAAACAGTCGTAATTGCCATAGTAACCTTCTTATTTAAGCTGCTTTTTCTCGTTTGTTTACATTTGTCGTACCAGCCATGACGAGTTATTGTTTTCGGAGCTTTGCGTCTGCGCGACTTTAGTTTATCTATGTCTCACCAAACTATCATTTATGATTAGAATAGAGAATAAAATTTCATTTCGCCAAACATCCTGGCATGTGAATATATAAATTGGAATACATTTTATTACCATTTCCTGTCATTTTTACATCAATAAACGTTATTCCGTTTTTCTACAGGCAAGTTTTACTCCTAAATGTAATGAAATTGTTAAGTGGACAGAGTGTACAGAGTGTTGACACTGGTACATCACTTTAAATAGATTCTGTTCTACATTTAGGGTTCACATGTAAGAAGACACGGGGAGTTCCTTTGTCCATATTGCTGTTAATTATACCGTTAAATACATAGACAATAAACTTGTTAGTGTTATAAAGGTTCAATAGTTGCATTTCTTTGAATGTGTGATCAATATAATAGTTTGGTGAGACTTGTATTCATGTTTTCAATATGACTGCCTCCAGCCCACGGAATAAGGAAAAACACCATTCACGTTTATTTGTTACAACGGATGTTACAAATGACTTTGAATTAGTATAAAGGCCACAAGAGATGATTTTATGCAAATCATATAAGATGTAGATAAGGGGTATTTTGTCTTTTTTATAAAGTCACATGTGCGTTTCCGTGACGTCATCACACATTCCAATTGCTATTTTTAGAATTGGCCCACGAGTTTAGGCAAGTAAAGCATACCATGTGATGTAAACAAAAATCACCGGAATGAGGTCCCCACCGGCTTTTTGATACCTAAGTATGTTTCATTTCATGATTTAAGGATATGTTACTTTTGTTTTCAGAATTATTATTCATACTGAATGTTTCCATGGATATGCAAGTTTGATAGAACAGTGTAAGATTTTGGTATCTGGCTATCCGTGCTGTAGCCATGGAGAAATCATACGGAAGTGTAAAGTCTGATGGTTACGAGCCAGCTGCAACCTCCTCCAGTAAGTATAGATTATTTTTCTGTATATCTGACATAATATGTCTCAGTCAAAAATGAAAACCATATGTATTATAAATGCTGCTTTAAAATCAATTATTGTAATGTTAGGACTAATTTTCCCAAATACTATGTTATGTTACTGTTCGAAACTGGGAAAACATTGAGTGCTTTCTAACTACATGTACTAAGAACGAGCTAACATATAAAAAGAGACAGACTGAATACGGCATTGAGAATTATACATAGAAAGGGAAGCAACGACAAACATAGGGGCTAAGAAATCATGTTACAGAAATGAATCGCAAACTTTAATCCTGGCATAAAAATCATAAATAAATCTTTAGTTTTCTCAAGCCTTGATCTATTCATTGATCAGAATTATGTATATGTTAATATTTCACCCTGTGTAGTCGCCCAAATTAATTATTGCGACATTTAATCTCTCAAAATATTCTGATTTTGCAGTACTTAAATATATTGACATTTCCAATCACTCCAATAATTAAATTTTTCGGAGGGGCCTCTGTAGCTGAGTGGTCATTTTCCCCTCACCGCTGTGGGTTTGAATCCTACCCGGGTAACAAGCCATCTAATAGGCTCGAGTTATTGGTTTTACCCAGGTGTCACTACATGACCCTGGCTGTTTATATGAAGTAATTCCCCATCACACAAAAACTTTAAAGTCTCCCTGGAAAAAAATTGTTGGCCAAAGAACTTCAGCTAACATGACAGACTAAGTCCAGACTCAATTTATTTCTTTTCAGTCAGTTGTGTTTTTGTTGCTAAAAATCCAAATATAAAATTGTCACTTTTTCAGAGACTGATTCGATGGAAGACAAGAAGAAAAAGGTTAGATCAAAGGTTGGTATGATGACTATTGCCATGTACTGTGTACAGAGTTATGGGACATGATTAGGTGAAAGTTTACATTTTTGAAGACTGAAGTATTTGACCTTATGTTTTGAAACCTGGCTAGACTACTAAATGGCCTATGAAGTTGCCACAATGGATTTCTTGTCTCAATGCATCTTCAAAAGCAGAGCTATTCCCCTGGATATTGGCTCTTCTCCCTCCTTGTCTGTGCTTCATCTCCAATACCGCTGGGTGGATTTCAACCAAACTTTACAGGATTGATGAGCATCAAGTGTAGTTGTGCATCTGCGTCGTTTCGTTCTGCTCAGATAATTTTTCACTGAGTTATGGCCCTTTGATGTTTTTATAATGGTGTAGTTTGTCCGCGCTTCATCTCCAATTACGGCTGGTTGGATTTATATGTCGTATGACCATATTTCTTGTTTGCTCAAAATTTTATTCTAACATCCTGAATCAGCATTACAATTACTGACAAACTTCCATCTGGGGACATATGTTTTTGCTTAAAAAACAACCATCTAGCTACTTTTGAAGCTTTTTCATTTCTGTTTGTGGTGAAAGGGATCTATCAGCATGTCTGAACTTATGTACAACCTTTAAGCAGTTTGCACATATATTTATCCATTTACGTCTATCAATGGTTCTTCCACCCCTCACTCATTGTTTTTAACATGTATTTTTATATGTGGGGTTACTTTTGATTTATATCAAAGGCAAAGCCTATCATTCTTACAGCGGTGTTTAATACTTCTCTATAATTGTATGATATTATTTTATAAAGAGTTTTATTGGGTCATCTTTCCAAAATATCAAGAAATGCTGTGGAGCGACTGTAAAATTATGAAGGATACTTCTGGTTATGACTAAGCTTATATTTGTAGACTTATATACATGTACAGTAAAACCTCACTTAAAGATCACCTCAATAATAAGACCACCTCAATATATTAAAACAACACTTTTCAAGTCCATTTTCAATGTTTTGCTCTTTATTCAACCTCAGTATTAAGACCACCTCAACATTAAGACCAGTTTTCAAGGGTCCCAATGGTGGAATTATAATTGAGGTTTTACTGTATATCAGTCTTCACGATAATGTTTTTGAAGGACTGGCCCATTCAGGCAGACAGCTTGCAATTTCCACTTGCCCGAATTCACTTTCACTTGCCCAAATAAAATTAACAGCACCGTCAAAATAATGAAGAAACATGATGTTTTGATGGTTGTTTTGATTTGTTTAATCGAAACGAAAACTTGTAACAATAGTTGATGAAAAAGTGCTGTTACACAACATGAAAACCAGTCGAAGTATTGCGTACTAGGTCATCAATTTTTGTGACAGCTTGGATTTAAGCTAGTCAGACCTGACCACGAACATGACTTGCTCGTTTGGGCAGACGAAATGGATTTTTTGCTTGACCAACGGTAATTTTACTTGTCCCGGGCTTCGGGCAAGTGGGTTATCGTGAAGATTGGTATATCTGATGAGAAATTTGTTTGTTAATTTTTCATTTTTTGTTTCCAGGATGATTATCCATATCCAGTATTTTTCATTTTAACAAACGAATTTTGTGAGAGATTTTCCTATTATGGAATGCGAGGTTTGTCTTATTTTCATCTATTTCTTTTTTGTGAAGTTTTTTTTCAGACAGATTGTAATTATATACATATCATGAAAACACCATAGGTTATGTGAATGTTTTTGTTTAATACTTGACACATTCCCTTTCTAAAGAATATGTGCAGTTTATTAAATTTATATTTTACAATTTTCCTTACTTTATTAATTTAATATCATATCTTTGGGTAGCGGTGTTGTAGTGTGTATCGTGTTGGCTACCCAAACCCTATGTGAGTTTGAAGATGACATATGTTGCTACTGCCTCTCTCCAGAGTGATTCAAATACAAGCAAAATGCTTCCATCATAATTGAACCAGAAACCGCTGATTATTTCCCATGCAATGTAATTTTACTGTTAAACCTCACTTGTTTTGTAATGGGGCTTAAAGTCACATTGACAGCCTGGGTGTAGTGACTTTTCCAGCTTTTAGAGTGGAGGAAGACAGGAGACATCTTGCCAAAACCACTGACCTTCTGTAAGCTAGAGAATTGAAGTCAGCAACCATAACTGCTTGAACACTGAGGTCCCTCTGTTATCTATATATTCCATCCTTTTACAGCAATATTGGTGATTTATCTAACTCGATGGTTATCATTTGGAGAGAATCAAGCTACGTCTATCTTCCATGCTTTCTCCATGTTATGTTACGGTATGCCATTGATAGGAGCTGTTATTGCAGATGGTTACCTTGGACGATACAAGTAAGCGAAGAATGAAATAATTATTTAATACTTGTTTGTATAGTTATGTGACCCCCACCCCCCCACATTTAGGGACACTTAGTACCAGATTTTGTCAAATTAGTCTGACCCCCTGACATGTCTGTCCTTATTTCTTTATAATGTTACCTCCAAAACATGGATGTATTCCCAATGCAGAGTGTTTTCCGCCAATTCAAATATTAAATTCACAAATGACTATGTACATTTGTTTCTATTACTGATTTATTTACTTTTTGTGTTTTTATCTATTTAAATGATTGTACTATGAACTTGCCACAGAAATAAACCTTTATATGTAGCATAAGTATAACAGTTCTTAGTCACTTTTATAAAAACAACACACTTTAGTTTCAATGATTCTAAATTTTGGACATTTTCCAAATGCATGTACATGTATGTATCTGGTAAAAAAAGAAAAAATAATACACATGTCTGGTGAAAAAGAGGGAAAATACCTGTGTCTGATAAAAAAGATAGGAAATACCTGTATCTGGTAAAAAATTAGGGAAATGAACAAAGATGGGGGGAAATCTGTCTGGTAAAGACTGGACCTCTTTTGCAAATTCTGGACTTTCTATATTATTATCTGTTTATCTATCTGTGTGTTGGTTCATTTGTCACAAAATCATGGCTGCTCCTTATTTTGTAACTCCATGGGGGAATTCACATACAACATTTATAACACAATTGTTAACCATATGAAACAAGATGACATGCATAGTGCAACTTTCTTCCATGTTTAATGTAAAGTCAGCTTATTTTGGACTTCAAATTCTAGTGATTCAGTTTTTATGTTAAAGAGAACTGCTTTAAATATAAAAGGTTTGCATACTTTTATATGTAAATTTGTAAACATGTTGCTAATTTATGTTCTTGAGTTTCAGTGTTTTGAAATGTAACTTCATTGGTTAAGTCTAGTATTGAGGTATGTGTTATAATCTTTGATTTTTACATTGTAGAACCATTCTATATCTGTCCTTGGTTTACTTTGCTGGAAGTCTAGTATTGTCCCTGACAGCGGTACCTCCACCGGAGTGGTGAGTTACACTGTAAACATACTGAAAGTTTTTTTTGGCCGGGGGGGGGGCCTTATGTTGGGCCAAGTTTAATCTTGAAAATGGGTCAATTATTAGAACTGTTTAGTATTCATTGACTGGTGCACTTTCAGAGATGTAGATCAATAAATACTCATTCAATATGTACCGCATGGTTTTTACAAGAGTGTTTTCCAGAAGTGTGACCGTCTACCATGCTGCAGCCATGCTGTTCAGCGGCACCTGTGATCTGATTGGTCTATATTGATCATTAGACCAATGAAATACAACTACTTTATGAACATAAAATACCTGAAATTTCAAACTGACGGTTCTCAAAATGAGCATTTGCTAAATGCTACTTGGTTTTGAAAAACTGACCAATCAACCTCCTTCTGCTTAAAATTCTTGAGTATAAAAGATTTGTTACAATAGTAAACGTTAGAAAACATTTTATTTACATTCTTGTCGTAGCTCAGCCACTTGAAAGTCAGATAGAGCCATTTTGGCACAAACTCGCGCTTTTTTTTTTTTTTTTCGTATGTTTGCTTTGTTTCCAAGCGTATGTTTGCTTTGTTTCCAAGCGTATGTTTGCTTTGTTTCCAAGCGGCCCTTTGTGTCCATCTGGTTGTCTTGGTCATCAGTATCTGCTTTTGAAGATTTTAAGCCAAATGAATAAGGTTTGCCATGATGGCAGACGATAACTGGCTTGACAGTTGTCGATGTAAATAAACCGCAAGTGAAACTTAGTGTCGTAAAATCAGTGTCGTAATATGATGAGCTATATGAGCTACTTTATTTGTCTGGTTTGATGGTCTTTAAAAACAATACCACGCTGATTCGATCTAATTACCAAGTTATATCTCATACTTACTTCATGTTTTATAATCTATAATGAAAACTAAATTTACTGCTCATTTTCTTTGACAGCGCACCTTCTTCCCCAACTTCCGGTAAAATCTTAACAACGCGGACCAATGCAATTATATTACCTGGATCCTTTTCATTTGATTTTTTTTATTTTGTTTTAAGTATTAATAGTATTTACACATAGATTTTGTTGACTGTTTTTGTTTGAAATTAAGTTGTCCCGTTGGGCTAGTGCCTTCAGATTTTACTTGTCCTGACCAAATTTTTGGTTGCCCTGGACAGTCGGACTACCGTTAATGTCTAGCCTTGATGCCTTGATGCCTATTCCCTTCAGCATTGAAATTCAAGGTCTGATTTTTACTCAGTTATGAGCTGAATCATTATTTGATCGGCATATTACATATTTATTTGACATTCCTTGCACAAATTGTGATTATTTATGTTTATTTATGCTACATAAAGTAAGTCTGGTTGTTGGTATTTCCCCATAATTAATACATGTTAAGTCATGTCTAGTCAAAAATCTCAAAGACTCCATATACTGTATTGACATTGAGAGCGGGATTTATGAAAATTTGAGTTATTTACTATCCTGTCTGCCCTTGACTAACATATACCCAAGTGTACATAATAAAAGTTATAAGTTGAAATTGGTGAAATCAAGAATTGCTTCAAAATCAGACGCAAAAATAAATTCTTGACACAAAAATAATGTGTTTTACAGTAACCAAGAAGGTATTGTATTACAGGTATGGAGCTAGTGTAGGTTTGTTCCTGATTGCGTGTGGTACTGGTGGCATCAAAGCGTCAGTGGCACCATTCGGTGCAGATCAGTTTATACCTGGACAGGTAAGTGTGAGAATCAGGTTTTTATGTTAATTGTCGAAATTGGGAAAAAATGTATCGATGTGTAGTTTTGAAACAGTTAACTGTGATAAAATTAAAACTTCATATTGCTAATTTTACTGTTTCTTAAAATGCAGATAATTCATAAATCATGTATGAGAATTATGTCTCCCTTCTCCGAGGGACATATTGTTTATGTCTTTTGTGTCTGTCCGTCCACTTTTAGCTTGTCTGCGCTTTATCTCCAATACTGCTGGTGGATTTCAACCAAACTTCACAGGATTGATAAGCATCAAGTGTACTTGTGCATCCTTGTCGTTTTGTTCCGCTCAGACAATTTTTCACTGAGTTATGGCCCTTTGATGTTTTTATAATGGTGAAGTCCACGCTTTATCTCAAATACGGCTGCTTGGATTTCAGTCGAACTTCACAGGATTCAGATGAGCATCAAGTGTAGTTATGCATCCTCGTCATTTCATTCTGTTCAGATAATTTTTCACTGAGTTATGGCCCTTTAATGTTTTTATACATATACAGTGCATTGTGAACTGATCCAAGAAAAGTCATATGACCATATTTCTTGTTTGCTCAATATATTATACTAACATCCTGTATCAGTGTTACAATTACTGACAAACCGCCATCAGGGAGACATATGTTTTTGCTTAAAAAACAACCATCTAGTTTTCCTTAATCCATGGATTGCCTCTTTTTTTGACAACAGTCAGCATCATCATTTACAATTTTATTAAATTGTATCCATTGATCTGAATTCTATAGGTTAATGCTTGTGTACCGGTAATCATTTATTTTTTCTCTAAAACTCATCCAGTTTACATCAGATGGGGCTGTCATTATCAATCTTGATATGGATGTATCGACGATTTTGTCATTTGGATATATATATGACATTTATGAGTCAAAATCATTTTTAAATTGTTATTAAATTTCGTGATTTGTTATTTTACCATGTTTCCCAATTTTCACCAAAAATGCTGTTAAAATTCCCAATGTCAGGGGTATGGATCTTTGAATACTGAATGCCAGATGAATTCAGTTTGTTTTCAGAACGCTTTAATATTTCATTGTATCATTACAGTGCAAAAAACGTAAGCTGATACACAATTCAGCAATTATTCATTCTATTACATTTCATCATACACCGTTGTTAAAAGCCAGTGATCAATGACAGTTAATTACCTTAACTATTCTTTTCTTGCAGGAAAGATGGCAGAATTCATTTTTTTCGGCGTTCTATTTTATGATAAACCTGGGCAGCATGATTTCTATCATTGTTACTCCAATACTACGAGGTTTGTTCATTCAAAGTTGTTCAATTAATTTAGATGTATTTAGTAGGGATGTCAACGAATAGCAATTCAGGTATTCGAATATTCGTTTTTCATTTCGAACGAATATTCGATCGACACAACTTAGACAAAATTATTAAAAAAATCATATTTCATATACCAAAGTTCCTTACGTGCTGTGTGTATACTGCCGCGGCAGTGGTCCAGTGGTTAGTGCGCTGGACTTGTAACCCGGCGATCCGGGTTTGATTCCCGGTCGCTGCAGGTCATACCCTTCCATGAAAATTTGATAAAAATGTCGATTTTCCTCCTCATGTGGAGAAGTTGCCGGCTCCTTGTGGAAGGGTAAGTTAGTACTGGTAAGAATTCAGTCCAGGAAAAACTGGTTGGGTGAACCGGCCGCCATATATAACTGAAATATCGTTGAGAAACGGCGTTAAACCCGATGAAACAAACAAATTTACTTTCATTTTCACCGGAAGTTAAGACTCTGACGAATGAAGTTATTGCAGTTAACAGATCATCTTCTGAATGCCAATATTCGTGTTTATGAATATCTTTTCTTTAATCCCGAATATTGAGTACTTAATTAAAAATCGAACCAAACAAAATGCATTTACTTGTTGTATTTTGAGTAAAATGTTTTAAACAGTCATTTTGATTGGATGATATGACCTACGTGAAAAATTAGTATGCAAATTATGTTGTTTCTTTTCTCAATTACATCTTTGATCTTCCTTAATTAAAAAGCGAGTCATTAACATTAAAGTCCCTGTGGGTGGTTTTAACTGCCTCCTTTTTACACCTTTCGTCAACAACAAAATTACCGATAATTAGACACTTTCTTCTATTTGAGACTATGGACTATCAAACTGTTACAAACGGTCAGTTATTAACGGATTATCGAAAGAGACAAACCGTCATCACCCAACGATATACAATTATATTAGCACCCCCCAATATACACAATGACACTTTTACAAGTGCGTATATTTCAACACCAACAACAACAACAACAACATCCTTTATTACTCTCATACTATCTTACACAAATCAGGGTCGGCAAATAAATAAACAAACAACAATTTGTTTTCATCAATTTTTTATTAAGTATATTTTTTCGAATATTCGAATATTGAAACAGGATTCGAATATTCGAAGATAAAACGAATATTCGAATATTTGTTGACATCTGTAGTATTTAGTTATGTTGAGGATACAACAAGTTACAACTTATCACCCTCATTTATTTATTTTTGGGATTCCAACCAGTATTTGTGCCAAAGTCGGGGATTGTGATGACGTTGAAGAATCTCGTACATGGCAAAATTCAAATCTGATACCTTCTTTTTCATTTGTATTTCATTGAACTTTTATAGGTATTAACTACTACATTCATGCAGCAATTCTTATGTTGCCTTAATCATAGATGCCAGATACACCTCTGTGTTGAAGGTTCATCCACTTCTAAATATGTAGCAGTATATATACTGTAATACTTATCTAAGAATAGCATGTTTTGAACCACCAACTTAATAATCTTTACTCCTAGCAACAAAACTAGGGGCATCCGTGGCTGAGTGGTTAAGTTGTCGCTGACTTCAAATCTCTTGCCCCTTATCGCTGTGGGTTCGAATCCTGCTGGACATAGAATTTGAATGTATGGAAGCCATCCAGTTTGCTTATGAAAGGTCGGTAGTTCTACCTAGGTGTCCAACATAATGCTATTTTGGGCATCTGGGGTCTTCTTCCACCCTAATAGCTGGAATAGTCACTACATGACCCTAGGTGGTGGTTAAGTAACTTAAAGCCCCATTACAATATAGTACTTGAACTGCATTTTTTACAAATTTTATATATTACAGCTGATGTCCAGTGTTTCGGACAAGACTGTTATATTCTAGCATTTGGTATACCTGCGGTACTCATGTTTCTGTCTGTGTGTAAGTGTATATATTTCTTACTATTTTTAGAATATGACATCACATGATTAATCAGCTCTTTTTCTATAGTTTAATACATGATTTTATATGGTATCTCTAATGTAGACCACATTGAACAAAACAAATAACATGGAATCTGTGGATGTCACAATATAACAGTATGTTGATCTGTATATTGCAATATGCAGTCAAACTGTTTTGATAAAAGATGTAGTGAAACAAACGACTAACAACAGATGTGTTAATCTATTTATTTATTTTTCCAACGTTTCAACCCTTCATTTGTTCTTCATCAGGGAATTAATAATATTTAAAAGCATTAAGATTATATCGAGGTATAAAAAGTTCCTTAGAGCTTTAATCGATAGAAATGATATTGATCTATCATTGATATATTTCCGTTGATTGATTATCATTACATATTTGAAAAAATTGACACTTATGTATAATGAATATATGGCTAAAAATGACGAAATTCGCCCAAAACAAAATTTATTTGCATTTTGCAGAAACAATGACAGCTCTAAAGTTTTTGTAATTTGTTTAACTTATTAATAGTGTACAATATAGACATGGTGTAAATGTCTAAAAATTGAAATTTAAAAACGTTTAAACGTTCTGTATCTCATACATATTTCAGTGATGTTCTTTGTTGGTCGTGACAAATACATCAAAGTTCCTCCAGCAGGAAATATTGTTGGAAAGACATTTAAATGTATATATGTAAGTATTATAATCTAATTCCTAGAGTTGTATGCAAACGTTAATGGTGTTATTCTTGAGGGTAATGGTATGATCAAGTCTTTATTTCTACCTCACAAATGAATCTTGTAGGAGATCTATTGGAGTCAGTTTATGGACAGTCATTTGTGGTATTTGGATAGAAGGTCGAGGTTTGATTGTATTTTGAAAAATCAAAACTTTTACTTCCACTTTTCATTTGGAATATATGCTCTAGGCATATAGTATTGAAATGAAACATGTATAAAGAATGGTATTTATGTACTTGCATACTTAATGACATCTGATGTTATCCCTGTTCTTACATTGATCCTCTCTGTTGTATCAGAGTTTCTAATTAAGGTCACAAAATTTGCAGTTTCGTTTTAATGTCTAAAAATCGGCTACTTTGCTTTAGAAACATTTTGATATCAATCCAAAAGGAAGTTGGTTTCTGCAATGAAGTGTAATGTTTGTGAGTTTGGCGCTACTGTATGGCCGTCATTGAAGAGAAACAAATTGTTATGCTGATTTTAAGCTCAATATTACAAATGACAGCAAAGTGTTAATGTTTGTAAGAAAACTACTAAATTTTCCTTTATAGCCATTATTTGTACATACAGAACAACAAACAGACTTGGTAAAGAAGTCATTGAAATAATGTGAATAAAATAAAAAAGATGCATAGAAAGGAATGATAAGTTAGAAATATTTTACAATCATTTCAGCATGGATTAGTTGGTAAAATGAAGAGAACTAAATACGAGGAACCCAGAAGCCATTGGTTATTTTATGCTGATGATAAATATGATGTGAGTATTGAAATCTACTGTACAAGAGGTAAAATACACGACATGGAAATGTTAACGAATTGGAATTATCAAGTTCCGAAAACATCAACTGGTGGAATTTTCCTCGATCACAGAAGCACACTTTATATGCTTTACTGTTATATGAAACAATACTTTACAAACATTTCTTCGTGTGAAACATCCGAAATGGCCGACTTGCGCTATTTTTGACTTGCCAAAATATCTACATATACAGTATACATGAATGTATCATCAGAGTTAAACATGTTCATTTGTCTGCTAAAAAAGTTCATTGAGCAGTATTTTAACACAATTCTGTGGGACAAGTGCTTTAATAAAGGTGTCCCAATATGACAGAAGCATACCAGGATATATTGCAATACTTTAGCATCATATCGCAATATGTGCCACAATAAATTGCTTCATTAATCTAAGCTATGACTGTAGATATTTTTCTTATTTGAAGACTTTTACTCAACTCCAAACTCTTCAAATGTGTTAAAACAAACTTGCGTAAAACAAAACAAGTTAGGGATCTCATTTCAGTTTATGACTAGTAAGTAGGTATGAAGTTTTCACGACTTGATAATATAAGCTCAAACTAAACAGTTATCAATTTTGTTAAATTATGTTACAATACAGCTTGGCTGGATATTGCAATATACCGAATACCGGGATATTGTGATACACCTATGCTTTAATATACACCAGTTTATATATTTCAAATACTCTGCATAAGCTGTCTTAATATAAGTTTATGATCGTTTTTAGGCTGGATTTATTGAAGATGTTCGTAGATTATTGAAGGTACTAATGATGTTTTTACCTCTTCCGTTGTTCTGGGCATTGAGTGACCAGCAGGGATCAAGATGGACACTACAAGCAGAACATATGGATGGCGACATGGTATGACTTATATACTGTATCAGAGTTAGATATAAGATATTAAACACGTCTTTTCCAGAATATATTTACCTTGTTCTTTGCTTGTTATAAAATTACCATTGTTTTACCTGACTGAATAAATCGTTTTATGGCAAAAAATCAGGAACTCTTGGCAGACTCTGTTGTTTGATATATTTCTGTACATGGAGGGTGTATTTTGGTGTCATTTATCAATATTTGGGTGTCATTCATTAACACTGCCATTTTTATACAAGGCTGATCTTGAATTTAAGTATTGCACATTTTTGTATTGTGAAGTTGAAATGTTCATACAATGTTTAATATGGCAAATTTCTGAGTAAGAGTTTGACTTTAGTAGAGATACACTGAGTTATAGCATTATACAGTGACTAACTCAGATAGGAATTTTAACGGTTGATACCAGTCTGTCGTAATTATTGCTATCACGTTTTTCTTCATGGCTGCTTTACCAATTTTTGAAAATGGGATTTAAAAAGTCAAAATATGTTACCGGTTATATTTGCAGTCAGGTTAGGAGTTTTGAACAGTATGCCTTTTGTAACTTTATAATTTGAATGAAAACTTGGAGTAGGAAATGGTAATAAACAGAACAGCCAAGGACAAAAGCACAAGGGCGTCATGAAAATATACCATATTCATACTAAAAAGAAATGCAATGTTCAGTAAAAGCGACAAGACACAAACGCAAATATGGGTGAACAAATGAGTACCGCCTGTGGCCAAACAGCAAAGCGGTGTTAAACCTGGTTTATGGGTACACCCAACCTCACTGAACCTACAACAAGAGATTGCAAACACAGAATATAGCACTATAACAGACCACCAGATCTACATTAACATGTCGTCCCTTACAATGCTGGTTTAGACAGGTTTTACTGTAATAAGTTTAAAGTAATAGAAATCTTACTTGCAAAAATTTGATTTTCCAAAGCATTATATAAATAAGTTAGCAATTTCATATTTAACAAATTTACGAAAGACCTGTGACTCAGATATGTACTCGATGAGCTACTCATGTTTATTTTGTATGAATGGAGTATTTCATATCCGTGAAAGATTACATTAATTGTTAGGTATCTTAGACAATAATTTAAGTTTTATGTTGCATCTGTGTGTGATTCGATTTTCAGTAGTTTTAAGTTGTTTTTTTCTGTACCAAGCATCCAAGGATTGTAGGTTTATGAGGTAAGAATGTGTATCTGTCGCTGATTGTCGCCTTTTTTCTAAAGTCTTACAATTCTTGTCTCTGGTAGTTTTGGTTATTGGATCTAATTATTTTGAAAGAGCAACAAAAATATTTGACAAATTGTAAAGATTTATTGGAACTATTTGTATCCCTATTATAGAAGTTGATAGGTCCTAACTAAGTGCCAGGGGAAATAACTGACTAATATGCATTACTCAGTGAATTCAGAAAATGCTATGATTTACAGATTTAAAGTAATTGCAATAGCAATTTGTTTGCGTTATTTTGTTGCAATAGAGCTTTAAGTCATCTAAACAGGCAGGGTTGTGTAATAACTTTTCAGCTGTCTGTGCAGCAAAAGACCCCTGGTTTCCCCTCTTGCATGAGTTTGGGCTCTGTTTGACATCTGGACAGCAACCTTCCATAATCCAGCTGGATAGAATTCATATTGCTTCAAAATTATATAGCCCAAGGTTGCAAACAAAATTTGTGCAGTCTACTGAAAAGCCAATAGCAGATGCATTGGTGTCCTTTGGACACATCACATCTTGTTTATGAAAATATTTCTCTGAAGTCTCTATTTCACGTGCAGATTGTCTATGCATTGTTATGGCTTCATCTTTTTCCATCAGGGCACTTGTTTTGCCATTTGGGGCTGTTTATGGTAACCATTCCCCTACTAAAATAGTGTTTTCCTGCTATTATCATTTGATTTTATAAAAAAAGTAGTTTTGCTGAAATTTCTCCTGTTTATCTATTAAGGACATAAACTTCTCCAATTTTCAGGTATGGGTATCGGTAGCCAAAAGCTTTCCTGTACCCGGTCTTCTCATTTTGTACTTATATTTAGACATTGGCAATATTTCTGTGGCTGTCCAATTCATGACTTTAGAACATCATATATGTCAGGCCCCCACTCTTCTTTGGAAGAAGGAGTTGATGCCCTTGGTAGGGGAATTTCAACGTCTTTCCGGTCAAGGTCAAACCAATGAAGACATGCAATAGTCCTCGTACACTTCCAATTGATCGCATTCGCATTGGTAAACAAAACACAAAAATGTGTCAGATATTACATCTGCTTGTCATCATATATTTCTAGTAAAAGTAGTATTTTTCCAGTGTTTTTTGGCTCCAGGGGGCGCATTTGAATAGGAGAAGAAAATATATTATTTTGGTGGGGGAATGGGGCCCTCATCTGGCCCCAATAATGTTGGATTGAGAGTCCTGCAGGCAGTTCTTGAGACTACATGTCTACCAATAAATTTGGAACATTGATATAAAGTTAGGCATAGAAGGGATGTATATATAAACCTTATTGACATCCCCAGGCCTGCTTATATTAGTACTGTGGTCCCCCTTTGTTCCTTGATATTTTGTTTCTATGATCAGTAATTTGTTAACAACTTGTTCTGTCTGAGTTTACTCTGTCAATGCCTACTTGGCTCTGTCATGTATTTTTTCTGTGCAGAAAATGTCTCCTATTCTTGTATGTTACTTTTTATTAAAAACTTATATAATTCTCATTGATACATAATATCTTGCAGATACATTTATTCTTGTAAACATGTCAACTACATGAAATAATACTCGGCTGTTAATCAATTAGCTATGTAATTTTCATTTGCAATAGGATTCTCAAGCTTAACTAGCTAACCTATTGATGCCTAAATGTTAAAAACTTTTTAAAGCATCTATAATGTTTTTTATGTAATTAATGAACGCATAACTTATTATACTAACCAGGTAGTTTCCCCAACTTGAATAAAACATAAAAAACTAAATCCCTACCTTGTAAGGCAAAATGAAAATAAACCTCCTTGTTTGCTGTCTCCTGACCATTATTTGAGAAGTAGGATCCGTATAAAGGCAACAAGAGATGAAGAATGCTTCCTTTGGATGTCTATTCAAATAAATACATTGCTCATTGTGAGTTATAATTCTGTTCTTTCATTAGTTTTTGACTAATAATTAAATATAAGTTTGAATTGTTTTATAAAGTTTTTCTGACTGGATAGATTTATACAATGAAGAGTTTATTATCCCTATTTGGATATATGTAATTAGAGCATTGTGTGTTAATTAAATTTTTTGGAGTATAGCATTTATTTCGGGTCGGTCGGGGGATGGCAAACTGAAGATGTTTTCAATATTGTCCCTATGGACCCAGTCTTTCTGCAGTCAGTAACCAGAAACTGTGTTACGGTCATTCCTCAATTTGTTGTATGTTTCACTTCAGGGGATGTTTGGCAGTATGAAGCCTGATCAGATGCAAGCATTGAATCCACTTCTTATCCTTGCATTGATTCCATTGTTTGATAAAGGTGTATATCCACTATTAGACAAATGCAAAATTCCAAACAGGTATGTAATTAGGGTGTATCATGATATATTGCAATACTTCTGTGACATATTGTGATATATACCACTATATATATTGCAATACTTCAGTGACATATTGTGATATATACTACAATATATTGCAATACTTCAGTGACATATTGTGATATATACCACTACAGTTGAACCCCGTTATGTCGACATCGGTTATATCGACATTCCGGTTAAGTCGACATGTTTGTAAAGTCCCGATTTCTGTCCCTATATGTTGTATATGAAAAATGATTTTTATGTCGACATTTCTATGTCGACAATTTCGGCTATGTCGACGTGATTTCTCTGGCCCAAAGAGTGTTTTCGCACCTTAATGTACTTGTTTGTGTCGACATCCTCTCGACTTGATTGAAATTGAAAAGGTGTCAATTGACCGTGAAGAGATAAACAATTTTATCCCGACCTATTGTTTGTGTCACAATTAATTCGTTCACAGTTTGTAAAAGTAACTGATCATTAAATTAACATCGTAGTTTGCAATATGATTGATAAGTGTCGCAGCGAATATTTATTTCAGTAACACTGATAAATTCAGCCACTCGCAGTATATGATTAAATATTGTTGAAAAAAAGGGCATTAAACCCGAAAAACAACATAAAAATCAAACATACACATAAATTATGTCTGTGATATTATTTATTTAAAGTATACCAAATATCACGATTCAATTAGTTTTACAACACCTGCAGCAAAACACACGAGTGGTAAGTTTTACAACACCGCCATAGCAAAAATACGTATATACAAGACAAGTCAGTAAACTAAGTTTGCCAGTACTGGAATCGGATGTGTCGACATTCGGATATGTCGACATATTTTATCAGGTCCCTGTAATGTCGACATAACGGGTTTCGACTGTATATATATTGCAATACTTCAGTGACATATTGTGATATATACCACGATATATTGCAATACTTCAGTGACATATTATGATATATACCAAGATATATTGCAATACTTCAGTGACATATTGTGATATATACCACAATATATTGCAATACTTCTGTGACATATGATATATACCACAATATATTGCAATACTTCAGTGACATATTGTGATATATACCACGATATATTGCAATACTTCAGTGACATATTATGATATATACCAAGATATATTGCAATACTTCAGTGACATATTGTGATATATACCACAATATATTGCAATACTTCAGTGACATATTGTGATATATACCACAATATATTGCAATACTTCAGTGACATATGATATATACCACGATATATTGCAATACTTCTGTGACATATGATATATACCACGATATATTGCAATACTTCAGTGACATATTATGATATATACCACGATATATTGCAATACTTCTGTGACATATGATATATACCACGAAATATTGCAATACTTCAGTGACATATTGTGATATATACCATGATATATTGCAATACTTCAGTGACATATTGTGATATATACCACAATATATTGCAATACTTCAGTGACATATTGTGATATATACCACGATATATTGTTTCATGCTATTTTTTTCCTGCTCTTTGTTTCAATTCCAGCCACTTCCAATGTGTTGCAAAAAATAAGCATGCATAATCTAAAACAAACAGTTATAAATTTCGTATCAATTAACCAGTAATTATATATGAACTGTCATGACTAAAGAGTAATAAGTTACAATAAAACGATTATTTTAGTCATCAGCTGTGTTAAAAATACATTCATTGGCAGTTTTTTGCTGATAGATAATTATGCCAAAATAAAGCTATGTGTGTTTGTAATTTTATTGTCATTCAGTTCGTACAATTGTTATACATTATCAAATTTTGAAATTATTTTCATGTCCTCATTCTGTATGCTTGTGTACTACATATATTGAAAACAACCTCGTTTGTCTTTAACTAAGTTTTACTCAAACTAATTGCATCAGTCCCCACGAGTTCAGACCAACAAATGTCCACTGTACTGGTAATATTGTGTATATGTGAGGTTATTATTTATTATATTTCAGACCACTTGCTAGAATGGTTGTTGGCTTATTTGTGACTTCAACCGCATTTGTATGTGCAGGACTTGTTCAGTATAAAATTGATGTAAGATGTTTACAGTTCTGTATCTACCAATTCCATGCAAGAGCATCTTACACTGTTTTGAATCACTTTCATTGTTATCTGTCAAGAAAAAATACTTCAGAAGTGAGATTGACTGCAAACATTTTGATGGCCTGTCTGTTAGATATTGTGATTGCTCTTTATTCCCCACCCATCTGCGAGACCTCAGTGAGTTATGGCCCTTGGATTATATGAAATTGCCATTTACACATACTTAAAACACTGGAGTCCTCATTTCTTAATCTTCATAAAATTGCATTACAGATAGATTTGGGACAAGTCCTGTTTAATGTTATGGGGCTTTATATCGCTTAAAAAATCTGGAGCTTGTGAATGTTTCACCTGTCAGGGTGGAGGAGGTTGGTGAGCCACTGGTAAGGAAATATAATAATCTTTACCATTTGCCTACCTGCCAGGTATCTTGGCATTGATGTATACGAATCCGGAAGTAAATGTGATTTGAAAAAAGATGTCTCATGAGTCCGAAATGACTGGCCCTTTAAATAAGGGTGACACTATAAAAGATGAATTTAATAAGCACTTTAATTTTACAGATTTCAGAAGAAACAAAGCTGCATTCTGGTGAATCTGGAGTGCTATTTCTAAACACTGGACCATGTCGTGTTCACATCAATTCTCCACTGTACGAGGGATACATCAATAGTTTAGAGGTTTGTGACTTTATCTCGAATCTGTGATTTTATGTACGAATATGTTAATTCCTATTAATAAAATATTTCTTTGCAATTTATTATTTAGATAAAATATCGCTTTCCAAGGTTCGACACTAAGGCACATCCGAACGACATTACCTGGTTAAAAGCTGGTTCGGTCTTGTCATTCCCGTGTCTGACTAGCCCGACTGGTCGTGTTGATAATTATTGATATTTGCATCAATTTGCCATATATCATACGTCGATTGATGTCCAAATCGTTTCCATATTCGCCTATTTTTAAACAAAAACAGTACTTCGGAATTCCTAGTTCTATTTTTAGAAGCGATGTCATGCTCAGTGAATATCTGTACAATTCTGATTGGTTAACAGTAAAACTTCCTTCTCTTCCCACCCACAGTTGTCGTTCCTAGACTCACCGCATTCGCATTTTCAGTTTTCAAACGAAAATGAAGAGTTTGAAGACTAAAACAGTGTTTCATTATTACATCATTTGCATTTGAGTCAACAAATTATATGTACATATTCAACTAACCATTTTATGAAATCATGGGTGTGACGCAATTTTTGCCACAGGACCTGTCGAAAGATAGGCCTATGTGACTGGGAGATTGGCAGGCCTTTTTTAAATCTGGGTTTTCGTCCGATAAAGGAGCGTCAGACACTGAAATGTCAATGAAAATGAAATAGGCAGAATCAAAGGAAAAGATAAAGGAAAAGCATATAAAATACAGTTTTGCAATAAATGGGAAGATGAGTGATCATGATTGATAATTGGCTTTGATGAAAATAGGGATGTATACGATGTTCTTAACAATCTTGCACTCTATGGACTAAGCTAATCTGTTGGACTCAAGTACTTTTCACATATGCGCTATAAACCAAATATTTACACAATTGACATGTTTTAAGGCATATTTCATGGAAAAGTTCGGTCTAGTTGACATTAGGTCAGGTCTAGTAAGTTTGACGGCTAGCCTGTCCAGTGTTCTAGTACTAAAAAGTTAACGTCAAACCTTGCTTTCCTGTTCATAAATGATTATATTCATGAAGCTTATTTTCAGAAAATAATACTGACAAGCCTTTGGTTTGGTTATATTGTGTTTAGAAAATGTGTTTCTAAAACTCCATAATTTGTGACGGCTCTGTTAATATCTATTTTTAAGTAAGCATATAGCTCAAATTCTTAACACAATCTACCAGATTGAATTTTGATGAATATGGTCAGGTATTATCATGTTGAATTTTCATGGTTATTTTTCAGAAGACAGATTATTTGGTTATGAAGACTGGTAATTATAACATACATGCTGCCACACAATGCATGGGAAATAAAACAAAAACATTCAACGGTTCATATACGTTGGATAACTTGTCATCATACAGAATGGTCGTGTACTTGGATGAAGATGATGCTTCTCTTAATGTTTCACCTGTAAGCTACATTTCTTATGATAAGAGTTCACAAAATAGACCAAGCCTTAACCAGATGGAAAATATTTCTTTCTTGCTTTTTCAGGTTTCATACAGGCCTTGAAAAGTCTTGAATTTAATGATAATTTTGAAAACTCCTTGGAAATGGCTAAACACTAAAATGAACTTGGAAAAGTACTTGTATTTTGCACACACAAAATATCTGCCTGAACTCCTTGAACATTGTTATTGCAGTATCATTACCTTATTGGAAATTAAAGGCATTAAAAGAAAAGAAAGAAAAACACTTGTATAAGGTCACTTATTCATCTTTGTATGTCAAATTTTCGTGCTTTTGTTTTGATTTTATAGGAAAATCATGACCACTTGACATATTTGTTAACTGTTTAGAGAGTTGGTAGAAAGCAGTACTCCATGAAAATTGAAAAAAAAATCTTGAAAAGTCCTGAACTTTGTCTCAGATGTTCTGTATAAATCATGTGATTGGAAATTTTTCAATACTTTTACCTGACAAAATGAACTTCTATCAGACTTATCCGGTGGTCAGACAAATGGCTTTGTTTGTGTATGGAAATTCTTTGTTTAAAAAACCCACTACATAATGCAAACTCTTTGGAAGTTCATTTGTTATTATATAGAGTGAAACCTCAATAAATCAATGAAATTACCATTGGTTCTGAACAGACTTGGCCTAATTAATGAGGTGGCCTGATTCTTGAGTAAGGAGTAAAAATTAAAAACTGGTCCATGGAAGTCTTAAGTTGTCTTAATTTTTTTTTTTAATTTCTTTATTCATTTAAGTTTAACAGTGCACATACAAGAATAAAGCAGTACAGCATGGACATGACATTATATAATTGATTACAATAGTATGTGTAATGTTCTACATTTTTTATCGATTGCTTTAATTAATGGTAAATATTTAAGAAAGTTAAATGGGGTTTTTGTATATGATGAACCAAAAAAAAAAAATTAAAGGTGGAACAAATCCGAGTCCTTGTGAGCTAGAATATGAAGATATAAAACCTAAACAATCATATGCTATCATGTTATTTTCTGTGTTTTTGCATATGCATGTATTACAGTATCAGGTTAGATATAAAATCTTTCCATTTTGTTTCAAATACTTCTAGTTTATCTTTTTGAGTTGCTATTATTCTTTCGATACAAAAACGTCGAGATATGTACAGTTTAAAGATATCAATTTCTGGCACTTTTTTGTTATATTTGAAGTAACTGATGAAATACTTTGCTAGTATGAGCAGAAAATTTATTATATTTCTTTCTTTGTTGTCATTGTTTTTCCTAAGCCTTGTGATATTATTCTATAGCTAAGTATATGTACTTGGGTATTTTTGGTTTTGAGAACTTCTTGTAAATTAAGCCAGAATTGTTTAACTATTTGACATTCCCCAAAAAGATGTTTCTGTGTCTCTGGTCACATTGAACAAAAATCACACAACCTACAACTTGTAAGTTTACAATACAGATAATCATTATTTGGAATTATTTTCATTAAATAGTTATATTGAAATTCTCTTAGTTTTGTATCTATAGTGTAGTTGATTGGTATTGTTAATACATATTTCCATGTGATATGTTCCCTCAGGAATTCTGAGTCCCACTTCTCAAGAGATTTATTGTTGGTGATTTTTAAATTGATTTGTCTTTCATATAACAATTTTGTTTGTTTTATTAGTTTGTTTCACTTGATCTACAAGATATTCTGTCCCAAGAACTGGGGTAAATTCTTCTTCCATCAGTTGTTTCCTCCATTTTTTATCGATTGCTTTAATTAATGGTAAATATTTAAGAAAGTCTCCATTTTCAATGGCATATTTATTTTGCATTTTTTAAAAAGTTGAGAAATCTTTAGTTTGGAAGTCAAAAATATGTTTGATGTGTAAAACATCTCTTTCCAACCAATTTTTATATAGAAACAAGTTTCCATTTGTCTGTTTTATGTTTAAATTATTCCATATAATTTCTTAAGGAAGGTTGCTAACTGAATGTTTATAATTGATTGCGCACCAGGATACAGTATCTGCATCTGTTTTACAAGCATTATATTTAACAATTTTTTTTCGTATTTTTTAAGGTTCAATGTTATAAATTATATTCCATTTAGCATCACTTCCGGTAATAATTCTTTTGACCCAGCTGGCCTTGACTGAATTTATAGATGAAATGATAACATTTTTAGTCCTCCATTTGTTCATATGTTCGGAAAATCTTATTTCGGGATATTTTATCAGGTTTAGAATCCCATAGAAAGTCAAACATAAGATTTTTAATTCTTTTAATGCTCTGTTCTCTGTTAAGTTGTCTTAATTTGAGGCCCATGGGAATGCTAGAAAAAGATTTGACTGATCTATCTGATTTAAAATCGAAGTGTTGTTGTAATCTGTAAAACAAACTAGAATCGGGTTCATTGTCCACTGTCTATGCTTTGTCACAATGATTTCTATGCATTATAGTATGATACATTTCTTAAGGCATTGCTAACGCAATGTTCATTTGTTTGTACGGATGTTATATTTGATGTTATTATTTCAGTACCCAGACCTTCGGAACAAACCCCATCACGGAGATGCTTCTATAAGGTATTGTGGTAGTCAATATTTAAAGTTACTGAGAGATAATAACAGCGACTTTCTTTTTTTGAAGGGGGGGGGGGGGTTAAGTCTCATTAACAGCCAGGGTCATATTAAAGTGGCTATTCTAGCTCTAAGGATGGAGGAAATCCTTGGTAGAATTATTTACCTTCTGTAAGACTGCTTGATGGCTTCCTCTCAAATTCTATTATCATGGGTAGGATTCGAATCTGTAGAAGTGAAAGGCAAGTGATTTGAAGCCAGCAACCATAATGACTAGATGACAGAGGACCACTATGACATCGATATCACCTCTAATTAATGTCCACATGTTTTGATGATTTTCCAGATTGAACATTTATTTTTGTATACACTAGATTATTTGTGACTGTCAAATTTTTGTGTTGATTTTTTTTAAATCAGACCCAAAATCCTCATGATGATTAAATTCAAGGTGGATGTATAAAAAGTATGTGCATATTGTGAATTAGATAGTTTGGAAAATTCGAAAGTAAAAATCAACCAATGTCACGAAATTATGTCCCCAACCGATCTACAGAATCAATTTTCAAAATTTCAGTATCTTCACAACTACCGACTTTCTGTTGGATTCAGTTACGCTGGTACCATCTAGTTCCAAGAATAATGATTATCCAAGTAAGATCGGTACTTCTTTGGATGTGGAGCAGAATAACGTGTCAATATTTCAAGATATGGAGCCTTCAAGGTAGGAAACTAGGAGCCCTGTGTTCAGTAACAGTTTGTGCTAGTGAATCACATTTGTCTTGCTAACAACCTAATTGGATGACACATTTTTTATTGCACACTGCCTACTGGAAGCACATGGTTGGTTACAAACATGTATTAGCTAACAGTTTTTTTTCCTAAACATGTTGATCATTTCAGGGCTCTAGAAATCCTCTAGCCCAACGTCCCAGACCAGTCTAATGCTGAATCGGGCTACCAACAGTGGAGTTAGTAAGTCTGCTATCATTGTGTATGTTTATTTGTTACTAATTTGACCTATATTCTCAGACAACTGGCTTCTGTGTCGGACCAGTCAACTTTTACATTTCCATTAGTCCTGGACAATTGTCTTCGAAAAAGAATTCTAGAGCCCTGCAGTTGCAAACAGTATATGTTTTACTAAACACAAGACAGGCATGGCATATTTCTTGATGTGCAGACTTCCTGCTTTTATTCCAATGCATACCCATTGTGTTGTTTAGCTCACCTCAGCACTTCACAAATTGCTCATGGTGAGCTTTTAGGATCCATGAATGTCTGTCGTCCGTGTGTAGCATTGTCTAGTGGTCCTTACAAGATGGCATAAATTATTAAGTTCTGTCAAAAAACATGGCTGCTATGGGCGTGGCCGTGTTCCCTATATGTATATAGTGGAAACTATAAATGACATTTCCTCCTAAATCACTTGATAGATTTTGATTAAATTTTGCAGAAATGATCCTTAGGTGGTACAATTTTATTTTTTTAAATATGTATTTTTATTTTGTAAAAATGAATTATTATTTCGTAAATATACAAATTATTATTTCATAATTACGAATAATTATTTTGTAAAAAGAAATATTTTTTGGTAAATACAAATTATTTTTTGTCAATTGGAATTATTATTTCTAGTATTTCGTAAATATGAATTATTAATTCATAAATACGAATGGCAGTGTACTCTGGTGACAATAAAGGGCCATCATGGCCCTCTTGTATCGAAATTTACGCCCCATTTAGGACCACAATGGCAATAATAGGTTGTCTATTTTTTATGTTATCCTTTGCATATTATGTGGAACATGGCTTCATTATAAGTGCTTGCTATTTTTATAAAATTGTTAGTATATAACATGTTGCCATAAAACTTTACATTATTTGCAGAAATATATAAATCTAAAACAAAAACTTGTGACCCCATGTCCATTTTCGGGCAAAAATGCTGCCCCTTGAATATGGTTTTAGGTCTTTGGCCGCAACATCTCTCCAGAGTATATTGCACATTCCAGCCCAGTTGTTCAATATTTTCAAATAAAGGTCTATGAATGGCACCGAGATCCTTTTTAGCGAGGAATATTACATATTTTAGTGTTTTACATTCATATATCTTAGTAAAAACATGGCCGTCTGTAACATATTCATGAATTATGATTAGGGAATTTGACAGCATTTCTTTTTTCATTTATAATTTTTTATTTTTAGACTTATAATTTACTTAAACTGAGAAAATGTTGTAAGCATATTTTAATTTTTCTACTTACTTTTCAGTTATAATATATTTATGGAAGACGACAAACATCCAGGTTTATTGGTGGATTCCGGCATAGATATTTCTCTCAGTTCCGGTGGTGTTTACACTGCATTCTTCTCTGGAAATTCAACAACAGTATGTATTGCTGAAATATTGGAGGAATTGGGCAGGGGGGCTGAACCACAGGCAAAATGGGACAACACCATACATAAACAAATTTTGAAGACGTGAAATCTGTGAGGGAGGGTACATGGATAGGTGGATGGGTGGTGTTGGGGGAGTTAAAGTCATCATGCCTGTGTATCGATTTGAATTTGGGATGTATTGTATCTCAATATCTCTTGATTTCTCATGTACATGTACTCTGTAAATCCAGCAGTTAGCTGTCATTTTAATTCAGTATTGTGTTATTGAAATATTAAAATACCACAGTATTTTCTTTTCATTCTTAGTGGAATTTTGCAGTCCCTTTGAGAGGAAAATAGAAGAAAATAATTCACATTACAAAGTATACATTTCTGGGTTCAAATCTTGTTTTCATTAACTTAAGGTACAATAATTTAAATAGCGTAACAGTATCTTATGATATTACAGGTCAAAGTATCCAAGTATGAGGGTAATTTAACACAGAATGAAGGAAAAATATTTACTTTTCAGATGGTTATGGGGCTGAAATTTGGCCTCAATTAGCCCCCCCCCCCCCACTTAAAAAAACACTATGATAAAATAGACATTTGTTTCAGGCATCTGTACATTTGTTTGTTGATGTGACAGAGAATACAGTGTCCATGTTGTGGTTGATTCCACAGTATTTTCTGATTACTCTCGGTGAAGTCCTCTTCTCCATCAGTGGTCTCTCCTTCGCTTATTCTCAGGTAATCATATCATTATTATATTTTTATACTTGGTTTGTTTCTTTGTTAAATCCTCAGCAGTCGGACTTCTTTAGTAAACTAAACTGTTCCATGTATTATGTATGAGACAAACATATTATTGATGTATTACATACGAGACAGTTACCTTAATAATTTGCATATGTTAATTGAGAGGAATGACATTTGTTGTGTTTCAAAATAAAATGAAGACAGAATTTTGTATATATGGTATTCAGGCGCCAACTTCTTTGAAGTCTGTTGTTCAAGCTATCTGGTTACTGACAGTGTCGGTTGGAGACCTTGTGGTGATCATTGTGGCTAACATTCAAGCTATACCATCCCAGGTAAAAAGTTGTTATTTTCTTTGTATCTGTCCTCTGCATATCGCATTCACGATGATCTGTTAGAATATTTGAATGTCAATCATTTGCCTTTTTGTCGTCCAAACGTGGTTTGTTCACTTTCCAGCATCGGCATTTCTAGAGCAATTTTAATCAAACTTGTCAATTTGCTTTGAAATTAATATGTAAAATTATAACAAATCAGTTGCAAATAAATATAGTAATCTACCATATTTTAGCTTCGTTATTGAACTTCTTGTTATAACTATCATCTTTGTTTATGTTGTTTGCATTAATTTCTGTTTCAGATGGTGGAATTTTACATTTTCGCCTTTCTAATGTTGCTGAATACCATTATCTTTATGATAATGTCTATGTTCTACAATTATAAACCCAATTCTATAGAATATGTTGAGCTGTTTGAAGATGAGCCTAATGTTGATGTGTCAGCTACAGAACTTACTACAGCAGATGACGAGAAATGTGACAATGAATCCATTCAACTGAAAAAGACTGCAGAATCTTCAATTGATTAATTGATAAGAAAAATTGTACCATAATGCAGTATGCTTGTAGAAAGTGTGTCTTGTGGTAACTTGTTATATGGATAATGTTAAAATTGGTTTATAAATCCTGATTTCTGATCATACTTTGACACATCTACGCAATTTTCTGTAAATTAATATATTAATTGAAAATTTAGAAATAACAGAAATATGTAAGACCATTATTATAAAAAAAATGTTTTTTGGGCTGTCTGAAATCGGACTGATTCAGTCCTTATGGATATGCCAGGTAAAATTAATGTTCATGTCATTTTACCCATATATTAACATATGTACCGGTATACAGAAAAGAATTGCACACACTACCCAACCAGCATAGTTTCTTTAGTGGTACTGCTAAGTGCAAACAAACATTTTTTTAAGGATGACCTAAGAATAATAGCATGCATGATTTCAATGTATTTTTACCAGTCTCTTTATTGGTGATTAGTATCTAGTCTATGGTATTTATTTGTATGCTACTTTTGTCGTACTAAATGGAAATGTACATGTAAAAATTTAATCATTTAAATTTTCCATATTTCATTACACTTTAAAACTTTTTGAAACAAAATATAAAGTAAATTGTAAAAAAAGAAAGAAAAACATGAAAAATTGTCAACATATTGAAGATAAATCTTAGCTGCATATTATTTGTACCCAGTTCTTTTAAAGCGAGATAACATATTTGATGTAGGTAAACTTTTTTACATATTTGGTAAGGAATGACATTCTTGCCGACAATATGTGATTAATGAGACATTTAACTCCTAACTTTCACAACAAAACTTTGCTGTCACGGAATAACTCTCAGCAGAAACTGTTGAATGGGACCATTTCTAACCTGACAACTTATCTCACCTTATGTCATTCTCAGCTATAACCAAAATGATAAATTAGACATCTTCTCTGGCTTAATATTTATTTCGGTAGTTGAGTACATGGTACATGGATGATAAAGACATCCAATGATATTAAGATAATCATTATGACATGTCTTAATCATCCATGCCATACACCTAGAATAGCACAAAAAAGAGTAGACTCTTATTTCCATTGTGGTCCTACGTGTTGGTGGCATGACATGGAGAGGCATAATAATCTTATTAATTAATGTCTCAGAAATTTAAAAGTATTGCAAGAAAATATATATATCACAAAATGCCACACGCCTAATAACATTATCACAAGATTACAATGAAAGAAAACATTCCATTATTGCTAAAATGTCCATCATCCCTTCTTTTGTTTTGAAAGTCTAAAATCGGCTACTTTCCAGTTTAGAAACACGTTAATATCAAACTTACCTAAAAGTTTTTTGTAAAATAAAATGCAATTTGGATGGTTTGAAACTACCATAGTAAATTACAGCTATCAGAGAAAAAATGCATCATGTCACTTCAAAGTAACAGGAAATTCTACAGGGTTAAGTTGTTAGTTGATAATAGTAGATTTTTATTTAAATTTTTTAAATCTTTTTGTTAAATGTTTAGTTATGTTTGTTGTATATTTTGTGTACATGTATTGTAGATTTTTTTATGAGCGATGTTTAGATGGGTGAAGGGAAACTAATTTATCTCCATTCAAATCGAGAAACAATTCAGCTAGTTTCACTGCCATTCCTCGATATGTTCCCACCGTTATTTCACTGTTCTGGATACAAAGTGATATATTTACCAGCCTGCATTTATTATAATTGATTAGTTGTTTCATTCAGGACCAGGAATTATAGCCAGCACTCCGCCCTCACCACTCAGATGTCAAAATTGACACTGTGGAGTTTGAAGAATTGAGCGTCTGATGTGAATGACTCTGCTTACTGAGTATTCTTCCTCTCCACTTTCTTTTAGATTTGAGTGTGAATCTGTGATTTGAGGGTAAAAATGGATTATCATAATGCTCAGCACTCGGTACTAAACACTTAGACTCAGTCTAAGATTTACACTCTTATCTTTAGGCAATTGTATCAAAAATTAATCCTTGGGTGCCAGATTACATTGTAATCTATTTTTAATACCCACTTAAAACTCTGCATAGTAAGTTTTGATTGGTTAGTGTCGGTATAATGTTCTGTTAATGGATCAAGGATCGCATCAGTCAAGACTGCAAAAGTTTTGTTGTATTTGTTTTTATAAGTAGGGGCCAATTTACTAATAAAGGGACCAAGATAATGAGCACTCCGACTTGGTGAGAACATGTAGTTATAGCAATGGTCTTTTTGAAACTCGTTAACTTTGTTGTTAATTAATTAATTGTTAAGTAAGATATCAAATGGTTGACTGGAAAAACAAACCCAAATAAGTTGTAAACATGTAAGGGCTGTTACAGGAAAAAGGGCCTGAATGGGTCAAAATAACAATGAATTAATATTTGATGGGTGGGGAGGGATGTCAGAATTGTGATACTTAAGGGTATTGTTTAAATGTAATTCTACTGTGTAGGTGTGTAGTTACTTTGTTGGTACACTCCAGATATTGGGAATGGGAAACAAAATTGTGTAATTTACAAGGAAACTGATGGACAGACATTGAGCTTGTGTCAGTTATTTTAGTGAGTCTGTTTATATATTTAGCATTATTGTGAACAAAGTTAAATGTTTATCAATGAATTGCTAATCATGGGAGAAATTCTGATGTATTAAAACGCCAACTATTGTTGCTGAAATGTGAATCTTTAATTGTTTATGAAAGACTTTGAATGCCCTTGTTGTACGAGTGTAGGACAGAACTTCTCTTATATATTTTTGCTGAGGTGGACAAAACACATTCCTTTAATATTTCAGGTAAGACAAAACTCCTCCAGTAATTTAACTGTTTGTAAAGAATCCCTCCAACTAGGATTGAAAAATGAACATGCTAGAACAATGTGCAAACTATTAGAAATTCTTTTTTTCTACTAAACAGACATGGACAAAAATAAACAGTTAACACTTTAATAGCTTTTCCTGTCTGTTTGGTAAGGGAGTTTTTTTTATGGAGATAAGAGATTTTCACGAGATGGTTTTGTCCTACCAGTTAAAATTCACTTGTGGTTGTTACTAATTTTGACAATGCTGATTGAAATGAGTTTCCATTCATTTGAACTTGTATTTTTTATGTTATGAAAAAAAATTTATGTTATGAAAAATTTATGATGGGGAGTGAAACCTCATTTCAGGGATGAGAATTTTCGGCGAATTTTCGCTTTTTTGACACCCACCGACATCATTTTTGAGATTGATGTAAATCCGATGAGAAAGTTCAGGGGGGAAGGGGGATAACTGTGTGATGACCATATTTCCACGACAAGGCAGGGTAATTCAGCGGAGTATTTTTTACTAACCCGGTTGTTTTGTTGTGCTATTTTTACACTAAGTATTCTCTCATAAGCATGAGACCCCAGTCCTCTTTCTGTTTTGCCATTCTCATCCCTGCAGTACATTGTACTGTTACTCAGGTGATACTGATTATTCCAACAGAATCTAAGTATGAGATGCATCATCTTGCATATAAAAGTAATTTTAATCGCTGTAAATAATATAATTTTGTGTTGAGCACTTCTAAAGGGATATTATCATAATTTACTGGTTATTTAGGTAAATTGTTAACTTCAAAAATAGCTTCAGAGAATAGTTTCAGATTGTAGCAGAAATTGTTCATTTGTTGCTAAGTTATTTCTGAGAAATATCTCAAAATGGTGATGGCTTTAAAATGATCAGCCGTTTTGTTTCTATGATAAAATAATTCTAACGCAAATTTCTGAGTTTGCATTGTTAATTATTGTTATTATGTGTATTCTTGTTGCATAGCGTGTTGACTGTTTATTTATATTACACTTTTGTGTATATTAGTGCAATCTCACCTGATGATAATGTAGGGAAGGTATAGATCTGTAAGCTGTTCTCTGTATTCTTATTCCAGGGGCCTCATTCAAAAACACTTGAAGACTAAAACTCAGACTTTAAAATTGCAGAAGTTTTATTCACACATCTTAGCTTTAATTAAATCTGACTGAATAAAATTGTGTCACTCGCTTCCTTTTGACCATTTTTATTAAAATCATTATTGTAATAACAACATAGGAGCAAAAAGAACATTTAACATTTTCAAGTCTAAGTCTGAGTTAAAGGCTTAACATATTTGTGAATAAGGCCCCTGTACTTGACATTTGTGGACAGTTCCATTGTACCAGTAGTGATATTTGTATTTTGAAAGCTTTGAGCAAATACATCACAGAAGACCAATATTTTCAAATTATTTACAACAAAGTGGTTTTAAAAAAGCTTTGTGTTGGATATCAGATTCAAAGATCGGTTTTAAAAAATATGATTTAATTCTATGAACTTTTTCATACCTCCTTGTATGTTTCAAATTCAAAGATCTATTATAAAAAAAATTATATTAATTTATGATTTTTTTCACTCTGCCTTGTATGTTGGCAGGAAGGGGTTTAAAAAGGGACCAAGGTTGTGAGATATTATGTAAGAGATGATTTATCTCAGGTTATATGCAGTACCATTCTACCTTGATAATAAATTGTATGAAGTTTTTATGCTTGCCTCAGATATACAATGTAACATTATTTTTCTGTCAATGTCGTGTATACTACTCAAATGTGAATCTCTCTGGTTTATTTTACTGTATAGTTTTATTTTAAATATCTCTTGTTTGACTTGATAATACTCCAATACAAATACTTAGTGTAACAATGTGTGTATTTATGTTGTTGTCACAAAAAAAATTATTCTTGCATTAGTAACATGTTTATGTATATTTTCTGGCTTCCAGTATACTCAAGGGGAGTAAAATAAAGTCATGTTTGAGAAACACGAAAAATCGGTCAATGGTGCTATACCGGGAATCGAACCCAGGTCTACGGATTGCCGGTCCGTTATGCTAACCACTACACCACAGCGACCTGACGTCATTTTCGTAACTCGATAAAGTTGTCAAAACATATTAATTGTTGTCTTGAAAGATATGGTTTTACTTTTGTTATTTACATATTCGTGCATTTATTGTCAAACAGCTACATGTTGTATTGGTTGTGTATTTAATTTTCACTTTTTTTCTATATTTTTTTTTACTTTTAAGTTTTTAGAGTATTTTTATGTCGTCATTATAGTTATTTTTGTGAGTTTAAACGCTTGAAGTATAGCATTCTTTTGCCCATATATGTATGAAGTGAAAGAATATTCCTACATTCTGTGTGAAATGATATTACCGTCAATACATATATACAGCAATTTAAATAATGTACATTTTGTCTTCCATAAGCAATGCATGTTTAAGCTCAATTTTTTTACCTAACTAGCAAGATTTGGAATGAAGACTGTCGGATCTTACTTTGTATATTGCTGTAGATGTTGTTTTTGCAGCAGGTGCTTAACATGCTGGTTAGTTCTCACATATCAAAAATTTCAGCTCAAAACGTGTGACTGGAAGTGATTTTTTTTTCGAAAACTGAACAGCTGCATACTAATACAGTTCTGCTTTATAGATCTTAATTTGATTTTATAAGATTCCATGCTCAGCAGGATGTCGCTATTTGTCAGGCATTTTTGATCACTAACTTATAACATCCATAAAGCATTTTTCATGCTGAAATAATTGTTATAGCATTTTTCTAAGACACAAAAATCTTTAAAGTTATGACTAACGTCATTTGGGGAATAATAATTTAAAATCTTAATTTAAAAAACTTCCATATAGATAATATCAAAACAATCAAATTCAGATAACCCAGATGGATGTGATGTATAATTCAGTAATATTGTTGAATTTTTCTTTGTAGAAAGTTATTTTCGTATTTTTGTCTAAACTCTTTGAACAAGTGCCTAGATATTTGATTTGTTTAAGTTTTGAATAAACTTTAATTATGTATTAATGCCATTCTTATTTGTTTGTCATTGTTTGAAAATGTGTTATATTTTAATGTTACAGAAGTTTACTTATATATACTGACGGTGATCCTAGAAATTCCAGTGTTCCGTTTTTATTGTTACTATTACTGCCTTGCAAATAAAAAATCTTGGAAAACATGGTGTATGTTATTTATTTTATTTATTTATTCTAATATGTGCCCATCCTGTCCTTGCAGCATAAATATAATAAATAACAAGAAATATCTTGAAAAAAGATGATTGGCGCAATTCGAAGGTTAAGATTTGTTGTGCAACTTAAAAATGGCCAAGGTGTTACGATAGCTGGTCATTCCAGATCCAAAATGGATTTTGGTAAATTCACCGAAATCTTTTCGGTAAGATAACATACCCCTTATCGAAAGGCTAACCAATCCCCATCGAGGTTACAAACATTGTTCTGTTGAAGAGAAGTTGGTTTAGTGGTTAAAGTACGATCTGATTGGTTTACACAACACTGATATGCAAATAGCAAAGCCATGTTAGTACGGCTGTGCCGTATACAATATATGTCAAGTTTGATTTTAGTTACAATCCACCAATGTTTAGCTCCACTGCTCACATGTTTAGCTCTACTGGTCACATGTTTAGCTCTACTGCTCACATGTTTAGCTCTACTGCTCACATGTTTAGCTCTACTGCTCACATGTTGAGCTCTACGGGTCACATGCTTAGCTCTACTGCTCACATGTTTAGCTCTACTGCTCACATGTTTAGGTCTACTGCTCACATGTTAAGCTCTACTGCTCACATGTTTAGCTCTACTGCTCACATGTTTAGCTCTACTGCTCACATGTTTAGCTCTTCTGCTCACATGTTTAGCTCTACTGCTCACATGTTTAGCTCTACTGCTCACATGTTTAGCTCCACTGCTCACATGTTTTCTTAGAGTTATATAGGGATTAATTTTTGAAAAATGACTTGTCAAGAAAACTGCTTATCAAAGGTCCATTTATGCACATTGTAGCCAGTAGAACGTCGGGGGGCCCTCATGTGCCTCTTGTTGGAGAAGTTATGGCCCTTTGACTTAAAAGCCTGCAGCGGGGTCTCTGTGCCGTATAGACACAATGAGTTCTTTATATTCATGAAACAAAATGTCATTTATGAATTTCATAACAAAGTTACAGAAAATGACAAACGGAATATTAGTAGACCAGAAAAATATCTTATGGATTCAAGTCAGGATTTTATTTGAATTGTCTCCCTTACACATTGTTTTAAGTCCAAGGGAGACAATCCAAATAAAATAGAGTTTTGAACCCAAAAATTATTTCCCATCGACCATGTATGTTCATTTTGTGATTTTTTCTGTAATCATTGTAAAACTATGAGAAATATTAGTTTATTTCACCACGTATATATATGTCCGTGATTTCACTTATATAAAGAACAAAGACAATCATGTTTAAATATTCAATTTGTATTTGTGAGAAATTACTTATAGTTTTGAAACAATGGTAAAATTTCAACGTAAATTCATACTGTTCTCATAAACTCAACATGAATGCGACCTTCAACAGTTTCTGGTTTGAATGACTTTAAATCAACAGATATCCGTTTTCCCAACAAAAATGCCCTGTTTCTGTGCCTGGTAAAAAGTTTTTTTTCAATAAAATTCAGTGCCTTTAATTTTCAGGTATGTATGAATTATATCTTGCGTATTTAGGACACCAATGTCGTTGGTTGTGAATGTCGGATTCGCTCCCGATCCCGAGACCGGATGACCAGGTTTTAAACTTTTCAAAACATGCGTCTGTGTCACCCTGAGTAAACTTATGCAATGTTGAAATAAAGCCAGTTTTATTTTTCAAGACATACGAATCAAGCATGGCTTTAGGTGTCCCTGGGAAGATTGCTCTTGGTTGGTATGTATATATTTATTCAGTCTTTCTACATGTCATTTCGCTAACATCCGTTTCCAGTTGGGAAGGTGAAACTGTACGCTTGTTCGGACACTAATTTCGGATATTTTGTGTAACTAGTGTAAATATTCGGAAATACGTTTTCTTTTCTGTATCTCCCCTCATAGAATTACTCAAAATACTGTACAACAGGGCCGTAAATTACATGGAGGCATGTAGGCAGTTGCCTCCTATTGCGGGCTGAAAAAAAATCATTTTTTGTCTAAAAAGGGTCCAAAAATGTTTTCGCATCGCTCCAGGGGAGGCAATTTACGGCCCTGTACAAAATACCTTTTTGCTAATAACACAGACATATTATCCATGGATTGGAAGGAGGCCGATATCCGCCGGGTGAAACAATTAATTTAAAGTAAATCAAGGGGAAAAAGTGCGCCCGATGTGGGGCTCGAACCCACGACCCCCTAAACACTAGTACAGCGCTCTACCGACTGAGCTTACCGGGCGGCTGTCTAACCCCACATCACTACACGATTTATAATAAACAAGAAATAATTTACCCACAATCCTTCGGCAGCAGGACTTGCCCAAATACTCTTCAAATATACCCAAATATGGTATTAAGAACCATTAGTTTGACATAATATTATCCCTAATTGCCAACAGATTGTTAATTGAGCAATTTTGCAATACTGATTTATTAAAATTACAGACAACCATTATGATTTATGGAAAAATTGTAATAATAAAATTTACTAATTCCAAATATTTCCTATGCTCTACACTCCTTAGTTGTCCCTTAACATGTTAACAAGCTCATTTATAGTTTTATTTTGGGATAATAAAAAGGAAGAAAAACATACGTAAATAGGAGATAAACTAAATGGTTGACTTTAAGTTTGTACATGTATGTATTAAAATGAAATGGGTGAAAACATTAACAAATAACATCACTGCCAACTGGAAAGTTATTACAACATTTAACTTATATAAGTTCTGGAATGCTTTGCTTATTTTTTTCATGAATTTTGATAGTCTTAAGAAATTTCCTTTTATGAATTTACCGTTATTTTACAATAAATGTTCTGGAGTTAAGGATCCAAGTGAAAAATAAGTTGACGGAAATATCCCATAAATGTATTTGGGTACATACGATCCATGTTTATGCATCCTTACTATAAATTGTAATATTGCTCATTATTCATCTTTTATACTTCTATAACCTTCCATAAACATTTAAAACATATATATTTCCACATAAAATGACTGTATTTGAACAAATTAGACTGTATTTGTGTAAATCTAACTGTATTTTGTATATTTGGGTAATTTGTGCCACCCACAATCCTTAGCCAGCGGTCGGTTCGGTATGCACGACTTTATCGATACTAAGGCAATTGTCGGCAATCTCCGTTCATTTCAGTCTATTGCTGGCTCTGTTGATTATTAATTAAATGTCCGAGTAATTACCTGTTGATCTGTGTAATTACCTGTTGATCTGTGTAATTACCTGTTGATCTGTGTAATTACCTGTTGATCTGTGTAATTACCTGTTGATCTGTGTAATTACCTGTTGATCTGTGTAATTCTTAATTGTCTAAATGTAGTAATTAAAAAATGTATTAATTAAGACTTAAGAAATCTTTAAATATGACGATTAAGCCAGATGAAAATGTCTACTTCTCTCAGTTCAGAACCAAGATGACAAACGTCGCAAATTTTTTATCGTGCATTTGATCTCAGAAGAAAATGCCGCCGCTTGCTAGAGTTCAAACAAATCTAAACACACATAGTAGAACGTTTCCAGTCCATGATTTTTATGTCTGTGATGTCATTTAACAGAACTGACTATATTTGACAGTGAAATTTCAACTGAAACTTCTAATGCTAATTTAATTAATTCTAGTTATTTTGGCTATAAAATGCTAAACTTCAGTAAAAAATTATCAAAACAACCCTTGAGATTATTAATTTTAGATTTTGGAGCATTCATTGTGTATGTTTATTTGTTACTGATTTGACTGATATTCTCATACAACTATCTTCTTATGTTGGACAAGGCAAATTTTACATTTCCATTAGTCAGGGACAAGTGTCTTTCTGGAGCCCTGCATGTAATCACCTTATTGATATTGGCCTTGGATAACAACAGTATAATATGGTAATCATAATTGATAAGCCAGCATGGTTTGAATTAAATATTTGTTTTTCAGGGCAACTATTTGGATCACTGGTGGGATCACTTTTGTCTTTTTGCAACAAAGAGTTGAACAACAGAGAAAAGCTAAATTGAAGATAAGACAAAGGATACGCAGACAACTAGTGCGTGAACAAAAATTGAAAGAGCTTGATTTGGAATGACAATGTAGAAATTAATTAATGAGCTCAGACAGTGCAAAATCGACTTAACATTATAGAGTTTAATCTGTATGAGTGCAAGCGATACTAGTCGATCAACGTTTTATAGTAGAAGCTGTCTAGTTTTGCTATCACACCTAAATGTGTTTACTAAAAAACTGATGGAAGTTATTGTGTTAAGGAGTGTAAATGTTCTATAGACGTCCTTCCTTCAGAACATGAAGGATCTGTTGTGATGTGTTTATATTCGAATATCCTGTCAATCATTGTCCAAGTTGTCAATGATGCATCTTGACAATTTGCTAACTATTAACAGATTTCAAACTTAAGTCACATTTGTAACTGTATTTTATTTATTTTGTGTGTGTGATTTCATTTTTGGCCAAATCTACTGGCCAAAGATCAGACAGCTTATGTCATGGTGTAATGTCTGTTGTGAATGTATGCATGCATTCCTCTGTTACTGTGCATGTAATTGTATGGTGGTACGTTTTACATGAATTTATAGTTAGCATTCATCCTAGAACATGTTTATATATTTTTCGCCGAAATGTTGAAATCAAGTGGATTTTTACACCAAATTCAGTTTGTTGTCAACAATGCATTAATATTTCATTGTGTCATTACAGAGCAAAAGAGTAAGTTGATATCTCAATGTATTTTCAATATTTTTTAGTAGATTTATACTTATAGATACGAAATGGCCAATTAATGACTGTGCTAAGAAACACACCATTGAGCTTGCTGTAGAATGTGTCTGTAAAACTTTGGAGCTGGAGTTGATAATAAAACAAAGACTTAACTACAAAATGTTTGACATTATTGCAAGACATGATAATATACAACACAATTCAAACACAACATATTGGAAAAAGTACGAGATAAAAAGAACAATATTGAAATGAAGATACTGACAGATGTTAACAGTAAAATATATATAATTATTACACAAGCCCTAGAATGTTGACAGCAATAAGGTACAACATTGTCTTTAGAGTTACAAATTTGGCAAGAAGTGAAAAAACATAGTTTTTATACTTTGAGGTATTTTAGTGAATTACCTCCCTTTATCAATAATTACATACTTCTTTAATTTTTGCAATAATCGCACCTTTTAAAAAATATAAAGCAAATGAATGCCAAGAATATTAAATAACTTGAAAGTGCTGTGAAATTTAATAAGCATAATTTATATATATATAAAATTTAAAAAAAATATATATATTTTAACTGTGTTAGTTGCCCCCATACTTGTCTCATTGATCGCGGTTTGTATCTCTTGTTGGCTTCAATATAAATTATCAACAAGACAAATTTACCTGTTTAGATTCTAAAAACCTATTTAACGACATGTAGGGTACAGGTCGGGGTCAACAAAAATGCCTATAGGTACTTAAGTGTACATGGTGACTGATGATCTCATGTACAAACTTCATTAGAGTGTGAAATCCTGAATATATCAGTTTATACAATACAAACATGGGGAGAATATTCTATACATGTGTTCCATAACTTTAACTGCTTACAATATGCAAACAGTTATAATACTAATTTTACGAAAGTGTCAGAAATTGATATGCTATATTACAAGTCATAGTCAAATAATACACTATGAGAATGCCAAAAGTAAATAATATCAACCATATAATCCACTGTAATCATTTAAGCAGACAGCATGTAGTGATGTACATACATTCAACATGTATATGTTTACTGGTAACACACCAGTATTATTTCAGAGTTTCGGGCGAGTAAGCTGTAACATTCTTGATTCCACTGAATTTAACTATTGAAAAAAGTCAATTTAAACCTGCCTAAATCATGTTCATCATTTCAGATCAAATAAGCAAATGGTTGGTTAGACAAATACAAGTACATACAAGACTATTAAAAACTAGACAGCTAGATGAATTTGCATTTTATGCACAGACTATTTAATTAATACTGATTGCAGTTTCATATAAACATTCAGTTTGGGGCCTGAAATCCATTTAAATGAATTTTGAGAATGTTCAGTCACAAAATTCAAGCCTCTGATTGGTTGATTCTAAGCACAGTATTAAAATTGACCAATGGTAATGCTGCATTCTGAGACTGGTTTTCTGAAACCAGTTCCTTGGACCCATGATTACAGATCTATATATTCCAAAACAACAAACTCACTACTTTTACAACAACAAATCGTGACAATATTTTTGGAAATTAGTGACAAACTTCTATAATAGCGATATTTGGTAGTTGTGCATATTCTTTAATGATTTCTGTGTAATGCTCTACTGTCTTATTTGAAAACAGTTACAACAAACACTCAGTTGTGCAATTAAGGTAATCACACTGATGTGAGACATTTTTCTTCTAGTTCATATACAGTAAAACCTGACTTAAAGACCACCTCAATTATAAAACCACCTCAAAATTAAGAACAAAATTTTCAAGTCCATTTTCACGGTTTCGCTTTATTCCACCTCAATAAGAATATCACCTCAATTTTACGACCAGTTATCAAGGGTCGTAAGGGTGGGCTTATTTTTTGGTTTTACTGAACACGCATTAGTGTGATTGCCTTAATTGTACAACTGAGTGTTTATTGTACTGTAGTATCACTTAAAACGGCATAAAACCACTAGACCAAGTCTAGTTTGAAAATTCTAGTAATCAGCACAAGAAGCATGTGAGTACCAAAAGCCATTAGATGGAAGCCACTGATATGTATACATTAAAATCAGACTTAGTGACCACTTTGATTTCAAGACCACCTCATTCATATAACTGTATTTTCATGAACCAGATTTTAATTTTTCTTCCGTATTTTTCTCAATAATCGTATAACCTCACAACTAAGACTGACTTTCTCTAGAATCAATGGCTGTCTTATTATCGTGGTGTCACTGTAAGAGAGATTACAATTGTTTTTAGTCTAAATAATCAGTTGATCATCCCACAAAATATGGTGGCCCCACAAACCTTTTTAAGGATGGTTTAACAAACAGAACAAAATGTTCAAATAAAATTGATGAAATTTTGAAAAAATTAGCTGAGGTAACCAGCCCAACTAAACACAATTGCCTTCATATTCATCATCATACTGTACAAGGTGATATTTTTGTGAGCCAAACTTCGGTGAGTTCAGACCTTGAGTATTGTTATTGTTTAATTGTAAAGTATATAAAAATGTACATCTGTGAATAAGGAAAATTACTGATATTTTCACGACATTCTTAAATTTGCGAAATTTGCGAACATTTTCATATCACTTCTTCAATACATCTTCTTTAGTGAAACATCCAGTTTTCTCCAGTTCATCTGAAATGTAACTACATCCACTTGGTCAGTCTCCATCCAAACTGACCAGTCTCCCTCCAAACTGACCCGTCTTGCTCCAAACTCACTGACTGGTCTACAGTCAATATCTGAACGCACCGGCCTGACCGGCTTTTTTAATAAATGCTTTTAACACAGTCTCGTCCAAGTCAGAAAAAGCTGTTGTCTGAGTCACAGCTGTCATATGATTTAAAGCAAACCGGAAACAAAACTCTTCTAGTTCCTGAAACATACAATGAAATAAACTTAAAGGTAGATAGTCTTCATTTTTCTTGTCAAAATAAGTCGTGAACAAGAGAAAATCAGTGATTAAACCTTCATACTTGAACTCTATAAACATACATAAAGTGTTGTCAATAAGAACCTGCAGCTGGCCAATTGTTGGTTCAAATGGCATTTGGGCTGGTTCAAATTTTCAAAGGTTGCATTTTTTGTGTACTTTTCGAAAAAAAACCTAGTGGGCCGGTTACATTCTTTTTTGGCTGGTTCAACCAAAACTTCTTGGCAACACAGTACATCTAATTTATTGACAAAATACACTTGATCATAAATATGAGAAAATTGGTGGTAAATTCCCTCCATACAGATGTACTCTACAACACTGCTGCCACTTCATACAGATGTACTCTACAACACTGCTGCCACTTCATACAGATGTACTCTACAACACTGCTGCCACTTCATACAGATGTACCTTACAACACTGCCGCCACTTCATACAGATGTACTCTACAACACTGCTGCCACTTCATACAGATGTACTCTACAACACTGCTGCCACTTCATACAGATGTACTCTACAACACTGCTGCCACTTCATACAGATGTACTCTACAACACTGCCGCCACTTCATACAGATGTACTCTACAACACTGCTGCCACTTCATACAGATGTACTCTACAACACTGCTGCCACTTCATACAGATGTACTCTACAACACTGCTGCCACTTCATACAGATGTACTCTACAACACTGCCGCCACTTCATACAGATGTACTCTACAACACTGCCGCCACTTCATACAGATGTACTCTACAACACTGCCGCCACTTCATACAGATGTACTCTACAACACTGCCGCCACTTCATACAGATGTACTCTACAACACTGCTGCCACTTCATACAGATGTACTCTACAACACTGCCGCCACTTCATACAGATGTACTCTACAACACTGCCGCCACTTCATACAGATGTACTCTACAACACTGCTGCCACTTCATACAGATGTACTCTACAACACTGCCGCCACTTCATACAGATGTACTCTACAACACTGCCGCCACTTCATACAGATGTACTCTACAACACTGCTGCCACTTCATACAGATGTACTCTACAACACTGCCGCCACTTCATACAGATGTACTCTACAACACTGCCGCCACTTCATACAGATGTACTCTACAACACTGCCGCCACTTCATACAGATGTACTCTACAACACTGCCGCCACTTCATACAGATGTACTCTACAACACTGCCGCCACTTCATACAGATGTACTCTACAACACTGCTGCCACTTCATACAGATGTACTCTACAACACTGCCGCCACTTTAATTCTTTCATGTTTCCCGAACCAACAAATACACTAGTCCAATACTGCTTTTTTAGCAATATAAGCACTTTTCAAATCTTAAAAAAAAGTTTTCACACCAAAATGAAGTTACAGGTTTATAAAATGGTGCCATAAATATATACTGTAATGTTACAATACCTTAGCTTCGTATTTTATGGCAGCTGCATATAACATAGCTACGTTACTGACGGAGATTCCGTGCCGTATAATCTGTTCACAGTGTCTCTTTAGTATAGGCTCACAGTATGAGTTAGCTAGATCCAACAAACCTAGAAATAAACATCGAGTTTTAGTGTTGGTTATTTATGGGGGGGGGGGCTTCGATTTACCTTAGTCCATTTGTCAGTCAGTCCGACTTTAGTGTGTGTGGCTTATATCTCTATTGGGTCGTGATGGTTGCCTTTTGTTACATATAAAAAACAAAAATAAATGAAATGAAAAACAGGAACTAAATTAAAAAAAAAATTCTCCATGTTTGTCATTTCTTTCAAGTTGTATATGGTAATACAAAGTATGTTTCACACATTTAAAAAGCATTAACATAATTATAACCACACTGACAGCTACTAAAAACTTCAATATGACGTTACATCAAGTATGGTCCGATGGCTCCTCAAGATAATGAAGTTTTACTGTATATGAGAATGAATTTGAGGTATGACATAGCTAACCTACCTATAGCTTCATCTGGCATGAGATCTACATGGTCGGTGTATAAATACTTGAGGAATGCACGATATACATTATATGGATACTGAGTAATCTCTACAACACTGTAAATAAATGTAGAACATATATCAAATGGTATCGTCAGACATTAAACTGGCATTCATTATACAGCGCCATGCTCTTCGTGTACAAGCAACGTCCCCATCTACAGGAATGTTATAATTACACATATCTTTAAAGTCCCTTTTCGTACTTTGCCCATGATTATTTACAGTAAAACCTCAATAATAAGACCACGCTTGGGCCCCTTGAAAACTGGTCTTGATATTGAGGTTGGATAAAGAGCAAAACAGTGAAAATGGACTTGAAAATTGTGGTCTTAATCTTGAGGTGGTCTCTAAGTGAGGTTAACTGTCATACGTTTGTATGAATACTCATCAGTGCCAGATAAAACAATTCAAACCATACATACAAATTAAACATACAAGATCATACATACAAATCATACATACAAAATTATACATACAAATCATACATACAAAATCATACATACAAACCATAAATACAAATCATACAAATCATACAAATTAAACATACAAAATCATACGAATTGTACATGGACAATCATACAATTAAATCGAAATTGTATACTGAAAATTATACAAATAAATGATAATCTGGGTGTCTTACTTAAAATATCGACAATTCCGCGAGAGGCAGATCTGACAAAGAAAAGGGGAAAAATATAAACTTTTCAGAGACGGAAATGGGGTCCAAGTTCAGCCCCAAATAGGCCACACAGAGACCACTGTGAACTGAATCAAGTAACATTTTCTGAGAGCAACTTACTCTTTGCCAGCTTCATCCCAACACGGCTGAAACATGGACCTAAAATGTTCACATCTGAAACAAATAAATGTATTTCTATAGTGGCACTAGTGCACAGATTTGATAAGTAAGTAATTTATTTGAAAATCTTATGTACTTTCATTATAAAATTATCTAGTTAAAGGACATTTTTGGCAAATTTTAACAGCCATATTGGACTTTTAATATTGCCAGTCTAGTATTTGTCCGTAAAACAACAAGCAACTTTAATTATACCTACAATGTACTTTATCCAATGTTGTAACAAAGGATATACACAGCATTTGGCTTAAACTGTATGGAAATCAGCAGTTAACTGATTAACTGGTTAACCATATGAATGTCCAGTTATCGGGTTGTAAAATAAAGTAAGGTGTGAAGGATAAGGGTATTGGGTTAGGGGTATAGGGTATGGTAGTAAAATCAATGCTTTCCCTGATAATTTGATTCTCACTCAATTCACAAAGAAAATAAACACAGAGAATACTCTCAGCAAGCATTAACAATGATACCAGTCAGGCACTCTATACCCTCTGACGGTGGCCCCCTAATGACATACCTTATTTTGAGAATGGCTTTATGTACACATATATCTCTTCCTTCTACTCTAAACTTAACATCACAAGTTATCTGAAAGGTAAATGTTCATGCATCAACATATTTACATACAGTCTAGACTGCCTCAGTCACCCCTTGTTAATAGCCACTCCCTGTCTTGGATGACCCTATTTTTTCTTCCTAAAGCATTTTATTATGTACTGGGACTGTATGTCCCTGTCTATGCAACCAATGGCTGTGAAAACTGTCATCGCAATCAAATTAGACTATTTACAGCAACTTTCCATTTCTTGTGTGTTTATAACCTATTTATTGTCAAACAGACCCCAATAAACAATGCTGATAATTACCCCTGACTGTGGGACAGATGACAGATAATTCACTAAGTAGACTCATCAAGCATTGATTGTTGTAAAATCATTTATGATTGCAATTCAGTTACCATGCACTAATCTCGGTGTCAACAAAATTGGAGTAAAATCCAGTGCAGAAAAGACTGTTTTGTTTTTTCAATATATTGGATAAAAGTTTTAGCATAGTCGTTAACATTTTAATTTATTAATACTATTTTTCATGAATATGGGGACAGGTACTTGTATAGAAAAATGAAAGTAACTCACAGGGTCGTCGAAAGACTGTGATATACAATGCATTACTTTACTTCCCCGCATTTGATCTGGAAAAAAGATGACAAACGTTTTTAAAAACATTCATGATTAACATCTGACGCAAGTTTTGAATCACATCAACATACAAGGAACAAAAAGTATGCATAAAATGAGGTGATCATACTTAAAAATGGTAATATATCTAGTTTAGTCTGTCCTCTTAAGATATCCAATATGGAACAAAGTATTTTTTTACTAGAAGAAAGGTACATTGTACACTGGTTTGTTGCAGCCCAGGTTTGGACTCACAAACATGTCACCCTACAATTGGCAATTTCACCAGCAGAAATGTTTGCGACTAATTGAAATGAGTCAATGATTAATAATCAACGTAATAACTGTATACTGTGAAGAGGCATAATAATGCTGCTTGACATTTTTGTAAATTTCATTAACATTTCCACATCACAAACTTTACATTAATACAGTAAATCCTCCATAATAAGACCACCCTTGGGACCCTTGAACACTGATCTTCTTATTGAGGTCATCTTTATATTGAGGTTGAATAAAGAGCAAAACAGTGAAAATGGACCAGAAATTTGTGGTCTTAATTTTGAGATGGACTGTGAGGTTTTACTGTACAGAATACTTACTGACAGCATGCGTCCGCCAGGTTACAGGTGGTGTCGAGAACGCGGAGAATACGTCATCAGTACAACTGAACTGTGTAAGTAGCGGTGATGTGATAGACTGCCCCCTAGACTGCCCCCACATGTACACCTTACCCGTTTCTGTCATAGCAGCAGATATGTGGGAGTAATGACTCGCAGCAACTTCTATAAACCTGATATAGATTTTTTTATTAAGTAGAAAATATAGTTAGACTTCATTCAAATTCAGTAAGCCTGAAATTTACTTTGAATAATACACGGTTTTGAATAGTCCATTTCCATTTGACGTGCATAAGAAGATATGACAACGTATTGGGATAGAAGGTTGTTGTATAAACAGGGATGTGAATTTTCCGCTCTCCAGGGGTCGATCTCGTGAAACACATAAATCCGAGGAGAAAATTTGCCGAAACATTTCGGGGCTTAATACGGTCAACACGGTTTTATAACAATGCAGTAGATTTATAACATAAGGGAAGCAAAATGAGAGATTAATATTCCCACATTGTAACATGATTGTACAATAAGAATAATACGGGCATGGAATAACTTATGACAGTTGAAAGTAAGTTGTCTGCCAATATCAGTATGACATTGTTTTTACATCAGAAACAACTGTGTATTACAGCAAAAGCTTCAAGGAAACCCTTCCAAACTGATGCAAAAATGCCCAAAATGCATTTTCTTCAGGGCACCTCGCTCCTAGTCCCCCACATATGCGCCCCCCTTGACCCCCGGCAACATTTTCCTCCTTTTTCACACTTCACTGTTGTAGATATGGCCCAATATGTGCACCTCTGTGCAAGTGGGTGCATTAGTAACCCACTCTTTCCTTTGGTAGATAGAACAAGTAATCTTCAGTAACCAAATGAAAGAGTGGGTTACTAATGCACCCACTTGTGTAGAGGTGCACATTTAGGGCCATATATGCACTGTTGGCATCCCTGATAAACTAGGTCCATCTAGATATAGTCTACAACACTGATTTGTCATTTTGGTTACATGTTTCCAAAACCCACAAAAACAAGTGTCCAATACTTATATTTTCTATTCTGACCTATGCGCTGAGTTAGCGCTAGTAAAGGAAATGCCTGTATTCGACTTCTGTTTCACAGCACATAAATCACCTACATTAATCCTGCAAGTGATATAATTCAGCTTTAGTTTCAGCAATTGAAATAACAACCTGTGGTCTTCTGAATACAATACATTTAATGGAGGCATAGTGGTAAAGGGGTAAAGCACATGACTCCTGATCCCAAGGTTGCAAGTTCGTATCCCTATCTGCCCCACGTTGGGCTGCAAACTTTACAAGCCCTTAATTAGACGCAAGTACTGGATAGTAACCCAGGAAGCAGTCATTGACAGAAATAAGGATCAGAAATAGTAACTTGTTTCACACGCAATGTAAAATAAGGGCAAACTAAAAAGGACAGACATAAAATACAGGAGTCAGTTAGGTTACCCGAAGCACATATCGGGGGTTCCATTTGACCCTAGAGTTTTTGACCTGTCAACCCCTGGAATTCCAAAAAGCCACATTTTGACCATCAAGTTTCTGGCTGAAGGGTCAAATTTTGTATCTAGGTTATAGGTAAATTGGCAACAAAATGGTAAAATACGGTAAGCAATGATCAAAATGACCTTTGAGATTCAGCACCTAGTGGAACCCCTGACATGTATTGTTTTATTTAGCCAATGAAGAAACAGAAAAAATTAAATAGGTTTACCTTTCACCGTCAGCTGTAACACGAGACGGCGTCACTAGATTGGCTTTGTTTCCAGTGCCTAACTGTCCATATGAATTAGCTCCCCACGAGTATAAATCTCCTTCATCCGTCAAGGCAAGAGTGTGGGCATAGCCACATACTATCTGTAATACAAGCCACATACTATATGTAATACAAGCCACATACTATCTGTAATACAAGCCACATACTATCTGTAATACAAGCCACATACTATCTGTAATACAAGCCACATACTATCTGTAATACAAGCCACATACTATCTGTAATACAAGCCACATACTATCTGTAATACAAGCCACATACTATCTGTAATACAACACATAGCCACATACTATCTGTAATACAACACATAGCCACATACTATCTGTAGTACAACACATAGCCACATACTATCTGTAATACAACATATCCACAGTTAGGTGTTGAACTGTTGTAAAATAATGTTGTCAATTAATGATGAATCATTTCTTTACATAAGTTATTGTACCTCAGTTTCGTTAAAGCTTCCGTGTTCAAGTGGTTCTGGTCGCTGACTTCAAATCCCTTGCCTCAATCTACTGTAGGTTCTAATCCCATATTGGATGTACAATTTTTAAGGGAGGAAGCCATCTAGCTGGCTTGTGAAGGTTGGTGGTTTTACCCAGATGTCTTTCTGCTGTACACCTCCACCCCTACTGCTGGAACAGTCACTACATGATGCCCTGGCTGTTTATGTGACCTTATGTCCCATTTCCTTATGCAAAACCAGATGTGCAATTTCATGTGATGACTATGATAAGTTTTACTTACCTGTGATACTATAGTATTTTGTAACATCTGTACACGGCAAGGATTTGGCTGATTCACATTGTTGCCTAACCCCAACTGACCATTACCATTATATCCCCATCCGTAAACCTGCAAAATTATCACATATTAAACATCCTTAACACTAGGAAAATTACCACATACTAGACAACCGTAAACCATGAAAGTTATCACATATTAAACATCCTTACACTGGGAAAATTATCACATATCATACAGCCATAAACCAGGAAAATTATCACATATTAGACAGCCATAAGCCTGGAATATTATCACATATTAGACAGCCATAAACCTGGAAGAGTATCACATATCATACAGCCATAAACCAGGAAAATTATCACATATCATACAGCCATAAACCAGGAAAATTATCACATATTAGATAGCCATAAACCTGGAAGAGTATCACCAAATACATAATAAACAGCTAACAATCTGGGCTTTAATGTCTTACTTTTAAATTTCAAAACAATATATGCCTGCCCTTGATTTCTGCTATGCTCTTAACTATAAGAACAATTGATCACTTTCGTCCTATAATTCTTGATACTTACCTCCCCTTTCTCCATTAGAGCCATAGAAGATGTCTGACCACACGCAATGGATATAGCAACTTTTGATCCTGTCAGTAAAAATGAAATACTATAAAACTGAAAAATGATTCATGCCATTTCAATTAGTAGTTTTTGCAGTTGGTATCTTTCCGTGCAAATAGACACAAAAACAGACCTTCACTACACAATGTAACACAGTAGAAGAAAAAAGAGCACTTGCATGTGCTCCCAGAAATTTGCCCTGAATTAAAGTTAATAGCCTCGAGCTTCAAACCAGTGGCTTACTGTAGAAAGACTTTCAAATATTTCTACAATTTGCTTATACTTTGAGAAACAGAATCTCACAAAAGGGACCAAGTTCCAATTATAAAGCTCAAAAACAAAATTTGCAAACTCAGATTATCATTTCTAATTATGTCTCCATTATACAGTGAAACCTCCATGATAAGACCACCATAGGCTCTCAATCAAATGGTTTTATCAATCTGATTATTGAATTAAAAAGGGAAGAAAAAATAATAACTGATCTATGAAAATAAGGTATTATAATTTAATAATAACATGTTCATGATTTTAAGGCGGTCTTCAAGTTTTAGTGAGCATATACTGTTCTATCCGAAATTTTATAAGCAGCACTTTTAGACAAGTGATTTCCATTTAGGTCAGGCAGATTTGCTAGTTTGCTTGTCCAAACAGTGGCATTCAAGGGCTTTCTGATGTGACTGATATAGAGGAAACAATCAGACAATGATTTGACAAGTCATTTACCTATCACAGCGATAACTTTTCTAGGTGTGGGTTGATTTGTTGTCGTTCCAGAACCTACTTGGCCGCAATTATTCTGTCCCCATGCATATATCTGTAATACGAATCAATGAAAAAATTAGTCCCACAAAATTACAGTTGATAGTTAGTTTCTTAAATGACAGCTTCCAAAAACATCCTTAGGCAACATATAAATGTTATTGTTTGTTGTATCCAGATTTCATTCCATTCCAGGTAGGTAGGTAGGTATGTGTTTTTATCAAAACCCAACGCTTCTAGTAAGTTTTAGTTAAAATATGAAACTATGTTTTTCCTGATTATACAATAAAACAAAATTTTGCCACGGCCAATTAAATGTTTTGGAGACCAGCATTTCTGGTGTGTAGGTAGGGAGACTAACTTGGCATAACTCTATTTTTAACTAAACTGATAACTAACTATGCTTGAACTAGAACTTTAAGTGGTTGTCATGTACCAAGATATCTGTGCCCTTAACACATCAAGCATCCATGACAGAACTTATTATCTTTAAAGTCCCAATAAAGTTGAAAATACATTTTTTACAAAATATATGCATTCCCTTGATTATTCACATATTTAAGAACACCCAAAAACTTAGTAATTCACATACTTAGAGTGACCAATAAAATTTCAGAAGATTCAATATTGACGCAATAAATAGTTAATTCTTATCGAGATAATTTCACTTAGTTTCTAGAATTTTTCTTACACTCACTCTATGCTGATGTTCCTAAATGCATCAGACAGGAAAACATAACTGAGTGAGGTCTCATCTTGTGATTGCAATTTCAAATATGATAAGTTGATGTTGTTGTAATCGATTTTGATGTCATCAATACAGAATTTTTATATAAAATACAGAAAGTCATGGAAGCACATCGGAACAAGGTCAAACATGACAACCAAGACATGACATCTTTTATAATTTTGTTTGAAAAAGCAAAGACCTTAAAACAGTGTATTGATTGTTTGACAAACAAAAACATGGCAGACATACTTACCTCTCCGTCTACAGTTAATGCTAAAGAATGATGACTACCACACGCCACTTTGGAAACTTTCTTCCCTTGTAAGTTTGTGTTCACTAATATTGGCATCACACCCTGCGTGGAGCCACCGTTACCAAGCTGACAATAACCATTATGCCCCCAGCTGTATACTTCACCATCTGTAAAAAAAATAGACATAACAATATATCGACTTATCGTCATATGTATCGATTTATCACTATACATGTTTATGTATACATTTTTGTATTTATAAGTTTAGACCATTCAGATTTAACAGGTCTTAACTGGTGTTTCTCCCACTGATGCAAAACAAACTGTTTAAACAGCTAAAATGTTCTAAAACATATTTTTTTCCAGCCACTGAAAGCACAGCAATTTTGTTTCTATGACAACAGTTATAAATGACAAAAAAGATGCATAAATGCATACTGCAGAGCATAAACTTCCAGTAACTACTACACAGTAAACAAATGAGACTGTTTCCATTGTTGATTGTTTCCATTGTTGATCAACTTGTTTCAGGACTTCATATATATATTGTTTCAGTGTCAATGAAGTTCTAATAAAAAGTAAGGTATTTATATAGTGTCACCCCTACTTAAAGGGTCAGCCATTTCTGACTTATGAGACACCTACTCTTTGAGCACATTCACTTCCCAATTCCTATTCTTAAATGCCAGGCACCAGGCAGGTAGGCACACGGTAACCATTATGTAACTAGCTGGCAGCTCAACAACCAGCCATATCAGAATGGACTCCGACCGGGATTCGAACCTCCAGGTCCCAAAGCCGATGTAAAGAGCTAGATGACTTCATATACAGTATAGATAAACTTACTATCTGACACAGCTAGAACGTGTGGTCCACTTCCAAAAGCTACATCAATAATCCTCTTCCTACATAGAGCATCAATCTTTCGAGGTTCAAGGCTACTGTGGGAATCACCTGTGGAAATACATCCAACACGAAGTTACACACTGAATTGAGGTATAAAGATAAAAAGAATACTTAACTTATTTAAAATTATCTTTACAGCATTTCCATTTTCATAGAGTAATGAACGCTCAGTTAGTCTGTCTATAGAGATTTATTTGAGCTCTCACAAGCTGCTAGATTTCTTATGAGATCAAACCCGCAAAACATGTTTGTGATGCCAGCCATCTTGTTTCTGAATCCTGAGGAGTTGACTTTTGATCGGACATAATTGTCATATTTACAAAAGATTAGGATTGTGGATAAATTATTTCATGCTATCATTCCACTAATATCAGCCGGTTTCCAATACATGGTTTATATGTCTGTGCACAGTGGTATATACAATGTATTTTAATTAAAACTTAATTGATAAAAGGCTTTGTAGACCATTGTGGCCTTGTTAAGGTTAGAGCACACTATTAAATAAGAATGTAAATTTTGATTCTTTTGGAACACCTTGGTCAATATTAATCCTTAGCCTATGTGTTAAGCCTCTTGCCTTACATGCGAAAGGTCTAGGGTTCAAATCCCCGCTTGGCCCAAAAAAAATCTTTGCTTTTTTCATGACATTTCTTGTTTTACTGACTTTTTTGACAAGGAAACTGATATAAATTGATAAAATATAAATAATATCAATTTGTTTCTAAAAAAATGCCATATTTCTCCAAAGTTTGATAATTCAGCATGGTAAAATTTGATACATACAAATTACAAGATGTAATCAAAGCAAAACTGGAAAGTAAAAGTTTTTCATTTTGTTATATTTTGTTAAGAGGTGTTGAGAATAATTTTGATGTCCATTATGTAAGAGTACTCACGTTATTGTGTATGATTATGCTACCTTAAAAATTGGTATTTCTTATTGAGACTTAAAAAATTACGTCATTTACAGGAGGGTGTATGCATATTAAGTACCACATATATTTTTTACAAATTTTCAATTTTTTATCCTTATGATATCACTAGCACTTTCTTTTTAAGAATAACACAAATCCATGATAAAATAGGCTCATTTTGAACTAACAAAATATTTTTTATGCATGAAGAACATGAGTGGAATTTGTGACCTCTCAAAGCAAGTCGGCTTAATCTTAAAACTTGAAAATCTTTAAAACGGCACGGTAAAACTTTGTTATATTTTGCACTTAGTTGTCTTATGTGATCCAAAAACTCATGGAAACAGTTTAGTTAAGATTCTTGATGATGAGTATTAGAGTGCTCTAACCTTAATATAAAAGATTAAACAAGTGCAGTTCTGCAAACAAATACGGATCCATCATAAGTTTTAAACAGTATGGTGTATTTGTAGCAAGTTAATATGTGTATTGATTAAGGTTCCCTAAAATAAATCCCAATGTATGTACAAACTATATCTGAGCTTCATATTTCCAGAGAAAACAAATAACTCTAAACTGGCAATAATAATTACGAACATTTTTCCATTGTCAAAGGCATTCCCCGAAGTCACAATTACTGTGCTGGGGTAAATATTAAATACGACTTTCAATGTTTTCTGGGGCTGCTAACCCAAATGCATATGATTCTAACTCCTCCCGGCTTCCCACAACCCCCCTTTAAAATCGTTACATGCACTAGCAGGGCGCTGTATTAACCTAGTCCAAACAATTAGACAACCATGATAGATTCTTCACGTTTACCTTCATTTTTCAATATTTGTTTTATTATCTTTCATATTTTACCTTCATTGTCAAGCAGGGATGGGTCGAGTACTGGGGGATAGTACTCGAGTAAGTACTGAGTACTCACTTTTTTGCATTATCAAGGTGAGTGTTTTATTCATGTTTTTTGTTGCAAATGTACCATAATTGGTTATTGATTAATGTGTCATAAATGTTATTGGTAAAATATTTGATTTTATATATGCATATAAAGTCGTCCCGATAAAATTTCAATCGGACCATATATAAAAAGTGCTAAGGGAATATGACGATATCCCATATGACTCCGCATTTGAAAGAAAACGTAAACTGTCATCAAAAATGAAGGTAAAACATGAAGATTACAAATGCTTGGACGTCACGTTGGGAGTTATATTTGTAGGACTATGTATTAACCAAGCTAACAGGATGACTGTCTACAACCCTACCCTACCATAAATTGATACCAACAACAGAAAAATGTATATACCTAATCCCAGACATCCACTGCAGTTCGAACCAATAGCATAAACATCATCTGTATCCGTGATATAAATAGCTTCGTTCCCCGAACTTCCAAACACGCAGACTTTGTTTATTCTCGATATTTCACTCTGATCCAACAAACTAAAAATCGGCCATTTTGTTACATCTAACATTTCGAAAGAATTTGCATAGCATGACACCATTTATAAATGATTTTAGAAGAGACGATTACTGATAATGCGAAATTCAGTTACGAAGACAAATATGTTCGCACGAAAATGAAACCGGAAATGCAAGAATCGATCTCCTCGCGTAAAAAATCCTCCACCATACTGTTTATTAAAAATCTTCGCAGTGGTCTCCCTTTATGATGTACAGAGACTACGCCATCCAAAATATAAGCAGATTATGTTAAATCGATTTTATGTTTGAAGTTACTTATTAGACATTGACATTGTTCTATCATATATCAGAGAATTAAGGCAGTTGAAAAAATGTAAATTTAACAGAACACAAAGACTATTAGAAAATGTTTCAACTGTCATTTTATTCATGTGATATCATAAAGACAGTGACTAAAATAGTGTACAACTATGCGAGAGCAGCACCATGAAGAAATTGCATTTTGAAAGGACATATTTAGACTGTTGGTGTAATATATACATATATATACCATTAATTAAAACCAATAATATTTAATATGTCATCAACAGCGGATCGATGTTGTATTGATGTATCTCCTGACCAGGCAGAGACCGTATATATTATATTGTGTGTTCCAGCCCTGATGGAGTGCTATGGGCAAGTATATACATGTTGCGTAATTAAGAGTGAGGAGAGGGGAGTATTTTATTCATATATAACTTATTTACCTTATTTTTATATGCAAGTCTTATAATATATATTGTTTACCCAATCTTAAATTCTGTTTTATGTGTGCTTGTTCCAATGCTTTTTTGTTTTAACTATTCTTGATTAATTTCATACAGCAATGATCTGTGATGGGAAGCCCTGTTTTGTCAATGTGGATTTCCTTTGTTTCTTTATCTTGCTTTCATAACACTGCATTCTACAAGATCTATTTATTTATTTATTTAACAGCAATACTATGCAACATAATTACCTTTTTAAATCCAACAAATCTTTTATATTTTCCGACCACAACACTACTCAAGATGTATACATATATTATAGAAGGGATAAAGGGAGAAAACTCATGATATTCTCCTGTGTAAAAAACCCACTTGAAAAAAAGATAACAATGCATAAAGTCAATAACCAGTTTATTTTCTAAGAAATACAAATCTGCATACAGACACAACATAATTCTCTTTCATCATTATGGTTTGGAAAAAAGATAATGACATTATGTGTACAAGATACAAGAAGTTAGTATATACTTCACTTCATAATATAAAAATCCAAATATTTGTAGGAAAATACAAATTTGATAGCCAATACTGTCACCATGTTAGTAACATCAATTCTCAGTAAGGGTGTAACAACACGCATTTGGTATCAGGGTGGGTGAACATGTGACCTTTTTTTATTACGCAACACGAAAAGCTGGCGGCCAATCACAAAACAGTACATATTTTGACAGTTTTTGTATGTTAGAAATAGTTATTAATAGCCTAAAATATGGTCATCCGAAATCCGGTCGCATCGACACATAGATCTCTGTAGATTTGGCGGAATGCTCGCCACAAAATTTAAGCAAGGCGAAATGTTCTCTGATTTTTTTGTGGCACGCATTCGAGGAAATGATTTATATTTTGTGACCAGCTGCAAGCTTTTCATGCTGTGTAGTAAACAAAAGTCACGTGTTCACCCATCCTGGGGATTGCATTTCTCATCATGAGCATTCCAAACCTACATTAACTGAGTAAAGATACAATACAATGAAGTATCTGCACAACTGTCAGTTAAACTACTGGTCAAAAGAGCTAACCCGCCATTTTGTATTTTGAAAATTCTCGCCCCATTATGACAAAGTGATCTAAAATGATAACTGTAATTTTACTTCCATTTTTTCGATGGGTTAATTTATTTGAATAATAAATGTCATAGTTCACTGTAAAAACAATCAATAGTAGATATATCCAATAGATTACGGTAAAACAATCAATAGAAGTTATATCCAATATCTTACTGTAAACAATGTAAATAGAAGATATATCCAATAGATTACGGTAAAACAATCAATAGAAGTTATATCCAATATCTTACTGTAAACACAATCAATAGAAGATATATCCAATATCTTACTGTAAACACAATCAATAGAAGATATATCCAATATCTTACTGTAAACACAATCAATAGAAGATATATCCAATATCTTACTGTAAACACAATCAATAGAAGATATATCCAATAGCTTACTGTAAACACAATCAATAGGAGATATATCCAATAGCTTACTGTAAACACAATCAATAGAAGATATATCCAATATCTTACTGTAAACACAATCAATAGAAGATATATCCAATATCTTACTGTAAACACAATCAATAGAAGATATATCCAATAGCTTACTGTAAACACAATCAATAGAAGATATATCCAATAGCTTACTGTAAACACAATCAATAGAAGATATATCCAATAGCTTACTGTAAACACAATCAATAGAAGATATATTCAATAGCTTACTGTAAACACAATCAATAGAAGATATATCCAATAGCTTACTGTAAACACAATCAATAGGAGATATATCCAATAGCTTACTGTAAACACAATCAATAGAAGATATATCCAATAGCTTACTGTAAACACAATCAATAGAAGATATATCCAATAGCTTACTGTAAACACAATCAATAGAAGATATATCCAATATCTTACTGTTAACACAATCAATAGAAGATATATCCAATAGCTTACTGTAAACACAATCAATAGAAGATATATCCAATATCTTACTGTAAACACAAATAAAAGAAGATATATCCAATAGCTTACTGTAAACACAATCAATAGAAGATATATCCAATAGCTTACTGTAAACACAATCAATAGAAGATATATCCAATAGCGTATCAGAAATAGTACATAAACTGGCAGGCTAGCACTTTTGACCAGTACACAGTTTTCTAACTGGAAATTTTATACATGATTCATCATAATAATACAGGTATAAAATATAACAACACATTTCATTAACACTTTAATATATTCTTAAACAATAAAAACAAACAATCAGTCTAGCAACCAGGGTACATTTGTAAACCACAGGGCACATTTGTAAACCACAGGGCACATTTGTAAACCACAGGGTACATTTGTAAACCACAGGGTACATTTGTAAACCACAGGGTACATTTGTAAACCACAGGGTACATTTGTAAACCACAGGGCACATTTGTAAACCACAGGGTACATTTGTAAACCACAGGGCACATTTGTAAACCACAGGGCACATTTGTAAACCACAGGGTACATTTGTAAACCACAGGGCACATTTGTAAACCACAGGGCACATTTGTAAACCACAGGGTACATTTGTAAACCACAGGGTACATTTGTAAACCACAGGGTACATTTGTAAACCACATTTTTCGGTGCAGCCATAATAACATGGCTTTGCTATTTGCATACATCAGCGTTGTGTAAACCAAACAAATCTTACTTTAACGACTGAACCAACTTCTCTTCAACCAAACAATGTTTGTAACATTGATGCGGATTGGTTAACCTTTAGATAAGGGGTACGTTAATTTACCAAAATCTACTGAATTTCGGTGAATTTACCGAAATCCTTTCTGGAGTAACCAGCAATTGTACCATCTTGGGATTTTAAAAATTTTGCACAACAAATCTTAACCTTCAGGCTGCGCTGACCTTTTTCAAGATATTTCTTGATGTCTACTACCTATTAACACATCGTGATATTCAGACTAATGTATCTAAGTGTGCTTGACCAATGCCTACAGTGTCTCGACAGGTGCGAAATATAACCAGTGCTTGATCAATGCCTACAGTGTCTCGACAGGTGCGAAATATAACCAGTGCTTGATCAATGCCTACAGTGTCTCGACAGGTGCGAAATATAACCAGTGCTTGATCAATGCCTACAGTGTCTCGACAGGTGCGAAATATAACCAGTGCTTGATCAATGCCTACAGTGTCTCGACAGGTGCGAAATATAACCAGTGCTTGATCAATGCCTACAGTGTCTCGACAGGTGCGAAATATAACCAGTGCTTGATCAATGCCTACAGTGTCTCGACAGGTGCGAAATATAACCAGTGCTTGATCAATGCCTACAGTGTCTCGACAGGTGTGAAATATAACCAGTGCTTGATCAATGCCTACAGTGTCTCGACAGGTGCGAAATATAACCAGTGCTTGACCAATGCCTACAGTGTCTCGACAGGTGCGAAATATAACCAGTGCTTGACCAATGCCTACAGTATCTCGACAGGTGTGAAATATAACCAGTGCTTGATCAATGCCTACAGTGTCTCGACAGGTGTGAAATATAACCAGTGCTTGACCAATGCCTACAGTGTCTCGACAGGTGTGAAATATAACCAGTGCTTGACCAATGCCTACAGTATCTCGACAGGTGTGAAATATAACCAGTGCTTGACCAATGCCTACAGTATCTCGACAGGTGTGAAATATAACCAGTGCTTGATCAATGCCTACAGTGTCTCGACAGGTGTGAAATATAACCAGTGCTTGACCAATGCCTACAGTATCTCGACAGGTGTGAAATATAACCAGTGCTTGACCAATGCCTACAGTATCTCGACAGGTGTGAAATATAACCAGTGCTTGACCAATGCCTACAGTATCTCGACAGGTGTGAAATATAACCAGTGCTTGATCAATGCCTACAGTGTCTCGACAGGTGTGAAATATAACCAGTGCTTGACCAATGCCTACAGTGTCTCGACAGGTGCGAAATATAACCAGTGCTTGACCAATGCCTACAGTGTCTCGACAGGTGCGAAATATAACCAGTGCTTGACCAATGCCTACAGTGTCTCGACAGGTGCGAAATATAACCAGTGCATTATTTCTAAGCTTTTGTTTAAAAATCTTAAAGTTTGTTTATAGTGAAAATTGTGAGCAATTAAAAATCAGTGATCTTATAATTTTGTTAGTTACATTAACCAATCCAACTTGAGTGGACGTAATTTTCTCCTTTGTTATGAAATCGCCGAAAATAAATGTTGCCCATCTTAAATTCGCTAAAATCAGAATAAGAATGAAATCGTGAAACTTGCTGAAAAAAACTCGCTATATGGTATAATATCTTAACATTTCATCATATAAGAGTAACACAAAGTCAAATTGATATTCTTACAACTACCGGTATATGCAAATATCAATACAAATATAACAATATGCAAATGTCATATATTCTTTGGAAGGCAAAAATGTACCGTACATGTTTCTAATGTATCAAAGCTGCCTGACAATGGACAGATTAAGACTAATGTTAAATACATTGTTTGTATCAATTTATGTTATAAATGATGTCACACACATGGTAACATCCATGTATTATTTTCAATAATTCAGAGGTAAAATATCAAACGATGCAACATCAATTGAAGTGAGGAATCTTCACTAGATTATGACAAAGTGATTTGAAATGACAAAGTAACTTTGACAGGTACGCATTCATTTGATCATAAATATTGTACAAATCAAAATATGCAGTAGTGTCAGCCCCTTTTGTATGACAAATTTGGGGCCCCATTCATCCAAGAAAAAAGTATTTATTTTTCCCCTGCTTAGAAAGAAAATTCCCCTTTACTAACATTATTAATAATTTTAGCCTTATAAATACCTCAATTTGGTGATTCATGATGCAAATTTCCCCTATCAAAAGGACCAACCATACTCACCCAAAAACTGAAAAAATGGCTGAGTCTTTAGCCATTATGTTTTTTTTGGTACTTTTGACGAGTATATAAGGCAGCTGGCAAGACTCTCATAGTGAATATTGATTCTAGCAATTTTATAATTGGCAGTAATGGCCAGCCAAACACTTCGGCCATTCCGTCATTTTCGGACTATTTGATAATGGAGGTCAGTGATCAACACTTTAACTCAATAAAATCTCGCAGTCTAGATGGAACGGGAAGTTTTGGTACAACATTCGGCAGATATCTGTAACCTAGTGACCTACGTATATAGTATCTGCACTGACCCTGCAATGTGCAAGGCTGCTGTAACCGTGACGACAGAAGGTCCCCAAGTCTGTTGTCCGTGGTTGCTGCTTCTAATTGCGATTCTGTTAAATGAAGTTGACACGATGCTTTCAACAATAAGTTCAGACTTTCATTATCATTTTCTGTATTTAGACCACTTGTCTGTACCTGAGCTGCTTTGTCCACTGGTGACGTTCCTTTCATATTGCACAATTGGGCATCTGCATTATAATCCAGCAGTATTCGTATTATTTCAATATGACCCTTTCTAGAAGCCCATGCTAGAGGCGTATCATGATTATAATCAAGTGGGTCTACTTTGGCCCCTTTCTGAAGTAGTAATTTCACACATTGTATATTATTTTTAAAGGTAGCCCAATGTAAAGGTGTGTCAAAGTTCCCATCGCCGATATTAATATCTGCACCATTCTCCATCAAAAGTTCTACACAGAAGACGTCTCGTTCCGCTGCGTAATGAAGAGGTGTTCGGTCATACCCGTCATACTCATTTACCTGACAAGTAAAGATAATATATCTGTAATAAATATCAGAAGCATGTGGAGTGAAGCAAAGAGTTACCTAACCTGAATTGCTAGTAACAAAGAGTGACCTAACCTGAACTGCTAGGAACACATAGTAACCTATCCTGAATTGCTAGTAACAAAGAGTGACCTAACCTGAACTGCTAGGAACACATAGTAACCTATCCTGAATTGCTAGTAACAAAGAGTTACCTAACCTGATTTGCTAGTAACAAAGAGTTACCTAACCTGAATTGCTAGTTACAAAGAGTGACCTAACCTGAATTGCAAGTTAAGATAAGAGCGAAACAGAGAGTAACCTAACCTGAATTGTAATTAAAGCTAGGAGTGAAACAAAGAGTTACCTAACCTGAATTGCTAGTAACAAAGAGTTACCTAACCTGAATTGCAAGTTAAGCTAAGTTAAACTGTCCATCGGACATGGTTTCTTGTTTGATTTTCTGAAACAATATACTGTCGGAATGTTTACTTTCTAAATTTTCAGAAAATATGCAATTAAATATATATTTGAAATAACCACAAACAATGAATCAACTGTTAAACATGACCACATATCTGGAAATTTTGATACACAATATACGAAAAGATAAGCAGTCAGTAATATTAACTTGCTAAAAATCAATGAAAATTTTCATCAGTGTATATAACTGCATTTTTGATGTGATAGTTGAAGGAACAAGAGCACAGAACAAGAGCACAGAAATCGAAAATTGACATATCTAAAATACCATTCCTGACAGAAATACCACATATCATATAGACTAAGAAGGATTACTGGTGCATGAAGCATAAACACACAACTTTAGATGTTAACAAACTGAATAGTCAAAATGAACACAGTCTAAAATAACGGTTAAAAATATTTATGCTGATTTCATTGACATGCCAGTCTATTATCTTTTAAGTAATATTATGCTCATTTATTTGTTCATTTTTTACCTAAATAAATGTGAAAAATGTATTTCAAATAGTCAAAACATCAATAAATATGTGCGCTTTTACGGAAGAAAATATACTAATATATGTATTTATTAATCGGACCCATAAAATGTCGTAACTATGATGGAATCTCGTCCACTTTGTTACAATGAGTGGAGAGTACTGGAATTGATTAGTCTCGGATGTCTGACGCTGATAGAATGGTCTATCGTTACAACATTTTAAATGCATCGTTCAGAAATATCAATAATGACCATACCCGTGCACCTTTCCGTATCAACAAACGTAGAGCATAGTTATCACTGACCATACAGGCACAATGTAACGGCAGGAGTGTACCATGTAGTCTGTTCACATCAGCACCTGAAAAAAATAACATAACCCAATGTGACATCTCTCCCTTGATCCCTTCGAGAGTAATTTCCCTTTATCCTTTCTACAGTATATTAATATATACATAGTAGTATTTTTTTTTTGTCATTATCATTTTGACGTTATTACCAAGTAACAAACCTCCTGATGATTTTTGTGAAACCAGTCGAGTAAAAAATGAAAGAAATTATTATAAGGCTTGTCATTATACGTTATTTTATACATAATAATATATATATATAGTGACAATCTCCTGTGTACCCATGCGCCATTTAAACAGATTCACATACAGTCGACTCTCGTTAGGACAAACTCGCTTAAGACGAATTTTCCGTTACCTCGAAGTTTTTCAAAAGTCCCGATTTTTTCCTTCTTTGTCTATATGAATTTCTGTCGGTTAAGACGAATTTTTGTCTCGAAGTTTTTCGTTACGTCGAAGTTTTTTCGAAGTCCCGTTTAACAAGTTCGCACCTTAAATATATTGTTTAACACGAAGTCGGATCATATCCTGCTGTCGACGAATGTTTTCACACGTCGCTGAGATGATTTACCTGTATTTTCGCACATTCAATTATCGATTATTTACACAAGGAAAGGATGTGTACATGTTTGCTAAGTGTTAGACTATTAATGCAAACATGTCAAATTGTTCAAAACTACGACCAAACCAATTAATTAGAACATGTCTTCTTCAACAATTGTTTTTATGTCTCAGATCGGAGCCATTGGCGAGTTCGCGATCAAAGTGGCGATAAAAAATGGCGAATTCGGCAATTACCTGCTTAAAAATGCATATTATCTGAAAGATGATGATAACATTCGATCGATTTATCCCTTCATATAACGTTGATTGCCCCATAAGCAGCATCGTACATTTCGATACATGTACCTGTGTGTACAACTGGTACTATCGGTAGACGGAGTCTATCGCCTGTCAACATTGCCAATTAAATCACGCTTATTCTACACAGATGGTGTGTTAGCAGTATCAACACGCGTCGATGTTTTATGTCATTATTTGGTAAACAAACATTACTGTCCAGACTTCGTCGGCATGACTTGACTTTTTAATTAAATTAACACCCGAAAATATAAAGATATCAGCGAACTAATGATTATTCCTTCATGATTATAGACTACATAGAAACTGTATAAGTTATCATGTACATGTTTTTGTCTTCGATAACGTAATTTGGGAGTTCAAAGAGAAAGTTGTGAATAATAATTGTGTTGATCATAACTATACAACGGGAACGAAGCTTCTCATTATCGTCGACGACCGTTTGTCAAAATGACATCTTTCGGCATCTAAGCTCCGATTTACAATTCTTGTCAAACCCATCCATAAAACTGATATTTAAAGAATCTAATAGATAATTTGACATGATTGCATCATATCATGTTTGAATTGAAAGAGGCAACATAAACACACGCATATAGATTATTAAACACATCGTTCTTAATGAGAAGTACATACAGTGCAATGTAAGCAATTTTTACGAACTGTTGTACGAAACACCGAAGTAAGGCCTCCCGACGTTTAAGTCGAATTTTCGTTAAGACAAACTATTTTCTACGGTCCCGAAAAATTCGTCTTAACGAGAGTCGACTGTAGTTGTTTTTCGGCGCAGCCGTACTAACATGGTTTTGCTAATTAAATATTCAGTGTTCTGTAAACCAATCAAATCTTACGTTAACCACCAAGGCAATTTCGCGCATTTTCTCTTCAATTTAAAAATAGCTGTAACATTGAAGCAGATTGGTTAACATTTTCCAGTGGCTGATCTACCGGGGGGGGGCACAGAGGGCTTGTTAGCCTTGTTATTCATTTCCATGGGGAATTCTCTGGTGTTGGATTTGACCTACTTAGTATTGATTTTTCACACATTTGTGATGGGGAAATAGCCGACTTGTCTAGACAACAGGCATGTGTGATCTACATCCTTTGTTTAGTGGATCTTTACACATTTTTAAGATAATTAAACCCAGTTTGTTTTTCACAGAATTCTTTTGAAATATATAGTTTACAAGGAAGTGTATTAGTACAATTAAACTAAATAAAAATATCCAAAATGAAGTGGTCATTTTCGGAAAATGACCGACATTTTTAGAAATACACAATGTAGTAATGATGCAATCATGCTCTGAAAATTTTCTGAAAATGGATTGTTTGATCTCCGTTTATGGATTAACTTTTATTATTAACCATATATTTTTGGTGGAATTATAATCTAACAAGATTGCTCTTTGCATTAGGGTAAGTAAAAAATTACGGCACTTATTATAAAAATCCGAAAATTTATTGGAAACCTGCCACGAGTATGTGATGAAATTACACTTCCGAGAGTGCAGCATAAAATCGCTACCTGTGATGTTTTAAATGCAGTTTATGCAAAAACTTTATGTAGTAACCCATGTTGGTCAGAAAGTCAGAGGCGTTAAAAGGGGTCTGCATGGAGATACGGTAGAGGCGTTAAAAGGGGTCTGCATGGAGATACGGTAGAGGCGTCAATCGGCGTATCTATGGAGTAAAGGGTTTATGTACCAGTCGCCAACATTTATATTATTTTAATCAGATAAATCGCTATGTTACAAGTTTATTAACATGGATGAGTGAGTTCACGACTGACGCAATAAGTAATGTTGAACTATATTGTAACAGACTATACTGTGTCTATGATCACACTACGGAGTTATTTATAATGCCGTCTCATTCGGAACACCTCGGCATTTTTGGCTCCGCCAAGAAGTTACGATTGATTACAGTACTCAGAGTATTTGTAGTATATCGTAATTGAATGACATTTAGGCATTTTTTATGTTGTACAACAAAATATAACCTAGAGAGTGCAACCAATTTGCAAACTTCAAGTTGCGCCGACCATCTTTTTTAAAGATAGTTCTTGTTATATACTAATCATGGACTTTACCATTCTGCAAAAGAGTAAATAGCAACTCAATTAGCCACTGACTATCAAAATTTTTGAAATTATATGAAAAGATTCATCTTCCCACTGCTTTTTCAAAGATACCTGATCAATCTAATAAAAAATAATTGCTGTGAAATGGTCAGGTGACAAAATACTGAATTTCGAATGGACTAGTTCATTATGTGCTAAAAAGTCAAATTTGCAAATTTGGTAATAATATTTATTTATTGAGATATTTCATTGCTTCATTTCAATGCATATTTTATTAAATTAACCCAAAATAGTAAAGAAAAAAATAATTACATGTAAGACAAAAGTGAATTTAGTTATAATACTTTTCTCATATTGAATCGCTTGTATTTATTTATAAATTTCCTCTTAATTTATTTGTTGCCATTGGATTGCAAAAGAGAGAGAATAAGTAGCTACAGGGAATGCCACATTCATTTATAAGACAGTGCCTCCCCACACAGACCTCTGGGAAAACAACAATCCATAAAACATAAGTCAAAGTTTGGAAGATAAAATAGAAACTTCAACAAACCTCTCTCAATAAGTTGTTCCACATCATCATCTTCATCAGTTGCAAAGGTTTGCCAGTTACTAATAGCACGAATAAGCCTATCTGATAAATCGTATAATCTTTGCTCATTCGCCATTCTTAACCACATAGCTTTGTACACTGCCACTTGTTTGTCCAGCGCACAAATACCTGAATCAGTAGAGAGTGTGCTAACTCATTTCATCTATTCCTGAAAGAAACAAAATTGGCAATCTGAGTAAGACAAAAAAAATAAAATAGCTTGCTGTCTCCCAACCTAACTGTAAAAATTGTTTGGTCCTCAGAGGGAAATATTCTTGTTTGACTCTAGATCAAGAAATACCATTAAACGTTCACTAACAAGAAGTTAAAGATTAAATAAAATACAGTAGACATTATATTAAGAGACCACCCAAGGGACTGCCAATAAGTGGTCGCTTAATAGATATCAACAAATTCAACGAAATTAAAGTACAAATGAATGTCCAACTGAACAATCAAAACGTATAAATACCATCCTCTTTCCATTCAAATGTATCTATGTTGAGAAACAAAGCTCGTAAATTTAAATCATTCTATCAGCTCATTAAGCAATAGAACATTAAGTATGTACTAGTGCCTAATTCTTAAATAACCGTAAGTTATCCAATGTGACAAGCTTCTTTTACTTTGAATAGTGTAGTTGACTTAACATTTACACGGGTCCATAATAGTTTTCAGTCTATAAATAAATAACTGTACAGTGTACTCATCACAGTAACACGAATCTGCGCATGGCGTGACATCATGAATAATTCAATCTGTGAAGCAACATACAAGTGTTGAGGAATATGGTGTCACTGAGTACTGGTGGTGATGCTGTTATGGGGTCTAAATGTTCGTCTGAATGTGCAGATACAGATATATTATTTGTTATTGACAGATAATGTAATTTAAAAACAAAAATACTTGAAATGTTCAGACTTTTTAGAAAATATGTAAAAAAATAACAACTCTTTAAATAATTTCAACTATTACTTTTTTTGATCCATAAAACACTATTCTAGGTGATCATGGAGACAAAAGAAAGTCTGAAACACTTGGATTAACTTTTAAATGTCAACAAACAAAAATGGCAGCGCTCAGTGACAACATTTGAACAAGTTTGACATCAAATTTCTACTTTGTTGATGAAATCTAGAATAAATAAGTTCTCGTACCATCTTACTATGATAATGGATAATAATGTTGGTATGATATTAAACTTAAAATGTATTCGGATAATAAGTTGGATATATTTTTAGTAAAGGACCCTTTTCTTCTTCTTCCAAATAAACTTCATGCCTCAAATTGAGTAATCTCGAAGTTGGTGAGCTATACATGTGTCGTTGAGGACAAACTTGTGCAATTAAAACTTTAAATTTACAGTTAAAATCCCTTCAACAGTCTAAACACTGATCCCCTGCAGTCCGGACTTAAAGCCCTCGATGGTATTGGCTGCTGCTACTGTATCTGAGAGTGAGTTCCACAGTCGTATGGTGCTAGGAAAGAATGAGGCTTGATGTATCAGGATCCTTGAGTGTGGGACCATGAATTTCATACTGTGACCTCTCAGTAAACAAATGTTAGTCTTGACCAAGTACGGTTCAACTGGAATAGCTATTAGCTGATGAACTATTCAATACATCGTAATAACCTTGGCCTTGTGTCGACGTTGTTGTAGTGATTCCCAATGTAATTGGTTGAGCATGGTTGTTACGCTACTCGTCCTACGATAATCCCAAATACATATCTAGCAGCTCTTCTTTGTACTTGTTCTAATTTGTTGATATTACATTGGGTGAAAGGATCCCAGACAGTGGACGAGTACTCTGTAATAGGTCTAACTAGTGACTTGTAGCACATCTCCTTAACCTTTGGTGGACAGTTAAATGTATTTCTTCTTAGAAAACTAAGCGTATTATTTGCTTTACGACAGGTAATGTTTATGTGTTTGTTCCAGGAAAGATCTGAAGATATATTAGCACCAAGGTACTTTGCTGTGTTGACAGTAGATAGAGGTTTTCTATGGATGTTATATGTTGTAATGATAGGAGAGCGCTTCTTGGTGACTCTAATGACCTCATACTTGTCTGGGTTGAATTGCATAAGCCAGCTATTTTCCCATTCTTGGAGTTTATCTAAATCTTCTTGAAGTTTGCATGCATCTGATGTGGATTTGATAACCCGGTATAATAAACAGTCATCGGCGAAGAGGCGTGAAGTGGATGAGACAAAGTCCGGCATATCGTTGATATAAGCAAGGAACAAGAGTGGGCCTAGGACGGTCCCCTGGGGCACGCCGGATGTTACAGGAGTGCAGGAAGAATGCTGCCCTTCAAGGATTACCGACTGGGTTCTGCCTGTTAGAAAGTCTGAGATCCAATCAAGTAGATGCCCCCGTAGCATCGCAACTTTGTCAATAGGCGTTGATGTGGCACTTTATCAAATGCCTTGCTAAAGTCGAGCAATATGGCATCCACTTGGTCACCTGCGTTAAGACTGTTCGTTAGATCCTGTATGGTGATAATAAGTTGGGATTCGCATGACATTGATTTGTGAAATCCATGTTGTGCGTCATTTAGAATTCCATGCTGTTCTAGATGGCTAATAACTGTACTATGTATAATATGTTCAAGCAGTTTGCAACAGATAGATGTAAGAGAAACCGGTCTGTAATTTGATGCTGTATTGTTGTCACCTTTCTTAAACAAAGGGGTAATAAATGCTTCTTTCCAGGCTGATGGAAGTTTACCACAGTTCAACGAGGTCTGAAAGATCAGCACCAATGCATCTAATCCGAGACTTCTCTGACCCTATAGCCTTTTTTTTTTTTTTTTTGCGGCGTAGGGTCAGAGGAACTCCTATAGTAAAAACCCGGGGATTACTGAAAACCACACAGTTGTGTAGTCGTATACTTTCAACGGTGTATGTGGCGTTTGGTCTCATTTTAACGAGAAGTTAGCCGAACAAATCGGTAAATTGATATTTAATTTACCAATCTGCATCGATCACGTGACAGCCAGGTGCTTTGACCCAAATACATATTTACATGAAGAAAATTATTTTTTTAGCTTACTCTGAAAAGGATTGACCGTTACAACGTATTAAAGGTTTTCAAAACAAATGTTACGGTTCAGATAGGTTAATTAATATATTGATAACAGATGTATATGCTTGAAATGTTAATCCAATGAATGTTTACATAGATATATTGATTTAAAGTTCCTCTCCCGCGCGGGAGAGGAAATCCCCGGGTTTTTACTATATGAGTTCCTCTGACCCTAACCAGCAACATGAAATATCAAAAATCGTAAAAGGGGCTGGTTTAGGGACAGAGAAGGCTCGGATTACAATAATATCAGTAATATCCCTGAAATATTGTCTGGGCCAGTAGCCTTGTGGATATTAATGTCTTTCAACAGTTTTAAGATTCCATTTCTGGTAACAGTAATATGTGGTACCTCTTCGTAGGTTTTTTCCCAAGTTGGAATGTTACTAGTGTCCTCAGATGTAAACACAGATGTAAACTGGGAGTTCAATATTTCAGCCTTTACTTTACAGTCACTATGAAGAGAGCCATTAGATTTTAGTGGGGATACACGAGAAGAGTCACATTTTCTGGATTTTATATAGCTATAAAACTTTTCTACCTGAAATGTCACTTAATTTTGGTCTATAAGTATAACAGCTATGGAAGTGCACAAAGGCATAATATTAAACACCCAATTTATTCTTGTTACTCTTATCATTTATATTGTGCAACTGATTTGAGTTAGAATGTATTGAATTCCCAGAAATTTGTGTTGCATTATTTGTAGCAATTACAATGCCAATCCGCTTGACATGAACCTTAATCGCATCAAAAACTGTAAAATAATAAAGTTATAACAACATCAGACAAAACTGATCGAAACGCATTATCATGGAAGAGATCTTAAACAACAATAATACCGTTTAAATATATCACTGACCATACCACCTGTAGACATAATTGTGGAATACAAAACGCTATTTTCGCTGTCTGTTTTGACAGCTCGCAGGAAAAACAACAAATATCAATAAGTAAGAAAAGATCTGATTGGTCTAAATTGTTTTATTTGACTAATGGCATTTGACGTTGTATAAATTTAGGTTGAGTGAAAAGTCCGGTATCCGGACCTGGGATTATCTTTCTGACCGAAAGATCCGCACTCAACCCTATATATTATATACGAGAGAAAGTTGATGCAAGGCATCAATGTCGCCGGGAAAATGTTTAGCCACATAATTATTGCGAAATGCGACTAAGAAAGAAGAAATATTGAATATTGTTTATTCAATTGTTTTTACCACGGACAAGTATATAAACCACGGACATATATATATATATGGTATATATGTCCATGTTGATGTTGTTCAAAACGGATGTGACATATATTTGAATAATTTTTTTTGTCTTTGAAGATGGCAATAAACCGAAATTTCGAAAAATACGATTAAATATTCTTCTTAGATAGAACTTCTCTTCCTGATATAATGGCAAACCGTTAAACTTGACTACCAATGACCATGCGAGGGGCTAGGTTAAACGAGATAGATTGCCAAGCCTCCCAAGTTACTGGTCATCTCATACCCTCGCCTGGGTCAAGTCATACCCTCGCCTGGGTCAAGTCGTCCCCTCGCCTGGGTCAAGTCGTCCCCTCGCCTGGGTCAAGTCATACCCTCGCCTGGGTCAAGTCATACCCTCGCCTGGGTCAAGTCGTCCCCTCGCCTGGGTCAAGTCGTCCCCTCGCCTGGGTCAAGTCGTCCCCTCGACTGGGTCAAGTCGTCCCCTCGCCTGGGTCAAGTCGTCCCCTCGCCTGGGTCAAGTCGTCCCCTCGCCTGGGTCAAGTCGTCCCCTCGCCTGGGTCAAGTCGTACCCTCGCCTGGGTCAAGTCGTCCCCTCGCCTGGGTCAAGTCGTCCCCTCGCCTGGGTCAAGTCGTCCCCTCGCCTGGGTCAAGTCATACCCTCGCCTGGGTCAAGTCGTACCCTCACCTGGGTCAAGTCGTCCCCTCGCCTGGGTCAAGTCGTCCCCTCGCCTGGGTCAAGTCGTCCCCTCGCCTGGGTCAAGTCGTCCCCTCGCCTGGGTCAAGTCGTCCCCTCGCCTGGGTCAAGTCCTACCCTCGCCTGGGTCAAGTCGTCACCTCGCCTGGGTCAAGTCGTACCCTCGCCTGGGTCAAGTCATACCCTCGCCTGGGTCAAGTCATACCCTCGCCTGGGTCAAGTCATACCCTTGCCTGGGTCAAGTCATACCCTCGCCTGGGTCAAGTCATCCCCTCGCCTGGGTCAAGTCGTACCCTCACCTGGGTCAAGTCGTCCCCTCGCCTGGGTCAAGTTGTCCCCTCGCCTGGGTCAAGTCGTCCCCTCGCCTGGGTCAAGTCGTCCCCTCGCCTGGGTCAAGTCGTCCCCTCGCCTGGGTCAAGTCCTACCCTCGCCTGGGTCAAGTCGTCACCTCGCCTGGGTCAAGTCGTACCCTCGCCTGGGTCAAGTCATACCCTCGCCTGGGTCAAGTCATACCCTCGCCTGGGTCAAGTCATACCCTCGCCTGGGTCAAGTCATCCCCTCGCCTGGGTCAAGTCGTCCACTCGCCTGGGTCAAGTCGTCCCCTCGCAATGGTCAAATTAGTGATGACTCTCTCCAAATGCAGATCGTTTGACCACGGAAATAAAATCAAGAGTATGTACGGATAATGATACAAAAGTAGAAAGACAAGGAATAGTGGATGTGCCAAAATTAGGAGATTGGGTATAAATTAAGTTTGCCCTGGGAAAAGGCAACACTAAACCGATTGAGAACTTAAAAAGTGGGGATATACGTACCTCTAGCGGATCTAAAGGGGGGCACATTGCGCGCACCCACTAAATTCACCAATCTTACATATATGTCTGAGTATAAATACGAAAGTATACAGAGATCTTCAATAATAAATTTTCAAAGAAGCGATTCTGATTTATTGTAGCATTATATTATATCATGATAAAGTCTTTCTGAATTGGTTTTAAGACCAAATCCTGGATCCGCCCCTGCGTACGACACCATGCGCATGCGCATAGCTTGCTACGCAAAATACGCGGTTGCGTACATATATAGTTATCAAAAATAGAACAAAATAAAAACTCTAAGAATGCAATAATGTTAAGCATTTGTTTGCACGTTGGGAGATACAGGAATGTATCATACTTCAAAAGTGACTCGTGAAAATGCCACACTGCACCACAAACGTTTTAGGAAGAGAATTTTTTGGTGGGGGAGCATGCCCCTAAACCAGCGTACACATCCCACCAGTCTTTGCTATGCCCCTGATGCACTAAACCAGGGACTGGAATTCTAACCGTTACTTAACACTCAGATCTTGCCGTTTAGTTGTCAAAAATTACCCTGTTTGTCTAGTCGATCCGAGTTTGGAGACTTGAGTGTCTCTTGTATGCTATTGAGTATTCTTTGTATCCATTTTCTTTGAGATTTGAGGAAAACGTTATTATAACCATATACATGTACAATGTATCAAAGATATATTATGCTCATTTTTTGTTCATTTTTTTACCGAAACAAACATGAAAAATATATTTCCTATAGTTAAAACATCACTAAACATGCATTAACAAAGAATGAACCCATACTGAATTGATCCGTATTTGGAGAAAATAAATGTTTTTACATTATACAATATATTTTTTAACAATCAGGCTATTTAACAAGTTTTGTACGTAAGTAATACGTTAAAAAAAGATATTTTCAATCGGTTATACATTGCAATGGTTCTTATTAAAGATGTTTAAGCCAATTCAACAACACTACTGGATGAAGCTAATTCAAACATCTTATGTTCAGATGAGCCAGATACATCTTTAAACAATCAGCGTTTTAACTAATAATTTACACTGGACATAAGATTCACACCTATTCCCAACTTTCATAGCGCCTCGCTTAACCACCGTTGATAACGTGGGTAATGGGGAAAATACACTGTGGGAGCTCTGCGTTCGAATATCTCAACAACGGATTGAGATATAAAAATTGTGCAAACGGTTTTGAAAAAAATAGTTTTTCGACAATACGTATTCCGTTTTTCAGAAAGATTGTGAAAGAACATTTTGGTCTTTTTAACTTTGAAGACATGGACCAAGGCTATATAAATAAAGAAGGGAAAAAACGAGGTGGTCGCGTTCAAAACTAAATATCTCTGTACATACAGGGAAATCTAAATTTGTACAAACGTCTTTAAAATCTTTATCCCCTATGCTATACAAATATGTAAATTTAATAAAAAATTAGTAATTTAATTTTGGTCCCTTTTAATCTGATGATTTTCATTTTCTTCTTCCTATTTCATATCGTAACAGCATGTGTATTGTAAGCCACCTCAAGACCGAATACTTATTAACCAGATACATCGAGAACATGTTCAACAATGGAACTGGGATAAAATGATCTCCCCTGAAAATGCCGTATCGGCCGATATCGATTTCTGATTTTATTGTGGTTTTTTTTCCAATAGAAACAAAGAAGGGAACAAACTTTGAACAGCTATCATTTTCAATAAATTAAACATAAAACAGTTATTAACCCTCTAAAGCATTGGTCATTCTTTCCTTTTTATAAAGATATAAAAATATTAATTTAAAATGAAAAATTAATGCTTCTAGCGCGATTTGAATGACATCACCATTCTGCATACAAATCGCAACAGTTACCTACATAGAAACGGTTTAAAATGAAAAATAAAATGGTAGCATAAACTACATCAAACAACTAGCTTGTAGAGATGAGATTGTTAATGAACAGGTCTTAACTTGCCTGTTCTATGTTTCATATAATGCAATAACAATAATATCTAATCGTGTAAACTGACGACAGACATAACAGACAATCGGTAATAAGTGACAACCGAAAATGGGGGTATATGAGCAACAGCGGACACGCCTACGGGTTTAGTTCGTATAAGGGAGCTCAGAAGATCTAGTTGCGGGAAAACAGTCTTTCGGACGAGACTTTAAAAACCGAGGTCCCGTGTATGATGCTTTACATCGAGCACGTAAAAGAACCAGGAGTGCTTCTGGAACTGGTCCATCTCCTGTATCATGCACTGTCCTCCAAAAATCTAATATGACTAACATTCTTCCGGAGGTGTCGCCCATATAGTCGGAAACCGGTGGCGACGATAAATAAACGCAAATACAAAAATGCGGGAAGTCGCGAAAACATATTTATAAGTAGGGTAGTCACAGTTGCGTCGTTCTAAGCAGGTAACTCGTAGTGTAGTTTAATATTTAATGCATAGACTCAATTTTGAGACTTGTTCTACCTGATGAGGGTTTGAATGTACGACTGACGTCAGCCATAGCTGTGTCACTGAATACTGGCGTTATATGTGGAGTTGAGTGGAGTTGAGTTTGTTTACCCTCGCCACCGGGATAACCCATATGGGCGAGCATTCACTATTTTGATATACAATCATATTCTATACACTACATTTAATAATTCTGTTTTTAAAATAAAGACTATAGTGAATATCGCATAATAAAATGTGTATTTCTTTTTATAATAACTATTCTTTTTTTTAAATTTATATTAATTTAAGACTAGTTTTCTATTTTTAACAAATATACAATATTTATAGTATTGTCTAGCAGTTTTCTATATTATGATAATACATTTATAATTTTCAAACATCGTCGTATTAAAATTAAATAAACTTCAAATGTTGCGGCCCAGCCGCTTTAATGATATAAAAGACAACGTTTAACAGTTTAGATCCTCACTCTGCAGTGATAACACAACAATAAATTCATGGTTAAAAACAAGAATGAACTAACTTTATATATCACTATGTATTCGTGGCAAAATAAACGGCAGACTTTCTAGGGGCCAAAAAAAATAAGTATTTAAAACAAAAATGCCATATTTACATAAAATATTCAACTGACAGAGAGAGGATATTTAAGAAAGAAGTTTTGTGTATACAAATAAATAGAATAGAATCTAGATGGGTTGGTTCGGCGATGCTAGATTGGAACCAGGGTAGCGGATATGCTCCGTCCCAGCACTGATTACTTTATGATTATTATTTCTGGATGTATAGGAGGGTCAACACCCCACATCCAGACAGACGGATGGGCAAAAATTACCCAATTCAAGATGCGGGGCGAGGCCCTCCATGTTTGAAGTTGAGATTTTTCCTATCGGTTTTACATGGGCAGGTTGTTAATGGGATTTTTAAAGTGGATTGTGACTTAGTGGTCAATGAATTGATCCATCACTTAGATTCCGCCGGTCAATTTATATAAATAACAAATATTGGGCTGATTTGGTGATGTGGGCCCGTGGGCGGCCAATGCGCTGGATCTGGTCTAAGATTAACTTGTGATCGCGGCCGCCCCAGGCCAACAGACCAGGTGAAGCCCCGGCCGCCCCAGGCCAACATACCAGGTGATGATAGCAGTTGATGAGATTTGCAGGGACTAAGAGACATAATCCATTTTAGACTCTAGATAAATTTGGCCAGGGTGCTCTCCCTTCTCAGCTCGGCCCATGTGCTCAAAGTATATACTAGGATATATATAAATTTTCACTTTTGGCTGGACAGTTTACATAAACTGCCAGATTAAAATAATACAATGACAGACAGGTGACTGTCCTAAGACATATTTGGTTAAAAATGTAATCCCTAATAATCCCACCTAATTTGCGAATCTCGCATCGATAACTATCGGCTTATCTGATGATGAAGATTCTTCGGTATGTTGTCTATTGTCACTATCAAACCCACACTCCGGGACAACATATTAATAAGTGCATTATCTTCGAGCACCTCACGATCTTTTCGTCGTGGACTTTCATTGTGTCTCCACCAGACAGGTCTTCATGCTTGGTCATGAACGTACAAAAAAGCAAGACCTAAATAAGGTACATCAGTTCATAAAACCAGAGAACTAACGCACGTGTCCATGTTAGATAAAGTGTTCGTGACATCAAGTTGAACTTCATTTTTAAAATAGAATTTTATTTTCACGTCTGTTGTAAACTGCTACACTGCAAGAAATAAACAACGCTTTGACTTTTACTGCTTCTTCCGTCCTGTATGATATACAGCGTCACATCCCCAGACAGAAACCCTGTATCACAACAACCTCCCGTCTTACAAAATCAGAATTTGCATCGCCAGAATTCTGAAAATCCGGAAACGTTGCACTGCATTATATAAATATACTTAATATAGCTCAAAAAGCATACTTGTGTATTGTGGTGTGTTCGTGTTGTATTGTGGTGTGTTTGTGTTGTATCATGGCATGTTTGTGTTGTAACGTGGTGAGTTTGTGTTGTATCGTGGTGTGTTTGTGGTGTATCGTGGTGTGTTTGTGTTGTATCGTGGGGCGTGTTTGTGTTGTATTGTGGTGTGTTTGTGTTGTATCGTGTTGTGTTTGTGCTGTATCGTGGTGCGTTTGCGTTGTATTGTGGTGTGTTTGTGTTGTATCGTGGTGTGTTTGTGTTGTATCGTGGGGCGTGTTTGTGTTGTATTGTGGTGTGTTTGTGTTGTATCGTGGTGTGTTTGTGGTGTATCGTGGTGTGTTTGTGTTGTATTGTGGTGTGTTTGTGTTGTATCGTGGTGCGTTTGCGTTGTATTGTGGTGAGTTTGTGGTGTATCGTGGTGTGTTTGTGTTGTATCGTGGTGTGTTTGTGTTGTATCATGGCATGTTTGTGTTGTATTATGGTGTGTTTGTGTTGTATCGTGGTGTGTTTGTGTTGTATTGTGGTGTGTTTGTGTTGTATTGTGGTGAGTTTGTGTTGTATCGTGGTGTGTTTGTGTTGTATCGTGGTGTGTTTGTGTTGTATCGTGGTGAGTTTGTGTTGTATCGTGGTGTGTTTGTGTTGTATCGTGGTGTGTTTGTGTTGTATCGTGGCGTGTTTGTGTTGTATCGTGGTGTGTTTGTGTTGTATCGTGGTGAGTTTGTGTTGTATCGTGGTTTGTTTGTGTTGCATCGTGGTGTGTTTGTGTTGTATCGAGGTGTGTTTGTGTTGTATCATGGCATGTTTGTGTTGTATTGTGGTGTGTTTGTGTTGTATTGTGGTGTGTTTGTGTTGTATTGTGGCGTGTTTGTGTTGTATCATGGCATGTTTGTGTTGTATCGTGGTGTGTTTGTGTTGTATCGTGGTGTGTTTGTGTTGTATCGTGGTGTGTTTGTGTTGTATCATGGCATGTTTGTGTTGTATCGTGGTGTGTTTGTGTTGTATTGTGGTGTGTTTGTGTTGTATTGTGGTGTGTTTGTGTTGTATCATGGCATGTTTGTGTTGTAACGTGGTGAGTTTGTGTTGTATCGTGATGTGTTTGTGCTGTATCGTGGCGTGTTTGTGTTGTATCGTGGCGTGTTTGTGTTGTATCGTGGCGTGTTTGTGTTGTATTGTGGTGTGTTTGTGTTGTATCGTGGTGTGTTTGTGTTGTATCATGGTGTGTTTGTGTTGCATCGTGGTGTGTTTGTGTTGTTTCGTGGTGTGTTTGTGTTGTAACGTGATGTGTTTGTGCTGTATCGTGGTGTGTTTGTGTTGTATCGTGGTGTGTATGTGTTGTATCGCAGTGTTTGTGCTGTATCGTGGTATGTTTGTGTTACATCGTGGTGTGTTTGTGTTGTTTCGTGGTGTGTTTGTGTTGTATCGTGATGTGTTTGTGCTGTATCGTGGTTTGTTTGTGGTGTATCGTGGTGTGTTTGTGTTGTATCGCGGTGTGTTTGTGCTGTTTCGTGGTGTGTTTGTGTTGTATCGTGGTGTGTTTGTGGTGTATCGTGGTGTGTCTGTGTTTTGTTGTGGTGTGTTTGTGGTGTATCTTAGCATGTTTGTGTTGTATCACGGTGTGTTTGTGGTGTATAATGGTGTGTTTGTGGTCTATCGTGGTTTGTTCGTGGTGTATCGTGATGTGTTTGTGGTATATCGTGTTGTGTTTGTGGTGTATTGAGATGTGTTTGTGGTGTATCGTGGTGTGTTTGTGGTGTATCGTGGTGTGTTTGTGGTGTTATGTGATGTGTTTGTGGTGTATCGTCGAGTGTTTGTGGTGTATCGTGGTGTGTTTGTGGTGTATCGAGGTGTGTTTGTGGTGTATCGTGGTGTGTTTGTTGTGTATCGTGGTGTGGTTTTGGTGTATCATGTTGTGTTTGTGTTGTATTGTGATGTGTTTGTGGTGTATCGTAGCATTTTTGTGTTGTATCATGGTGTGTTTGTGTTGTATCACGGTGTGTTTGTGTTGTATCGTGGTGTGTTTGTTGTGTATCGTGGTGTGGTTGTGGTGTATCGTGGTGTGTTTGTTGTGTATCGTGGTGTGGTTGTGGTGTATCATGTTGTGTTTGTGTTGTATTGTGATGTGTTTGTGGTGTATCGTAGCATTTTTGTGTTGTATCATGGTGTGTTTGTGTTGTATCACGATGTGTTTGTGTTGTATCTTGTGTGTTTGTGGTGTATCGTGGTGTGATTGTGGTGTATCGTGTTGTGTTTGTGTTGTATCACGGTGTGTTTGTGTTGTATCGTTGTGTGTTTGTGGTGTATCGTGGTGTGTTTGTGTTGTATTGTGATGTGTTTATTGTGTATCATGGTGTGTTTGTGTTGTATCACGGTGTGTTTGTGTTGTATCGTTGTGTGATTGTGGTGTATCGTGGTGTGTTTGTGTTGTATCATGGTGTGTTTGTGTTGTATCATGGTGTGTTTGTGGTGCATCGTGGTGTATCATGGTGTGTTTGTGGTGTACCGTGGTGTGTTTGTGTTGTATCGTGGAGTGTTTGTGTTGCATCGTGGTGTGTTTGTGTTGCATCGTGATGAGTTTGCGTTGTATTGTGATGAGTTTGCGTTGTATTGTTGCGTGTTGTGGTGTATGATACACGAAGCATGTTTGTGGTTTGGTGCATTGTGGTGTTTTTAAGACATGTTTGTGTACTATTTTTTGCGCATGAGCAATCAAATGACCACGCACTGTATGGTACTAGAAGAGAGATTTTCGCTGATATAAATATACTGTAAATTGTACTTTAATTGACAATAATTTATATCCAATATAAACCTGAACTCCACGTACACATTTCTTTTTGATTCAGTATAGTTCATTATCTCTTAGAGGCTAAATGCTGCCATGTATTCCTTCGTTTCAGGCAAGATGAAGTGGTGTGGTAAGTAGAAAATATTAAGTTTACCTATTGTCAGTACCAGACTTACAGTACTAATATTTCTGCTGTCAGAAGCAGTTTGCATCACAATGAAAGTTTTGTTGTCAGTAAACGTATATGTAAATAATTCTCAATTATTATTAAACAGAGAAGTGGCAGTAATACAACGTATATTTAGTTGCTAGTAACTGTAGTAGAACGAAGTGCTGTGTAATCAGAATGCTCTATCATGTGATGTCATTCTCGGCAATAGCTATACATGTAATACTCAATAACGAAAGTGCTTGCAACAGTAACAAAAACTCGGTTTCATTTGAAATCGATAATTTTATTGCCAGCAAAGTGGTAGTTATATTTTATAATGCTATTGCTAGCAATGGTGACAATAGTACTATACAATAATATTGCTAACAACAGTAGCGGTATCATTCTACAATGTTTTTGCTTGTAACAGTAGCAGCAATACTCTATAATGTTATTTTAAGCAATAGAAGTATTAATAGTTTATCTATTTAGCAGCAGTAGCGGTAATACTCCATAATGTAATTGCAAGCAAATGTAGCAGCAATACTCTATAATGTTATTGCAAGCAAATGTAGCAGCAATACTCTATAATGTTATTGCAAACAAATTTAGCAGCAATACTCTAATATATTATTGCAAGCAAATGTAGCAGCAATACTCAACAATGTTATTGCAAGCAAATTTAGCAGCAATACTCTATAATGTTATTGCAAACAAATTTAGCAGCAATACTCTAATATATTATTGCAAGCAAATGTAGCAGCAATACTCAACAATGTTATTGCAAGCAAATTTAGCAGCAATACTCCATAATGTTATTGCAAGCAAATGTAGCAGCAATACTCTAAAATATTATTGCAAGAAAATGTAGCAGCAATACTCTATAATGTTATTGCAAGCAAATGTAGCAGCAATACTCTAATATATTATTGCAAGCAATTGTAGCAGCAATACTCTACAATGTTATTGCAAGCAAATTTAGCAGCAATACTCCATAATGTTATTGCAAGCAAATGTAGCAGCAATACTCTAATATATTATTGCAAGCAAAGGTAGCAGCAATACTCTATAATGTTATTGCAAGCAAATGTAGCAGCAATACTCTAATATATTATTGCAAGCAAATGTAGCAGCAATACTCTAAAATGTTATTGCAAGCAAATTTAGCAGCAATACTCTATAATGTTATTGCAAGCAAATGTAGCAGCAATACTCTAATATATTATTGCAAGCAAATGAAGCAGTAATACTCTACAATGTTACTGCAAGCAAATGTAGCAGTAATACTCTATAATGTTATTGCAAGCAAATGTAGCAGTAATACTCTATAATGTTATCGCCAGCAAATGTAGCAGTAATACTCTATAATGTTATTGCCAGCAAATGTAGCAGTAATACTCTATAATGTTATTGCAAGCACATGTAGCAGTAATACTCTATAATGTTATTGCAAGCAAATGTAGCAGTAATACTCTATAATGTTATTGCAAGCAAATGTAGCAGTAATACTCTATAATGTTATTGCCAGCAAATGTAGCAGTAATACTCTAATATATTATTGCAAGCAAATGTAGCAGTAATACTCTACAATGTTATTGCAAGCAAATGTAGCAGTAATACTCTATAATGTTATTGCAAGCAAATGTAGCAGTAATACTCTATAATGTTATTGCAAGCAAATGTAGCAGCAATACTCTATAATGTTATTGCAAGCAAATGTAGCAGTAATACTCTAATATATTATTGCAAGCAAATGTAGCAGTAATACTCTACAATGTTATTGCAAGCAAATGTAGCAGCAATACTCTATAATGTTATTGCCAGCAAATGTAGCAGTAATACTCTAATATATTATTGCAAGCAAATGTAGCAGTAATACTCTATAATGTTATTGCAAGCAAATGTAGCAGCAATACTCTAATATATTATTGCAAGCAAATGTAGCAGTAATACTCTATAATGTTATTGCCAGCACATGTAGCAGTAATACTATATAATGTTATTGCAGGTAAATGTAGCAGCAATACTCTAATATATTATTGCAAGCAAATGTAGCAGCAATACTCTATAATGTTATCGCAAGCAAATGTAGCAGCAATACTCTAATATATTATTGCAAGTAAATGTAGCAGTAATACTCTATAATGTCATTGCTAGCAGCAGTAGCAGTAATACTCTATAATGTCATTGTAGCAGCAGCAGCAGTAGCAGTAATACTATATAATGTCATTGCTAGCAGCAGTAGCAGTAATACTATATAATGTCATTGCTAGCAGCAGTAGCAGTAATACTATATAATGTTATTGTAGCAGCAGTAGCAGTAATACTCTATAATGTCATTGCTAGCAGCAGTAGCAGTAATACTCTATAATGTCATTGTAGCAGCAGTAGCAGTAATACTATATAATGTCATTGCTAGCAGCAGTAGCAGTAATACTATATAATGTCATTGCTAGCAGCAGTAGCAGTAATACTATATAATGTCATTGCTAGCAGCAGTAGCAGTAATACTATATAATGTTATTGCTAGCAGCAGTAGCAGTAATACTATATAATGTCATTGTAGCAGCAGTAGCAGTAATACTATATAATGTCATTGTAGCAGCAGTAGCAGTAATACTCTATAATGTCATTGCTAGCAGCAGTAGCAGTAATACTATATAATGTCATTGCTAGCAGCAGTAGCAGTAATACTATATAATGTTATTGCTAGCAGCAGTAGCAGTAATACTATATAATGTCATTGTAGCAGCAGTAGCAGTAATACTATATAATGTCATTGTAGCAGCAGTAGCAGTAATACTCTATAATGTCATTGCTAGCAGCAGTAGCAGTAATACTATATAATGTCATTGCTAGCAGCAGTAGCAGTAATACTATATAATGTCATTGTAGCAGCAGTAGCAGTAATACTATATAATGTCATTGCTAGCAGCAGTAGCAGTAATACCCTATAATGTCATTGCTAGCAGCAGTAGCAGTAATACTATATAATGTCATTGTAGCAGCAGTAGCAGTAATACTATATAATGTCATTGTAGCAGCAGTAGCAGTAATACTATATAATGTCATTGCTAGCAGCAGTAGCAGTTATACCCTATACTGTCATTGTAGCAGCAGTAGCAGTAATACTATATAATGTCATTGCTAGCAGCAGTTGCAGTAATACTATATAATGTCATTGTAGCAGCAGTAGCAGTAATACTATATAATGTCATTGTAGCAGCAGTAGCAGTAATACCCTATAATGTCATTGCTAGCAGCAGTAGCACTAATACTCTATAATGTCATTGTAGCAGCAGTAGCAGTAATACTCTATAATGTCATTGTAGCAGCAGTAGCAGTAATACTATATAATGTCATTGTAGCAGCAGTAGCAGTAATACTATATAATGTCATTGTAGCAGCAGTAGCAGTAATACTATATAATGTCATTGTAGCAGCAGTAGCAGTAATACTATATAATGTCATTGCTAGCAGCAGTTGCAGTAATACCCTATAATGTCATTGTAGCAGCAGTAGCAGTAATACTCTATAATGTCATTGCTAGCAGCAGTAGCAGTAATACTATATAATGTCATTGCTAGCAGCAGTAGCAGTTATATCCTATAATGTCATTGTAGCAACAGTAGCAGTAGTACTATATAATGTCATTGGTGCAGCAGTAGCAGTAATACTCTATAATGTCATTGTAGCAACAGTAGCAGTAATACTCTATAATGTCATTGTAGCAACAGTAGCAGTAATACTCTATAATGTCATTGTTGCAGCAGTAGCAGTAATACTATATAATGTCATTGTAGCAGCAGTAGCAGTAATACTATATAATGTCATTGCTAGCAGCAGTAGCAGTTATACCCTATAATGTCATTGTAGCAACAGTAGCAGTAATACTATATAATGTCATTGTAGCAACAGTTGCAGTAATACTATATAATGTCATTGTAGCAACAGTAGCAGTTATACCCTATAATGTCATTGTAGCAACAGTAGCAGTAATACTATATAATGTCATTGCTAGCAGCAGTTGCAGTAATACTCTATAATGTCATTGTAGCAGCAGTAGCAGTAATACTCTATAATGTCATTGCTAGCAGCAGTAGCAGCAATACTATATAATGTCATTGCTAGCAGCAGTAGCAGTAATACTATATAATGTCATTGCTAGCAGCAGTAGCAGTAATACTCTATAATGTCATTGCTAGCAGCAGTAGCAGTAATACTATATAATGTCATTGCTAGCAGCAGTAGCAGTAATACCCTATAATGTCATTGCTAGCAGCAGTAGCAGTTATACTCTATAATGTTATTGCTAGCAGCAGTAGCAGTAATACTATATAATGTCATTGTAGCAGCAGTAGCAGTAATACTATATAATGTCATTGCTAGCAGCAGTAGCAGCAATACTCTATAATGTTATTGCTAGCAGCAGTAGCAGTAATACTATATAATGTCATTGTAGCAGCAGTAGCAGTAATACTCTATAATGTCATTGTAGCAGCAGTAGCAGTAATATACTATAATGTCATTGCTAGCAGCAGTAGCAGCAATACTATATAATGTCATTGCTAGCAGCAGTAGCAGTAATACTATATAATGTCATTGCTAGCAGCAGTAGCAGTAATACTATATAATGTCATTGTAGCAGCAGTAGCAGTAATACTATATAATGTCATTGCTAGCAGCAGTAGCAGTTATACCCTATACTGTCATTGTAGCAGCAGTAGCAGTAATACTATATAATGTCATTGCTAGCAGCAGTTGCAGTAATACTATATAATGTCATTGTAGCAGCAGTAGCAGTAATACTATATAATGTCATTGTAGCAGCAGTAGCAGTAATACTATATAATGTCATTGTAGCAGCAGTAGCAGTAATACTATATAATGTCATTGTAGCAGCAGTAGCAGTAATACTATATAATGTCATTGCTAGCAGCAGTAGCAGTAATACTATATAATGTCATTGTAGCAGCAGTAGCAGCAATACTCTATAATGTCATTGTTGCAGCAGTAGCAGTAATACCCTATAATGTCATTGTAGCAGCAGTAGCAGTAATACCCTATAATGTCATTGTAGCAGCAGTAGCTGTAATACCCTATAATGTCATTGCTAGCAGCAGTAGCACTAATACTCTATAATGTCATTGTAGCAGCAGTAGCAGTAATACTCTATAATGTCATTGTAGCAGCAGTAGCAGTAATACTATATAATGTCATTGTAGCAGCAGTAGCAGTAATACTATATAATGTCATTGTAGCAGCAGTAGCAGTAATACTATATAATGTCATTGCTAGCAGCAGTTGCAGTAATACCCTATAATGTCATTGTAGCAGCAGTAGCAGTAATACTATATAATGTCATTGCTAGCAGCAGTAGCAGTAATACTATATAATGTCATTGTAGCAGCAGTAACCGTAATACTATATAATGTCATTGCTAGCAGCAGTTGCAGTAATACCCTATAATGTCATTGCTAGCAGCAGTAGCAGTAATACTATATAATGTCATTGTAGCAGCAGTAACCGTAATACTATATAATGTCATTGCTAGCAGCAGTTGCAGTAATACCCTATAATGTCATTGTAGCAGCAGTAGCAGTAATACTATATAATGTCATTGCTAGCAGCAGTAGCAGTAATACTATATAATGTCATTGCTAGCAGCAGTAGCAGTAATACTATATAATGTCATTGTAGCAGCAGTAGCAGTAATACTATATAATGTCATTGCTAGCAGCAGTAGCAGTAATACTATATAATGTCATTGCTAGCAGCAGTAGCAGTTATACCCTATAATGTCATTGTAGCAACAGTAGCAGTAGTACTATATAATGTCATTGGTGCAGCAGTAGCAGTAATACTCTATAATGTCATTGTAGCAACAGTAGCAGTAATACTCTATAATGTCATTGTAGCAACAGTAGCAGTAATACTCTATAATGTCATTGTTGCAGCAGTAGCAGTAATACTATATAATGCCATTGTAGCAGCAGTAGCAGTAATACTATATAATGTCATTGCTAGCAGCAGTAGCAGTTATACCCTATAATGTCATTGTAGCAGCAGTAGCAGTAATACTATATAATGTCATTGTAGCAGCAGTAGCAGTTATACTCTATAATGTTATTGCTAGCAGCAGTAGCAGTAATACTATATAATGTCATTGTAGCAGCAGTAGCAGTAATACTATATAATGTCATTGCTAGCAGCAGTAGCAGTAATACCCTATAATGTCATTGTAGCAACAGTAGCAGTAGTACTATATAGTGTCATTGTAGCAGCAGTAGCAGTTATACTATATAATGTCATTGCTAGCAGCAGTAGCAGTTATACCCTATAATGTCATTGTAGCAGCAGTAGCAGTAATACTATATAATGTCATTGCTAGCAGCAGTAGCAGTAGTACTATATAATGTCATTGTAGCAGCAGTAGCAGTAGTACTATATAATGTCATTGTAGCAGCAGTAGCAGTAATACTATATAATGTCATTGCTAGCAGCAGTAGCAGTTATACCCTATAATGTCATTGTAGCAGCAGTAGCAGTAATACTATATAATGTCATTGCTAGCAGCAGTAGCAGTTATACCCTATAATGTCATTGTAGCAACAGTAGCAGTAGTACTATATAGTGTCATTGTAGCAGCAGTAGCAGTAATACTCTATAATGTCATTGTTGCAGCAGTAGCAGTAATACTATATAATGTCATTGTAGCAGCAGTAGCAGTAATACTCTATAATGTCATTGCTAGCAGCAGTAGCAGCAATACTATATAATGTCATTGTAGCAACAGTAGCAGTAGTACTATATAGTGTCATTGTAGCAGCAGTAGCAGTAATACTCTATAATGTCATTGTTGCAGCAGTAGCAGTAATACTATATAATGTCATTGTAGCAGCAGTAGCAGTAATACTATATAATGTCATTGCTAGCAGCAGTAGCAGTAATACTATATAATGTCATTGTAGCAGCAGTAGCAATAATACTATATAATGTCATTGTAGCAGCAGTAGCAGTAATACCCTATAATGTCATTGCTAGCAGCAGTAGCAGTAATACCCTATAATGTCATTGTAGCAGCAGTAGCAGTAATACTCTATAATGTCATTGTAGCAGCAGTAGCAGTTATACTCTATAATGTCATTGTAGCAGCAGTAGCATAATACTATATAATGTCATTGTAGCAGCAGTAGCAGTAATACTATATAATGTCATTGCTAGCAGCAGTAGCAGTAGTACTCTATAATGTCATTGTAGCAGCAGTAGCAGTAATACTCTATAATGTCATTGTAGCAGCAGTAGCAGTAATACTATATAATGTCATTGTAGCAGCAGTAGCAGTAATACTATATAATGTCATTGTAGCAGCAGTAGCAGTAATACTATATAATGTCATTGTAGCAGCAGTAGCAGTAATACTATATAATGTCATTGTAGCAGCAGTAGCAGCAATACTCTATAATGTCATTGTTGCAGCAGTAGCAGTAATACCCTATAATGTCATTGTAGCAGCAGTAGCAGTAATACCCTATAATGTCATTGTAGCAGCAGTAGCAGTAATACTCTATAATGTCATTGTAGCAGCAGTAGCAGTTATACTCTATAATGTCATTGTAGCAGCAGTAGCAGTAATACTATATGATGTCATTGTAGCAGCAGTAGCAGTAATACTATATAATGTCATTGCTAGCAGCAGTAGCAGTAGTACTCTATAATGTCATTGTAGCAGCAGTAGCAGTACTACTCTATAATGTCATTGTAGCAGCAGTAGCAGTTATACTCTATAATGTCATTGTAGCAGCAGTAGCAGTAATACTCTATAATGTCATTGTAGCAGCAGTAGCAGTAATACTATATAATGTCATTGTAGCAGCAGTAGCAGTAATACTCTATAATGTCATTGTAGCAGCAGTAGCAGTAATACTCTATAATGTCATTGTAGCAGCAGTAGCAGTAATACTCTATAATGTCATTGTAGCAGCAGTAGCAGTAAAACTCTATAATGTCATTGTAACAGCAGTAGCAGTAATACTATATAATGTCATTGTAGCAGCAGTAGCAGTAATACTATATAATGTCATTGTAGCAGCAGTAGCAGTAATACTATATAATGTCATTGTAGCAGCAGTAGCAGCAATACTATATAATGTCATTGTAGCAGCAGTAGCAGTAATACTATATAATGTCATTGTAGCAGCAGTAGCAGTAATACTGTATAATGTCATTGCTAGCAGCAGTAGCAGTAGTACTATATAATGTCATTGTAGCAGCAGTAGCCGTAATACTCTATAATGTCATTGTAGCAGCAGTAGCAGTAATACTATATGATGTCATTGTAGCAGCAGTAGCCGTAATACTCTATAATGTCATTGTAGCAGCAGTAGCAGTAATACTATATAATGTCATTGTAGCAGCAGTAGCAGTTATACTCTATAATGTCATTGTAGCAGCAGTAGCAGTAATACTATATAATGTCATTGTAGCAGCAGTAGCAGTAATACTATATGATGTCATTGTAGCAGCAGTAGCCGTAATACTATATAATGTCATTGTAGCAGCAATAGCAGTTATACTCTATAATGTCATTGTAGCAGCAGTAGCAGTAATACTATATAATGTCATTGTAGCAGCAGTAGCAGTAATACTATATAATGTCATTGTAGCAGCAGTAGCAGTAATACTCTATAATGTCATTGTAGCAGCAGTAGCAGTAATACTATATAATGTCATTGCTAGCAGCAGTAGCACTAATACTCTATAATGTCATTGTAGCAGCAGTAGCAGTTATACTCTATAATGTCATTGTAGCAGCAGTAGCAGTTATACTCTATAATGTCATTGTAGCAGCAGTAGCAGTTATACTCTATAATGTCATTTTAGCAGCAGTAGCAGTAATACTATATAATGTCATTGTAGCAGCAGTAGCAGTAATACTATATAATGTCATTGTAGCAGCAGTAGCAGTAATACTATATAATGTCATTGCTAGCAGCAGTAGCAGTAATACTATATGATGTCATTGTAGCAGCAGTAGCAGCAATACTCTATAATGTCATTGTAGCAGCAGTAGCAGCAATACCCTATAATGTCATTGTAGCAGCAGTAGCAGTAATACCCTATAATGTCATTGTAGCAGCAGTAGCAATGTTTGGACAATCCAACTTTTGGTTGAGATATTTTATCCTGAATGTTACCGTGCCCGGGGGCTTAGTGGCGGTCGTTCACCTCTGTTGTAGAAGGTCTTGGTCGGCATTAAAAGTACCAACGGCTGCATCGAGTATTCTCGACATTACTAGGGTCATGTAGGACTGATTGGTCCGGTGTTAGCTTCTTGTTACTTTGTGTGGTATCATGCCACTAATGTTACTAGTGGTATCACACTATGACAGCACAACATTTGTTTCAAATATTACATGTTGAAGACAATGACTTTATGTATCTAAATATTGTTCATAGAACGTAAAACCCAACACGCTGTTTTACTTTTGGATACGGTGTACCTACAAGGTTCGTGTAAAATCGGATGTTTTTGAGAAGAGAAATAATAAGGTTGTTTTGCTAGGTAAAATGGTCAAGAATTTGTTTTTTAATTTCAGTTTTATCGTAAAATTAACACGACGTGCAATTTTTAAATATTTAGCGAGCGTTAAATTTCGCTTATATAACAACCTCGCAAAATAGCGAAAACTAACTCCTCGCAAACATTTCTGATTTTACAGAATATCAGATAAATTATAGACTAGTGTGTATTTTGTAATATCAAATTTTGGTAAAATTCTTCCAGTTTCAGTGTATGTGATGCTACTGATAGTGTTATTTAACACATGGACACAACATGTTGAAGGTTTTTATCTTAACGGACAAAATGGAGGAGGTACATACTATCTATATTTACATCCCATCTTTTGTTATAACTCATTAAAGCTGCGTCACATTTGTCATCCCTTCACTGATGACTATATTGTAGTTTCAAACCAACCCAATTTCTTTTCACAAAAATATATTCTACTACATGTAGTTTGATATCGACGCATTTCTGAACCAAACGTATGCTTTTTTAAGCAATGAAATCACATTAGGTGGCATTAAGCATACCCAGGCGACATACACATTTTCATACGCATTTCATTTTAGGGATTGTCAGATTCAATAGCATATGTCTAGAGTAAAGAGTATTCCGGAAGAAAGTAGGAAGCTGAATGTTTTTATTCTTACAGACTATGTCAGATTCAGTGAAAACAAACTTCTTTTCGTCGGCAAGAATGCCAGTCCTTATCACATATGTTAAAGTTTTTTTTTACATACATTAATTGAATTTTAAAATGCTTGGCGATTATGAATACAAAGTATCGATATAATAGTTATAGTGTACAATTTATCCCACATGTGATTGTCGCGACCTCTCTCCCTTTCTATATATAAATACCTCATGGCGTAGCTTGAATGTGATTGTCGCGACCTCTCTCCCTTTCTATATATATATACCTCATAGCGTAGCTTGAATGTGATTGTCGCGACCTCTCTCCCTTTCTATATATAAATACCTCATGGCGTAGCTTGAATGTGATTGTCGCGACCTCTCTCCATTTCTATATATAAATACCTCATAGCGTAGCTTGAATGTAATTGTCGCGACCTCTCTCCCTTTCTATATAAAATAAATACCTCATGGCGTAGCTTGAATGTGATTGTCGCGACCTCTCTCCCTTTCTATATATAAATACCTCATAGCGTAGCTTGAATGTGATTGTCGCGACCTCTCTCCCTTTCTATATATATATACCTCATAGCGTAGCTTGAATGTGATTGTCGCGACCTCTCTCCCTTTCTATATATATATACCTCATAGCGTAGCTTGAATGTGATTGTCGCGACCTCTCTCCCTTTCTATATATAAATACCTCATAGCGTAGCTTGAATGTGATTGTCGCGACCTCTCTCCCTTTCTATATATAAATACCTCATAGCGTAGCTTGAATGTGATTGTCGCGACCTCTCTCCCTTTCTATATAAAATAAATACCTCATGGCGTAGCTTGAATGTGATTGTCGCGACCTCTCTCCCTTTCTATATATAAATACCTCATGGCGTAGCTTGAATGTGATTGTCGCGACCTCTCTCCCTTTCTATATAAAATAAATACCTCATGGCGTAGCTTGAATGTGATTGTCGCGACCTCTCTCCCTTTCTATATATAAATACCTCATGGCGTAGCTTGAATGTGATTGTCGCGACCTCTCTCCCTTTCTATATATAAATACCTCATGGCGTAGCTTGAATGTGATTGTCGCGACCTCTCTCCCTTTTTATATATAAATACCTCATAGCGTAGCTTGAATGTGATTGTCGCGACCTCTCTCCCTTTCTATATATAAATACCTCATAGCGTAGCTTGAATGTGATTGTCGCGACCTCTCTCCCTTTCTATATAAAATAAATACCTCATGGCGTAGCTTGAATGTGATTGTCGCGACCTCTCTCCCTTTCTATATATAAATACCATATAGCGTAGCTTGAATGTGATTGTCGCGACCTCTCTCCCTTTCTATATATAAATACCTCATGGCGTAGCTTGAATGTGATTGTCGCGACCTCTCTGCCTTTCTATATATAAATACCTCATAGCGTAGCTTGAATGTGATTGTCGCGACCTCTCTCCCTTTCTATATAAAATAAATACCTCATAGCGTAGCTTGAATGTGATTGTCGCGACCTCTCTCCCTTTCTATATATAAATACCTCATAGCGTAGCTTGAATGTGATTGTCGCGACCTCTCTCCCTTTCTATATATAAATACCTCATGGCGTAGCTTGAATGTGATTGTCGCGACCTCTCTCCCTTTCTATATATAAATACCTCATAGCGTAGCTTGAATGTGATTGTCGCGACCTCTCTCCCTTTCTATATAAAATAAATACCTCATGGCGTAGCTTGAATGTGATTGTCGCGACCTCTCTCCCTTTCTATATATAAATACCTCATGGCGTAGCTTGAATGTGATTCGAAGCTATTTGCTACGATTTCAGATTACACCATCATTCCGTTTTTCATGCTTATTTATATAATTTTGTCCATGCATAAATAAAACAAATCAAATAATTTAACATAATGGACATTTTAATTCGATAGAACGGAAATCCTTATTCGATATGACGGACATCTTGAGTAGACATAGTCCCGTGCGTTATTGAAGTCCCATTTGGCACATTTTTTGCGTATTTTCGTTGTAATAATGCTTTCCATAAAAATACACATGTAAAAATATTATTGATAAAATGTTTCAAAAATGTTATTAAACTGTTAAAATTGGTAAATGTTTTTCAAACATTTAAAAAAATGTTTTATTACATTACGTGTCGTGTCATTCATAACATATCATAATTACGTCACTGCAGCACAAATAGTTACGGAATGTAATATAATAGTAAATCATATTTTGATCATTTAATGTACCTATAAGTTTGACGTTCTTTCTTGAATTACATTATGTAAAAATGTTCGTAAACATTTTCAAACAAGATAAAAATTACGTGGAAAAGTTTTAAGAAGATCATTTTTCTAGAATATTTCTTGGCACCGTTCTGTGAAAATATGTCTTGACATTTTTTTAAATCATATTTAAATTCATGCAAAATCACGTGATTTTGTGAAAGATTTTTATTCCCTATTGAAAACGTATTCAGAATGTTTTAAAACTTCCTGTGCTACTTGGGAAAAAATTTAATCTGGTATGACGAAAATTCATTCCGTTTCGACAAAATATTAATTCATGACAAATTAGGTTGTTACTATGTTACAAGGGTTCCCAAGGATACATTAATATTTCCTCCAACAAACGTGTCCAGCTTTCATTACGGTTGACACGGGAGGCAAATCGATCAATTAAACTCTCTGGTTGTCCGCCCTGACCATTATGGCCAGTCTTATATGTTTTACAACCGATTCATCTGATAAGAAATAAGACCCCATGCTGGGAGATGCCATAAACTATATCTACCCAGACAGTCTTATAATTCAGCGTGGGTTTTAATTCCGGATGCAGCGATTATACAAGCTGTTAATTAACATCGAGTACCATTATAAGGATAGAATTTGGATAAATATGACTTTTTATAGAATTTCTGGCAAAAACAACATGACTATCTATGTACATTATCTTTTTCAGGAGGCAATCAGCCGCAGCATACTGACTGTAGTCATATACATGCTTACAACGGTAAGGCTTTTTGTAATTATTATCAGTCAAGTACTGACCTAAATTATCTAATATCACAGTTGAGATATGCCTGAAACTATTTAATTTGGAGATCTTGTCATTTGAATTACAAAACACAAAGTTATAAACATCGCTGTATTTACATGAAGCAGGGAACACTATGTTCCTTCATGACATTAATTATTACTTCAAGCAAATGCTACTTTGTATCAATTGTTACTTCAAGCTAACACTACTTTGAATCAGTAATTGTTACTTCAAGCACATGCTGCTTTGTATCAGTAAGTGTTACTTCAAGCAAATGCTACTTCGTATGTGTAATTGTTACTTCAAGTAAACGCTATTTTGTATCAGTAATTGCTACTTCAAGTAAATGCTACTTCATATGTGTAATTGTTACTTCAAGCACATGCTACTTTGTATCAGTAATTGTTACTTCAAGCAAATGCTACTTTGTATCAGTAATTGCTACTTCAAGTAAATGCTACTTCATATGTGTAATTGTTACTTCAAGCACATGCTACTTTGTATCACTAATTGCTACTTTAAGCAAATGCTACTTCGTATGTGTAATTGTTACTTCAAGTAAACGCTATTTTGTATCACTAATTGTTACTTTAAGCAAATGCTACTTCGTATGTGTAATTGCTACTTTAAGCAAATGCTACTTCGTATGTGTAATTGCTACTTTAAGCAAATGCTACTTCGTATGTGTAATTGTTACTTCAAGTAAACGCTATTTTGTATCACTAATTGTTACTTTAAGCAAATGCTACTTCGTATGTGTAATTGCTACTTTAAGCAAATGCTACTTCGTATGTGTAATTGCTACTTTAAGCAAATGCTACTTCGTATGTGTAATTGTTACTTCAAGTAAACGCTATTTTGTATCACTAATTGTTACTTTAAGCAAATGCTACTTCGTATGTGTAATTGCTACTTAAAGCAAATGCTACTTCGTATGTGTAATTGCTACTTTAAGCAAATGCTACTTCGTATGTGTAATTGTTACTTTAAGCAAATGCTACTTCGTATGTGTAATTGTTACTTCAAGTAAACGCTACTTCGTATGTGTAATTGTTACTTCAAGTAAACGCTATTTTGTATCACTAATTGTTACTTCAAGTAAACGCTATTTTGTATCAGTAATTGTTACTTCAAGTAAACGCTATTTTGTATCAGTAATTGCTACTTCAAGCAAATGCTACTTCGTATGTGTAATTGCTACTTTAAGTAAACGCTACTTTGTATCAGTAATTGTTACTTCAAGTAAACGCTATTTTGTATCAGTAATTGCTACTTCAAGCAAATGCTACTTCGTATGTGTAATTGTTACTTCAAGCAAATGCTACTTCGTATGTGTAATTGTTACTTCAAGTAAACGCTACTTTGTATCAGTAATTGTTACTTCAAGCAAATGCTACTTCGTATGTGTAATTGTTACTTCAAGTAAATGCTACTTTGTATCAGTAATTGTTACTTCAAGCAAATGCTACTTCGTATGTGTAATTGTTACTTCAAGCAAATGCTACTTCGTATGTGTAATTGTTACTTCAAGTAAACGCTACTTTGTATCAGTAATTGTTACTTCAAGCAAATGCTACTTCGTATGTGTAATTGTTACTTCAAGTAAATGCTACTTTGTATCAGTAATTGTTACTTCAAGCACATGCTACTTCGTATGTGTAATTGTTACTTCAAGTAAACGCTACTTTGTATCACTAACTGCTACTTTAAGTAAACGCTACTTTGTATCAGTAATTGTTACTTCAAGTAAACGCTATTTTGTATCAGTAATTGCTACTTTAAGTAAACGCTACTTCGTATGTGTAATTGTTACTTTAAGCAAATGCTACTTCGTATGTGTAATTGTTACTTTAAGCAAATGCTACTTTGTATCACTAACTGCTACTTTAAGTAAACGCTATTTTGTATCACTAATTGTTACTTTAAGTAAACGCTACTTCGTATGTGTAATTGTTACTTTAAGCAAATGCTACTTCGTATGTGTAATTGTTACTTTAAGCAAATGCTACCTTGTATCACTAACTGCTACTTTAAGTAAACGCTACTTTGTATCACTAACTGATACTTTAAGTAAACGCTACTTCGTATGTGTAATTGTTACTTTAAGCAAATGCTACTTCGTATGTGTAATTGTTACTTTAAGCAAATGCTACTTCGTATGTGTAATTGTTACTTTAAGCAAATGCTACTTCGTATGTGTAATTGTTACTTTAAGCAAATGCTACTTCGTATGTGTAATTGTTACTTTAAGCAAATGCTACTTCGTATGTGTAATTGTTACTTTAAGCAAATGCTACTTCGTATGTGTAATTGTTACTTTAAGCAAATGCTACTTCGTATGTGTAATTGTTACTTTAAGCAAATGCTACTTCGTATGTGTAATTGTTACTTTAAGCAAATGCTACTTCGTATGTGTAATTGTTACTTTAAGCAAATGCTACTTCGTATGTGTAATTGTTACTTCAAGTAAATGCTACTTTGTATCACTAACTGCTACTTTAAGTAAACGCTACTTTGTATCACTAACTGCTACTTCAAGTAAACGCTACTTCGTATGTGTAATTGTTACTTCAAGTAAACGCTACTTCGTATGTGTAATTGTTACTTCAAGTAAACGCTACTTTGTATCAGTAATTGTTACTTCAAGTAAACGCTACTTTGTATCACTAACTGCTACTTTAAGTAAACGCTACTTTGTATCACTAACTGCTACTTTAAGTAAACGCTACTTTGTATCAGTAATTGTTACTTCAAGTAAACGCTACTTTGTATCACTAACTGTTACTTCAAGTAAACGCTACTTTGTATCACTAACTGCTACTTTAAGTAAACGCTACTTTGTATCAGTAATTGTTACTTCAAGTAAATGCTACTTTGTATCACTAACTGCTACTTTAAGTAAACGCTACTTTGTATCAGTAATTGTTACTTCAAGTAAATGCTACTTTGTATCACTAACTGCTACTTTAAGTAAACGCTACTTTGTATCAATTGTTACCCTTTGTGGCAATATCTGTGACTTCAAGCATACGCTACTTTGTATCAATTGTTACCCTTTGTGGCAATATCTGTTACTTCCAGAAAGTGCTACTGTGTGTGAATAAATATTACTTCAAAAAGGACATTAATTGTCAATAATTGTTCTAAACTGTTTTTAATATACAATGTACTTTAATAATTCAAGTGTAATGTGTATGTATAATTGTGACTTATGGCGTTTACGTCTTGAAATATCAGCTTATATGATTTCGAGTTATCGAGTTCACTGCGTTTCGATAACGTTAGTATTTTTTATTGCAGAACTGACGCACCTACTTTTTAGTGACCGATGTTGGTCTGTAAATGATAGTAAGTTGTTACAATCATACATATTATTTTAAACACTGACCCAATGTCAAATTATCGGAGAATGTCGTCAGAGCACTGTATGAACTACGCGACAAATATATCGAGCAAACAATCTGACGCCACATATTCATTTTCGGATATTTCGTGAATGTGATAGAGCGTATAAATGGTTTGAGGTTGTAAACATTAGCCTGATCATAACCTCTATGTATGAATATATTACAAGGCTATACATAGTTCCCACATCTACAATATTTACCTCCCTTGTTCTGAATTGTGGGCCATTTTGATAGGCAAATTTCCTTTAAGTCTATAGGGAATATAATGTAAACGATGATAAAACTAATCTGATAAATAAAAAATAACTTATTAATTATGCTCATGTGGGTATTTGGCTCAGTAAGTTGAAGAAAAAGGGTTGTCACATGCAAATTCTCTTTGTATTTATTCAATTATCACATTTTTGGAAATTACCCCTATAAGGGCTTATCAGTAAAGGACAAGTGAGGTAAATATTGTAGATGTTACATCATGTAGGAACTATGTATTACGTACAATATATCAATATATGAGAGCGAATCATACATTAGACCACGGTTATCCCCAGTAAGCCAATCAGCGCTCCGTATTCGGAGCGTCTATATCGTATAGACATAAACTAATTACTGTCTATTTGATCTTGTGAAACCCGTGCAAGTCGTAATACAAAATCGTATACGGGGTATTATTAAATAACTGTTAATTATTAGCCCTTAAACACAGCATTTGCCTCGTCCAATAATACAAAGGCCTCCTCTATAACAGTGCCAATATCTATATCACTTTTCGGCCCGGGGCCGCTAACTGATATTGATATTGGCCCGCATTTTAAAGAATTTGATTGGCTAATTAAACAGGGCCAAAAAATGATATAGATTCGCAGCTGGAAATTCGGAAACGGCAGCCACTTTATTTTAAGAGTTGTTCTTTGTTATATGTTAATAATTTTTTTAATAAATTTAGTGTTTAAACTTTGAATCCTTTATTTATAAGTACATGAAGTTATTTAATAAAATTGTCAATAAATAAGTGATTTGACATTGGCCCTGTTATTTGTCCCGAGGACAATATCAAATCACTTATTTATTAACATATAATATTATATATGGTATTTTTGAAGCCGAATTGTATGGAATTTTCGCGTGTAGCTAGTCACGTGTTCTAAGTCGGATAGTTATCTTGTGGAGTTGTCTATCCTATACTTGTCGGTGTGAGAATGTATTAGTATATGTTGTTATAGTATACTACGTGCTTTTTCGTAATGCTTAACGCGCAGAAAACCGAAGATAAATATAGACAATATATATACTCCGGATTGGTATAAACATAGGATTTCTCTAATCCTGCGGTACAAACAGCAATATACTGTTAACATTGGGCTCGAATCGCAATGGAAACAAAGACAGGATTTAACGTATGACTGAACTTCAATATATCGTTTGTACCCCTGGTAAAACCCAGTTTAAGCGAATTCCGGATTACGTCTATTAGCCAACTGTAAAATTATGCTAATTGAGGTCAAGAGGACGAGGTTAATTTTAACAAGCTATTGTACACAGAGCCTGCAGCCAATGAAATTGCCTCGGGCTATAATTGGTATGAAATATGAATTTCATAAGTTGTAAATTACATTGGTCTAAAATAAATATCCTTAGGGTATCCTTAAAAATTGATTGTTTGGTATAATTTGCCATATATGGTTCAAATATTGATAAGAAGCAGCAAACATATTTTTCCTACTTAGACCCCTCCCTTCCTCAAAAAGGCATCCCGCAATGTGTTTTTCAGGTGTAGGCTGGGTTTGCTAAACAAGCAATTTTGTAAGAATAGCCTTATACAACTCGCATCTCTAAGAATCTGCCCTTGTACTAAGGGGTAGGTGTTGGGTTTCGGGTGCCTTCTCCGAGGGGATATGATATGTTTTTCCATTACAACAGAGGATGCTTCAAGTACTTTCAGTCAGAAAGCGGTTACACAAAATGTTGAACTGTGATAATTGCATGACATAACTGCGCATACGCTGCCGTTTTATGATGGTGAAACTAATAAACATATTGGTTGAAATGACTTTTATTTTTAGTGTTTCATCGCCTGCATGACATCAAATCAAGTAGCGAGCACTGCATGGAAACAGCCATACGTCACATGTCAGGTCAGTTATGCTATGTTTGTGATGAGGGTTAGAGGATTAATCAACTTGGGACTCTACTACATGTTGCAATCTAATGTTTATTCTCAATTTATTATGGTAGATGCTCTCCACCTGTAAATGTTTCATCAACAAGTGCTACGCTTCCCGGCGTGTTATTTAGGGTAGAAGAACACATTGTTTTGTTTGTTTAAAGATCGAAATTGCTCTAGAGAAGTTATAACTGATTTCTTTATTTAGTATTCGTTTCTCTTTCTGTTTAAAAATAATGTATGCGTATTTTGACTATACACGTATGTATCCTCTACAGACCATTTTACTGATATGCCGAGACATTGTGCATGCTCCGGGAATGATGCATATAAGCACTATCAGGACAACAATGACAGTAAGTTGTTTTGCTTTGTACTAATATATTCAAAATATAACCAGATTTGACCCTTCATATATTCCATGTATGTACGTAAAACTGTAACCGTGAATAGACGTGTTCATCACAGTGTTTGAATTCGGTCGACATTTAGTCTCGACGCAAACTTGAACTCTGACCTTGACATAGTTATGGTATAAAATCCAGTCCAATTTCTGTCTAGACCAGAACAACATAAGCTAGAAATGTAAAAAACTAACATCCTAAAAGCTACAACTAATGTTAAAGTATCGTCATATACCCAACTTCCAACTGTTGTACGTGTTTGATCATTTTATCGTCTACGTTCATTCCTGGTAATCATTGTCACCACAAAATGGGCGTTATGTGTAACAAATGTCCCGATAATACTCCCAGTGTGGTGCCAATCGTCACAATTGGATGTTTAAAGTGAGTTTGATCTTCCAGATTTATTTACTAGATACTTGTAAGCACACGGGGAGTGTGGTGCTACACAAATATGTCCAGGCTTTTTTGTATGCAGAATATTTCGTAAACATGCACTCATCTTTATGACCTTTAACCTTCACGTCGATAAATATTTGCACGGAATCAAGATTTTGATCTGATTAACACAAAGTTCGAGCACACGGTACGGGATTTATAGGTTCAACTTGTGCATTTTTCGAAATAGTTTGCATACTAAACCGGAAGTAGTATTTGGAGATCAGTAACAAATTACTTATTTGTGGTGACGATCATTACCAGGTGCGGTATTAGTCGAGAGTACGAGACCAAACGTTGCTAATATATTTCGTGCATTTGCTATATATACTATATGTGTGCGAGTGAGTGCCATAGTTACAGAGAATATTTATTTGAGAAAGGTTCGATATTTTCTTATTTGATATTAAATTATAGGATTTAGGTTTAGTTTGAATAACTAGGAATAACCCTGAATCATTCTCTTATAGTTCTACCTAGTGACGCTGTGCAATTTCTTATTGCGATGGAGATACAATTGACGAGGTACACTGTAGCTCGTCAATTTTAAAATGCTGTATCTTCATCAAAATGAAGTTACACAGCGTCACTTGGTCGAACTATAGGAGAATGATTCAAGTTTATTTCCAATCATTCAAAGTTTTCATGAATTAAGCCGAGAATTCAATATCAAATAAGAAAAAACTTTGCGTATAAATAACTTGTTTTCTGGGTAAATAATTACTAAATATGGCACTCACTCGCACACTAATAGAATGTTAAAATTGCTTTGTCTTTGCTCGAACGATACGTTTAAGTGTTTACTCTGAAATATCAACATAAAACGCAACAAAAATTGCAAATACTTTCCCTTTGTCGATCTAGCAGCTTACATCTGACACTGCAATCAACCAACAGAACTGTCATCAATTCTGCAAGTTGTACGGGCTGAAAATGTCTTAAATTCTTTGTTTGATGAGTTTATCAAATCGTCTGGTGAGCGTTGGTATCAAAAGACAAGAAGATATTATTATCGTATGAAAATATTACCATTTGGTAAAATTAAAATATTAACTAGTCCGTTTTAGCATTTTGTGATAAAGTTTTGAATTTATACGAATGAAAAAGTAGCTCGTCCAATAAAATTGAATTTAAAACGGTATAAAAGGTAGTCCATCTGGTTCGTTGAAGATTTTAATTCACACGAATGAAAAAAGAAATCCGTCTGGTCTAATGCAGATACAATTTATACAAATCAGTCCCAGAAAAATGGATACGCTTTTTAACGTTTTTCTTAAAAATATTATTACTCGTGATGAACTATGTTGCTTAGTTACATATAAGTGTCTTATTTTCAGGATTGTCTGAGCATTACCAGTGTCAAAGCAATTCGAATTATATGAGTGAGTACTCGTAATGTTTTTAGTAACATTGACCAAAAATCGAAAAGGATTACGTTTGTACCTTGTGTTTATGCAAAGGGAAGAGGTCTAATCTTACAATTGAATACATTGATGAGCAAGCAGTTTGCTTCCTAACTCCGCATTCGAGCATTACTTTTGGTATCTCATTTTTCGAATAGGGTTATCGGGAGTTTCAGTGTAACATTACATAACTATGTTTTCATTCAACCCTGCGACAACACCACACAACAGTTTAGGTCACCGATAAGGAATAGCTAGAGAATGAAAACACGAGAATATCTAATAAAGTCGAGTGAAAGTAGTCTCGAGACTAAATTATATATTTTAGTGCTAACCCTCTATATGTTTTGTATCACATGAACGTAACATGTACCATAATTGATGTTGAACCAATCCCATTGTTATGTCGCTTTTTGCAACAGTGGGTTACTAACAGTGCGGGTACCTTATACTCTGTCCTGTGATAAATATCCCCCATCCCTTTAAATAACATCGAACTTAGCTCCACCTCTAAAGATTAAGAACTTTGGAACTTCAAAGACAATTTAAGAAACTATGATACAATAAACGGCTTGCGGTACAAGATCGAATTTAGCATTAAGGCTACGGTTATATTATACATTTGATGTACTTTTTAAATTTTTACCGTGATTTTTTCCTATGAGATTTAGAGAAAATAAAGGCCTGGTGACCTATATAATGTATTCCTCCGCATTTGTTTACAATTCAGGAGTTTTCAACGAGTTCTTCTTTAACCACCAGCATGCCGCCCCCAAATGCCGAACACATCATACATGTAAGTAGGGATTTCTGTATATTGTGATGTTCGGATATAGGGCAGCATCTTTCATTTCGGATTCTTTATTTTTTCCACGAATACACACACACCCGCCGATTAAAGAAAGCTATATAAAGACACGCCGAATAATGAGAAATACATGAAGACAAACCGAGTAAAAATGAATATATAAATGCTCGCAGAATAATGAAGAAAACTTGAAGACAAATGGAGTAAAGATGAATATATAAATGCTCGCAGAATAATGAAGAAAACTTGAAGACAAACGGAGTAAATATGAATATATAAATGCTCGCAGAATAATGAAGAAAACTTGAAGACAAATGGAGTAAAGATGAATATATAAATGCTCGCAGAATAATGAAGAAAACTTGAAGACAAACGGAGTAAATATGAATATATAAATGCTCGCAGAATAATGAAGAAAACTTGAAGACAAATGGAGTAAAGATGAATATATAAATGCTCGCAGAATAATGAAGAAAACTTGAAGACAAATGGAGTAAAGATGAATATATAAATGCTCGCAGAATAATGAAGAAAACTTGAAGACAAATGGAGTAAAGATGAATATATAAATGCTCGCAGAATAATGAAGAAAACTTGAAGACAAACGGAGTAAAGATGAATATATAAATGCTCGCAGAATAATGAAGAAAACTTGAAGACAAACGGAGTAAAGATGAATATATAAATGCTCGCAGAATAATGAAGAAAACTTGAAGACAAACGGAGTAAAGATGAATATATAAATGCTCGCAGAATAATGAAGAAAACTTGAAGACAAACGGAGTAAATATGAATATATAAATGCTCGCAGAATAATGAAGAACACTTGAAGACAAATGGAGTAAAGATGAATATATAAATGCTCGCAGAATAATGAAGAAAACTTGAAGACAAACGGAGTAAAGATGAATATATAAATGCTCGCAGAATAATGAAGAAAACTTGAAGACAAACGGAGTAAAGATGAATATATAAATGCTCGCAGAATAATGAAGAAAACTTGAAGACAAACGGAGTAAAGATGAATATATAAATGCTCGCAGAATAATGAAGAAAACTTGAAGACAAACGGAGTAAAGATGAATATATAAATGCTCGCAGAATAATGAAGAAAATATGAAGTCAAATGGAGTAAAGATGAATATATAAATGCTCGCAGAATAATGAAGAAAATATGAAGACAAACGGAGTAAATATGAATATATAAATGCTCGCAGAATAATGAAGAAAACTTGAAGACAAACGGAGTAAAGATGAATATATAAATGCTCGCAGAATAGTGAAGAAAACTTGAAGACAAACGGAGTAAATATGAATATATAAATGCTCGCAGAATAGTGAAGAAAACTTGAAGACAAACGGAGTAAAGATGAATATATAAATGCTCGCAGAATAATGAAGAAAACTTGAAGACAAACGGAGTAAAGATGAATATATAAATGCTCGCAGAATAGTGAAGAAAACTTGAAGACAAACGGAGTAAATATGAATATATAAATGCTCGCAGAATAGTGAAGAAAACTTGAAGACAAACGGAGTAAAGATGAATATATAAATGCTCGCAGAATAGTGAAGAAAACTTGAAGACAAACGGAGTAAATATGAATATATAAATGCTCGCAGAATAGTGAAGAAAACTTGAAGACAAACGGAGTAAAGATGAATATATAAATGCTCGCAGAATAATGAAGAAAACTTGAAGACAAACGGAGTAAAGATGAATATATAAATGCTCGCAGAATAATGAAGAAAACTTGAAGACAAACGGAGTAAAGATGAATATATAAATGCTCGCAGAATAATGAAGAAAACTTGAAGACAAACGGAGTAAAGATGAATATATAAATGCTCGCAGAATAATGAAGAAAACTTGAAGACAAACGGAGTAAATATGAATATATAAATGCTCGCAGAATAATGAAGAACACTTGAAGACAAAAAGGAGTAAAGATGAATATATAAATGCTCGCAGAATAATGAAGAAAACTTGAAGACAAACGGAGTAAAGATGAATATATAAATGCTCGCAGAATAATGAAGAAAACTTGAAGACAAACGGAGTAAAGATGAATATATAAATGCTCGCAGAATAATGAAGAAAACTTGAAGACAAACGGAGTAAAGATGAATATATAAATGCTCGCAGAATAATGAAGAAAACTTGAAGACAAACGGAGTAAATATGAATATATAAATGCTCGCAGAATAATGAAGAACACTTGAAGACAAATGGAGTAAAGATGAATATATAAATGCTCGCAGAATAATGAAGAAAACTTGAAGACAAACGGAGTAAAGATGAATATATAAATGCTCGCAGAATAATGAAGAAAACTTGAAGACAAACGGAGTAAAGATGAATATATAAATGCTCGCAGAATAATGAAGAAAATATGAAGTCAAATGGAGTAAAGATGAATATATAAATGCTCGCAGAATAATGAAGAAAATATGAAGACAAATGGAGTAAAGATGAATATATAAATGCTCGCAGAATAATGAAGAAAACTTGAAGACAAACGGAGTAAATATGAATATATAAATGCTCGCAGAATAATGAAGAACACTTGAAGACAAACGGAGTAAAGATGAATATATAAATGCTCGCAGAATAATGAAGAAAACTTGAAGACAAACGGAGTAAAGATGAATATATAAATGCTCGCAGAATAATGAAGAAAACTTGAAGACAAACGGAGTAAAGATGAATATATAAATGCTCGCAGAATAATGAAGAAAATATGAAGTCAAATGGAGTAAAGATGAATATATAAATGCTCGCAGAATAATGAAGAAAATATGAAGACAAATGGAGTAAAGATGAATATATAAATGCTCGCAGAATAGTGAAGAAAACTTGAAGACAAATGAAGTAAAGATGAATATATAAATGCTCGCAGAATAATGAAGAAAATATGATGACAAACGGAGTAAAGATGAATATATAAATGCTCGCAGAATAGTGAAGAAAACTTGAAGACAAATGGAGTAAAGATGAATATATAAATGCTCGCAGAATAATGAAGAAAACTTGAAGACAAATGGAGTAAAGATGAATATATAAATGCTCGCAGAATAGTGAAGAAAACTTGAAGACAAACGGAGTAAAGATGAATATATAAATGCTCGCAGAATAATGAAGAAAACTTGAAGACAAATGGAGTAAAGATGAATATATAAATGCTCGCAGAATAATGAAGAAAACTTGAAGACAAACGGAGTAAATATGAATATATAAATGCTCGCAGAATAATGAAGAAAACTTGAAGACAAACGGAGTAAAGATGAATATATAAATGCTCGCAGAATAATGAAGAAAATATGATGACAAACGGAGTAAAGATGAATATATAAATGCTCGCAGAATAATGAAGAAAACTTGAAGACAAACGGAGTAAAGATGAATATATAAATGCTCGCAGAATAATGAAGAAAATATGATGACAAACGGAGTAAAGATGAATATATAAATGCTCGCAGAATAATGAAGAAAACTTGAAGACAAACGGAGTAAGGATGAATATATAAATGCTTGCAGAATAGTGAAGAAAATATGATGACAAACGGAGTAAAGATGAATATATAAATGCTCGCAGAATAGTGAAGAAAACTTGAAGACAAATGGAGTAAAGATGAATATATAAATGCTCGCAGAATAATGAAGAAAACTTGAAGACAAACGGAGTAAAGATGAATATATAAATGCTTGCAGAATAATGAAGAAAATATGAAGACAAATGGAGTAAAGATGAATATATAAATGCTCGCAGAATAGTGAAGAAAACTTGAAGACAAATGGAGTAAAGATGAATATGTAAATGCTCGCAGAATAATGAAGAAAACTTGAAGACAAATGGAGTAAAGATGAATATATAAATGCTCGCAGAATAATGAAGAAAACTTGAAGACAAATGGAGTAAAGATGAATATATAAATGCTCGCAGAATAGTGAAGAAAACTTGAAGACAAACGGAGTAAAGATGAATATATAAATGCTCGCAGAATAATGAAGAAAACTTGAAGACAAATGGAGTAAAGATGAATATATAAATGCTCGCAGAATAATGAAGAAAACTTGAAGACAAACGGAGTAAATATGAATATATAAATGCTCGCAGAATAATGAAGAAAACTTGAAGACAAACGGAGTAAAGATGAATATATAAATGCTCGCAGAATAATGAAGAAAATATGATGACAAACGGAGTAAAGATGAATATATAAATGCTCGCAGAATAATGAAGAAAACTTGAAGACAAACGGAGTAAAGATGAATATATAAATGCTCGCAGAATAATGAAGAAAATATGATGACAAACGGAGTAAAGATGAATATATAAATGCTCGCAGAATAATGAAGAAAACTTGAAGACAAACGGAGTAAAGATGAATATATAAATGCTTGCAGAATAATGAAGAAAATATGATGACAAACGGAGAAAAGAGAAGAGGACATGAAACAACATTGTTTTATCTAAGATATATATCGGACGTAAGTTTATGCTTATGTTCATAAACATCCATCTGTGTATTCTTTTTAATATTTATGATATTTAGCATACTATTTGCGACTAGACTCCTTTCTCAGTCACTTTTTCTATTTTGTTAGATTCGTTTATTTTCAGTATGGGATGAAATCAATAGTCTTACTCGTGGTGATGATACGTGTATTGTAGACTTAGTGGATCATTTGAATTGTAAGTAGTTTATTATAGCATAGGCGGGCTCCGCGCGTTTGTATGCCCGGTGTCATCTTATCTTTTTTTACCCCCTGACACTTTTAACACCCTGACGTTATAGTTCATGTACTTCATAAAGTACCGTCTGACACTATGTGGAATGACAACTTTCTTGCAATCTAAAACGTTGTGTTTAGTTTGAAGTTCTTAATTCGTAAATTACTATAGAGCGCGAATGAATACAGACTAATACATGATACTATTATTGTCACGTGACGTCATGTTTATGTTATACATGTATGTATAATCTCTTCTTTCAGTCCAGTTCCGAAACGGGGATCCATGCAGTTGTGTCTGTAAGATTATACAATATGTTTCTCCTAAAAGTCTTGTATTTAATTAATGATATACGATTATATAAAATATGAACATTCAAGATTAAAAGATTTAAATGTATATATAAGATCAAAAAGAGTATATAAGTGACTAATCTGTCTTTCAAAAAATCTGCAAAATGCAGCATTAACTTCCTATGTATGTCTATTTATGTCGGTGAACAATATTGATGAGATCATGACTTATTTATGACCGGAATTATATTTTGTTATGACGGAAACTATAGTTTTGACAGTAGGGTATATTTATGACTGGAACTTTATTTATGACGGGGGACCATATTTATGAAGGAGAACTCACAATGGGTGTATTTCTGACGAGAACAATTTTAATGACAGTGTGACGTCTTTATGACTGTACCTATATTTATGACAGTGGGAAGTATATATGGCGGGAACTATATTTATGACGGTTGGAGTACTTCTGACGAGAAACTATATTTAACACAGTGGAACGTAGTTGGAGTACTTCTGATGAGAAACTATATTTAACACAGTGGAACGTACGTATTCATGACGGGGAACTATATCAATGACAGTGGGACGTATTCATGACGGGGAACAATATCTATGACAGTGGGACGTATTCATGACGGGGAACTATATCTATGACAGTGAGACGTATTCATGACGGGGAACTATATCTATGACAGTGAGACGTATTGATGACGGGAAACTATATTAATGACAGTGGGACGTATTCATGACGGGGAACTATATTAATGACAGTGGGACGTATTCATGACGGGGAACTATATCTATGACAGTGAGACGTATTCATGACGGGGAACTATATCTATGACAGTGGGACGTATTCATGACGGGGAACTATATCTATGACAGTGGGACGTATTCATGACGGGGAACTATATCTATGACAATGGGATGTATTCATGACGGGGAACTATATTAATGACAGTGGGACGTATTCATGACGGGGAACTATATTAATGACAATGGGACGTATTCATGACTGGGAACTATATCTATGACTGTGGGACGTATTCATGACGGGGAACTATATAAAAGACAGTGGGACGTATTCATGACGGGAACAATATCTATGACAGTGGGACGTATTCATGACGGGGAACTATATCTATGACAGTGAGACGTATTCATGACGGGGAACTATATCTATGACAGTGAGACGTATTGATGACGGGAAACTATATTAATGACAGTGGGACGTATTCATGACGGGGAACTATATTAATGACAGTGGGACGTATTCATGACGGGGAACTATATCTATGACAGTGGGACGTATTCATGACGGGGAACTATATCTATGACAGTGAGACGTATTCATGACGGGGAACTATATATATGACAGTGGGACGTATTCATGACGGGGAACTATATCTATGACAGTGGGACGTATTCATGACGGGGAACTATATCTATGACAATGGGACGTATTCATGACGGGGAACTATATCTATGACAGTGGGACGTATTCATGACGGGGACTATATTAATGACAGTGGGACGTATTCATGACGGGGAACTATATTAATGACAGTTGGACGTATTCATGACGGGAACTATATTTATCACAATGGGACGTATTCATGACGGGGAACTATATCTATGACAGTGTGACATATTCATGACGGGGAACTATATTTATCACAGTGGGACGTATTCATGACGGGGAATTATATTTATCACAGTGGGACGTATTCATGACGGGGAATTATATTTATCACAGTGGGACGTATTCATGACGGGGAACTATATTAATGACAGTGGGACGTATTCATGACGGGGAAATATATCTATGACACTGGGACGTATTCATGACGGGGAACTATATTTATCACAGTGGGACGTATTCATGACTGGGAACTATATTTATGACAGTGGGACGTATTGATGACGGGAAACTATATTAATGACAGTGGGACGTATTCATGACTGGGAACTATATTAATGACAGTGGGGCGTATTCATGACGGGGAACTATATTTATGACAGTGGGAGGTATTCATGACGGGGAGCTATATTTATCACAGTGGGACGTATTCATGACTGGGAACTATATTTATGACAGTGGGACGTATTCATGACTGGGAACTATATTTATGACAGTGGGGCGTATTCATGACGGGGAACTATATTTATGACAGTGGGAGGTATTCATGACTGGGAACTATATTTATGACAGTGGGGCGTATTCATGACGGGGAACTATATTTATGACAGTGGGAGGTATTCATGACTGGGAACTATATTTATGACAGTGGGGCGTATTCATGACGGGGAACTATATTTATGACAGTGGGAGGTATTCATGACTGGGAACTATATTTATGACAGTGGGGCGTATTCATGACGGGGAACTATATTTATGACAGTGGGACGTATTCATGACTGGGAACTATATTTATGACAGTGGGGCGTATTCATGACGGGGAACTATATTTATGACAGTGGGAGGTATTCATGACGGGGAGCTATATTTATCACAGTGGGACGTATTCATGACTGGGAACTATATTTATGACAGTGGGACGTATTGATGACGGGGAACTATATTAATGACAGTGGGGCGTATTGATGACTGGGAACTATATTTATGACAGTGGGGCGTATTCATGACGGGGAACTATATTTATGACAGTGGGAGGTATTCATGACGGGGAGCTATATTTATCACAGTGGGACGTATTCATGACTGGGAACTATATTTATGACAGTGGGACGTATTGATGACGGGAAACTATATTAATGACAGTGGGACGTATTCATGACTGGGAACTATATTAATGACAGTGGGGCGTATTCATGACGGGGAACTATATTAATGACAGTGGGGCGTATTCATGACGGGGAACTATATCTATGACAGTGAGACGTATTCATGACGGGGAACTATATCTATGACAGTGAGACGTATTGATGACGGGAAACTATATTAATGACAGTGGGACGTATTCATGACGGGGAACTATATTAATGACAGTGGGACGTATTCATGACGGGGAACTATATCTATGACAGTGTGACATATTCATGACGGGGAATTATATTTATCACAGTGGGACGTATTCATGACGGGGAATTATATTTATCACAGTGGGACGTATTCATGACGGGGAACTATATTAATGACAGTGGGACGTATTCATGACGGGGAACTATATCTATGACACTGGGACGTATTCATGACGGGGAACTATATTTATCACAGTGGGACGTATTCATGACTGGGAACTATATTTATGACAGTGGGACGTATTCATGACGGGGAGCTATATTTATCACAGTGGGACGTATTCATGACTGGGAACTATATTTATGACAGTGGGACGTATTCATGACGGGGAACTATATTTACAGTGGGACGTATTCATGACGGGGAACTATATTTATCACAGTGGGACGTATTGATGACGGGGAACTATATTAATGACAGTGGGACGTATTCATGACGGGGAACTATATTAATGACAGTGGGACGTATTCATGACGGGGAACTATATTTATCACAGTGGGACGTATTCATGACGGGGAACTATATTAATGACAGTGGGACGTATTCATGACGGGAACTATATTAATGACAGTGGGACGTATTCATGACGGGGAACTATATTAATGACAGTGGGACGTATTCATGACGGGGAACGATATTAATGACAGTGGGACGTATTCATGACGGGGAACTATATTAATGACAGTGGGACGTATTCATGACGGGGAACTATATTAATGACAGTGGGACGTATTCATGACGGAGAACTATTTTAATGACAGTGTGACGTCTTTATGACTGTACCTATATTTATGACAGTGGGACGTTTTCATGACGGGGAACAATATTTATGACAGTGGGACGTATTAATGACGGGGAACAATATTTATGACAGTGAGACGTATTCATGACGGGGAACAATATTTATGACAGTGGGACGTATTGATGACGGGGAACTATATTTATGACAGTGGGACGTACTTATGACGAGGAACTTTATTTATGGCAGTGGGACGTATTCATGATGGGAACTATATTTATCACAGTTGGACGTATTGATGACGGGGAACTATATTTATGACAGTTGGACGTATTTATGACTGGGAACTATATTTATCACAGTGGGACGTATTGATGACGGGGAACTATATTTATGACAGTGGGACGTATTTATGACGCGGAACTATAGTCATGACCATGGGACGTATTTATGATTGGAAATCTATTTGTGACAGTGGGGCGTATTCATGGCGGGGAATTATATTGATGACTATGGTCCGTATTCATGATGGGTATTATATTGATGACAGTGGGACGTATTCATGGCGGGGAATTATATTGATGACTATGGTCCGTATTCATGATGGGTATTATATTGATGACAGTGGGACGTATTCATGATGGGTATTATATTGATGACAGTGGGACGTATTCATGATGGGTATTATATTGATGACAGTGGGACGTATTCATGATGGGTATTATATTGATGACTATGGTCCGTATTCATGATGGGTATTATATTGATGACTATGGTCCGTATTCATGATGGGTATTATATTGATGACAGTGGGACGTATTCATGATGGGTATTATATTGATGACAGTGGGACGTATTCATGATGGGTATTATATTGATGACAGTGGGACGTATTCATGATGGGTATTATATTGATGACAGTGGGACGTATTCATGATGGGTATTATATTGATGACAGTGGGACGTATTCATGATGGGTATTATATTGATGACAGTGGGACGTATTCATGATGGGTATTATATTGATGACTATGGTCCGTATTCATGATGGGTATTATATTGATGACTATGGCCTGTATTCATGATGGGTATTATATTGATGACAGTGGGACGTATTCATGATGGGTATTATATTGATGACAGTGGGACGTATTCATGATGGGTATTATATTGATGACTATGGTCCGTATTCATGATGGGTATTATATTGATGACTATGGCCTGTATTCATGATGGGTATTATATTGATGACAGTGGGACGTATTCATGGCGGGGATTTATATTGATGACTATGGCCCGTATTCATGATGGGTATTATATTGATGACAGTGGGACGTATTCATGACGGGGAATTATATTGATGACTATGGCCCGTATTCATGATGGGTATTATATTGATGACTATGGCCTGTATTCATGATGGGTATTATATTGATGACAGTGGGACGTATTCATGGCGGGGATTTATATTGATGACTATGGCCCGTATTCATGATGGGTATTATATTGATGACAGTGGGACGTATTCATGACGGGGAATTATATTGATGACGGTGGGACGTATTCATGATGGGTATTATATTGATGACAGTGGGACGTATTCATGATGGGTATTATATTGATGACAGTGGGACGTATTCATGATGGGTATTATATTGATGACAGTGGGACGTATTCATGATGGGTATTATATTGATGACAGTGGGACGTATTCATGATGGGTATTATATTGATGACTATGGTCCGTATTCATGATGGGTATTATATTGATGACAGTGGGATGTATTCATGGCGGGGAATTGTATTGATGACTATGGCCCGTATTCATGATGGGTATTATATTGATGACAGTGGGATGTATTCATGGCGGGGAATTGTATTGATGACTATGGCCCGTATTCATGATGGGTATTATATTGATGATAGTGGGACGTATTCATGACGGGGAATTATATTGATGACTATGGCCCGTATTCATGATGGGTATTATATTGATGACGGTGGGATGTATTCATGGCGGGGAATTGTATTGATGACTATGGCCCGTATTCATGATGGGTATTATATTGATGACGGTGGGATGTATTCATGGCGGGGAATTGTATTGATGACTATGGCCCGTATTCATGATGGGTATTATATTGATGATAGTGGGACGTATTCATGACGGGGAATTATATTGATGACTATGGCCCGTATTCATGATGGGTATTATATTGATTATTGACATTTATGACAGTTGGACGTGTTCATGCCACGAACTGTATATATGACAGAGGGCTACATTTACAATGGAAGTCTATAATTTTGACTGGTCATTTTTCCATGATTGTGCAATTCGTGGCATTGCAAATGGCGAGTTAGTAAGGGTATTGATACATAACGTTATTTTGTCATCTCGTATGTATTTAACTAACGCTTCAAATGTATTTAGATGTACCAGATGTGACACATACTCCTACTCTTTCTGATGTCTGCACAAACATAGAGAGTTACAATGGTAAGTGACAATTGATTCTACTTGGTTTAACTTCTACCTTTCGTAAATTCATTAAAATATCTACATATTTTGAAAGGAAATATTATGAAATTTTTTCATAATTCTTGATGAATACTGAGTTCCTAACCAGTTGCTCCACGAAATTCTGGGAATTGGAGACCGTGGAGGAAACTCGGCCTTGAAATAATTCGAACCCACAACCTTCCGGACATGGAGTCCGGCACACTTCAGGCAACAATGTATTCCCTTTTTGATAGCCTGCATAGCTGAACACACGACCGAAAGAAAGTAACGTCAGCAAATCAATGAAGCTGGAATCTTTTGACAAATTTAAATATATTTTATGTTCACTAATTTAGATAATATTTGTTCGACTTTGTCGTCATGATTAATGGATTTCATGACGACGTAATACCTTGTTATATTTACACGACTCGTGTTTTCCAACAATTGCAGCGCGCTTTAAAAAATGCCACCTTGGAAAACGTTGACCGATGATGACGTCACACAATTGCTTGTCTAGTTATTTCCTTTCCATTTAAGACAATAAACAGTGACACGTTCTTGTTGGGGCATATGCGATTACAGGTGTACCTGCGTTGAGGGTCTGCTTTTGGAGCGTACTCGGGTATAAATTTAGTACCGAGTGCCCGACCCAGTCAGATATTTTACTGAAAAATGTTAAAGTAATGTGACTTCTTGTGAATTTTCGTTCAATACTATGCTGATTGTCATAATTATATACTCTGGTATCCGGCAACCGTCCATAAAACCCCACATTATTATTATTTTAGTAATGCACAACAATGAGATACATTTAAAATGGAAAGGAACCATTTTGTTTATAATTTTTATTTCATAGTTGGGTAGGTACTGAATAACAGTGTTATGCAAGCATTTTTAAGCCACATCAAATATCCATTAACAATAAAAGTCAAATTTCAGAATCCGCGCACACTCGTTTTATGTACAATATTTTCTGTTTTTAGAATTGATGAACTTGGAAAAGTCTGATACGTGCTTGAGTGCAAATTCAGGTTAGAATCTTCTATGTTAGCGAATCTTTTATGCATATTATAAATTTATTATTTCATTTAAATCGAAATAGTACCAAGAACGTTTGGCAGTAAGATGCAGTTTCTTGCACGAACGTGTTTCAGTCTTGAACCATACATCTTCGTTTGTTTACTGTCTGTGCACAATTTTCAACATATTAATATTAACATGACAACAAAATACACGCACATATTCATAATTCACACAAAAATAACGCAACACACCGCTTACGTCGCTTACCAAAATGTTATTAAACACGTCAAAACCGTCTACACACACAGCAATATACAACACAAAAAATAACAATTAATACGATACACATTATAAAAGATTTTATCGGCCTGCCAGAAAACATCAAACAATACAAAACACCAACAATTCATCTTACATCAGACATTAAAAAACAACTCGCCAAAGAATCACTGAACATCACACAATACAACAAAAAAGTCACAAACCAACCACATAACATCACATAATACAAAACAACACACCAACCATTCATTGAACATAACATAATACACAACAACCCACCAACCATTCATTGAAATAACATAATACAAAACAACCCACCAACCATTCATTGAACATAACATAATACAAAACAACCCACCAACCATTCATTGAAATAACATAATACAAAACAACCCACCAACCAATCATTGAACATAACATAATACACAACAACCCACCAACCATTCATTGAAATAACATAATACAAAACAACCCACCAACCAATCATTAAACATAACATAATACACAACAACCCACCAACCATTCATTGAAATAACATAATACAAAACAACCCACCAACCAATCATTGAACATAACATAATACAAAACAACCCACAAACCAACCCCATAACATCACATAATACAAAACAACCCACCAACCATTCATTGAAATAACATAATACAAAACAACCCACCAACCAATCATTGAACATAACATAATACACAACAACCCACCAACCATTCATTGAAATAACATAATACAAAACAACCCACCAACCAATCATTGAACATAACATAATACACAACAACCCACCAACCATTCATTGAAATAACATAATACAAAACAACCCACCAACCAATCATTGAACATAACATAATACACAACAACCCACCAACCATTCATTGAAATAACATAATACAAAACAACCCACCAACCAATCATTGAACATAACATAATACACAACAACCCACCAACCATTCATTGAACATAACATAATACACAACAACCCACCAACCATTCATTGAACATAACATAATACAAAACAACCCACCAACCATTCATTGAACATAACATAATACACAACAACCCACCAACCATTCATTGAACATAACATAATACACAACAACCCACCAACCATTCATTGAACATAACATAATACAAAACAACCCACCAACCAATCATAGAACATAACATAATACAAACAAACCACCAACCATTCATAGAACATAACATAATACAAAACAACCCACCAACCATTCATATAACATAACATAATACAAAACAACCCACCAGCCATTCATAGAACATAAAATAATACAAAACAACCCACCAACCATTCATAAAACATAACATAATACAAAACAACCCACCAACCATTCATGGACATAACATAATACAAAACAACCCACCAGCCATTCATAGAACATAACATAATACAAAAAAAACACCAACCAATCATAGAACATAACATAATACAAAACAACCCACCAACCAATCATTGAACATAACATAATACAAAACAACCCACCAACCAATCATTGAACATAACATAATACAAAACAACCCACCAACCAATCATTGAACATAACATAATACAAAACAACCCACCAGCCATTCATAGAACATAACATAATACAAAACAACCCACTAACCAATCATAGAACATAACATAATACAAAACAACCCACCAACCAATCATTGAACATAACATAATACAAAACAACCCACCAACCAATCATTGAACATAACATAATACAAAACAACCCACCAGCCATTCATAGAACATAACATAATACAAAACAACCCACCAACCAATCATAGAACATAACATAATACAAAACAACCCACCAACCAATCAGTGAACATAACATAATACAAAACAACCCACCAACCAATCATTGAACATAACATAATACAAAACAACCCACCAACCAATCATAGAACGTAACATAATACAAAACAACCCACCAACCAATCATAGAACATAATATAATACAAAACAACCCACCAACACATCATAGAACATGACATAATACAAAACAACCCACCAACCAATCATTGAACATAACATAATACAAAACAACCCACCAACACATCATAGAACATAACATAATACAAAACAACCCACCAACACATCATAGAACATAACATAATACAAAACAACCAACCAACCAATCATAGAACGTAACATAATACAAAACAACCCACCAACACATCATAGAACATAACATAATACAAAACAACCCACCAACCAATCATTGAACATAACATAATACAAAACAACCCACCAACCAATCATTGAACATAACATAATACAAAACAACCCACCAACCAATCATTGAACATAACATAATACAAAACAACCCACCAACCATTCATAGAACATAACATAATACAAAACAACCCACCAGCCATTCATAGAACGTAACATATTACAAAACAACCCACTAACCAATCATAGAACATAACATAATACAAAAAAAACACCAACCAATCATAGAACATAACATAATACAAAACAACCCACCAACCAATCATTGAACATAACATAATACAAAACAACCCACCAACCAATCATTGAACATAACATAATACAAAACAACCCACCAACCAATCATTGAACATAACATAATACAAAACAACCCACCAACCAATCATTGAACGTAACATAATACAAAACAACCCACCAACCAATCATAGAACGTAACATAATACAATACAACCCACTTATCATTCATAGAACATAACATAATACAAAACAACCCACCAACCATTCATAGAACATAACATAATTTAAAACAACCCACCAACCAATCATTGAACATAACATAATACAAAACAACCCACCAACCAATCATAGAACGTAACATAATACAAAACAACCCACTAACCAATCATAGAACATAAAATAATACAAAACAACCCACTAACCAATCATAGAACATTACATAATACAAAACAACCCACTAACCAATCATAGAACATAAAATAATACAAAACAACCCACCAACCAATCATAGAACATAAAATAATACAAAACAACCCACCAACCAATCATTGAACATAACATAATACAATACAACTCACCAACCAATCATAGAACGTAACATAATACAATACAACTCACCAACCAATCATTAAACATTACATAGGTACAATACAACTCACCAACCAGTCATTGAACATAACATAATACAAAACAACCCACCAACCAATCATAGAACATAACATAATACAAAACAACCCACCAACCAATCATAGAACATAACATACCTCAATAATACCTGAGAAAACTGGTCTTAATATTGAGGTGGTCTTAATATTTATGTTAAACAAAGAGAAAAACTGTGAAAATTATGTTCGTAATATAGAGGTTGTCTTATTATTGCTGTGGTATTTCAGTGAAGTTTTACTGTAATACAAAACAACCCACAATTTCCATCACCCTACAAAACACATTACGCAACATCCTATTTACCGATCACAGTACAACATACGATACCAAACAACTCACCAACAAATTACAGAGCAATGAACTACTCTTCAACCAATCAAAGAACAATGCAAAACATGATCAACTTTCAACCAGTTACACTGAAAGAAACAAAGCAAACCAACTCGCCAACCATTGACAGTACAACATACAATAAAGAGCAACTAACCAACAAATCGTAGTACATCACACAATGCCAAACGACTCACCAATCAGTGACAGCACAATGTAAAACATAACGCAACTAATTTGTATTCAACACAACTCAAAGTTAATCGAAATACAATTCAGTCTGGTTTTTTTATACATTACTCGGTGAACGGATGGCAAATAGCGTGTGTGGTATTTCCTGTAGCTACGTATTCTCTCTCTTTTAAAAAATATTCACCAATAGAAAAAGATGTACATGTATACCCAGTCACGATATTATCAACTAGTAACATTGTAATATGACATTGATCTATGCTTTATTGCAGTCTGGCACTACCTTGACTCTGTGGAAAACGTAAATGTTCAGTGCCGTAAACACTTGGTTAATCACCTTGCACGTAAGACCACATTTTGTTTTACATTAAAACTATTAAGTCAATGTCTGTTTGAGATGTCAATCATATTGTGCGCATCTGTTACTTAAACATCAGTTATACAGTAGCGTATAAAGTTCAAACTCTCCAGATCAACTTCCTTTGAAAATTTCAGCATTAGCGCCTCCCACGTGGTGGACCAAATATCATTCTCCATCGATCCGTTTACAATGACGAAGTGTTTTGCATCTATGGAGACGTGTTGCTCGCGCTTGTTGATGACGTACATTGTTGATGACGTACATTGTTGATGACGTACATTATTGATAACGTACAATGTTGATGACGTACATTGTTGATGACGTACATTGTTGATGACGTACATTGTTGATGACGTACATTATTGATAGCGTACAATGTTGATGACGTACATTGTTGATGACGTACATTATTGATGACGTACTTGTTGATGACGTACATTGTTGATGACGTACATTGTTAATGACGTACATTATTGATAACGTACAATGTTGATGACGTACATTGTTGATGACGTACATTGTTGATGACGTACATTATTGATGACGTACATTGTTGATGACGTACATTGTTGATGACGTACATTATTGATGACGTACATTGTTGATGACGTACATTATTGATGACGTACATTGTTGATGACGTACATTGTTGATGACGTTCATTGTTGATGGCGTACACTGTTGATGGCGTACACTGTTGATGGCGTACACTGTTGATGGCGTACACTGTTGATGGCGCACATTGTTGATGACGTACATTGTTGATGACGTATATTGTTGATGGCGTACCTTGTTGATGACGCGCATTGTTGACGTAAATTGCCAATCACTGAACAAATCGGATGGATATTGCTCAATAATATATTTCAGACACATATAGCAACAGAAATTCCAACTGCGACTGTCAACCTACGGGAACTTTGATCGACGAAAGAGCCCCTCACATGTGTGAGTACTTTTGATTTTTATTCAGTTATACACTTGTCATTGTTGGGGAGCGTACTTGATTGGCATTCTCTGCATAATTACTATCTCTAAACGTGTATGCATCGCATTCTATTATGTTGGAGTTTAACGCATATTTTAACAGTACTTAAGTTATGCAAAGTCAGGTAATATTATGCAACAGCAAATGCACATTAGTAGATGTTTAAAATTCACTTAATTTTTTAGTTTTTACTAAAGCATGCATTTTGTTTTTAGTCCACACTTTTCTGCAAAATCGTGTGTTACAGTATATCAAATTAATTGATTAGTAAATATTGTTTTGAGTGGCATGGAAATTCTTCATCTGTATTCCTGTGCAGAGCTGATAGGAATCTAAATAAGTTGAGCATGTTAGATCTACTGACCTATTTATTTCCGTGAAACTTGGTCCGTAATACAACCACATTACTACTCAACCTGCACAATTAACTTATATTAAACGGTGAGGAATTAATGAACCCAGAACAACTTCCAAATTAGATTAGTAATTACTTATGAACAATAAAGCATGAATAAAATAAAGTCTCGATAGTTGAGTGCCGAGGTGAAGGAGTGAATTGGCGAGTGCTAAGAGAAATGGTGAGTGTTAAATGCAATGGTGAGTAATGAGAGCAATGGTGAGTGCTGAATGTAGTGGCGAGTGCTGATAGCAATTGTGAGTGCTGAATGCAGCGGTGAGTGAATTGGTGAGTGCTGAGTGCATTGGTGAGTGCTGAATGCAGTGTTGAGTGCATTTGTGAGTGCAGAATGTGGTGGAGAGTGCTGAATACAGTAGTGAGTGATCAATGTAGTTGTGAGTGCTAAATACAATGATGAGTGCTAAATGCAGTGGTGAGTGAAGTGGTGAGTTTTAAATGCAGTTGTGAGTGCCAAATACAATGGCCAGTGCTTAGATCAATGCTGAGTGCTGAATGCAGCGGTGAATGCTGAATGCAATGGTGAGCTCTAAGTATAATTGTGAGTTTTGAATGTAATGGTGAATGCTGAGTGCCGTTGTGCTGAAAGCAATAGTGAATGGTGAGTGCCGTTGTGAGTGCTGAGTGCAGTAGTGAGTGATCAATGTAGTGGTGAGTGCTAAATGTAGTGGTGAGTGCTGAATGCAGTAGTGAGTGCTGAATACAATTGTGAGAGCTAAATGCAGTGGTGAGTTTTACATGCAGATGCGAATGCTAAATGCAGTGACCAGTGCTTATAACACTGGTGAGTGATTAATGCAATGATGAGTGGTGAGTGCGATGGTGCGATGAAAAGTGCTGCATGCAACGGTGAGTGATGAATGAAGCTGTGAGTGAAGTGGTTAGTGCTGAATACAATGGTGAGTGTTGAATGCAGTGGTGAGTGCAGTATTATGTGCAAAATGCAATGGTGAGTGCTGATGGCGGTGGAGAATGTTGGTTATAGTTGTGAGTGCTGACGACGGTGGTAAGTAAGGTGGTGAGTGCTGAATGCAGTGGAGAGTGCTGGTTGTAGTTGTGAGTGCTGAATGCAGTGGAGAGTGCTGATGGCGGTTGTGATTGGTGAGTGTTGTGGTGAGTGCTGAGTGCAGTGGTGATTGCTGAATGCAATGATGAGTGTTGAGTGCAGTGGTGATTGCTGAATGCAATGGTGAGTGCTGAGTGCAATGGTGATTGCTGAATGCAGTGGTGAGTGCTGAGTGCAGTGCTGAGTGCTGAGTGCAATGGTGAGTGCTGAATGCAGTGGTGAGTGCTGAGTGCAGTGGTGATTGCTGAATGCAGTGGTGAGTGCTGAATGCAGTTGTGAGTGCTGAGTGCAGTGGTGAGTGCTGAGTGCAATGGTGAGTGCTGAATGCAGTGGTGAGTGCTGAGTGCAGTGGTGAGTGCTGAGTGCAATGGTGAGTGCTGAATGCAGTGGTGAGTGCTGAGTGCAGTGGTGATTGCTGAATGCAGTGGTGAGTGCTGAATGCAGTTGTGAGTGCTGATTGCAGTGGTGAGTGTTGAGTGCAATGGTGATTGCTGAATGCAGTGGTGAGTGCTGAGTGCAGTGGTGAGTGCTGAGTGCAATGGTGATTGCTGAATGCAGTGGTGAGTGCTGAGTGCAGTTGTGAGTGCCGAATGCAGTGGTGAGTGCTGAATGCAGTTGTGAATGCTGAATGCAGTGGAGAGTGCTGGTTGTAGTTGTGAGTGGTGAATGCAGTGGAGACTGCTGATGGCGGTTGTGATTGGTGAGTGTTGTGGTGAGTGCTGAGTGCAGTGGTGATTGCTGAATGCAATGATGAGTGCTTAGTGTTGCGGTGAGTGTGTCGGTGAGTGCTGAATGCAGTGGTGAGTGTGGTGGTGAGTGGTGTGTGTGTCGGTGAGTGCTGAATGCAGTGGTGAGTGTGGTGGTGAGTGGTGAGTGTGGTGGTGAGTGGTGAGTGTGGCGGTGAGTTCTGAATGCAGTGATGAGAGCTGATTGCAGTGGTGAGTGTGTCGGTGAGTTCTGAATGCAGTGGTGAGTGTGGTGGTGAGTGGTGACTGTGGCGGTGAGTTCTGAATGCAGTGGTGAGTGTGGTGGTGAGTTCTGAATGCAGTGGTGAGTGTGGTGGTGAGTTCTGAATGCAGTGGTGAGTGTGGTGGTGAGTGGTGAGTGTGGCGGTGAGTTCTGAATGCAGTGGTGAGTGTGGTGGTGAGTGGCGTGTGTGGCGGTGAGTTCTGATGCCGTGATGAGAGCTGGTTGCAGTGGTGAGTGTTGAGGGCGGAGGTGAGTCCTGAGTGTTGTGCTGAGTGCAGTGGCAAGTGCTGAGGGTAATGGTGAGTGCTGAGTGCAGTGGTTAGTGCTGATTGTGATGGTGAGTGCTGAGTGCAGTTGTTAGTGCTGAGTGCAGTTGTTAGTGCTGAGTGCAGTGGAGAGTGGTTTGGGCGTTGATGAGTATCAGTTATAATTTTGGGCACAGGTCATAGTACACACAAAAATCATGAAAATGTTGAACTTATATTTCAGCGAACGGAAGTTTTTCAGAATGCAATACGGTCAGTGCATCTACTTACCATGGTAAGCAACAAATGTCAAATTGTAGCTATGTTAGGGTAGTGATAGGGTAGGCAATTAGCTGATTTTGAACTCCACAAACGCAACAACAACACCTAATAAAACACTTATAAATACTGTTCTTTGTTCAGGAAAAGGACTCGAGAATGATTAAAAAAGCGTAATACGATCATCACAAATATGTTTGGTTTTGTTCATAATATCGTTCTTTACCAGTTGTCAGTGTAAAATATTTCCTGTAAGCATTGATGATACCATTGATATCCTACAAACATATTTGACCTATTAATGTCAATGGGGTAACCTATGGTAACTTGCAGTATATATTTGAAGTGCCCCATTGGAATACAAGTTATTGCCACCTAAGTCTACATAAAGCAGACTTAGGATTTCAAGGTTATCCTCGCAAACCCATGTCTGAAATCTAACCTTATGAGTTATGTGACTTGAACTAATTTTTTATAACTCAAGGTAAAAATAGAAGTTGAAGCTAATATCAAGAATTAAAATGTTGTGAACAAGGCGGAATTGCACCTTTTTGGCGTCTGTATTTACTCTTCTATGCAATGGTCTCCTTAACAAAATACAGACACTGATTAGAGAGATAAGGGATGTGAGGAGTTTGGACTGTCTTATATTCCAGATATAGACGACATGTTGTTTTCCCATACAAAAGAGAATGGCTGCCGAGATCACTCTTTCCGTAAGTAATTTATTTCACATTCAAATAAACATCTAAATATGGGAGTACTGTAGTCTTAAGAGCATGGGATGGGAATGGAAGCTCGTGGGTGCATCTGTATAGGACATGACGTTTTCTGTTTAGGTCGACTGATATTTAAAAAGAAAATGAAATAATTTTGCTTAAATTAGGGATGTCAACGAATGGCAATCTTAGTAGTCGAATATTCGGTCAAACTTCTGAACGAATATTCGAATATTCGAACTTCATCAATAATTTTTATCTTCACCATTTCTGCTAACACACTTACATACTAGTTGTTTGTAGTTTGTGCTTGAATCCGAGAAAACTTTGTGGTCGGCATTAAGAAAACTTACGTGTTGCTTATTGCACATTATTAACGAAAGTGAAAGCAAATCTAAATACGTATATATCTGTCATTTTATTCCTATCTAAACAAGAATATGAATTATTTGTCGTACCGAATTCTATGTAGGATGCGAATGTTTGGATATAAGCAACGCTATCCCACGATTTGGCTTGTGTTGAGTTAAAATGCGCTGAGAGCTACATGTCAGTATTTTATTAGTGATACATTTGAAATTCAAAGTTTAACTTAAAGCTTATTGTTTTAAACTGATCACTCAAGCTGTAAAATCACCATGATTCCTTGAATAATTACAGGGCCTAAGTGTCGTCACCAGTGTTAAATCTCTCTTGCCCCCAAATATACAACATGACATGTCAATTAGCACATGTAGATATTATTTTCACGAGTAAAATGTCATTCAATGTGATAATACCCATCATTGAAATTTAATACACTTGCTTTCAGCTTTCGTATTGAAAATATATATTTGTATTGAATATTCGAATATTAAGACATTAGGCATTAGCCCTCCACGATGGTTGCAAGACAGTCCTGATATGCTCGATGGTCGTGTGTTGATTGTGATACAACTATCGTAAGCTACATATGACGGCTTTATAACTGAACGATACACGTTGGTACATTTAAAGCACATTCCACAAACATACAATATAATGACAGTACGATGGTGCAACATTAGTAGGACTATCGTGGATTTATCGTACGGTAGGACAATCGTAGGACTATTGTAGAAAATTCGTACGATTCTGAGGGCCTTCGATGACCAAATAAATGTCGAGAAATACCTCAGAACCTAAAAATAATGTTACATTTTTGAAACTTAACGACAAGGGTCTAAATCAGCATTTTCCTCCCGTCACAAAACACCTGAATTTCGTACAGTTTAACATAAAAAATACGACCACCTTTGGGACAATTGGAAACTGGTGAATAAGGAGCAGTGAAAATGGACTGGACAATTGTGTTCTTAATTGTGAGGTCGTAGTATTATTGAGGTTGTCTTTAGGTGAGTGACTTCATGTGTGACGTGTTCTAAGCTTCTATTTACAGTTTGGCCAAAGCTTGCTGACGTGAAAGATACCACAGCCTTTTCAAATAGACATCGCATTCACGTTGATTGTACTAAAGATCTTATAGTCAGAACTGCCAGTATGTCGTAATATTATTTTGTTCTTTATATCGTTAGGATAAATGTTGAGTCATACTTTCAATGACTTCCTTTTTGTAATTAGGCTTTAAGTCAGATAACTATCCAGGCCCATGTAGCGACTTTTCCAGTTATTAGTGTTATTATAGTTATTAGAAAGACCACAGGTGTCCCTGTTATTATTATTTCTGGGCAAAAACGGACACCTGTGTACATCCGCCATCCGTCCGTACGCCAGCTTGGTAGGTTCGATTCCCACAGTGGTGAGGGGAATATGATTAAAACGTAGTAATCAGAACGTTCCACTAGTCATTGGGCCCCCACAATGGACATATTAAGAATTTAATTAAAAAACAGTCGGACCCTGTTTTATTCGACAACCTTCTATCCGAATACTAGGTATAATCCGAAATTAATATCATGTCTCTATGTATCTTCATTCGCACGTCGAATTGAAAACCGTAAATTTCGGACTCGATGAATTCGAAAGAACATGGCCATGAATGTAGCTATGTTTCCCCTCCCACTTTCTACCCCCGAAAATCGCCCCTCCTCCTAATACATGTATGTTATAACTAATATGAAAGGAGATATATTTGTCTTGACGTTGGATTCCATAAAAATGCTGTAATTTAAAAATATTGTTTTGAAAAATTAAATTAATTGCTGGAAACTGATAAATATGCAGAGCAGAAGAGCAGAAATATATTTTTTATTATAATCTGTACGAGACGCAGATTGATTTTATATCAAGCATTATGTAATATAGCAATACATGCGTGATCATTGGACTGAATGTATTTAAAATTCATCAATCGAAGATACAATAAATACCTACTAACTTCCCAATCCGTCAGTGCCATTGTTGCAGGAGGGATTAAACGGATGTTGGTTTTATGTTAGCCATTCAAAACGCCCTGATTAAATTTTTTTTCTCAAACTTAGGTTTTTTAAAACTTTAGTGGGATTTTGAATTATACATATTTCTGAACATTTATATTATATTTTGATATTTTGTCATATATCCATTACTTTCGAAATTGCATATATTCAAGAAAGTGGTCACAGTCAGTTGTTGCTGTTTTACATTTTCTATTTGTGTATATATGTGTTTCGCCTATAGATGTTTAAAGATCTTTTAAATCACTACTTCACATTTCAGTAAAATATCCAAAGACGACAGCGGACCCATGTGTGTGTTCAAAAAGTTAGTTTTTTTGTTTTTCCTTCGCAGCTTATATAGAAAACATATCAAATGAATATTTGTCTTTACTCTATGTGTACCTGTACCTGAAGCCATGCCACATTCACTGAATATGCATACTGTATCTGAAGACTCGACAAATTCACTGAATATGCATACTGTACCTGAAGCCATGCCACATTCACTGAATATGCATACTGTATCTGAAGACTCGACAAATTCACTGAATATGCATACTGTACCTGAAGACATGACGAATTCACTGAATATGCATACTGTACCCGAAGACTCGACAAATTCACTGAATATGCATACTGTACCTGAAGACTCGACAAATTCACTGAATATGCATACTGTACCTGAAGACTCGACAAATTCACTGAATATGCATACTGTACCTGAATACTCGACAAATTCACTGAATATGCATACTGTACATGAAGACATGCCAAATTCACTGAATATGCATACTGTACCTGAAGACATGACGAATTCACTGAATATGCATACTGTACCTGAAGTGATGACGTATTCACTGAATATGCATACTCAACCTGAAGACATGACGTATTCATTGAATATGCATACTCTACCTGAAGAGATGACGTATTCACTGAATATGCATACTCTACCTGAAGACATGACGTATTCACTGAATATGCATACTCTACCTGAAGACATGACGTATTCATTGAATATGCATACTCTACCTGAAGACATGACGTATTCACTGAATATGCATACTCTACCTGAAGACATGACGTATTCACTGAATATGCATACTCTACCTGAAGACATGACGTATTCATTGAATATGCGTACTCTACCTGAAGACCTGACGTATTCACTGAATATGCATACTCTACCTGAAGACCTGACGTATTCACTGAATATGCATACTCTACCTGAAGACATGACGTATTCATTGAACATGTATACTCTACCTGAAGACTTTACGTGCTACATACATATACATAATGTGCATTAAGTAATAACGAACTATATGAAGATACATACTGTGCCTGAAGAAATGACATACTGCATGAATATGCATATTGTGCCTGAAGACATGACGTATACCATGAATATGCAAACTGTGCCTGATGATATGACATATTCCATGAATATACATACTATGCCTGATGATATGACATATTCCATGAATATACATACTGTGCCGGATGATATGATATATTCCATGAATATACATACTATGCCTGAAGATATGACGTATTCCATGAATATAATACTGTGCCTGATGATATGACGTATTCCATGAATATACATACTATGCCTGATGATATGACATATTCCATTAATATAATACTATACCTGAAGATATGACATATTCCATGAATATACATACTATGCCTGAAGATATGACGTATTCCATGAATATACATACTATGCCTGATGATATGACATATTCCATGAATATACATACTATGCCTGAAGATATGACATATTCCATGAATATACATACTATGCCTGAAGATATGACATATTCCATGAATATACATACTATGCCTGAAGATATGACGTATTCCATGAATATACATACTATGCCTGATGATATGACGTATTCCATGAATATACATACTATGCCTGAAGATATGACATATTCCATGAATATACATACTGTGCCCGATGATATGACATATTCCATGAATATACATACTATGCCTGATGATATGACATATTCCATGAATATACATACTGTGCCTGATGATATGACATATTCCATGAATATACATACTATGCCTGAAGATATGAGGTATTCCATGAATATACATACTGTACCTGATGATATGACGTATTCCATGAATATTATACTGCGTCTGAAGATATTACGTATTCCGTGAATATACATACTGTGCCTGAAGATATGACATATTCCATGAATCTACATACTGTGTTTGAAGATATGACGTATTCCGTGAATATACATACTATGTCTGAAGATATGACGTATTCCGTGAATATAGATACTATGCCTGAAGATATGACGTATTCCATGAATATAATACTGTGTCTGAAGATATGACGTATTCCATGGATATAATACTGTGCCTGATGATATAACACTGTGTCTGATGATATAACACTGTGCCTGATGATATAACACTGTGCCTGATGATATAACACTGTGCCTGATGATATAACACTGTGCCTGATGATATAACACTGTGCCTGATGATATAACACTGTGCCTGATGATATAACACTGTGCCTGATGATATAATACTGTGCCTGATGATATAACACTGTGTCTGTTGATATAACACTGTGCCTGGTGATATAACACTGTGCCTGATGATATAACACTGTGTCTGATGATATAACACTGTGCCTGATGATATAACACTGTGCCTGATGATATAACACTGTGCCTGATGATATAACACTGTGCCTGATGATATAACACTGTGCCTGATGATATAACACTGTGCCTGGAGACATGCGCTGGAGATATGACATACTCGGCAAGTGAACATGACGTGCTCAATGAATATAATTATATTTTGACACCATGAATATACACTCTGTACCTGGAGATATACATACCCGTAGTATATACTTGGTTAGGAAACTTCATTATGCATTTGGTTTTGCAAACTTGTGCGACGTTTTCAAACTTATCTTTTCTGATTTATTCCGTACGTGCTTCTTAATAAACAAGGGTATGTTAAACGATTTATAACGGTGACATGTAATTCAAAGATTATTCAATGTGTTTGGACCTTTTGTCAGGCGATGAATTTGACGAAATTATGTTAGTAGGTTATAACCCTACTTTGTTGTTTTTTGGTCAAATACCCACCATCATGTGATATTTGTGAATGCTATATGAAGGTAATACGCATGTACGTATATACAAGAAAAAGAATGCATTTTTTATGTTTATATGTTATAGAAACCACACCAATACCAACAACGACAGTAACCACCACCACCAACACAACAACAACTCAAGCCCCAACGACAACAATGACGACAACGTCAGCTCCAACAACAACGACAACTCCAGTCCCAACGACTACGACAACAACAACTCAAGCCCCAACTACAACTCCAGCCCCAACGACAACCACACAAACAATAACAACAACAACGCCAATTGTGGTAACCACAAGCCAATCTGGTAAAACAACATAAAATAATTGTCGTTCAATGCTTTCTATCAGGTTTTGTATTTCTATTTGGCATACATTTAAGCCAATCAACTAGCGAAGAAGAAGCACAATATTATTGCAGTGTCACAACATATTTCAAATGGGATTGATCTCAAACTTACATTTTCATGTCCTATAACCACAATATTGGACTGATTATTACACATGTATATCAGAGTCGATGCTTAAACCGTAAGCATTTCAATCTTGATTTTTTCGCCAGCCGTTTAACCACACATTGAGTTAATCTAGTATCCTTCAACTTTCGAACAACAGTGTATAAGAATATAATATATAAAAACAAACATGCGTAGGGCTCTATGTTTTTCTTTCCAGCTTTTTTCATATTGTCGTATTTCTATTCTTAATTGTGTACGTATGTGACATTACTGGCAATGATATTTAATAACATACATGTTTATACATGTAGTTAAAACATATTTTTTAAATGATTGTCAAATATATTATACATTTAGATGAACATGTATATGTTTTTCTTCTTATATGTTAATGTTTAAAAAACGAAATAAATTATATAATATATAAATAAATTTCAAGAGCTTCATTTTTGAGTTAGAGAAATCAAGCCCGATCAAATGAGTTGGTATGCAAACTAGAATTAGGCGTAAGGACACCACTATCAATGGCGAGATTGTTTATTGCATTATATTAATCATACATGGAGTGAACCCTCTAACTTGAGATTAATCCCAATTGGAGACGTTTTGTGAAAACGGGCAAGGAGTCGAATCGAAACTTGTTATTGCTGAAAAACTACGATTACAACAATACTATAAAACCTTATCGTAGTGCCATCTCAAAATTCAGACCACCTAAAATAAGATTGTATTAATCAAATATTCGTTCATATTTTATCTCGATAATCAGACCTATTTACAACTAAGATCGAGGTTGTTCAGAATTAATGTTGGTCGAATTATGTGTAGACTTAGAACTTATTATTAACTTGCAGTTTTATCATCAAAGCTGTGGGCTTTTGAATATGTTACTGTGATGGTGTAAATACTTGACTGAAGCATATAGAAAATATGAAGTTACATTGCCACCTCCTGTCATTGTCATTCTATATTCAACAAAATAGAAATCTGCATAATGTTTGACCAATTTTATCCCTAGAAAATATGTAGATACATTGAAACCTGTCTTGACTAACACCCGCCTTTACTACTGTATAAGTTTTCCAGTGGTGAATTGTACATCTATAAATGAACAACAACTAGTTTCCGACCAATATTATTATTTGTAGTGTAGATCTTGTAATTGGAAGAAGAACTATTATAATACATATATGAAATACGACTGTAGCAATTATTGTTATGGATGAGATACCAATTCGGGACATATCTTTATGTTCACATTTTGATGTGCAAACATTAGTGTCCGTCTGACTAGTGCATGTTTATATTTGCTGAGTATATTTACATCTGTACATTGTTGGTGTATTATTATAATCACATTAAAATTTTGATGAAGGTTTCAAATGTGGCCAGTCACAAACTATAAGGGATATTGCGACAGCGGTCCACGTTCAGAGCCCACTCGCACAACCATGTGCCTTAACTGGCAACGACGAGGCGTTGGTTGTATCCGAATGTAACATGCCTGCTTCGTCTGCATGGAAACGAGGAGAAAATGTTCGTACGAATATGCTATACTTTATTTATCACACTCGTGTGAAATAATTCCAAAAATAATATCACACGGCGTGAATGTTATGTAAAAACATACATAAAACTGGCGCATTATACCATAATTACGAGACCTGCACCATAATTACGAGACCTGCACCATAATTACGAGACCTGCACCATAATTACGAGACCTGCACCATAATTACGAGACCTGCACCATAATAACGAGACCTGCACCATAATTACGAGACCTGCACCATAATTACGAGACCTCCACCATAAATACGAGGCCTGGACCATAATTACGAGACCTGCACCATAAATACGAGGCCTGGACCATAATTACGAGACCTGCACCATAAATACGAGGCCTGGACCATAATTACGAGACCTCCACCATAAATACGAGGCCTGGACCATAATTACGAGACCTGCACCATAATTACGAGGCCTGTTATGTTTGTTATATACGTACAGTACATGTAACTGTAAATAAATCATGATTAAGGCATTAAGGCAAACGTAAACACTTACATATTGTATTTCTTGCCATGTGGTGTCAGTGTCATATATGTATAGAGATTATGTTCAATAAGTCATACAACACATTACTTTTACGTTTGCTTCATAAGTAACTTGTCGTGTTAATAATATTTGCTCATTGTTTGAAAAAAATGGTTCGATGTCAGAAATGACTTGTTTATTCATTCTAGTGTCGATGTATTTCTTTTAAAACAAAGATTCTTGCCACGTGAAGTTCGTTTTCTAAATTTCAGATATTAGCTGATTGTCAGTCCGGATCAGCGACCATACCCACGTATGTTCCCATAGCAACGTTTACCAGCGATGCATACGTTTCGTCTGGTGGCCATTCTGCTATATTTTTGGGATGCAGTGCCACCGGATTTTTGGTAACTCAATTAAAATAACATCATGTACGATAAAATGAAATGACAAATTTTATTCAGCATGGGAATATAGATAAAACAATATGAGGGTATGAACCGAGTGCTAAACAGAATTAGAATCCAACTACTCACATATCGGTTGATGTTTTGCATTACGTTGGCAGAAGTGACATTAAAAAGCAGTAGCAGGTGAGAGGCACGATATGCCGATATTTAAAATAAAACATTAACACAATGTAGAACTCAAGGTCATTTGTATGTGAAGTTTGATTTATATTCTATATTATTGCAATGGCTTCGATGTCCAATCCCGCCGAGGGTGGTGAGGTTGTTTCGCGAACTTAGCAATACCTGACATAGGCGCAAGTACTGGAAAGTAACCCATGAAGACGTCATGGAGAGCAATACTATATAAATACATATTGTAAATATGTAATAAAATTGCATCGAAATCGATGAAACACAACTGCGATTTAACTAAAGCATCGACTATCGAATGTTTAGTGCAGTTTTACAGCACGTGTTTACTTCAGCATAACTTGAGAATTAAGAAGTTTGTGTTTTTTATTGTAGGCTGTGGTTCAGTATTGCGGTAACTCACCGATGGTCAGTGACATGTCTTCTGAACCAAATGTTAATGCCTATTATACTGTAATGTAATTATACTGATTGATGATATCATAAATAAACAAGAAATAAACTGAGGAAGAGTTCAGTTTTCAATAAGAAGGGTTTTATCCTCGGACTAGCCTTGCTCCCGAAGCTTGCTTCTCCCTGAAAGTTGCTTATAACCCAAATATCGCTTCTTGCCGAAATATGGCTCTTTGCCACAATATTGCTTATTCCCGAAAACTTTGCTTCTACCAGAAAGATGCTAATCAACCTAAACTTTGCCTCTATCCGAAAGGTGTTCATCGGCTTGATTGTTGCCTCAACCCGAAAGATGTGCATCGGCCTAAACTTTGCCTCTACCCGAAATTTGTTCATCCGCCTAAACGTTGCCTCTACCCGAAAGATGTTTATCGGCCTAAACGTTGCCTCTACCCGAAATATGTTTATCGGCCTAAACGTTGCCTCTACCCGAAAGGTGTTCATCAGCCTAAACGTTGCCTCTACCCGAAATTTGTTCATCGGCCTAAACCTTGCCTCTACCCGAAAGTTGTTCATCGGCCTAAACCTTGCGTCTACCCGAAAGTTGTTCATCGGCCTAAACCTTGCCTCTATCCGAAAGTTGTTCATCGGCCTAAACCTTGCCTCTACCCGAAAGTTGTGCATCGGCCTTAACATTGCCTCTACCCGAAAGTTGTTCATCGGCCTAAACCTTGCCTATATCCGAAAGGTGTTTATCAGCCTAAACGTTGCCTCTACCCGAAAGGTGTTCATCGGCCTAAACGTTGCCTCTACCCGAAAGGTGTTCATCGGCCTAAACGTTGCCTCTATCCGAAAGTTGTTCATCGGCCTAAACCTTGCCTCTACCCGAAAGCTGTTCATCGGCCTAAATGTTGCCTCTATCCGAAAGTTGTGCATCGGCCTAAACGTTGCCTCTATCCGAAAGTTGTTCACCGGCCTAAACCTTGCCTCTACCCGAAATTTGTTTATCGGCCTAAATGTTGCCTCTACCCGAAAGTTGTTCATCGGCCTAAACCTTGCCTCTACCCGAAAGTTGTTCATCGGCCTTAACATTGCCTCTACCCGAAAGTTGTGCATCGGCCTTAACATTGCTATTCTCCGAAAGTTGTTCATCGGCCTAAACCTTGCCTCTATCCGAAAGGTGTTCATCAGCCTAAACGTTGCCTCTACCCAAAAGATGTTTATCAATCTAAACGTTGCCTCTACCCGAAAGATGTTTATCGGCCTAAACGTTGCCTCTTCTCGAAATTTGTTCATCGGCCTGAACGTTGCCTCTACCCGAATTTTTTGTATCGGCCTAAACGTTGCCTCTACCCGAAATTTGTGTATCGGCCTAAACGTTGCCTCTACCCGAAATTTGTGTATCGGCCTAAACGTTGCCTCTACCCGAAATTTGTGTATCGGCCTAAACGTTGCCTCTACCCGAAAGATGTGCATCGGCCTAAACGTTGCCTCTACCCGAAATTTGTGTATCGGCCTAAACGTTGCCTCTACCCGAAAGATGTTTACCGGCCTAAACGTTGCCTCTACCCGAAAGATGTTTACCGGCCTAAACGTTGCCTCTACCCGAAAGATGTTTACCGGCCTAAACGTTGCCTCTACCCGAAAGATGTTTATCGGCCTAAACGTTGCCTCTACCCGAAATTTGTGTATCGGCCTAAACGTTGCCTCTACCCGAAAGATGTTTATCGGCCTAAACGTTGCCTCTACCCGAAAGATGTTTATCGGCCTAAACGTTGCCTCTACCCGAAAGATGTTTATTGGCCTAAACGTTGCCTCTACCCGAAAGATGTTTATTGGCCTAAACGTTGCCTCTACCCGAAAGATGTTTATTGGCCTAAACGTTGCCTCTACCCGAAAGATGTTTATTGGCCTAAACGTTGCCTCTACCCGAAAGATGTTTATTGGCCTAAACGTTGCCTCTACCCGAAAGATGTTTATTGGCCTAAACGTTGCCTCTACCCGAAAGATGTTTATCGGCCTAAACGTTGCCTCTACCCGAAAGATGTTTATTGGCCTAAACGTTGCCTCTACCCGAAAGATGTTTATCGGCCTAAACGTTGCCTCTACCCGAAAGGTGTTTTCGAAAGCCGGACTCGACCGCATGCTCGACATTTGCTGGGAATATTCCCGGAAATGGCGCTACTTTTACAATGCGAGTAAATGTGAAGTAGTGGTGTTCAATGAACGAAAGCTGATCCGCAGTGATAGGAGATTCTCTTTAGGACCGTACACTATTACGGAAAGTGGAAGCTACCGTCATCTGGGAGTGGTCTGCGACAAGTTTTTATCCACCAAAGAGAATATCAACGATGCTTGTTTGAGGACATTTTTCAGTGTATGTAATGGTATAGATCCAACATCAATAAGCCCTGTAACTTTCAGTGTGATTTACAAAGCGGTCATTCTACCTAAGGCATTATATGGATGTGAATTATGGAATTCCTACTCAAAGGATGACATTCAACGACTTGAAACATCTCAAAATACATGCTTGAAGGTTATACAGAATGTGCCAAGATGGTCGAGCACAGCATTTACTCGCTGTAGCATAAATATTGACAGCATGGAAACTCAAATAGACTATAAGAAATTACAGTTCTTCGGACAATTGTGTAGGCTACCTAGTAAGTTCCTAGCGAAGACCATATTCGTTCATCGTCTAACACGATTTTGTAATGGAGGTTGCCAATACTCCGGTTTTATTCCTGACTTGTACCGTGTATTGTGTAAATACTCACTGACTAACATCATGTACGATTACATCCAGAGCGGTTACTTTCCGGTGAAAGCAAGATGGAAACAAACTTTGAAAAACTGTGTGTTAAATCCAGCCAATCAATGTCAGCTTAACAACATTGGTCTTGACATAAATGAGAAGGTCACAGAATGTGTTCTCAGCGTAGATAGATGTTCGAGTCTCTGGTATGTCTGCAGAAATACACCATCCTTAGCTTCTGTGTGTAGAACTCTTCATCGCTGTCTAACCATGTTTTTGTCAAGAAAATTCACTCGGCAATGTAAGAGGTATTTACGACATACCATGAACTCCGTTGAACACCAGATATGTTTCTGCTCGGTAAATGCCAGTGAACGCCAACGACTATGGGATACAATGATGAACAGTCTCGGATACGACTGGTTCATCAATTTCATGAAGCTGACACCTATGGGGCTCGCCGTGTGTAACGATGAAAGGGCGTTCCTTAATTATGCAATAGTAAGGGCATTTGTTAATCTGATGCGATAATGTTATTATGTGACTATGTATAATATATATATGTAATATTTTGTATATCGGTAAAAAGTATATGAGTGATATTTGTTATTAAAGTTCCGTGAAATAGTTCAGCAACACTATTGTCGATTCCACATTACTTAATAGATCAAAGCGTATACTCGCAAAATGTATATTAATATCACATTTCACTTAAATCGTCTTAGCTTTGTTAAGGCGGACCTAGTGATTTGTCAGTATCATTTACTTATTCGGCTTTACAGAAATAATGCGCCTTAAATATATTTTACTCTTACGAGTTCACTTATTTAGTGAGTATAAGTCACATTTTTGTCTTTCATTTCGATTTCGTTAAGACTTCAATGTGTCAGGCTCTACTTTACCTTACTTGATTTCATTCTAAGCGAAATATCTAGTTATGAACCAGTATTCAATTATATTATAATTATTCATATTATACTGAACTCCTTTTTTTCTTCTCTTCATTGAAATGTTAATTCAAATAATTATACATCGAGTCTACTCAAGACTATAAGTAATAGTTATTGTGTTAATTTTGCTCCAATACAATGTTTATGTTTTATCTATGATTACCTGTATCTACATACACATGCTTAGTTTTGTTTTGGATTTTTGCTTGTATATATTATTCTGCTCTCCGTATTTGGAGGAAATAAAAGAATCTATCTATCTATCTAACTTTATCAAATGTTATACTGGAATTGAATGTCCTCGCTGAGATGGTGAGTTGTGAAACTTTTTTGTCGAAATGAAATCATACAATCAAAAAATGGTAGATGTTTTTTTTACTATGACATAATTGTGTAACCTTCTAGGGTGCTACATTCACATGTCTGTGTACTTTCGCGCGTGACATGCTGGATGGGAACTACTTTCAAAATGAAAACGGAGTCGAAAAAATCATTATATTACAAGAAGAAGACGTCTTTAGTGGTAGAGAAGTTTCAGGATCTGTAATCTAGTAAAATAGACAGTCTCAAATTACTACTCGAAGACATACTGACAATACCATAGTGCAGCTTTTTATGGCAAATTCGGGGCCTATATTCGGCCCCATTCCCCAAAGACTAAAGTATATTTTTCCCATTTTTGTCAAAACTTCCCGGTAAAATTATTTGTAACCATTTATTTTCCTGCAGTCATCGTATGTTCTTTGTCCAAGTGTAAATATCGGCACCGTGCAATCAAAACAATCTATGGAAATAGGCGCTTATAAATCGTTGAATTGAAAGCGTTTAGCAAATGTTCTGTATCGATCAACTGCTTTATACAATTTGATTTCAGCGATAAAACAAGCGTCCAGCACACGTTTTGATAAAACATGTGCTGCGTGAAAAGCTAAATAATGACGCTGCAAAGGGTACACAACGTTTAGACTTGATGTTTAAACAGTCTACTTTGATTACTGTAAGCACTGAGCCCGGACCTTCAATTAGAAGCAAAACTAGGTTATGCTGATTGCAGTGACTCGCTTTGTGAAACATCAAGTGCTGTCAGTACTGAGAAAACAGTACATAATAGCAGACGACAGTGATGATTATACTGACACTGGTGATGAAAATTTCATCAATGCTCAAGATGAAACAAGGTATATACTATGGCTATATTATACTCTTGCAAAAGGTGTCTACAGATGTAAAGTATGTGAATTTGTTGGTGGATCAAATATTTGTAACCAGGCCTCATGTTTACATAGGATCAACTGATCTGGATCCATACAAATAATTGCCATTTTCATGAAGCAATTGAACACTTTTTCAAGTACTTCTCATAAACATACACATAAATACCTAAACAATTTTCCAAAATTGGTCATAACATATTAATGTCCATCTCTTTCTTTATAAGCATGACAGTTGAATGTAATGTCTCAAAAGTTTTGCAGGATGTTCGTAACTGTCACATTATGCGAACAATAAGATTTGCTTTACAATTTTTACAAAGTTTGAAAGATGCTAAATTTGATCTTATTCCTGATTTTTAAAACAGATTCTTTGTGAACACGGGGCAATGTCATTCTTTTGTGGCAAAAAGTCTCTTGGGACTCATTCATCCAGACAATTGTAGTATTTTGATACATATCACAACATTTATATTTACTGTTTGCCATAAGAGAACCGTAAAAATAGATTTATTTTGTGATAGGGAGGGCGGGTTTTAAACAACGTAATCATTTAACTCAGTGGCGTTCCCTGTAGCAACTCATTCTCTCTTTCATGTTTACTGGCGAAAAATAAAGAAACGCAAATTTTCTTTTGGTTTTATATATTAGAAGCAATTCATTTATTTTTTAGCTTTATTTTTGAATCTCTATGACGTATTTGTCCTATAACAGTTGGCGTTTGCATAATAACGTTACAACGTTAGCACTTTAAGCTATTACACGGTGAACACCAAATAGTGCATGCGCTCATCACAGGCTCATACCATGGACCCTATGGTCCTTTGTCGGATGTTATTCCATTCTTCAAGAAGGGCCTGTGTAAGCTGCGTGTCATTGTTTTGAACGTTGACTTGCTTCCGGACTCGCCTGTCAGATTGGTCATTGGGTTCAAATTTGGACTGTATGGTGGTCAAAAGAGAACTTGGGCATCATGATGAATGAGAAAGTCGCGGACTTGCAATATCTTGTTGCAAATTTTGCTAGCATAAATAAGACGTCGAACGTGATCCCTGAACACCTGATCTCAATATAGTAAGATTTCTCGGTCAACAACACGTCCACTGTGAACCAACTGTAACAGATTTGGTGTGTCAACAACACACGTCCACTGTGAACCAACTGTAACAGATTTGGTGTGTCAACAACACACGTCCACTGTGAACCAACTGTAACAGATTTGGTGTGTCAACAACACACGTCCACTGTGAACCAACTGTAACAGATTTGGTGTGTCAACAACACACGTCCACTGTGAACCAACTGTAACAGATTTGGTGTGTCAACAACACACGTCCACTGTGAACCAACTGTAACAGATTTGGTGACGTCATCTATGTCTGACTTAGAATGTTTTTGTGCAATCGATATTGATTGTTTGAAACCTAGATTAAGTGTGGTTTTCAAATCAATAACATGTGATGTTTTTTTGGAAATGCAGTTACATGAATATTGTGTTTCATAATTATTGTTGCGTATTTCTCATAGTATATTTATCACGCTTAACATTATAACGTAGTTAATGAACATACATGTATGCAAACATTTGTGTACATATTTTGTAAGGAATGACAATCTTGCCGACGGTTTATTTCATTTCGCTGAATTTGACCTAATTTGCAATAAATAAGAAATTTAACTCGAAATGTCTCTGACAAACATTGCTGTTACTGAAGAACTCGATGCATAAACTGTTCAATGCGATGCTTTCTTACACGAAAACACAAATGAGAAACGTTCCTAAAATAACGACCCCCAAATGTTATTCCAAATGATAATTAGAAAATCAACTTCTATTTGTCAGAATTTCGTCAAAGAAAATTATTTGTTTGGTTTTGATGTTAGCACTTGATAACTTCCGGTTGAGAAACACGTCGATACCAAACGAAAAGAAAGTGTTTCAGAAAAATGAAATCCAATTTGAGTGATTTGTAACTACCATAAAGCCATTAGAGAAGAGAAAATGTTATGCCGCTTTAATGATCACGTGGTATTTATCTAACTGACGCCAGTCATTTTTCAGTTTTGCATATCTAATGAGTCGAACAGTGCAAAACGTTTGAAAGATAAAATATTATTCTATATAAAGACCTGGGTTCAAATGGGTTTCACGCTTTCTCTTGGGTCTGGGAATGTAGGCTGATATACCGATATGTACGCACTGGAGATAAAAGTTTAAATAATCACGCCACAGAATGCTAATTTGAAATCGGCAAACTCATGTTCATGTAGCACTAATATTTGTCATTTCTGTTGTAAACTTAAAGTGGAAAGAAATGTGGTGCAAACAGGGTCACTTTTACGAATCAGCACTTTCCTATACAGATCTAGGCAAAGTGTGGATGCACACACACACAGGGAATGCCACTTTTACAAATCAGCACTTTCCTATACAGATCTACGCAAAGTGTGGATACATACAGGGAATGCCACTTTTACAAATCAGCACTTTCCTATACAGATCTAGGCAAAGTGTGGATACACACAGGGAATGCCACTTTTACAAATCAGCACTTTCCTATACAGATCTAGGCAAAGTGTGGATACACTCACAGGGAATGCCACTCTAACAATACAGCACTTTCCTATACAGATCTAGGCAAAGTGTGGATGCACACACACACAGGGAATGCCACTTTTACAAATCAGCACTTTCCTATACAGATCTAGGCAAAGTGTGGATACACTCACAGGGAATGCCACTCTAACAAATCAGCACTTTCCTATACAGATCTAGACAAAGTGTGGATACACTCACAGGGAATGCCACTTTTACAAATCAGCACTTTCCTATACAGATCTAGGCAAAGTGTGGATACACTCACAGGGAATGCCACTTTTACAAATCAGCACTTTCCTATACAGATCTAGGCAAAGTGTGGATGCACACACACACAAGGAATGCCACTTTCACAAATCAGCACTTTCCTATACAGATCTAGGCAAAGTGTGGATACACTCACAGGGAATGCCACTCTAACAAATCAGCACTTTCCTATACAGATCTAGGTAAAGTGTGGATACACACACAGGGAATGCCACTTTCACAAATCAGCACTTTCCTATACAGATCTAGGCAAAGTGTGGATACACTCACAGGGAATGCCACTCTAACAATACAGCACTTTCCTATACAGATCTAGGCAAAGTAAGGATACACACACACACAGGGAATGCCACTTTCACGAATCAGCACTTTCCTATACAGATCTAGGCAAAGTGTGGATGCACACACACACAGGGAATGCCACTTTCACGAATCAGCACTTTCCTATACAGATCTAGGCAAAGTGTGGATGCACACACACACAGGGAATGCCACTTTCACGAATCAGCACTTTCCTATACAGATCTAGGCAAAGTGTGGATACACACACAGGGAATGCCACTCTAACAAATCAGCACTTTCCTATACAGATCTAGGCAAAGTGTGGATGCACACACACACACAGGGAATGCCACTTTCACGAATCAGCACTTTCCTATACAGATCTAGGCAAAGTGTGGATGCACACACACACAGGGAATGCCACTTTCACGAATCAGCACTTTCCTATACAGATCTAGGCAAAGTGTGGATACACACACAGGGAATGCCACTCTAACAAATCAGCACTTTCCTATACAGAGCTAGGCAAAGTGTGGATGCACACACAGGGAAAGCCACTCTAACAAATCAGCACTTTCCTATACAGATCTAGGCAAAGTGTGGATGCACACACAGGGAATGCCACTCTAACAAATCAGCACTTTGCTCTACAGATCTAGGCAAAGTGTGGATGCACACACACACAGGGAATGCCACTTTCACGAATCAGCACTTTCCTATACAGATCTAGGCAAAGTGTGGATACACTCACAGGGAATGCCACTCTAACAAATCAGCACTTTCCTATACAGATCTAGGCAAAGTGTGGATACACTCACAGGGAATGCCACTCTAACAAATCAGCACTTTCCTATACAGATCTAGGCAAAGTGTGGATGCACACACACACAGGGAATGCCACTCTTACAAATCAGCACTTTCCTATACAGATCTACGCAAAGTGTGGATACATACAGGGAATGCCACTTTTACAAATCAGCACTTTCCTATACAGATCTAGGCAAAGTGTGGATACACACAGGGAATGCCACTTTTACAAATCAGCACTTTCCTATACAGATCTAGGCAAAGTGTGGATACACTCACAGGGAATGCCACTCTAACAATACAGCACTTTCCTATACAGATCTAGGCAAAGTGTGGATGCACACACACACAGGGAATGCCACTTTTACAAATCAGCACTTTCCTATACAGATCTAGGCAAAGTGTGGATACACTCACAGGGAATGCCACTCTAACAAATCAGCACTTTCCTATACAGATCTAGACAAAGTGTGGATACACTCACAGGGAATGCCACTTTTACAAATCAGCACTTTCCTATACAGATCTAGGCAAAGTGTGGATACACTCACAGGGAATGCCACTTTTACAAATCAGCACTTTCCTATACAGATCTAGGCAAAGTGTGGATGCACACACACACAAGGAATGCCACTTTCACAAATCAGCACTTTCCTATACAGATCTAGGCAAAGTGTGGATGCACACACACACAAGGAATGCCACTTTCACAAATCAGCACTTTCCTATACAGATCTAGGCAAAGTGTGGATACACTCACAGGGAATGCCACTCTAACAAATCAGCACTTTCCTATACAGATCTAGGTAAAGTGTGGATACACACACAGGGAATGCCACTTTCACAAATCAGCACTTTCCTATACAGATCTAGGCAAAGTGTGGATACACACACAGGGAATGCCACTCTAACAAATCAGCACTTTCCTATACAGATCTAGGCAAAGTGAGGATTCATACACAGGGAATGCCACTTTCACAAATCAGCACTTTCCTATACAGATCTAGGCAAAGTGTGGATACACTCACAGGGAATGCCACTCTAACAATACAGCACTTTCCTATACAGATCTAGGCAAAGTGTGGATACACACACACACAGGGAATGCCACTTTCACGAATCAGCACTTTCCTATACAGATCTAGGCAAAGTGTGGATGCACACACACACAGGGAATGCCACTTTCACGAATCAGCACTTTCCTATACAGATCTAGGCAAAGTGTGGATGCACACACACACAGGGAATGCCACTTTCACGAATCAGCACTTTCCTATACAGATCTAGGCAAAGTGTGGATGCACACACACACAGGGAATGCCACTCTAACAAATCAGCACTTTCCTATACAGATCTAGGCAAAGTGTGGATACACACACAGGGAATGCCACTCTAACAAATCAGCACTTTCCTATACAGATCTAGGCAAAGTGTGGATGCACACACACACAGGGAATGCCACTCTAACAAATCAGCACTTTCCTATACAGATCTAGGCAAAGTGTGGATGCACACACAGGGAATGCCACTCTAACAAATCAGCACTTTCCTATACAGATCTAGGCAAAGTGTGGATACACTCACAGGGAATGCCACTCTAACAAATCAGCACTTTCCTATACAGATCTAGGCAAAGTGTGGATGCACACACACACAGGGAATGCCACTTTCACGAATCAGCACTTTCCTATACAGATCTAGGCAAAGTGTGGATGCACACACACACAGGGAATGCCACTTTCACGAATCAGCACTTTCCTATACAGATCTAGGCAAAGTGTGGATACACACACAGGGAATGCCACTCTAACAAATCAGCACTTTCCTATACAGAGCTAGGCAAAGTGTGGATGCACACACAGGGAAAGCCACTCTAACAAATCAGCACTTTCCTATACAGATCTAGGCAAAGTGTGGATGCACACACAGGGAATGCCACTCTAACAAATCAGCACTTTGCTCTACAGATCTAGGCAAAGTGTGGATGCACACACACACAGGGAATGCCACTTTCACGAATCAGCACTTTCCTATACAGATCTAGGCAAAGTGTGGATACACTCACAGGGAATGCCACTCTAACAAATCAGCACTTTCCTATACAGATCTAGGCAAAGTGTGGATACACTCACAGGGAATGCCACTCTAACAAATCAGCACTTTCCTATACAGATCTAGGCAAAGTGTGGATACACACACAGGGAATGCCACTCTAACAAATCAGCACTTTCCTATACAGATCTAGGCAAAGTGTGGATACACACACAGGGAATGCCACTTTCACAAATCAGCACTTTCCTATACAGATCTAGGTAAAGTGTGGATACACACAGGGAATGCCACTTTCACAAATCAGCACTTTCCTATACAGATCTAGGCAAAGTGTGGATACACACACAGGGAATGCCACTTTCACAAATCAGCACTTTCCTATACAGATCTAGGCAAAGTGTGGATGCACAAACAGGGAATGCCACTCTAACAAATCAGCACTTTGCTATACAGATCTAGGCAAAGTGTGGATGCACACACAGGGAATGCCACTTTCACAAATCAGCACTTTCCTATACAGATCTGGACAAAGGGAGGATACACACACACACAAGGAATGCCACTTTCACAAATCAGCACTTTTTCCTATACATATCTAGGCAAAGTGTGGATGCACACACAGGGAATGCCACTTTCACGAATCAGCACTTTCCTATACATATCTAGGCAAAGTGTGGATGCAAACACAGGGAATGCCACTTTCACGAATCAGCACTTTCCTATACAGATCTGGACAAAGGGAGGATACACACACACACACACACACACACACACACAAGGAACGCCACTTTCACAAATCAGCACTTTCTTAGACAGAGCTGGGCAAAGGGAGGATGCATACAGGAAAGGACATATTCATAATTGGAAACATGTTAACCCTTAATGTTAACCGATTCAGACGGACAAACAAATGGGTAGATAGACCAAATAAAAACCACTCAGATTTTTTCGGAATCCCTTCTGACTGGAGTAGATAAAGTGATAGAGATATATGATAAACGGTTCAGTATATTTATAACTTTTATCCGTATAACACAATATTACATGCAAACTAAACTACAGTATAATATTCATTCAAATTTGGCGTGGATGATACATCAATAACCAATGGCGGATTACCACAATACTCTACTACAGCCTGGAATAAAAAATAGACCAGTTTGGATTACCACAAAATTGTACCACAGCCTGGAATAAAACAATATACAAGTTTTGATTACCACAATACTGTACCACAGCCTGGAATAAAACAATAAACAAGTTTGGATTACCACAATACTGTACCACAGCCTGGAATAAAACAATATACAAGTTTGGATTACCACAATAATGTACCACAGCCTGGAATAAAACAATAGACAAGTTTGGATTACCACAATACTGTACCACAGCCTGGAATAAAACAATATACCAGTTTGGATTACCACAATACTGTACCACAGCCTGGAATAAAACAATAGATCAGTTTGGATTACCACAATACTGTACCACAGCCTGGAATAAAACAATAGATCAGTTTGGATTACCACAATACTGTACCACAGCCTGGAATAAAACAATAGATCAGTTTGGATTACCACAATACTGTACCACAGACTGGAATAAAACAATAGATCAGTTTGGATTACCACAATACTGTACCACAGCCTGGAATAAAACAATAGACAAGTTTGGATTACCACAATACTGTACCACAGCCTGGAATAAAACAATATACCAGTTTGCATTACCACAATACTGTACCACAGCCTGGAATAAAACAATAGATCAGTTTGGATTACCACAATACTGTACCACAGCCTGGAATAAAACAATAGACCAGTTTGGATTACCACAATACTGTACCACAGCCTGGAATAAAACAATAGATCAGTTTGGATTACCACAATACTGTACCACAGCCTGGAATAAAACAATATACAAGTTTGGATTACCACAATACTGTACCACAGCAGGAATAAAACAATAGATCAGTTTGGATTACCACAATACTGTACCACAGCCTGGAATAAAACAATAGATCAGTTTGGATTACCACAATACTGTACCACAACCTGGAATAAAACAATGTATCAGTTTGGATTACCACAATACTGTACCACAGCCTGGAATAAAACAATAGACAAGTTTGGATTACCACAATATTGTAACACAGCCTGAAATAAAACAATATACCAGTTTGGATTACCACAATACTGTACCACAGCCTGGAATAAAACAATAGACCAGTTTGGATTACCACAACATTGTACCACAGCCTGGAATAAAACAATAGACCAGTTTGGATTACCACAATACTGTACCACATACTACAACAATACACAAGTGTGGATTTCAAACATTACCTACAACAATTCAATAAACATTGTCGTTTTGGATAACTTCAATACTTTAACACAGCTTAGAATAATACAATACACAATATTCGAAGTACCACCACACAGTAACACAGTCTAGAAAAATACAATAAACAAGGTTTGGATTAACACAATACTTATTCCTAAATTGGTTTCCGATGTTGTCGTCCATTCCCGTGCAGTACGTGTTTTATACAATTAGGGCTGCACAGTAAAATAAAATGTTTTCGCACCTTGGTATCGTGGGGCTCAAAAAGTGACAATCGGCAGCTTATTTGGTTGTTTAAACTGTTTGTGTAGATACTAGTTCAGATATGTTATTTCTGAAAACAAATATCGATAGATATCGTGTTCATATTTCACATAAAAACGCCCCTAATTTAGTGTCAGATTCATACAAAATGTTGACATTACCTCAAATCCATTGGCATTGCACTTCAAAAATATTGCGGAATGGGCACTGGAGGAAACGAACGTATCACTAGTGAAGGTTGCTACTGGAACGAAGGCTGGTATGCTCGGTGATCCAGACTGGCAATCAGCCAATACCTGTCAAGTTTAAATATCACAAGAATATGATACAAAGGTTATGCGTACAAGCCCAGTGTTGAGCAGGGTTAGATCAGGTAATTCACAATCTCTGGATTTTTCTTGAGTTCTGGTCAGTGACACAGAAAGCAATCATCGAGAGTGAATAGTACAAGTTGAAGAACTTGTATCACAACCGATGTTACATAAGTAAGTTGATAGGTGAAAGTTAAGAATGACCTGTACAGCTATCATAGAGAAGTTATACATTATCAGTGATTATTTCTGAAATAATTTTACAGCCTATGCCTATTGTTAAAATAGGCGCGCGATAAATCTCAAATTTCGGAAAATAAGATAAGGGTTGTTTGCTTCTAAAATAACTAAGCTGTTGCTGATGTTTGTTATATACATGTATATGAGGCGATGTAAGAGCAAACAATCTTTTATAAAAGGTTAAATACACAAAAACCTGACTTAATAAAAGGAAATTAAGTCAGAAGGGGGAAATGAACAAGGAATTAGGAAAAAAACGAAGATTTTTTGGGTAAAATGGACACTTTTTGATAAGGGGACGCAGCCTATATTCGGCAGTAAAATTAACCCAAAAAAATCACTGATTATTGATGTTTATGGCATCACTGACATCACAGCCGAGTGTTGAATTCGTGCACTATTGTATTCTAAGTCATTAATGACGCCACACTTGACTAATATTTCTTTTGTTGCGGGTTTCTCGACGACGTTTCTCAACATAAATTCTCGGAGATCAGTTGACCTAACAATTGCTCCTGGGGGACCAACTAGTACTAGCCGGCTCTTTCTTCACAAGGAACTGACAACTTTCACACATTATAAATCATAGTTCAGAGGTGGGGGACACTTGGCTTTAAATGCATTATCTGCAGTCTAGTTGGCAGGAAAAATATTCACCTCATCTGTGGTAGGAATGCCAGTCGGTCGCTACCGACTGACCGACTGACCGACTGACCTAAAATGGCAGGCATATGGTGATGGCAGTTATAGTTTAAACAACAAGTAAGGGTATTTAGGTTGGTCAACTTACATTTATCCCTCTCCGCCAAGTTGTAGGTGACGATACATTACATTCGGTTAATACCAATGATTCATCATTTCCGGTTTGTTGGCACGGGGTTGCCAGAGAATGTTGGACGTTCGCAGTTGACGCAACGTCCATCATGGTTTGAGTGATACTGCATGAATAAGCTGAATAGAAAACGAAATCGTCAATCAAGGAATACAATCGACTTTTTGAATTAAAAACTAACATGAAGATATAGCTTGGTTCTTTAGTATGCAGTGATAATTCTGATGTTACTGTGACGAACCACGTGACTTTTGGTATTATTCGGACAGATCACGTGACTTTTGTTATTGCTCTGACAAACACGTGACTTCTGGAATTGCTCAGACAAACCGCGTGACTCTCGGTATCGCTCGGACAAACAATCTGGCGTTTATTTTGCCTTTACAACGATGACCTTTATAAATTTTCATATGCGTAGTAATGAAACGAAGTCTCGGGCGAATCATAATGCTGTGCTGAATCGAACTCGTGTCAGAAATGTTTCTTGCATTCACTTAACTAAGCAACTAAGACATTCATCAAATATACATGTTAGCTGTCCAACATAATTCTTTGTTGAGTATCAATCAAGTCAAGTATGAAACTCATTCAGGATTACATGCCTAGTATCAACACTGAATCAGGACTGTATGTCTAGTATCAACACTCAATCAAGACTACATGTCTAGTATCAACACTGAATCAGGACTGTATGTCTAGTATCAACACTCAATCAGGACTATATGTCTAGTATCAACACTGAATCAGGACTGTATGTCTAGTATCAACACTCAATCAGGACTATATGTCTAGTATCAACACTGAATCAGGACTGTATGTCTAGTATCAACACTGAATCAGGACTGTATGTCTAGTATCAACACTCAATCAAGACTACATGTCTTGTATCAGCACTCAATCAGGACTATATGTCTTGTATCAGCGCTCAATAATATATATGTCTTGTATCAACACTCAATAAAGAGTACATGTTTGATATCAACACTCAATCAGGACTACATGTCTTGTATCAACACTCAGTAAGGAGTACATGCCTTGTATCAACACTCAATCATGACTACATGTTTTGTATCAACACTCAATAAGGAGTACATGCCTTGTATCAACACTCAATCATGACTAAATGTCTTGTATCAACACTCAATAAGCAGTACATGCCTTGTATCAACACTCAATCATGACTACATGTCTTGAATCAACACTCAATAAGGAGTACATGTCTTGTATCAACACTCAATCAGGACTGTATGTCTTGTATCAACACTCAATCAATATTACATGTCTTGTATCAACACTCAATCAGGACTGTATCTCTTGTATCAACACTCAATCAAGATTACATGTCTTGTATCAACACTCAATCAGGACTACATGTCTTGTATCAGCACTCAATCAGGACTATATGTCTTGTATCAACATTCAATCAGGGCTGTATGTCTTGTATCAACACTCAATCTGGACTACATGACTGTATCAACACTCAATCAGGATTGTATGTCTTGTATCAACACTCAATCAGGACTGTATGTCTTGTATCAACACTCAATCAGGATTGTATGTCTTGTATCAACACTCAACCAGGATTGTATGTTTTGTATCAACACTCAATCAGGATTGTATGTCTTGTATCAACACTTAATCAGGATTGTATGTTTTGTATCAACACTCAATCAGGACGACATGACTAAATTTGTTCATCGGCCTAAACGTTGCCTCTACCCGAAATTTGTATATCGGCCTAAACGTTGCCTTTACCCGAAAGATGTTTATCGGCCTAAACGTTGCCTCCACTCGAAAGATGTTTATCGGCCTAAACGTTGCCTCCACTCGAAAGATGTTTATCGGCCTAAACGAAACATTTTCGAGCAATTTTAGTTAGTTTGTGTATTTATCAGAAACCAATCTCATTTCACACATGATGCGAGGATAGAATATGTAACATTTGTTCATGCATGACACGTAGTTACATTACTTTATCAAATGTTATACTGGAATTGAATGTCTGCGCTCAGATGGTGAGTTGTGAAACTTTTTTGTCGAAATGAAATCATACAATTAAAAAATGGTAGATGTTTTTTTATTATGACATAATTGTGTGAACTTCTAGGGTGCTACATTCACATGTCTGTGTACTTTTGCGCGTGACATGCTGGATGGGAACTACTTTCAAAATGAAAATGGAGTCGAAAAAATATATATTACAAGAAGAAGACGTCTTTAGTGGTAGAGAAGTTTCAGGGTCTGTAATCTAGTAAAATAGACAGTCTCAAATTACTACTCGAAGACATACTGACAATACCATAGTGCAGCTTTTTATGGTCAATTCGGTGCCTATATTCTGCCCCATTCCCCAAAGACTAAAGTATATTTTCCCCAAATTTTGTCAAAACTTCCCGGTAAAATTATTTGTTACCATTTATTTTCCTGTGGTGTTATATATTTGAAGCAATTCATTGATTTTTTAGCTTTATTTTTGAATCTCTATGACGCTTTTGTCCTATAACAGTTGGCGTTTGCATAATAACGTAACAACGTTAGCACGTTAAGCTATTACACGGTGAACACCAAATAGTGCATGCGCTCATCACAGGCTCATACCATGGACCCTATGGTCCTTTGTCGGATGTTATTCCATTCTTCAAGAAGGGCCTGTGTAAGCTGCGTGTGTTTTGAATGTTGACTTGCTTCCGGACTCGCCTGTCAGATTGGTCATTGGGTTGAAATCTGGACTGTATGGTGGCCAATAGAGAACTTTGGCATCATGATGAATGAGAAAGTCGCGGACTTGCAATATCTTGTTGCAAATTTTGCTAGCATAAATAAGTCGTCGAACGTGATCCCTGAACACCTGATCTCAATATAGTAAGATTTCTCTGTCAACAACACACGTCTACTGTGAACCAACTGAAACAGATTTGGTGACGTCGTCTGTGTCTGACTTAGAATGTTTTTGTGCAATCGATATTGATTGTTTGAAACCTAGATTAAGTGTGGTTTTCAAATCAATAACATGTGATGTTTTTTTGGAAATGCAGTTACATGAATATTGTGTTTCATAATTATTGTTTTTCTCATAGCGTATTTCTCATAGTATATTTATCACGCTACTGACTCGAAGCGGCTTACATTATAACGTAGTTAATGTACATACATGTATGCAAACATTTGTGTACATATTTTGTAAGGAATAACAATCTTGCCGACGGTTTATTTTATTTCGCTGAATTTGACCTAATTTGCAATAAATAAGAAATTTAACTCGAAATGTCTCTGACAAACATTGCTGTTACTGAAGAACTCGATGCATAAACTGTTCAATGCGACGCTTTCTTACACGAAAACACAAATGAGAAACGTTCCTAAAATAACAACCCCCAAATGTTATTCCAAATGATAATTAGAAAATCAACTTCTATTTGTCAGAATTTCTTCAAAGAAAATTATTTGTTTGGTTTTGATGTTAGCACTTGATAACTTTCGGTTGAGAAACACGTCGATACCAAACGAAAGTGTTTCAGAAAAATCCAATTTGAGTGATTTGTAACTACCATAAAGCCATTAGAGAAGAGAAAATGTTATGCCGCTTTAATGATCACGTGGTATTTATCTAACTGACGCCAGTCTTTTTTTCAGTTTTGCATATCTAATGAGTCGAACAGTGCAAAACTTTGAAAGATAAAATATTATTCTATATAAAGACCTGGGTTCAAATGGGTTTCACGCTTTCTCTTGGGTCTGGGAATGCAGGGCCGTAAATTACATGGAGGCATGTAGGCAGTTGCCTCCTATTGCGGGCTGAAAAAAAAATCATTTTTTGTCTAAAAAGGGTCCAAAATATTTTTCGTCTCGCTTCGCTCGGCGGGGTGCCTCCCCTTCCAGGGGAGGCAATTTACGGCCCTGTAATGTAGGCTGATATACCGATATGTACGCACTGGAGATAAAAGGTTAAATAATCACGCCACAGAATGCTAATTTGAAATCGGCAAACTCATGTTCATGTAGCACTAATATTTGTCATTTCTGTTGTAAACTTAAAGTGTAAAGAAATGTGGTGCAAACAGGGTCACTTTCATAAATCAGCATTTTCCTTTACAGATCTAAGTAAAGTGTGGATACACACACAGGGAATGCCACTTTCACAAATCAGCACTTTCCTATACAGATCTAGGTAAAGTGTGGATACACACACAGGGAATGCCACTTTCACGAATCAGCACTTTCCTATACAGATCTAGGTAAAGTGTGGATACATACACAGGGAATGCCACTTTCACAAATCAGCACTTTCCTATACAGATCTAGGTAAAGTGTGGATACACACACAGGGAATGCCACTATCACAAATCAGCACTTTGCCATACAGATCTAGGTAAAGTGTGGATACACACACAGGGAATGCCACTCTAACAAATCAGCACTTTCCTATACAGATCTAGGTAAAGTGTGGATACACACACAGGGAATGCCACTATCACAAATCAGCACTTTGCCATACAGATCTAGGTAAAGTGTGGATACACACACAGGGAATGCCACTCTAACAAATCAGCACTTTCCTATACAGATCTAGGTAAAGTGTGGATACACACACAGGGAATGCCACTATCACAAATCAGCACTTTCCTATACAGATCTAGGTAAAGTGTGGATACACACACAGGGAATGCCACTATCACAAATCAGCACTTTGCCATACAGATCTAGGTAAAGTGTGGATACACACACAGGGAATGCCACTATCACAAATCAGCACTTTGCCATACAGATCTAGGTAAAGTGTGGATACACACAGGGAATGCCACTATCACAAATCAGCGCTTTCCTATACAGATCTAGGCAAAGTGAGGATTCATACATTGGGAATGCCACTATTACAAATCAGCACTTTCCTATACAGATCTAGGCAAAGTGAGGATTCATACATTGGGAATGCCACTATTACAAATCAGCACTTTCCTATACAGATCTAGGTAAAGTGTGGATACACACACAGGGAATGCCACTATTACAAATCAGCACTTTCCTATACAGATCTAGGCAAAGTGTGGATACACACAGGGAGTGCCACTTTTACGAATCAGCACTTTCCTATACAGATCTAGGCAAAGTGTGGATACACACAGGGAATGCCACTTTCACAAATCAGCACTTTCCTATACAGATCTAGGCAAAGTGTGGATACACACACAGGGAATGCCACTTTTACGAATCAGCACTTTCCTATACAGATCTAGGCAAAGTGTGGATACACACACAGGGAATGCCACTTTTACAAATCAGCACTTTCCTATACAGTTCTAGGTAAAGTGTGGATACACACACAGGGAATGCCACTTTTACAAATCAGCACTTTCCTATACAGATCTAGGTAAAGTGTGGATACACACACAGGGAATGCCACTTTTACAAATAAGCACTTTCCTATACAGATCTAGGTAAAGTGTGGATACATACACACGGAAAGCCATTTTCACAAATCAGCGCTTTCCTATACAGATCTAGGTAAAGTGTGGATACACACAGGGAATGCCACTTTTACGAATCAGCACTTTCCTATACAGATCTAGGCAAAGTGTGGATACACACACAGGGAATGCCACTTTTACAAATCAGCACTTTCCTATACAGATCTAGGTAAAATGTGGATACACACACAGGGAATGCCACTTTTTCAAATCAGCACTTTCCTATACAGATCTAGGTAAAGTGTTGATACACACACAGGGAATGCCACTTTTACAAATCAGCACTTTCCTATACAGATCTAGGTAAAGTGTGGATACACACACAGGGAATGCCACTTTCACAAATCAGCACTTTCCTATACAGATCTAGGTAAAGTGTGGATACACACACACACAAGGAATGCCACTCTAACAAATCAGCACTTTCCTATACAGATCTAGGCAAAGTGTGGATGCACAAACAGGGAATGCCACTTTTACAAATCAGCACTTTCCTATACAGATCTAGGCAAAGTGTGGATGCACACACAGGGAATGCCACTCTAACAAATCAGCGCTTTCCTATACAGATCTAGGCAAAGTGAGGATTCATACATTGGGAATGCCACTTTCACAAATCAGCACTTTCCTATACAGATCTAGGCAAAGTGTGGATACACACACAGGGAATGCCACTCTAACAAATCAGCACTTTCCTATACAGATCTAGGCAAAGTGTGGATGCACACACAGGGAATGCCACTTTCACAAATCAGCACTTTCCTATACAGATCTAGGCAAAGTGTGGATGCATACACAGGGAATGCCACTTTCACAAATCAGCACTTTCCTATACAGATCTAGGCAAAGTGTGGATGCATACACAGGGAATGCCACTATCACAAATCAGCACTTTCCTATACAGATCTAGGCAAAGTGTGGATGCATACACAGGGAATGCCACTTTCACAAATCAGCACTTTCTTAGACAGAGCTGGGCAAAGGGAGGATGCACACAGGAAAGGACATATTCATAAATCAGTACTTCCCTAGAAATGTCAATAAAAAGGCCCTAATCTAATTGGAAACATGTTAACCCTTAATGTTAACCGATTTAGACGGACACACAAATGGGTAGATAGACCAAATAAAAACCACTCAGATTTTTTCGGAATCCCTTCTGACTGGAGTAGATAAAGTGATAGAGATATATGATAAACGGTTCAGTATATTTATAACTTTTATCCGTATTACACAATATTACATGCAAACTAAACTACAGTATAATATTCATTCAAATTTGGCGTGGATGATACATCAATAACCAATGGCGGATTACCACAATACTCTACCACAGCCTGGAATAAAAAATAGACCAGTTTGTATTACCACAAAATTGTACCACAGCCTGGAATAAAAAATAGACCAGTTTGGATTACCACATCATTGAACCACAGCCTGGAATAAAAAATAGACCAGTTTGGATTACCACAAAATTGTACCACAGCCTGGAATAAAAAATAGACCAGTTTGGATTACCACAACATTGTACCACAGCCTGGAATAAAAAAAAGACCAGTTTGGATTACCACAATATTGTACCACAGCCTGGAATAAAACAATAGACCAGTTTGGATTACCACAACATTGTACCACAGCCTGGAATAAAACAATAGATCAGTTTGGATTACCACAATACTGTACCACAGCCTGGAATAAAACAATAGATCAGTTTGGATTACCACAACATTGTACCACAGCCTGGAATAAAACAATAGATCAGTTTGGATTACCACAACATTGTACCACAGCCTGGAATAAAACAATAGACCAGTTTGGATTACCACAATACTGTACCACAGCCTGGAATAAAACAATAGATCAGTTTGGATTACCACAACATTGTACCACAGCCTGGAATAAAACAATAGACAAGTTTGGATTACCACAACATTGTACCACAGCCTGGAATAAAACAATAGACAAGTTTGGATTACCACAACATTGTACCACAGCCTGGAATAAAACAATAGATCAGTTTGGATTACCACAATACTGTACCACAGCCTGGAATAAAACAATAGATCAGTTTGGATTACCACAACATTGTACCACAGCCTGGAATAAAACAATAGACAAGTTTGGATTACCACAACATTGTACCACAGCCTGGAATAAAACAATAGACAAGTTTGGATTACCACAACATTGTACCACAGCCTGGAATAAAACAATAGATCAGTTTGGATTACCACAATACTGTACCACAGCCTGGAATAAAACAATAGACAAGTTTGGATTACCACAACATTGTACCACAGACTACAACAAGACACAAGTGTGGATTTCCAACATTACCTACAACAATTCAATAAACAGTGTCGTTTTGGATAACTACAATACTTTAACACAGCTTAGAATAATACAATACACAATATTCGAAGTACCACCACACAGTAACACAGTCTAGAATAATACAATACACAATATTTGAAGTACCACCACACAGTAACACAGTCTAGAATAATACAATACACAATATTTGAAGTACCACCACACAGTAACACAGTCTAGAATAATACAATACACAATATTTGAAGTACCACCACACAGTAACACAGTCTAGAATAATACAATACACAATATTTGAAGTACCACCACACAGTAACACAGTCTAGAATAATACAATACACAAGATTTGAAGTACCACCACACAGTAACACAGTCTAGAATAATACAATACACAATATTTGAAGTACCACCACACAGTAACACAGTCTAGAATAATACAATACACAAGATTTGAAGTACCACCACACAGTAACACAGTCTAGAATAATACAATACACAAGATTTGAAGTACCACCACACAGTAACACAGTCTAGAATAATACAATACACAATATTCGAAGTACCACCACACAGTAACACAGTCTAGAAAAATACAATAAACAAGGTTTGAAGTACCACCACACAGTAACACAGTCTAGAATAATACAATACACAAGATTTGAAGTACCACCACACAGTAACACAGTCTAGAATAATACAATACACAATATTTGAAGTACCACCACACAGTAACACAGTCTAGAATAATACAATACACAATATTCGAAGTACCACCACACAGTAACACAGTCTAGAAAAATACAATAAACAAGGTTTGAAGTACCACCACACAGTAACACAGTCTAGAATAATACAATACACACTATTCGAAGTACCACCATACAGTAACACAGCCTAGAATAATACAATACACAATATTTGAAGTACCACCATACAGTAACACAGCCTAGAATAATACAATACACAATATTCGAAGTACCACCACACAGTAACACAGCCTAGAATAATACAATACACAATATTCGAAGTACCACCACACAGTAACACAGTCTAGAATAATACAATACACAATATTTGAAGTACCACCACACAGTAACACAGTCTAGAATAATACAATACACAATATTCGAAGTACCACCACACAGTAACACAGCCTAGAAAAATACAATAAACAAGGTTTGGATTAACACAATACTTATTCCTAAATTGGTTTCCGATGTTGTCGTCCATTCCCGTGCAGTACGTGTTTTATACAATTAGGGCTGCACAGTAAAATAAAATGTTTTCGCACCTTGGTATCGTGGAGCTCAAAAAGTGACAATCGGCAGCTAATTTGGTTGTTTAAACTGTTTGTGTAGATACTAGTTCAGATATGTTATTTCTGAAAACAAATATCGATAGATATCGTGTTCATATTTCACATAAAAACGCCCCTAATTTAGTGTCAGATTCATACAAAATGTTGACATTACCTCAAATCCATTGGCATTGCACTTCAAAAATATTGCGGAATGGGCACTGGAGGAAACGAACGTATCAATAGTGAAGGTTGCTACTGGAACGAAGGCTGGTATGCTCGGTGATCCAGACTGGCACTCGGCCAATACCTGTCAAGTTTAAATATCACAAGAATATGATCCAAAGGTTATGCGTACAAGCCCAGTGTTGAGCAGGGTTAGATCAGGTAATTCACAATCTCTGGATTTTTCTTGAGTTCTGGTCAGTGACACAGAAAGCAATCATCGAGAGTGAATAGTATAAGTTGAAGAGCTTGTATCACAACCGATGTTACATAAGTAAGTTGATAGGTGAAAGAATGGCATGTACAGCTATCATAGAGAATTTATACATTATCAGTGATTATTTCTGAAAATAATTTTACAGCCTATGCCTTTTCAATTGTGAAAATAGGCGCGATAAATCTCAAATATCGGAAATAAGATCAGGGTTATTTGCTTCTAAAATAACTAAGCTGTTGCTGGTGTTTGTTATATACATGTATATGAGGCGATGTAAGAGCAAACAATCTTTCATAAAAGGTTAAATACACAAAAACCTGACTTAATAAAAGGAAATTAAGTCAGAAGGGGGGAAATGAACAAGGAATTGGGAAAAAACGAAGATTTTTTGGGTAAAATGGACATTTTTTGATAAGGGGACGCAGCCTATATTCGGCAGTAAAATTAACTCAAAAAAATCACTGATTATTGATGTTTATGGCATCACTGACATCACAGCCGAGTGTTGAATTCGTGCACTATTGTATTCTAAGTCATTAATAACGCCACACTTGACTAATATTTCTTTTGTTGTAGGGTTTCTCGTCGTTTCTCAACATAAATTCTCGGAGATCAGTTGACCTAACCATTGCTCCCTGGGGGACCAACTAGTACTAGCCGGCTCTTTCTTCACGGAACTGACAACTTTCACACATTATAAATCATAGTTCAGAGGTGGGGGACAATTGACTTTAAATGCATTATCTGCAGTCTAGTTGGCATGGAAAAATATTCATCTGTGGTAGGAATGCCAGTCGATCGCTACCGACTGACCTAAAATGGCAGGCATAGTTTAAAAAACAAGTAAGGGTATTTAAGTTGGTCAACTTACATTAATCCCTCTCCGCCAAGTTGTAGGCGACGATACATTACATTCGGTTAATACCAATGATTCATCATTTCCGGTTTGTTGGCACGGGGTTGCCAGAGAATGCTGGACGTTCGCAGTTGACGTAATGTCCATCATGGTTTGAGTGATACTGCATGAATAAGCTGAATAGAAAACGAAATCGACATTCAAGGAATACAATCGACTTTTTGAATTAAAAACTAACATGAAGATATAGCTTGGTTCTTTAGTATGCAGTGATAATTCTGATGTTACTGTGACGAACCACTTGACTTTTGGTATTATTAGGACAGATCACGTGACTTTTGTTATTGCTCTGACAAACCACGTGACTTCTTGAATTGCTCAGACAAACCGCGTGACTTTCGGTATCGCTCAGACAAACCACCGGGCGTTTATTTTGCCTTTACAACGATTACTTTTATAAATTTGCATATGCGACGCAATAAAACGAAGCCTCGGTCGAGTGATAATCATAATGCTGTGCTGATTCGAACTCGTGTCAGAAATATTTCTTGCATTCACTTAACTAAGCAACTTTGACATTCATCAAATATACATGTTAGCTGTCCAACATAATTCTTTGTTGAGTATCAATCAAGTCAAGTATGACACTCATTCAGGATTACATGCCTAGTATCAACACTGAATCAGGACTGTATGTCTAGTATCAACACTGAATCAGGACTGTATGTCTAGTATCAACACTGAATCAGGACTGTATGTCTAGTATCAACACTGAATCAGGACTGTATGTCTAGTATCAACACTGAATCAGGACTGTATGTCTAGTATCAACACTCAATCAAGACTACATGTCTTGTATCAACACTCAATCAGGATTGTATGTCTAGTATCAACACTCAATCAAGACTACATGTCTTGTATCAACACTCAATCAGGATTGTATGTCTAGTATCAACACTCAATCAAGACTACATGTCTTGTATCAACACTCAATCAGGATTGTATGTCTAGTATCAACACTGAATCAGGACTATATGTCTAGTATAAACACTCAATCAAGACTACATGTCTTGTATCAACACTCAATCAGGATTGTATGTCTTGTATCAGCACTCAATCAGGACTATATGTCTAGTATCAACACTCAATCAGGACTACATGTCTTGTATCAACACTCAATCAGGACTACATGTCTTGTATCAACACTCAATAAGGACTACATGACTGTATCAACACTCAATCAAGCCTATATGTCTTGTATCAACACTCAATCAAGACTATATGTATTGTATCAACACTCAATCAGGATTGTATGTCTTGTATCGACACTCAATCAGGACCATATGTCTTGTATCAACACTCAATCAAGACTATATGTCTTGTATCAACACTCAATCAGGACTACCTGTCTTGTATCAACACTCAATCAGGACTAAATGTCTTGTATCAACACTCAATCAGGACTACATGTCTTGTATCAACACTCAATCAGGACTACACGTCTTGTATCAACACTCAATCAGGACTACACGTCTTGTATCAACACTCAATCAGGACTACATGTCTTGTATCAGCACTCAATCAGGACTACATGTCTTGTATCAGCACTCAATCAGGACTCATGTCTTGTATCAACACTCAATCAGGACTACATGTCTTGTATCAACACTCAATCAGGACTACACGTCTTATATCAACACTCAATCAGGACTATATGTCTTGTATCAACACTCATTCAGGTATATATGTCTTGTATCAACACTCAATCAGGAATACATGTCTTGTATCAGCACTCAATCAGGACTACATGTCTTGTATCAACACTCACTCAGGACTACATGTCTTGTATCATCACTCACTCAGGACTACATGTCTTGTATCAACACTCACTCAGGACTACATGTCTTGTATCAGCACTCAATCAGGACTGTATGTCTTGTATCAACACTCAATCAGGACTACATGTCTTGTATCAGCACTCAATCAGGACTCATGTCTTGTATCAACACTCAATCAGGACTACATGTCTTGTATCAACACTCAATCAGGACTACACGTCTTATATCAACACTCAATCAGGACTATATGTCTTGTATCAACACTCATTCAGGTATATATGTCTTGTATCAACACTCATTCAGGTATATATGTCTTGTATCAACACTCAATCAGGACTACATGTCTTGTATCAGCATTCAATCAGGACTACATGTCTTGTATCAACACTCACTCAGGACTACATGTCTTGTATCAACACTCACTCAGGACTACATGTCTTGTATCAACACTCACTCAGGACTACATGTCTTGTATCAGCACTCAATCAGGACTGTATGTCTTGTATCAACACTCAATCAGGACTACATGTCTTGTATCAGCACTAAATCAGGACTACATGTCTTGTATCAACACTCACTCAGGAATACATGTCTTGTATCAGCACTCAATCAGGACTACATGTCTTGTATCAACACTCACTCAGGACTACATGTCTTGTATCAACACTCACTCAGGACTACATGTCTTGTATCAACACTCACTCAGGACTACATGTCTTGTTTCAGCACTCAATCAGGACTGTATGTCTTGTATCAACACTCAATCAGGACTACATGTCTTGTATCAGCACTCAATTAGGACTCATGTCTTGTATCAACACTCAATCAGGACTACATGTCTTGTATCAACACTCAATCAGGACTACACGTCTTATATCAACACTCAATCAGGACTATATGTCTTGTATCAACACTCATTCAGGTATATATGTCTTGTATCAACACTCAATCAGGACTACATGTCTTGTATCAGCACTCAATCAGGACTACATGTCTTGTATCAACACTCACTCAGGACTACATGTCTTGTATCAACACTCAATCAGGACTACATGTCTTGTATCAACACTCACTCAGGACTACATGTCTTGTATCAGCACTCAATCAGGACTGTATGTCTTGTATCAACACTCAATCAGGACTACATGTCTTGTATCAGCACTAAATCAGGACTACATGTCTTGTTTCAACACTCACTCAGGAATACATGTCTTGTATCAGCACTCAATCAGGACTACATGTCTTGTATCAACACTCACTCAGGACTACATGTCTTGTATCAACACTCACTCAGGACTACATGTCTTGTATCAGCACTCAACCAGGACTACATGTCTTGTATCAACACTCACTCAGGACTACATGTCTTGTATCAACACTCACTCAGGACTACATGTCTTGTATCAGCACTCAATCAGGACTACATGTCTTGTATCAGCACTCAATCATGACTCATGTCTTGTATCAACACTCAATCAGGATTGTATGTCTTGTATCAACACTCAATCAGGACTACATGTCTTGTATCAGCACTCACTCAAGACTACATGTCTTGTATCAGCACTCAATCAGGACTACATGTCTTGTATTAACACTCACTCAGGACTACATGTCTTGTATCAGCATTCAATCAGGAGTGTATGTCTTGTATCAACACTCTATCGGGATTACAGATCTTGTATCGTCACTCAATCAGGACTATTTGTTCGGTGACACTACTTATTAAGTCAAGTATCAAAACTAATTTAGTTATAGCTAAATGTTGTGTGAAATATATTAATCAGTACTAGATATAGTATATTGCTACCTTTGGGTGCAGGTGATGCACTAGTAGGCTGGAGGGTTGTTGTTGGAAACTTGCTTTGAGATGTTGCTGTTATTTTAGGCAATGTAGTAGTTTTTATTGTGGATGTCGTAGCTTGTGTCGTTGTTGTTGTAGTTGTTGTAGTTGGGACTGCTGTTGTTGGCTTCAGCGTCGCCGGTGAAGGTGTCCTTACTAAAAACACAGCGAGCATAATAAAATATAAACAAGAACCTACTCTGACACACTGATACTTACAAAAAGAGTTCTAATTGGTCATCCTGCGTTTATGTTGTTTATTCATTTTTAAACAAGAAATATCTTAAAAAAAGATGGTCGGGAGCAATTTGAAGGTTAAGAATTGTTATGCAACATAAAAAATGCCGAGATGTTACGACTGCTGGTCACTCCAGATCCAAAATGGATTTCGGTAAATTCACTTAAGTTCAGTGGATTTCAGTAAAATTACGTACCCCTTATGGAAAAGTTAATCAAGCCAGGTCAAGGTTACACAATTAGTTTGTGTTCAATCATCTGTGAATTTTTCGTTTCAAAAAACAATAAAATAAAGCAAACTTAGTTAATTTATCTTTCACTTGAAACGAAGAATAAAATTGCCAAGAAGCATTTGAGTGTATAAAACTTCAAGGACTGTTTACCAATAAGTGTGTTTAGTAATGCATCTTAAATCTATAATACACCAATTAACAGTTTCAAAAGGCCAAACATTCCCCACAATGTTATCGATTTTTAGCGAGTAAATGTTTCTGACTGATTTTCTGCTCAAATATCTTGTTTCTAAAAATTACTGATATGTGTTCAAGTTTAACAATTGATTCAATGTTTGTGGTGACATCAAATATATTAAATTGTATATATTTGGAAAAGCTACAAGACAAACTTTCCAATGGTATATTGTTTTAGAAAATCGAACAAGAAACTATGTTCGATGGATAGTTTTATAAACAGCATTTTCTTCAAACCTTTAGCGTAACACGTTGGCTTTATTCGAAATTAAGGTTAGGTAACTCTTTGTTTTATTCGAAACACTTCTGCTATGGTGTACAGTGTCAAAACTGTTAACAGGTGTATTACATGCATTCATGATAAGTAAACATCATCTGAGACTTATTGCCTTATTGCTATTATTCATTCTCACTTAAAATACCACCTCGAAATAAAGACCACCTTATTTATAATACAACATTGCCAGCAGTGTATATTTTCATACATATTTCCATATTCAAACTCAATAATCAGACCACCTCACAGTTAAAACTGATTTTCTTCCTAACAATGAATGGTCTAATTATTGATGCTTCCATGTACATTGATTGTTTTCGCAACGTGAAACAGTGGAATGCCATACCTTGTGTGCATGTACATGGGTCCTGTCGAACGGTGCCATAAACGCCTGCAAAACGTGTAGTAGTAGTATTATGTTCTAGCTCGACAGTACTATTTCAAAACGTTTCTTAAAAGCTATATCTTATCTTGATTTTAAAACACAATGTTCAAACGTTGATGAAACCTTTCTTAAAATACCTTCTACTATATATGTGTAAGACAACTGACAACATATGCGGTAATAGAACAATTCAATAATAATACATTTATATGATAATTACACTTATTACTATATTACACTACATTCATATACATAATTATATACTTGTGTTAGTGTGGGTTATTGTAATATTCCTCGCTTTTGTAAAGTATACTGTGGGAAGCCCTCGACCCTCAAACACACATAAGACGAGGAAAATAAGAGTTATTAAAGATAACTCTTATTTTCCTCGTCTTATGTGTGTTTGAGGAAAAGTATAAAAAAAACATTAAAAAAACAAAAAACGCGTGAAATAATGACATCATGATCTTCACAAATTCACAGCTCGTAATTTCACGTAGTTTTGGAAATGCACTGAATGAATTTAGAAGTCAACAACGTTATACCGTAAAGCCGTGTATATGTGTTATTTCAAATTATATGTTACACTTAATGCTGTGACTTGTGATAATGATATTTCTTAAAGTTTCCAAATAGTAGATATAATCCCTGCTGTACGATTTCCAACTTCTTCTTTAAGTGACATCATTTCCAGAAAACGTCAATTGTGACGTCACTATGTACTGAAGTAAGCAATATCTGCCCATATGGCAATATGCAAACGAAGTGACCATATGGATTAAATGTTGTTTCTTGCTTGCAAATAGTGACATCACATTTTGCCTTTTCTTGATGTGACGTCACTAACAGAAGAGGTTGTAAATCCCATAGCCGCGCTCATATATAATTTTGCTCACATATTCAGTTTACTAAATGTGTGTTTATTTAATTACTTATCAGTGGACAAGCTAGATGTCTGTATAATCATAATGAAACAATTTGATACAATCTTATAAACTTGTAGTCATTTGAATAGCAAAATTACAAAACACTATTGGATAAAAAACACGTAATTCTATCGTTACCTGCTGCATGCGAAATTAGAAAGTTCGCACAATTTTCGAACTCTTCGTTGTGATGAAAATTCTTTATATCAACAAGTCTGGGCCATACTGAAGTATAATATGAGAATGCGTAAATATGAGTATTTGTTATGAGTATCCGTGATAAACGAGTATTTGCGATATATGAGTGTTGGTTATGTATATCGGTGATTAACGAGTATTGGCGATATATGAGTATTCATAATTGGTTATGTATATCGGTGATAAACGCGTTTTTGTGATATATGAGTATTGGTTATGTGTATCGGTGATAAACAAGTATTTGCGATATATGAGTATTGGTTATGTGTATCGGTGATAAACAAGTATTTGCGATATATGAGTATTGGTTATGTGTATCGGTGATAAACAAGTATTTGTGATATATGAGTATTGGTTATGTGTATCGGTGATAAACAAGTATTTGCGATATATGAGTATTGGTTATGTGTATCGGTGATAAACAAGTATTTGTGATATATGAGTATTGGTTATGTGTATCGGTGATAAACAAGTATTTGCGATATATGAGTATTGGTTATGTGTATCGGTGATAAACAAGTATTTGCGATATATGAGTATTGGTTATGTGTATCGGTGATAAACAAGTATTTGCGATATATGCGTATTGGTTATGTGTATCGGTGATAAACAAGTATTTGCGATATATGAGTATTGGTTATGTGTATCGGTGATAAACAAGTATTTGCGATATATGAGTGTGGGTTATGTGTATCGGTGATAAACAAGTATTTGCGATATATGAGTATTGGTTATGTGTATCTGTGATAAACGAGTATTTGCGATATATGAGTATTGGTTATGTGTATCGGTGATAAACAAGTATTTGTGATATATGAGTATGTGTTAGGGACATCCTTGATATACGAGTATTTGTTATATAATAGTAATTCATGAAAAAGAGTATTTCTTACTAATATATAATTTATGGGTATTCGCTATTTGAGAGTTTTTCTGATATTTTTTGATTCGTGATTTCAGAGGATTCGTGCTCCATTTTGTATATGAGTATCAAACTAGGTAGTGACTCTGTGTTCTGATACTGCTGATTGACACTAGTTGGTCTACTTGTTGCATTATTCTAGTTTGGACCTCAAACAGTTGTCATATGGATATAGAATCCAACTGCCTCTCAACCGAGGGGTTTGACACCATACTAACTGTGTACATTCTAACTTGTTGAGTAAGGATGCTAGTTCACAAAGATATCAATGTTACTGGTTTGTTAATTAATTCCATTAAACTGGTCAAGTCAACTGATGGCTGTATATGACTGAACAATTGTTCAATATGACATTAAATCCGATAAGAACGTGTCTGTAATCCATGAACGTTGTGGAAATGAATGTTACTTTAGGACGCAGACATTGATCGAATTTTCAAAGTTTAGCTTTTGAAACGTGTAGCGTCCGTCAACAAAAGAAATGATACTTGGATATAATTCTGGTTCGAAACCGAAAGTAAGACACTCACAAAGTCACCAATTTCAAACGCTGTTTCGATAATGGAATATCCATTATATAATGTTGATCGAATATTCGAATGCTAGAACTGCTTTTACGAATGTATAACTAACGGATATTTCTTAATCAACCATATTACATTACCATCCACATTCTTACTTCAGATTTCGGATATAAAGATATAAATCTTATGGTCCTCCGAATATCGTTATAAGCTGCGTTTATTGTATACACTTAACAAATCATAACAAACAACATTTCTACACAACATTTTGTATATGGGCTATAGACTACATGTAGATCATGATCTACACAACAGTTTGTATATGGGCTATTGAATACATGTAGATCATGATTCTTGGGTCGAATTTGTTGATTTAAATAACTCAGGATGGGAACACGCGCTAAATATATATTAGACTCCAGATCATCTTTAAGTGTGAGCTGCAGTACTGAGTTTTTTCGCATCATCACTTTTATTGAATTTATTTGTTCAATCTGTGGACTTATGGCATAAAATAATTTCAATATTATGCCAGGTATCTTCGCTATATATGTGGAAAATGTCATCAAGATCAGACTAAAATTGACCAAGGTCATATTTATTCCTGCACACTTATAAGTTGTGTTAAGTATATAGGTATTAAAGTATATTGAGAAAGACAATCTTAGACACTTACGGTATGAATGATCCATGCAGCCATGTTCCCGCTGGTGTTCGAACAATGTGGCGTAAAGTTCTGAAAAAAAGGACAATAGTATAAGTTATAAAATTTCTACAGCTGACCTTAAATATCCAGAACATTTTACATATAATTAGACGTTGAATACTTTTGAACAAACTTTCAATGTTGGTGTTTATCATTAATATGGAGCGGGGTCGGTCTTTGCCGAATGGAGTATAAATCCGAACAATGCGAGTATCAACAAATGAAACTATTTATACCATATGACGTATTTGTTTAGTTTGAATCGCGCGAAGTTTACAACGACATTTGTGTTCATCCCGCTTTAATACATTGATTTTATTATGATCTATTTTTAGCTTGTTCTATTAGTAGACCACACAGATGTTCCTCAGATTTGCTGAGTCGTTGGTAAAGACAGAATAACCATTGTTCGGCAATGCCCGACAACATTTTTGATGTGTACAGCAGTTACTTCCGAACAATACAAACATTTTAATGTTCACTTTCACAAATCGACCGCTTAAGTGAAGTGGGCGTGATAGCGGATTTGTAAGCTGAATATTGATGGCTGAAGTTTGGTTGAAGCTGTATCAACTGTCTACACAAACATTGAAAGAACTTGTGATTATATAAGAAATATATAGTAATTGTGAGAGCTCATGTTTTGGTGGAAGTGTCTTAAAGATAATTCGTTTCCAATTACTAATTATATTTAAATTTACAGGAAAACGTAGATTGCTCGCTTGCCATAGTTACGTGTACAAATTGACGAAAAATTCGAGAGGGGTCCATTGTGCACTGTAACGAGTTAAAAACACGGCAATCAACCAATCACTGCAATCGCTCAAAGGAGTAGCTTCGTTTGTATCGCTGAAGGTTAGCCAGTCGGGGACAACAAATGAGAAGAATTGAGTGCGGGCGTGATTATGGGCGTGTTTTAGCAGTTATCTCGTTTCTTAAGTATAGTGAAAATAGTACATACTCAAAGTGTTCTAGATCTACCACTCTTTAAAAACATAATTATCATCGGTACCGGAACAGAATTATTTTTCAAGTCACTTACCCTTATATGTCCCCTCCTTTACGTCTTTACACCCTAGAAAAACAATTTATACGCCATTTACAACCATGAATGACGTCTTTCTGAACCCAAATCAATTATCGTCGGCTTAATTCCTGAGGGACGTAAGTCATTTTTTGGCAAGATTGAGTGTTTGGTATCGTTTTGTTCGTCTCTTTGAGCTCTATGGAATTGGAGTTTAGTCTATTTAGAAAAGTTCTACAAGGTAACACATCTCACCATCATTTAAAGACGTAATCGACTCTTCAATCTTTAAACGTTTATTTCGCAAAACTAATAAAATGCTGCTTACGTCATAGTGAATTAAGGCGACGCAATGTAGACGTGATTTCCTGCCATCTTCATTATCGATACTTAAGAATCGGAACGGAATTACAAAATCAATCGTTTTGGTTACGAACAGAGAATGACAAAGATGGCATAAGGCATACACGTAGATCAAATAGCTTGTAAGTATGAGCGCCGCTGTACGATTTCCAACCTTTTCTTTACATGACGCCATTTCCTGAAAACGTCACATGTGACGTCACCATATACTGACAGTAAGCAATATTTGCCCCATATGGCACTATGAAGACAAAGTGACCATATGGAGTAAATACTGTTTCCTGCTTGCAAAAAGTTATATCACATGTTGTGTTTTCTTGATATGACGTCACTAACAGAAGAAGTTGTAAATCTCATAGCAGCGCTCATGTATGCTTCATTGCAGCAAGCGTCGTATTCAATATTTATGACTAGTACTAAAGTTCAACGACAGCAAATTGTCTTCCGTGAGACATTTCGGAGTTGAATGTCTTCTTGCAAAATATATACAATTTAGGAAAATGATATTACTTCTCAAATATGTAAAAAAACTAATTACATACATTAATTACTTAATCAAAGGACTGAAGGTTCTAGGAGGCGCTTCTAAGGCAAGACTGTACGTTCTCCATATAATCGTATACGCCATTATTACGCGACTATTCGGGTACACTCATTCGCCAAAAATGACACAAATATTCCAGAAAAGCGGTTTATACCAAGACTCCCGCCATTCCACAATTGATATATCCTTGACAAATCAGCCATTATACTCGACATAAGAGAATTTCACATGTACTATTTTCTTGAGACGATGAATATGGCGGTACTTCGAGTAGACCTTCGGTTTGACGATGATAGCAATGAGACGCTAAAGCGCCTCAAAAACGACAAGCCGCTTTAATGATGAATTCTTACTTGAGTGTTCTAGATGATGGTCATGAAAGTTGAACACTGGATGGCATTCACAGTTGTTAGAATTCACATTTGTATATTTTTCTGAAATTACAAAGAGCAATACAATGAAAGCTTTATACTAAGACCATTATTAGTTCTGAATAATATATGTATTAGTTGAGAGGTGGTCTGACTTGCGAGTCAAAATATGGTAGAAAAATTACATAACTGGTCCATGAGGATAAATATTCAGGTGATTTAATTTCGAAATGAGCGCCGCTATGGGAATTCCAACCTCTTCTTTATGTGACGTCATTTCCAGAAAACGTCACATGTGACTTCACCATATACTGACAGTTAGTAATATTTGCTCATTATGGCAACATATTAACGTAGTGACCATATGGAGTAAATATTGTTTCCTGTTCGCAAATAGTGACGTCACATGTTGCGTTTTCATGTAATGGCGTCACTTACAGAAGAGGTTGTAAATCCCATAGCATCGCTCAAATTGTCTTTTAGTGCAGTTATTCATTTTGTTGTAAAGACGATATATCATTAAACTATAATTATTTTGAAAAAAGATGGTCGGCACAATCTGAAGCAAGCAAATTAGTTGCAATCTGAAGGTTAAGATTTGTAAAAAAATGCCAAGGTGTTATGATTGCTGGTCATTTGATGATGCTACACTATAGTAACTCCGATACCTGTAGGGGGATGATTTCGTAAATAACGTCGTAGTGAGATTAGTCATAGACAGTATAGTCTGAAAAGAAATTGGTTAAGCGGTTAACGTAAGATTTGATTGGTTTACACAACACTGTTATGCAAATAAATAGTTGTTATGTTTGTATATATTATTCCATCCAGTATTTGCCATGTCTGCAAAAGTTAATGTACTTCGCCCTGCAAAAGGGTTTGGATCTTTATTCGTCAATAACATAAACATCCATGGTAGCTTTTTGAGTTGTTAGGATAGTGGAAGATCCGAGGCGATCACCGGGGTAGAACCATCGGCATTCAGCTAGTCACCTTGGAAGGAATCGAATCCGCAGTAACTGATCTGAAGTCAGCAACCATAGTCACGAAGGTCACCGATTCCTATAAGTAAGTACCTCTACAAACGATTGATAATCTATAATCACAATTAAGAAACTGAAATTTGCCAACACCCGAAAAAGTAAAAACATGTTATTACCGGCAAAAAGGTGCATCACTGTGTCTCGGCATGGAATGTTAACCTCTAAAGGGTTTAGTAAGTGCCAAACTGAAATTCAAAAATAATATGAATATAAGGTACAGGCCAGGGTGGATGAACACGTGATTTTTTTGTTTACTACGCGGCACGAAAAGCTGGCGGCCGATCACAAAACAGTACGTATTTTGGCAGTTTTTGTTTGTTAGAAATAGTTTTTAATAGCCTTAAAACTGGTCATCCAAAATCCGGTTGCATCGATGCCCATACCGACACAGATATCTGTAGATTTGCCGGAATGGTTGCCACAAAATAATCGGAGAACATTTAGCATCGCTTAAAATTGTTTTATTGCAATTAAAATTAACAGACGATGTATTTTTTGAGAAACTGTATGAAGTACATGAAGTACAATTGGTTTAGCTTTGTTCACCAGTAAATATAAAACATTATTAATTACTGGTAAAAACCTTACCTGAGTTGGCACTTAAACATTCGTCAGATTGGTAAAGTCTCATCAGCTCTGAAACATACAACCATTTCGGACATTAAATTTTGTATTCGTCGTGTTCTGCGCCTGCAATAGTTCGCACAAGAATGTTCTCTTGTTGCAAGCTTCAGTCTATGGATTTTTATGTAGGTCTGCTTTTAAGTAATACGCACATTTAAAGTTATGCATTATGTAGATTACAGCCTAATGTATTTGTCTTCATACTGAGCCAATGAACCAAAAACAAACTCAGCTAACTATAAAAAACCGCTGAGTATGGCTTACAGAACGAACTTTCTCTCCCACATTACACATATGAGAAATTAGACTGCCCACAAAACGAATGAGCCTGCCAACAGCACGAAATAGCCCGCCCGCATGACGAATAAGACTGTCCACAGGAGGAATGAGACTGCCAACAGGACGGATGAGACCGCCCACTGCACGAATGAGACCGTCCACGGGGCGAATAAACATATCACTCTACGAATAAGGTCGCTCACTGGAAGAATGAGGCCGCATACTGAACAATTTAGACAGCTTACTGAGTGAATGTGACCGCCCATAGGACGCCCATTGGATATAAAAAGACCGCTCACGGGACAAAAGTGGCCACACACATGCCCCGCTCACTTGCAGAAAAGCTACCGCTAATAGGCCGCATGAGACCGCCCAGTAGACGTATGAGACAATACTTGCAAAACCCGCCTTGTTGATAAATCTTGAAGTTTGTTTTCAATTTAAAAAGATGACAAACACTTTTTTTTAACAATATAGAGAAATACGTTACTAAAGCATTCTCGGACAATACATATTTATTGATGTTTTTTTAGTGTGTTTTAACTATTCAAAATATGTTGGACCGCGACAAATGACATACGAAGCGACGCACGACACACGTCATTCGAACGCGACACTTGAAAAGAAACACGATATTTACTGCGACACGACAGTACGATAACGTGACATTTCTGTATTCAATTGTCACATCGCATGTCGTGAAACAAGTTGTGTGTCGCTTCGCATGTCGTGTCGTGTAGCGGTTAGTACGTCGTGTGTAGCGGTCCAAGCGTTGTGGAACTTACCGGATTCCGTACCTCTTGTTTCCGTTTTTTGGAATTAAAGTTTAAGTTTACCTTGATAACTAGGATTAGTCGCCACCGCCGCACACGTTGTTGATGATAGAGTACTTGCAATGTTTGCCAAAGAGCCTTGGAACACAACAGGTGGCTGAGTGACAACCGTGACTGCAACATATATTTTCATCAATATTCAGTTTTAAAGCGACATGACCATTTTTTCTCTTCGCACATGTCTACCTTTCAAACCACTTAAGTTCCGTTTCATTTTTCATTGTGTCCGAAAATTTATTTCGAACAATACATGGTTGTGAATAACCCATTTTGACGTGCATAAGAATATACACCGAGACATGATATTAATTTGGGATGTAGCCAAGTATTCGGATAGAAGGTTGTCGAATTAACAAGGTCAACTGTATGACTTAGATAATATATGACACTAAATATGGAAACTTGTATTATGCACCATAATGGCCGACATTTACCGAACGGTCTTTTACATACAAGTGCATCTTTATATGTGTAACAAGATATGAAAGATAAGTATAATAAGGAAATAAAGCATTATGCTCTCATTATTTCACACGAATATTTGATAAACATACACATATTAACACACATATTAACACACATATTCACATACATATTCACATACATATTCACATACATATTCACACAAATTCACACACAAATTCACACACATATTCACATACATATTCACACACAAATCCACATACATATTCACACACATATTCACATACATATTCACACACAAATTCACATACATATTCACACACATATTCATATACATATTCACACACAAATTCACATACATATTCACTCACATATTCACATATATATTCACGCACAAATTCACATACATATTCACATTCATATTCACATACATATTCTCACACATATTCATATATATATTGACATATATATTCACACACATATCCACATACATATTCACATACATATTCACACACATATTCACATACATATTCACATACATATTCACACACATATTCACATATATATTCACACACATATTCACACACACATATTCACATACATATTCACACACATATCCACATACATATTCACATACATATTCACACACATATTCACACACACATATTCACACACATATTCACATACATATTCACATATATATTCACACACATATTCACACACACATATTCACATATATATTCACACACATATCCACATACATATTCACATACATATTCACACACATATTCACACACATATATATTCACATACATATTCACACACACATATTCACATACATATTCACACACATATTCACACACATATTCACATATATATTCACACACATATTCACACACATAGTTGACACAGATGTGAAATTAACATAGCATATGAAATCGAAACCTATAGTTCATCTACTGTTGGAATAGAACATTTTATTTGTCTTTATTTTAAACGTTTATAAATATTTATACTCAGAACATTTAAAAACGCACATTCTTTTACCAACCATACTTCTTTAATTTCTTTTGATTACTTTTGAAACTCGTTTTTTATTAAAATACTTGTCGATTGTCATGAAATTTAGAATAGTTTTGCATACAATGTAAAAATGTCGTGTCAAGTTCTTTTCTTGCATCCTAACAGTCAGTCAATGAACTATATAAATATCATTACGTGCGTTATTAAATGTACTGAGTAGAGAAACTGAAAATTAATATTTCAATTTTTGGATGACACAAGTTCAATAAAGCATACCTGGTTGTACCGGTAGAACTACCTGCGCCACTAAGTGACAATGACATTCATCTCTAACATGCTCGAATGCGACTGAAATCATATAATTAGACACGATATGATACACGGCTTGAGTTTAGTGGATTCTAAATTAGGTGGCAATACCGTTATTGTGAACATTGTGTCTATTTGACAATATTGTCCACAACAAGATTTCATTGGCTGACAGCCATACACTTTGTTAACAACCGTTCGCAAGAAAATAAATATACCCATTTGAGCGCCGCTGTACGATTTCCAACCTATTTTTATGTGACGTCATTTCCAGAGAACGTCACATGTGACGTCACCATGTACTGACAGTAAGCATTATTTGCCCATAATATATGGCAATATGGATCATACGGAGTAAATATTGTTTTCTGCTTACAAATAGTGACATCACATGTTGCCTTTTCTCGAAATGACGTGTCTTTCAGAAGATGTTGTAAATCCCATAGCAGCGTTCATTTACAAATGTACGAGTTTTATTTCATTGAAACGGCAAACTGTGGTTTGTTGAATCCAAGAATTTACTCTCCCGAAGTAAGTAAAACAATTATGTTTGAGCTTTGCATTATTGACCAAAAATTCCATTTTCCAATTTAAGTAAGCTACAAAATGATTACGTCGCGTCAGAATGTACATAACTCCTCTGCTCTCCAGAAGGAAAAACATATGCAACATTTAAAAATATGTTCTCAGTTGTTTAATTCTGTGAATCACAATTAAGCCTTCAAAACTTCTTCGGACAAAACGCTTATATTGTGACGTCAATACTTGATTCAGAAATATTCGATGTCATAACCAACGTTACTATTACAGGTTTTGTCATTGCTGTGTTCAATATTCATACGTCGCATTTTAAAGATACTTACATTACTTTTATTTTGACACAAATACTTCTCAATACTGTCCATCTCTTAACTATTTGCTGCATCTAACAATTCATCTGCATCCATATATTTGCTATATGAGGTTCGGACAGCTATCAAGATGGAGTTGAGCGGCAACTTACTCTAAATCTGTTTTTTTACAATATTTTTGGGGCAGCCGTAAAGCGATTGGTTATGAAATTTGAGTGGCAGCAATTAGTTAACAAATCAAATTTCATGATGAAAGTGGCAGGACTTTTTAACCGAATAGCGTTTGTAATCTGGGCGTTGATTGGTTCGTCTTTTATCAATATTGAAAATATTTTGTGGAAACTCTAGGCGATTACACTTCACGTAACATGACTTGTTATATCTTCATCACTTTCTTTAACAACACCATCTACCGAATATGTAAGGAATTCCTTAAGCAGGACTTCCAAGGGTCATATCAAAGCATACTTACAACCCAAATGTTCCACCATGTCCATCAAGCATTCCTTATTATCCGCCTTAAGATGAAACAAATCTTGCCATACTGTCATGATCAGAGAGAAACAACACATGAAAAACAACACAATATAACGTTATAAACGTAAGATATTATTACGTACAGTAAAACCTCACTTAAATACCATCTCAATAATAACACCTCCTCAAAATTAAGAACACAATTTTCAAGTCCATTTTCACTTTTTCCTTTTATTATATCCTCAATATTAAGACCAGTTTCAAGGGTCCCGATGGTGGTCTTATCATCGAGGTTATACTGTACATTTACAGCACAGGGTATGGATGACGGTCATCGACAAACTATCGATAAGTTATAAAGCCTCTTTATCACAACAGCTCCGTATAGAAAAACATCAGCAATATCACTTCTGGGATTAATATAGGGCGAGCGTCTGGGATTAATATAGGGCGAGCGTCTGGGATTGATATAGGGCGAGCGTCTGGGATTAATATAGGGCGAGCGTCTGGGATTAATATATTGCGAGCGTCTGGGATTAATATAGGGCGAGCGTCTGGGATTAATATAGGGCGAGCGTCTGGGATTAATATAGGGCGAGCGTCTGGGATTAATATATTGCGAGCGTCTGGGATTGATATAGGGCGAGCGTCTGGGATTGATATAGGGCGAGCGTCTGGGATTGATATAGGGCGAGCGTCTGGGATTAATATAGGGCGAGCGTCTGGGATTGATATAGGGCGAGCGTCTGGGATTGATATAGGGCGAGCGTCTGGGATTGATATAGGGCGAGCGTCTGGGATTAATATAGGGCGAGCGTCTGGGATTGATATAGGGCGAGCGTCTGGGATTAATATAGGGCGAGCGTCTGGGATTAATATAGGGCGAGCGTCTGGGATTGATATAGGGCGAGCGTCTGGGATTGATATAGGGCGAGCGTCTGGGATTAATATAGGGCGAGCGTCTGGGATTAATATAGGGCGAGCGTCTGGGATTGATATAGGGCGAGCGTCTGGGATTAATATAGGGCGAGCGTCTGGGATTAATATAGGGCGAGCGTCTGGGATTAATATAGGGCGAGCGTCTGGGATTAATATATTGCGAGCGTCTGGGATTGATATAGGGCGAGCGTCTGGGATTGATATAGGGCGAGCGTCTGGGATTGATATAGGGCGAGCGTCTGGGATTGATATAGGGCGAGCGTCTGGGATTAATATAGGGCGAGCGTCTGGGATTGATATAGGGCGAGCGTCTGGGATTGATATAGGGCGAGCGTCTGGGATTGATATAGGGCGAGCGTCTGGGATTGATATAGGGCGAGCGTCTGGGATTAATACAGGGCGAGCGTCTGGGATTAATACAGGGCGAGCGTCTGGGATTAATATAGGGCGAGCGTCTGGGATTAATATAGGGCGAGCGTCTGGGATTAATATAGGGCGAGCGTCTGGGATTAATATAGGGCGAGCGTCTGCGATAAAGTGCTATACTGTACTGTAAATGTGAAAGCCAAGAAACTAGAAGCTGAAAGCAATACAACCACAACTTCTGTAAATTAAATATGCTAAACAACCTGATAACTTCAATTTGCGAAATATTCGTCTCAAGAATATATTTGATTTTACAGTACAACGTAATCACTGAATAATTATATCTTCCCCGTTCCTTTGAATAATATATGCAGATATTGAACATATGGAACGATGCGATGTTCCGTATATAGCCTTTAGATTTGTATGTCTTTGTGGACGGATGCTAGCCTGCATCTCACTGGACCTGGGCTAAACTACTTACAGGAATGGTGTGACATGCATTGTGCAGTTGAGCCTATTCCCGGGTGTCGGAAATATTGATCGTAAATTTCTGAAATGAGTAAAACAATTGACTTTAAATACTTCCATTTATTGTAGCCCTTCTACTGACCTAGATCCAGTCCCGACCCCAGTCCCGACCCTAGTACTAACGTTCAGCGACAAACACCAATGTTCACTATCAATCTGTCCACTCATTTGCTTTTATTAACTTGTAAACTAGTAATCTTGACCTTAACTTTGCCTTGACATACATGTCTCACCTAAATCTACGACACAAGAGACGATAAAGATAAACCTTACCACTGCTTCGTGTTAAACAATGTCATCTTAACAACTACTCTAAGGTCTTTGAAGGTCTTGTTTTTGTCATGCGGTGTACTGCTTAACCTCTTCAATTATTTGATAATATAAGAACTTATATATCGCTTTAGGCAGCCCTTATATTGGTGTATGCATTGGCTTCCCTTTGCTTTTGTAATCTCCTTGTGTTTTTTTAAATTGCCGTGTAGTTCGTTAGAGGTATTTTCTGCTTGACTCTCCGTTCATCTTTACATGTTAAATTGAGATAGGCAAGCTTAAAAGACATATTTATATAACATAATGTTCCACCACAGATCTGAAATAAAACGTAAACGCAACGAAAAAGGAGACCAGAAAACCCGCATGTTTAGGAAAATGCAAAGAGCGGTGAATAGAAAAATTAAACTGGCATAATAATATAAAGTCAATTACTGAAAAGAGGTATATGCAAGGTGAGTCCTAAATTGTTTGACTATTTGGGTCAAGAATGCATCATAGAACGCATGAATGAACGCAACGATAGAGTTTTGAAACCTCCCAAAATGTATTCATTATATACCTTTACCAATGTATTGGTAGTAAGTTGGTGAAATGACATTACTTGCGCCCCTGTTCCATTACGTAGTTACCCTTGCGCCTCCTCAAATGCCTGATGATTTATGGAATGTTGGTTCCCGGAGGTCTGTGTTCCCTGTAGCAACTTATTCTCTCTTTTACAAATGACATGTACATACATTATGTATTATTAAATCACTTTCATTTTTACGTAGTGCACGACATAGACAAGCAATGTCAATGTCAAATCACAGCTACAAAAAATCTTGTTTCATGACTTTAGTCTATACTGAAAACCTCGTTAGGTGACAAGGAAAGTATCGAACCAACGGTCTCTAACAAAAATGGGTTCGAAATACATTGCCACACGACGAGTGTGTTCGAAATATGTGCCAACATCTGTGGGTTCGGCATTTCTATATACGCGTTATAGTAATCCAGGGTTCAACCACGACTCCATAATAACAGAATCTCAATTATATCAATTACGTGACTCATGTCACAATCGGTCACAAAGACGCATGCTGTATAACACTAGAGTCGAGTCTAGCGATCGTGAATTATTTAAAGGTAGGGACGTCGTAAGTTTTTTCATGAGACCCGAAGTCGCAACTAGGTGCCGGGTCCTGCATTATGTCATTGAGGCATAGGGTCATAAGGAGACCTGCTTTGTTTCGATGTGACTTATAAACTCATCAAAGCAAATAAATGTCCTACTACGAACATAATTATTGGCAATGGCAAATGGAGGTCGCTATTTGGTTAAATTCATGTGGGCGTGGTCTAGATATATATATGTAGTTGAATGGAGGCCGCTGCTTGGTTTGATTCGTTTGGGTGTTATATAAGATATAGATAGTTCAATTGGAAGTGGTTTATTTGTTAGATTCGTGTGGGCGTGATCTGAGACATGATGAATAAAGAAGTATTATACTCACTACTATAGGGACTGGATCTGCTACATACGCCTGAATTGTCGAATAACTCTGTAATTGACAAATACATGAATATGGAAAATCATCCTTAACAAAATTGTTCGTTTAGTATAACACTACCTACTCAAGAACATGATCCTTACTCACATCCTTTTAAGGTGTTTGAATGGGGAAATATGTTTTGACTACTTATCAAAAGGATGCACTTGAATGACCATAAATGAAGATAAATACCTTATAATTTCTTACCTGCCAATCCCCCACCATAAAGTGTGTTGGGTAGGTTATGCCAAGCAATCAGGTTTTAAGAAAGACAGACTTTTTTATTTACGTTAAAAACACTGAGAAACTCAATGGAAGGTGTACATGAACACATATTATGGAAATTATGAGAGCAGTAAATGAAAAAAACTTTTGAGGATGATTCAAGTGTTACGTTTTTAGCTATAGAAGTATTATAGAACATCAAAGTGTAAACGATAAAAATAGACAAGGACCTTTTCCGGACCAACATTGATCGTTAACTAAACGAACTCTAAAGATCTACATACCGTATATTTGCCTCAAGTACACACACGCATTTGATTACAAGAATAGTGAATGTATTGTGTAGTTTGTCAATGAACTACATTAATAACGTTTATTCTGACCAATAGCTGATTTTTATCGAAACGAAACATAAAGATCATCACACCAGCCACTTGTCTTCAGAATCATATGGTTTTGTCGAATATAAAGCAATCAGCATCAAAATACAAGCGCAATTGACCGATTTTTCGTGTTCCTCAGAACATGATTTTACATTCATATATTCACTTCCTTGCACAAAGAACATTTCATGAAGAAATGATATTCGTCTTCTATATCCATATTTTGGCAGAGAGTACAATAACCGTGATTTAAAGGTATTTTGTTTATTGATTGACGACCTTGTTCGATAGCTAACTTATGTGACGATATTCTTACATTAGTTAAACCAATACTGCATTTAAGTGTAAAAGTATCTAAATAAAAAGATATCTAAATAGTTTTCAAATTCGAATTAATCTTAAAATATATCCAAGGGACAAACGTTTTGCATGGTGTAAACTCTAACGAAATTACAGATAAACAAACACAGACTTGTCTGTCATTGAACCTGATATCCAAATTAATAACATTCAACAGTTCACTCATCAGATTTCGTTTAAATTATGTAAAATTTTCAAAACTATGGAAAGGTCAACACGCGTGCATTTTTTCCGTCATTATATACAATACTAATGTTTCAAGTTCACTAACACACGCTGACCCCACTTTTGCTAAACAGTACTGACTAATATTTCTTAAAAACTTTGTGAACTTAAATGAAATCAACAGACGATGGATTATTCCAAACAAACGAGCCAGCCAAAAATGTCTAAAATTACTTTTACTTGACAGGCCCGATCATTTCATGGATTATAACATTGGAGAAACCTTTTGTAGATCGGTGAATTTATATATTAGATATTGCAATAACCTTACACCAATACTTTGTTATGCGAACGTATCTATTCATATTTAGGGGGTAACGATCCAACTCTCCACAAACACATATATAAGTTGTTGAAGTTACTACATTCAACAAATATTTACATAATTTTAGATGTATCTGTTCTATCACTTTAGAGTTGCCAACGCCCCATATCCCACATTCGTAGTTAAGAAGCATCAACTAATGACATGTAACAATGGGTTTAAAGTTCAAGTCTTAAATACTATGCATTAATAAGATATTTATTATCCATCCCAACCGACATTGAACACCATATTTAGATGGATATAAAATACTGGTAACCCGTCAGTACTATTCTCATAGTTTCAAAAAAATTCTACTGGATTCATCTTCTGGTGATTTTGATTATAGTAAGATACGGCATTTATGACTAAAATTAACTGAGCCGTCACAATTGTCGATGTGAACCCATCCACTTCATATTAATTATTTCAGTCTCTTTGTCATAATGTAGTAAGGTTTCCCATCATACGAAATGATAGGTTGGCAATTTTGACCAGAATATAATCAAATTAGCGCTGCTGTACGATTTCCAACATCTTCAAGTGACGTCATTCCCAGAAAGGTCACATGTGATGTACTGATATGACAGTTAGCAATATTTGTCCAATATGCCAATATGAAAACGAAGTGACCATACGGATATAATATTGTTTCCTGCTTGCATATAGTGACATCCATTGCGTTTTTCTTAAAATGACGTCACTTACAGTCGAGGTTGTAAATCCCATTGCAGCGCTCAAACAATGTTGAAATACGTCATTCAATACAAACACAACACAACTTGAAATGCAATGATTAAAACGGTTTATAATCAAATCAATGTATTAATAATTTACATACCATGGTGGTTATATTCCGCATAATGGTAATTGCCAGGACAAAAACAATGGCTTGAACCGGAATGGAAATAAGCTGAAAATGAACAGAACATGACGAGACACGAAACAGCGCTGTGCTCAGTAAAGGTAGTTTGTAACGTTTGCAATTTGGTTCCCAGTGTGCAGTGGACGAAAGTTGGGAGTGAACCTTATTATACAGTCCTCATACAACGACGCATGTACTGGCCCCGATCTCCACAAGCATCTCAAATAGATCTCAGCTCAATATTGAGATTTGGCTCTCTTGCACAAAATTGTGACACTGATTTTGAGAACGGTCCCAGATGAGAAAAATCTCACCGATTTGCTTCGCGAGAACGGGGCCAGGCAATATAAAACCGATCAACATTGAAGTTTTGGTGATATTTTTGCATTGTTATCTTTAAGTAACTGATGATGCAGACTTATAATTTATCATTATTACGGAAACAGCGCCAGTACATGTTGGATTTTAGGTGGATACTCATTCAGCAATGGCAATCAATAAAAGCATGCTTTAGCTGACTAAGTAAAACGTAGTGATTTTCTGGAAATAATCAGAAATACAGCAGAGAAAATTGCATTAAATGAATAATTGTACTATCTTATAATTAGATGATGAATTATAAACGAGAAGTATGAAAGCAAATACCTGCCAATTCATGCACCAGTTGCTCCAAGCATTTTGGTTCTCTAATATGCTTTAATTTTGGAAACACTGTTAAAGAAAATACAATTATGTCATATGAGTTTTTTATTTAGCAAACAACATTTCAGCAATATTTTCAATGACACTGTTTGCTTGTATTGTGCACTCTGCCCAGGGCGACACATTTTGGTCAAGTCAAAGGTTTATTTGAATAAACAAAAATGTTCATTGCAAAAAAAAAAAAACACAGAAAAACAACACTTCATAAATACATATTGGCGGTTAAAGGGAAGAAAAGTATGAAATATTACAAAAATAATACCTCTTACTAACATGAATGGTGAATACATATCTGTGTAAAGTGCACATTCAAAGGTGCACTGTACATAAAGTAAAAAGTAACAGCAAGACAATATAACAATACATTATATTTTGCTTCTGCAAAACGATATTTGGATATGAGCACAGACGAAAGACATTTATTATTTTGATCTTTCTAATAAAAGTTTAATCATTGCATATTGAATATCTGTACTTAATCAGTGCATTCTTACAATTAAATAAACATTATACTGTATACACTAGACTAATTTGGTGTACATCTATTGGGAATTAGGTAGTCCATTTTTACTTCAGGGAGTTTGCAACATTGTTGGAGATTGGCTGCTGGGGCACTATTCACAAACATTTTAAAAATGAAGGAATACATTGCTGCAGGGAACGCCACATAAGACAGAGCCTCCCCACAAAGACCTCGGAAAAACAACAATCCATACATTTTGAGGCAGTATGAGGATACATGAGGGTACATACATTAGGAAACAGAGGCTCAAGGAATGGCCTGGCAGACCATAAGGAATAACTAGGAGAATAAAAAAGGACAAACAGTGAAGGGGGGATTCATTGATGGAAAATATCACAGTCAAGACAGCTGGCAACAATAGGCCGAAACTGGGCATAAAATAACCTGAACACTAGATAAAGTGAAGGAATTGTACAGTGTAGGAAAACATAACATATATATACATTCAAAACACAAACAGAACTAATAACCATACAGCGAATTACAGCCTTGGAACTGTCAGTTAAAAACCTGGGGGTTTAAATCGGTTTAACAGCTAGCTAACCTCACACCTTATCGCTAAATGGTCATTTATTTCTAACATATTGGTATACACACAATCTGATTAAGTCGGCAGCAACTAATCCATGAAAACCAAAACCACTATGCACCTTAAATAATGGTAATATGTAAAAAGAAATTAAAAAACTTACAAAATTCAAATGAACACACGGAGAAGCAAATTAACGTCAGGCTGAGACACAAACTTAGACTTTAAAATGTTAAATGTTCATTCCACTCATGTGTTGGTATAACACTATAGATTTTGATAAAAAAAATCAATTTTTATTATGGTAAAAGTTAAATTTGAGTAACAGCAAGTATTCAGACATAATTTCATTGGTTTAGACTCAATAAAAACGAAAGGCTGGTAAATATCACTTATGCAAACTTTTAGACTAAGTGTAAGTTTCAGTCTTAAACCGTTTGTAAATAAGGCCCTTGGTCAAAAATGTTCAATTAGGTTCGACATTACTTTTGTATAAAAAACAAACACGCAAGCGTGGGGAAGGTCATTTGAAGTCAGTCTTAGTTTAAAGGTGGTCAGATTATCATGATGCTAAAATATTGTAAACACCTCAACAAGATAGTTCTTAATTCTTAAGTTCGATCTGGTTTTCAAATGAGGGTTTACTGCATAAATGTTATAACAAATGAAATACTCACAGTCAGTTGTGGGCAAACACCTGTCGTTTTCAATTAGGTTATGTATATCTGAAAATAAAGATGTTTTGTTTTTTATCGAGGTTAATGCCGTTTTTCATCATTTATTCAGTTACACATGGTGGTCAATTAATTTTAAACCGGTACTATTATGCCCGTCAACAAGCAGCTGTTTCGTCCCCTCCTCCCGCATGAAACCCATTGTTAGACCATCATTTTACAATTATTCGGTAAAAAATACATTAATTTTGACCCAAAAGTGACATTTTAAAGATCTGTTTTACTTTCATTGTTTCTAGATAAAACTGGTAAAATTTAATAAACCTAATTATATTGCTCCAATCAGCACGTCCTCGGTCGAGTGGTTATGGTCGCTGACGTTAAATAATCTGCCGCTGTATTATCCTATCCTGACTTGGCTATAGAAGTAAGGTAGCTATCCAGCTGGCTTGGGAAAGGGCGCTGGTGCTACCTAGGTATCTGATTGTGGTCCTCCTGCACCGTTATCAGCTTGCAAAGGCATTGCAAAGGCATTGCAAAGGCACTTCATAACCATAGCTGTTTGTGACTAAAAGCCCCGAAAAGCGATGAGAGCCACGAAGTCATCTATCATAACCACTCGACCATATAGATCTCTGTTTCAATATGTACTAACTGTATAAATAAGGTCGTCTTACCATGATATTCGTGGATATGGTTACAATCGACATGGCCGCCACCTACAATTGCAAACATTACCAGAATTATCAAATGTCAAATAAAGTATAATGTCCTAGCTGCATATCTACTATAAGACTGCTTATGCAGTACCACAACGTTGTGTTTCTAGACCTTCCTGTTACATAAAGAGTGGTCGATCAACCTTTAGATTCTGGTTCAATTCTTGCAAGTGTTTCAATTATTAGTTGTCCATAAAAAACATGGTGCTTTCTTATGAAACTTAGCTGCTGCGAGATTCCATTCAGTATTAAATGATATTATCACACATTCAAATTGTAAATTCCTATAAATACTAGTCCAAAGTGCTAACCTGCCAGAATCATTTCGCACAAATAGCCATTGGATACATCTTCTGTTGTTAGTGATGTAACATTTTAATTCCAATGAATTAAACTGTCGATAACAGTCGATGTAAATCTGTCAAAACCATGTTCTTCGCTTCAGAACACTTTGTATAACGTAGTGAATATTCCCAAAATAAAAAAAAACGACGGGTTGCACTTTTCAACAGTATATCAACAGAGTATTAAGGTTGTTCTCAAGCTTACCTCTTGCAGTTCGGTATAAGCCTTTAGCTTGTGGGGTCCATGCTATAATGAGGACAAGAAGCAGTACTGTCCGTGCTGAAACTTCGAACAATAAGCATAAGCGTACATGTACTAAATAAAATCGATATGCATCTGCAATGCCTACATAAACGGAATGTCCAATTATCACCCGTAGAGTGCATATCAATAAGTGTATGAGTTATAAATCATTCAACAGTAGTCCAGTTATGTACTATGGTCCGTTGACATTAACCGTGTTTCTTAGGTACTTAACCTTCCACAAGTAACTAACCACTTCTCTACATGAATCAGAGATAGAGAACAAATGACTTTGTATATACATGTATTAGTGTCACTAAAGTTGTCACGAAGAACAAACGCCACAACCTGGGCTCGAAGCCACCGACCCAGAAAACCAGGCGGACATGTTCATGTCTTGGCTGTCATGAGCTCTATCGATCTAGCAAACCAAACGTGCAAGTTCATGACTTGTCAGTCGTATGCTCTATCGACCTAGCAAACCAGGCGGGCAAGTTAATGTCTTGGCAGTCGTATGCTTCATCGTCCTAGCAAACCAGGCGGACAAATTAATGTCTTGGCAGTCGTATGTTTCGTTGTCCTAGCAAACCAGGCGGTCAAGTTCATGTCGTGGCAGTCGTAAGCTCTGTCGACCTAGCAAACCAGGCGGACAAGTTCATGTCTTGGCAGTCGTAAGCTCTATCGACCTAGCAAACCAGGCGGACAAGTTCATGTCTTGGCAGTCGTAAGCTCTATCGACCTAGCAAACCAGGCGGACAAATTAATGTCTTCGCAGTTGAACGAATATCAATGAATCGCAAACCTGTATGGCCCCGAAGGTCGCCTTTTATTAATCGTTGGTGATAAACATTAATTATGCTAAACATTCCATGCTTCACCGGTAATAAACAACGATAAGAAAAGCAAATATTGGTTATTTTATAAAGTGTTTTCTCGGCCGTTAACGTCATCCGTGAAAGGATCAAACGTCAGTTTAAGAGCACTGACAGACTTGCAACTGGCTAGAAAAATGATGAATGTTTATACCTATGGAGTAAACCTATTCAATTATATGGCAAAACGACTAAAATCGAGCAGTTGAAGGTGATTTTTTACTTTTTTTCTATATTTCAAATTTAAACGGACCATACAAGCTTTATTTCGCGAGGATATCGCTTTGTTTTTGTTTTATAGTAAATTTAGACATTCAGAATAGAGATGAAATCATAACTGTGCTATTAATGCGAACGTGACCTCGATATTTATGTAAAAGTCATTGACCACCTGGTATGTAGGCATACAGAACAGTGTCTGGAGTATAGATATATAAGTATTATTAGTAGAAATGATCCAACGATGTTTATAGTCTATATTTATGTTGATATGGCACATTTGTTAAAATGTTTGTTCTTTTCTCACTATCATTGTGTAAATTATATCTACATGACTACTGTACATGAAATATCATGCATTGTTGTTTGTATTTTGGGCCAGATGCCTTATATTGCAAATAAAACACTATTGTATTGTATTGCATAGGTTTATTTTGGCATATAAATAAATAAAAGCCGTTTTTTATTTATGAGACACCTACTGTCTGAGCACATTTACTTCGCGATTCCTATCCTTTATGCCAGGCACCAGGCAGGTAGCCACACGGTAACCATTATTTAACCACCTTGCGGCTCACCAATCGACCATATCAACAATTGGCCAGTTTACTTTCAACCACAGTAAAGCCTCACTTAAAAGCCACCTCAAAAATATGACCAACTCAAAATTAAGAACACAATTTTCAAGTAATTTTTCACTATTTTGCTCTTTATTCAACTTCAATATTAAGACCACCTCAATAATATGACCAGTGTTCAAGGGTCCCAATGATGTTAAAACTTTCAAATCAATGAAGATGTACAAAGCCTGGACAGTATTCATCTCGTAGTCCTCGTGATATGGTCAAGAAAGTTCGCATACATTTTTCAAACAAGAATCATGTTTTCGAACTTTAATCCGATTGTCACAACATTTTGTTGAATCTGTTTGACTATCACAACTATAGAAAACGTTTTTATTACTGTTGATGTTTCTGACTTACATTACATCGTTTTTGCTTTGATGTATGAAGTACATATATTTTTCGTCTGTAATTAAACGTTTAGAGATGTATGTCTGCATTCAAACCACAATATATTTTTTGAGTAGTTTGTAACCTGGAGTCTGATTTTTTCGAAATAAGTAGGTTGTAAAATTTACTGGAATGTAACAAAAGCCAGCTTAGTACGGCTGCACCGAAAAACATTCTGTAACGTCGCATACAGTCAAACAGTAATTTAAGTTACAGTCTTGTGCAACAAACACGGTATCCATAAACATATACTTATCAGAGCTTATTTATCGCCTCCAACTACCCTTGATATTCTGAATGCCAGGTTATGGCGCTATCGGTATCATTTTGTCTTGGCTTTTGTATGATGCGGCCGGGGTGACCATCTGCATGACGACAGGAAACCCCAACAAGTGAACTATAGGTGCGCTTTTATGACATTAAATCGTGTTCCGTTAAAAAATCAATTAATACATGCAAATAAAATGTTTTTTTCGTAGATGACAAACAATTAGAACTTAGGCAATATTACAAACTGCTAACATTTACAAAAATATCCCTCATCACATGGTATTACAGTACAGTTCAAATGAAAGGTAAAATAATATTTGTTATAAGTGCGCATAAATATGTTTACCTACCTTTAACACACATCTCTACAGTCGAAAATCACGAAAGTTCTCTTACTAGATAAGGACTTATAATCTTACGTTATGTTACACAAAACTTATCTGTTCATTGACACAAAGGATGACTTAATATTGAATGTAGAACAATCAGGACCACGGATGTCACAAATTCTGTAAAGCAAGAACGCCGCTTTGGTGGTTTTTCTTGAATTGAAATGCTGGACTCTTCTTTGTCTTTTGTAATTTATATACATGTTTATAGCATGTGATTCAAATAGCAAGAAACTGTTTCAATACAAATATCTTACATTCTGAGGACAAGGGTTTAAGGCATAACATAATGTGATGTTCAATGTAAAAGGAGAAAAACATAATATCAGTTGAAAGTTGACACCTATTCCAGTTGAACTATTTTACATAATTCACAATTAAATTGGAGAATTCAAAACATATGCATGTACATGTATGATCACATCATCATATATGGACAGGTTATCATATTTCATGAAAGTTGAGGGTCACAATTTACATTTGACGTGAAATTAGGTTAGATTAAAAGTGTAAATTAGTGTACAGTCTATAGAACTTTGGTTATTTCAGTCATTCAGATTGTTTTAGTATGTGGAAAAGATAGATGTCTGCATTTTAAAGCAAAGGAGATAAGACCAAAAATTGAATGAACCAACATTACAGAAAATGTTCATATTGACTGAACAAAACTTTTGTTGGAATTTCCCTTTCATTTTAAGATACAGCGAACATTTGTTTTATTTTAAGATACGACGGATATTGAAAAATAAATTCTTGGAGTTTTCCTTTTAATGTTAGGATACGTCGCTATTTGAACAAAACATTTGTAGGAGTTTCCGTTTATGTTAAGATACTAGAACCAATTATCAAGTTAACTTGATGGTGATGTACTTATCGTACTTTAGTTATACAAGACAGCTGCAGCAACAACAACAACTATAACAACAAAACTTGTGACAACAACATGAACAACACTAGTCATAAAAGAAGCAACAACAGTAACAATAACCTCATGGACAACAGTGCGGTTAAAACATTATTTTCATTCATATACGCAAATGATGTCTAAAACTGAGGGTTTGATCAAATCTAATCATTAAACTTTCCTTCAACCCGGAAGTTTAAATTTGAAAACGTTGCACTAATTTTCATATCGCAAAATCTTTATTTATACTACTGCACTAAAGGCGTAGTTGACCTACTTTTTATAGAATGATAATGTAGCTTCATACTTTGACATATATTTGTTTCACGACAAAACGGTAAGGGATACTCACATGAACTATGAATATGATGTTATTGACAAAAAAAAAATCGATTTTTATTTAGTAGACAAGGGAGGGGATGTAGCTAAGCACGTTGAAAGTCACAACTCATCAAAAGCGCCTCTCTATACAGATCCAGATGGTAGAGAATAGAATAAAAGTAAAGAAAATATTGACGCGTATCATACATCAAAATGAAAACAGGTGCAGCGCAGAGGGGGGTTCATAAATCCGAACTTACATTGACATAGACATATTAAGATAGAGAAATCGGAAGACGGTCACGTAGGGAAAGGCACACACACACAAGGCCGAAATGATAAGAACAAGTAAATTTAAATATTCGAGTTTTAGACAAGTCAATCCCAAAAATCGCATTCACACTATACAAATTATATTTATTAATTGCAGTTATTCTGGAAGTTTTATTGCAAAACTTGACATAGTTATTGGTAAATTCCAGAATTTTATATTTTTATCTAAACGTTCTACCATTTTACCCCAAAAGTCACATTTTGCACCGTGAGATTGTTCTATTCTTTTAGTACATTTAATTACATTTGGTGCACTATATGACACAAAATCACCAAAATCATTTCTGTGCATCCCCCCCATTTTTTTAATTTTCACTGGTCTGTATGTCCAATAAGTATAACAGAAAATATTACGCTTATGAATATTGAGGATGTTGTTAAAGGGAACGCCACAATCACGAGGCAATACAACCCTCACAGCTTGCTCAGTTGATCAAACGCTTGACTGTCACACTGCAGATCCGAATTCTTTCTGGGTTTGTTAGGTTATGTTCATCCGTTGAATTGGCTACGGTCATGTCCTTCATATATGGATATGCATACGGAAGAGTTAGTAGTACTACTAGTTGATACCTTATTCCAGGAAGACTGGTTAGGTCCACTGGCCACCCTATGTGATCGATATGTCAGACGATGTAAACCCGATGAATAAAACAATAACAACCTCACACAGATCTCAGGGAAACATCAGCAAAGGAAACATTATGAGATGAGGTGGTGTAAAGGCAAACATCTGTAGAAATGGGGAAGAAATGATTTGCCTGGCTCATTATCAAAAACGACCTTAGAGAATTGGACGGCACAACAATGGGAAAAGAAGAGATTGAATTGAGGGAATACATTAAATGACAAACTGACTAAGGAATACTCTTATATCATGGCATTGTACAGGGGGAAAGGCGAGCTAATTATTTATCTAAAGCATTAAGATAAATAATAACCCTTACAGTGATTTACAGCCTTGGATCTGTCAGTAAAATTACTGGGGGTTTTGAGAACAGTTTTCTTACTGCTAAAAGAAATAAGGCCATCGATGCAGTAAATGTGCAGTAATCACATTGGAACGGTCTGTGACAAAACACCAACCGGGATTTAATCCAGACGTAAGGGTACTGCAACCAACCTAACACTTTTTCCACAATATCCCATATAAAAACAATCATTGTATAATAAATAACAGTAATCCCCGCTGGGTACAACATCCCCTGCATAAGGGGCGGCGAACATACGATTACACAATGCATGCTCGTCGTTATGAGTTCCTAGTGTACTGTGTATATTCATTTCATTAGTAAGAATCACCAGGGGGGCTATATTACTCTAAGTTTTACTTTCATTTTGTTATTTTAATGTTCATTATTTAAATCAGGACAAAACCATGCATTTGCAGGTATTCAGTAGAAATATTGATAATTATCTCACTTGTTAGGCAGCTTTATTAAAGCAAGAATGTATGACTGGATCGTCGCCCTTGTAATCACACCGGTCGCTATTTTAATCTTATTGATTTGTCACGTTTATTCCATGACTTTTTTACACTGCTCGTTTTAATAGGGACATGGTAGGACGATAGGTTGGGTGCAACCGTAAACATCTAGTGGTGTTTTAACGCTGACAGGTGCAAGCTGGTACCATACCAATCACTTATAAATCTTCAAATTATGTTTTAATACGTATACTGCACTTCTGTATTGTATACTCGCACATTTTCATGTTTTGGGATGGCTTAGTATTCAGATTGGTATTTCATGCTCGACATCTTATCTTCATTTATTTTAATATAGTTATAAAGACGCAATAAAAGCATTGAATAAATAGACGAGGTTAGTTATAATTCATGTTTCAGGAAATCTAACAAAAAGGAAAAACAGTGTAGTCCGTTTTTTACTTGAGAACAGTTGTAAACAAACTTTGAGATGGTGATTATATGAAAATATGTTTTGGAAACAATTGACCGATAGAGAATTGTGTATACGAAAACTGTATTTTCATATGAGAACGATAATTCGATAGGTCAGCCAATGATGGCATGTTTTGCAAACATTGACCATTTATACATTGTGTACACAATTACGGTATTCTCAACTAAGTTTGAATCAATAATCTACCAATATTCCAAACAATAACGTGATTCACGTGCAAACAGTTGGACATATCCTTTGATGTTAACTGACCCGTGCTACATGTGACCTGTAAATAGTGTGAAAATGACAGCTATATAACCAAACGGTTATTGTCTTAAGCTGCGTTCACCCTACGACATTTGGACCGACGTTTATGGATCCGTCACACCATAACGTTCTGATCAGCGTTCTATGACCGTTCTAAGAATGTTTAATCGTTCAATTTTCGAGCGTTCTAGGGTGAGGTGGACACATCTGGCGTGTGACTAACGTGTGACTAACGCATGACTAGCGTGTGACTAACGCATGAGGAGCGTGTACCAGCGACCAAGTAAGACACACCTGAAAACTATTAGTGTGTGCTGACGTGTCACTGGCGCGCGACGAACGATTAGTCAACGTTAGACGAGCGTGTTGAGCTAACGTGTGACTAACGACAGACATTCGTTTGACGTTATTCACACGCTGCGTGCGCTAGGGGTCCGTTCAGTGGTCGTTGACAGGTCGCCAGTGAGTCGTTCACTGCAAAGCAAAGATTGTGAACGATTAATAACAACCAAGTAACGCTAGGGTAACGACTGACTAACAATAGCGAAAGCGTGCAATGTTCGGCTAACGTTAGTACAACGTTCCACGAACGTTCTCCCGCGTTTAAAGTTAAACGTTGATGAACGCTGGTCTCCATGAGAACTTTTGTGCATGTTCAAAACTTCATTTTCGGACCTGCGTTCTCCGCCGATTACCGACGATCACCGACGATTACCAGCGTTCACACAACGCTCTTCTGGCGCTATACCAGCGACCACGGACGATTACCAACGTTTCCTCAAACGTCATAGAACGCTGACCAGAACGTTATGGTGTGACGGCCCCATTACCGACGTTTGGGCAAACGTCCAGCTCCGCTAGTAAAAGTTGTTAAAAGTTTATAAGAGTTGATGTTCGCTGGCTTATGCTGACGAACGTTGTGTTCGTTGAAAAATTTTAACATGCAAAAACTTGGAAATAAACGTTGGTTTAAGCTGTGCTCCGTTTGTAAACGTTCCTGAACGCTGGATTAAGTTGTACAGAGTTTGCCTAAGTTGGACTCCGTTGGCAAACGTCGACTGAGACGTTGGTGGTGGTGGACTTATCCGAACGCTAGGCCAACGGGTACCCGACGCAATGAACGCGATGGTAACGCAAGGGGCTAGCGTAGGCGAACTTTCCACAGCGTACCCGTAACTTAGGTGAACTTTGGCAAAAGGATCCTTACGAAGCCTGACGCAAGCCAACTTCCAACAACGTTCAACAACTTTTGCGAACGAACTGAACGTTTGCAAGTTTGTGTCACCGGTCAGCAACGCACTACCAGCGCGACCCAAACGTTTTCGAGCGTATGCCGATCACAATTCAGATACATAAAACATGGGCGTGTGCAGATCTCTGTAGCGCTTGGATGCTGCTGCTGTTGCTGCTGTTGATTCTGAAGCAGAGAGTACTGAAACTGAGCGTACTGAGACTGTATTGGCTGAAAGTAGGCCTGGCAAGTGACTGGGGGACGGCTAACTGTTAAGTGGCGCACATACATGTCTGCCACGTACTGGCTAGTAGAAAGCGTTGGAACAGCAGCAAAATGTCTATCAAGTTCTTCGAGTAGAGCAAGAAACCGAGGCTTCGCCCGGAGGAACTTCTCGTCGGTGTAGTTGAGGAGCTCTCCTTTCACATAGTCGTATCCTTCATCTCATCCAAGTCGACGCCACTAGCGGCCTTGATCTGTGGAACCAAGAAGAGAACATGTATACAGGTTGCATCATACACGTATGGAATACATACAATGAAGTTAATATTGGAGATCCTGTTTCTTCTCCGACTTCTTTTGAGGGAGGCGTGACGGACCTCGCTGGGGATTGTGGAAGGAACAGCAACAGCTTGCCCTAATGACTCTGTGTCCGCGTCTCTCTTGGTAGAGATATGACCACTTCTACAAAACAAGACTGCCAGGAAGTGTCCACAAAAGTTCGGCTATATATAGACGTCGCCTGACGCTCACATCAGCTTACCTATGCTGAGTATTCGTTCGTCTAAGTTGGACTAAGTCGGCGACCGCTGCACATACGCTACATCTGCAAAAGTTCTCCTACGCTAATAGAAAATAAATACAACGCTGGTAAATGCTGCAAAGCGCTAGCACACGCTGTCAAACGCTGCCAAACGCTAGGAAACGTTCGTAAAAGTTGATTTGCGCCGGATATAAAACGTTCGTAGTGTGAATGAAAAACATCCTTCTCGCGAACGTAATTTCGCCGACGTTTGGGCTCATTTCTGATTTTTCAAACGCTGGCCAACGCTGGTACAAACGTTCATAGTGTGAATCCACCTTTTATGCCTTCGTTGTGAAGTCATTTATAATGGTAAACAATTTGATTGATATCGATATACATTTATTTAACAGAAACTATCCAATTATTAATAATTGTGTAAACACGTCATCTTCGGGGACCACGAGTTCGTTTTAACCAATGTTAGGTAAACGTTGCCAACCGCTTGAGAACATTCTAAACCATCATGTATTTTTGACACAATATGAATTGTTGTTAACTTTGTGTGATGCTACACCTTAAAATTGAGTTGAACTACTGGTACACACCCTCGCCCGGTTAGCCGAGTTGGAAGAGCTCTGAGCTGTCAACCGATCGGAGCAAGCCATGTTCTTCAGCAAGGTTTGGCTACGGACATTTGACCAATACATATGAGACTCTGCCTATCCCTGAATGTTCACTTCCCTCGAGGTGTGATACAAGTAATTGCCCAAGGCTTTCCGCATTGTCTGTTTTTCTTATGACAACATACGTTTGAATTCATTAGTCCTTTACTACATGTATGTAGAAGAAAAAAAAAACCATATGGTGTTTAGTCATTTAATCTTAATAACGACATATCGACTTAGTAGATAATTCAAACGATTATATAAAAAGCATCAACAACCGGTGTCGACGTAACGTTGACAACGGAAGGAGAACTGTCACATTACTGCATTTCAACCTGAAAATAGAACAAATGTATTGTAGCACGGTTATTTTTAAGATTAACATGAAACAAATTCGAACGTTTACACAACAGTCCTCTGTATTGCACTATTGTGCGTGCAACAATTCTGAATTTTGTCCGAAGTTTCACTTCTTAACACTTTTTGTTTAGTTTGTTTTCACTTAGATGTAGAACTATTTAGTCTGACAGAACATAGTACGGATAAACTTTTCGAGAGAAAAGGTACCACTGCAGCGCAAGAATATCCCGGATTGACCTCCAGCCGAACTGTAGGTGTCTCCAGTGAATGTTGCTATCGGAGCGTATGTTGGTATCGTCGGTGATCCAGACTGACAGTCGGACTGTGTCTGAAAGGTTTATAAAATGATGATAAACTGACATACTTATGCAGTATACAAAAAACATAACTCTGTTTCACTTATCTCTGTTATCTCCTTTATTACGTTTTGATGTGAATACCATAACTCCGAACATACCGAGTGGATTTTAATTGAAACTTCAAGCAATTATTATATACATTGAAGAGACGTGTGGAATACAAGAACCATAACTCTGTTTCATTTATTTCGCAACATGTCTCTGAATTACAGTTACTTGTCCGAGCATAACTGTTAAGTGGAGAAATCGCAGAATCAAACCCATCTTTTTTTTTTGAAGCTCCCTCTAAAATGTTGAGTTTTCTGTTCTCCATTCTCATATTTAAAGTTCAATTAATACCGTCACCTCAATGTTCTGTTTATTATTTTATTTTCTACCCCATACACCTCTTAATTTTACTTCACAATGTACATATATTTGTGGTAAGACTTTGTATTGACAATGTGGACTTTCCTTGTATACTCGTGTCTATATTTCGGAAACTTCTACAAGTTGTACATCCCAATGCAGTGATATCTCATTACAGAATTCATTGAGATTCAAACCAAATCGTTAATAAAACCTTATGCCAGCTTTTTCATGAGTCTTCCATACTTTAACTGGATAATCATAACCAAGACTGACGTTCTTCCTTCAGAACCAGTGGTCGTCTGATTACCTGGGTAGGTGCTCAGCATACAAACTTATATTTACTGTTATAGGCATATTGTGTTTGCATTCACTGTACAGTACATTTCGTTAACAAATTGTTTTTCTGATATTGACAGACACTGTGTTGTACATGTTTGTGGTTTTAAGTACGTTTGTTGTTTTTGCGTCATTTTTATTTCTGACCCTTTTCCCTTTGTCCAGATATGTCTAGAAAAGTTCTGAATTGTGAATATGTCGCTCCCTATCTACTTGTTGTCATCGTAACAAAGATACGTACATTTAAACCCTTTCTCTAAGTGGCTGGCGCTGGTAGATTACAATCTGTTAGAACCAAAGCTTCGTCACTTCCGGTTACATCACATTTGATAGCCAATGCATGTTCCGCGTGTACTGCCATTGCCATATCTTGTATTACTGCAGACGATTCACAACTATACACTTGAATAAAACTTTATATATAATCATTGTATAAGTCGTATGTAATAGCCTACAGTGAAATAATCGTTTTAATTAGTTTTATTTTGAAAGAACAGCAACATTTATATAATTGCACATTAATTGCATTTCGATGTCTCGTAAATTGACACCTTTAAACACAACCCCACTCATTTGTGTAGTATGTCCCTTTGCCTTTGTTCGTATCCTTTGTATAATACACGCGAAGTTTGATACACCCTCACTCAAACCAGGTTTATCCCACCGCCTTCTCGGTGGCGTTCTGCCACTGTCCGTTCGAAGGCAGCAATCCAACTTTCACGCATATTTGGTATCAAATTAAAAGTTAATTTTAGTCCATATGGTGGCATCAATATTTTCATATGTTTTGCAAAAAACTTGAATTTTATCAATGGTTTATAAGATCGGGGTCAATAGTAATACTCGCAGATTTGAAAGAAAGTAACCAAAGAAATGTAGGATATGTTTAACACCGCGCGTTTCTCCTAAAACAAGCTTATATCTAGTGTGGCCACCTTTTCTACGTATAACTGCCAATAAACGAGATCGCATTGACCTGACGTAACGTCTGATGACGTCATTTGGAATCCTGTTCCATTCAATTAAGAGCGCATCAAGATCTTGCAGGTTGTTCAAAACGTGTTTTTTTCTGACTTTCCTCTCAAAATGATCCTAAATATGCTGTATGGGATTACAATATGGGGAATACGCGGGCCATGGCAAAACTTTTGTCCTGCAAGAATTCCCCTTGTATGGGCCGCTATATGTGGCCTGACGTTGTCATGCATAAGAATTCCATGGTGCTGTTGAAGAATGTAACTGCCACAGGACGCAATACCTCGTTCACATAACACTGAGCATTCACATTCCCTCTGATGACAACAATGTAAGTTTTTCTTCCTCCCATAATTCCACCCTAGATCATGATACTCCCACCACCAAAACGGTCACGTTCAAGAAGACAGTTGTTAGCAAACCTTTGCACCTTCTATGGTAAACACGAATCCTACCGTCTGCAAATCTTAAATTGAAGCGAGATTCGTCGCTAAAAAGCACTCCTGTCCAGAGCGCACGTGTCCAGCGTAGGGTTATATCGCCTTTCCCAACCAAGACGTAACAGGCGATTACGTCAGGTTAGGATACTTCCAACATACGGTCGCCTGGGTCTAAACGGAACTCGGCTCGCAAACGGTTCAATGTTGTTTGTGTACTGACACCAAGCTGAGCTACCGTACTTGACGTCGTGTTGAAACGTTGACGTAAATGTGTAAGGGCTATGTAACGGTCTTGCCTAGCCATTGATACCCTCGGTTTACCTGACCTGGGCCTGTCAGAAATGTCTCCAGTTTGTCGAAATCGAACATTGAGACGTGTAATAGTATTGCTTTGACAGTTTAACTGCCGTGCAACGTCAAGTTCCAGACGCCAGCAGTACTTGCGTCTGGAGTCTCTCTTGTTTGACAAGGCGTGGCATCGCTATTCGTGATAAACTTTGAAATAGTATGTGTTTTATTGTTAGAACGAACGTCCTAGATACTGGTAAAACAATTCGCAAGAAAATAATGAGGCATGATGTTCACGTGCAAAATATTTCATATGATCTGACGTCAATTTATAGGACAATGGAAATGTCAAAATGACCTCAACAGAGTGTAACTGAATAGTATAAGTGTACTTATTTTGTGCCGACATTTGACAACATTGGTCGACTGGTTACAAAGAGTCATGCACACTTTTTTTTGACTGAGTATATTGTGTGAGATATAAAAATGAGTAATATAATTGTTTATAAATACCGTTCGCGTTTGTGGTAGAAATAGGAACAGATAATGGCGTCGACGGTGCAGACGTAAAGACTGGTTTTATTGTTGTTGATGTTGTTGCTGCTTTCGTTGTTGGTATTGTTGAAGTCACTGATACTGCTGTCAACCCCCTTGTTGGTGCAGACATCACCGTTAAATCTAGGATAAAAAAAGTTTGCGTTCACTCTGAAACACCAGACGAAAACTTGCTGACGTCATGTGAGGAGGCATGTGTTCCATATAAATGACGTTTCTGATTATTCCCAGCATTCCATTCGTCATGGCACTATAACACGATGATGAATCACACCCCGGGATCAGGTTTGAGTACTGGTTAGTAACCCAGGAAGCAGTTGTCGAGAGAAGAATGCGCGTTGTATCACTCACGTATCATTTATTATAATAAATATTAAATGGCATGATATCATAATTGCCTTCCAGAGATGGTTGCTATTATTGTGAATTATAAAGTCAATTTTTGTCAATAAAAAAGTTTACTTACAATTCATGATATATTATTATTATTAAATTTGTGTTGGTATATTACTAAATTTACATGAAAATAGTTCATTAAATCTATAAGACTCAAATACAAAAAGCCAAACAAAATTAAATCAACTGGTCATGAAAAACAGCACATTGCCCCAACCAGGGTTTCAACCTACGACTTTCAATTAAGCAATCGATTACCCAACCGACTGAACAAACCGGGTGGCATTATTCCATTGTAGTTATTCCAGACACGTCCCATCAGAGGATGGTCGTCATGTTATTACTTACCCCAACAAGTACATGGATCATTGTCCCGGAAAACGTCTGAAATGAACAGGATCATACCAGAGATCGGAAGTAACCTTTTTCTTTTTCATTGTAAAAACGTTACACTATTGCATAATGCATGTATATCTGCAAATATAAATATAACATAGCTGGTCAGTAAACATTGATATTGCACAGTCGGTCCGCAAATACTGATAGTGCTCATCAGGTCTGCAAATATTAATATTGCACACCAGATCTTAAAAAATTGATATTGCTTAGCAGGTCTGTAAATACTGATATCGCATATCAGTCCCTAAATATTGCTGTATGATAGTTACGTAAGATTCCTTTGAAGTTTGTAGTACTACGCCCTGAGAGGCGGGGCTTAATTCGGTGTTCACTAAAGGGGAGGGACTTATTTATCAAAAGAGAGAGTACATTAACTAATAGTGCGGGCGTTAGATCCGTAGTCAAGTGGTAACGCGCTGGACTTGTACTCCATGGATCGCAGGTTCGATTCCCCGCTCCATCACTGACCGTACTAACAGTCTTTCGGACGAGACTTTAAAAACTGAGGTCCCGTGTATGATGCTTTACATCGAGCACGTAAAAGAACCAGGGGTGCTTCTGAAACTGGGGCATCTCCTGTATCATGCACTTATAATCCTCCAAAAATCTAATACGACTAACATTCTTCTGGAGGCGTCGCCCATATGGGAAACCGGTGGCGACGATGAATAAACGCGAATACGAACAAAAGTTAGATACCCGTACTGTTAGATACCGCACTGTTGCAAAAAGCAGCATTACATGAAAATACTTTACGAGGATTGGTTAAACAACCTAGGGTCCAACATTACGCTGCAATCTACGTACATTTGATTGGTTAAGTTTCTGGGGGTTTAAAGTTCACAACCATGGTGCATGCCATGTCTGCTTATTTGCGTACATACACTGTTTTTGAATGGACTTTGATACAAAACAGTTATAGAGAAAACACTTCGCCGCCGTCAACTAAATTAGATACCCTCATGCTTACATTCTCTGTAATGATATTACATATTCCACTGCATGTTCGTAACTATTCATTCTGCATTGTTGCATGGTCTATAAATATTGATTTAGCACTTTTGCTGAAAATAGCTAAAAACAACTGTGGTACAGATATAATGTTAAATTTATTTTAATTCACATTGCATTATTTCCTATTTGAATAAAATTGGCATTGATAAAACTGTTCATTGAAGTGTCATCAATAATGTCATTATCCTAACAGAACAACTATAATAAGATCATAAATGTGAACTTTTTAGCTATGCAATATGATTCGATATTGACGGAAAAAAATCATTCTATAACAAAGTGATAATCTGGTGGATACTTTGCCGTATCACCCCCGCCAGCGGGCATTATTGATATATAAAGACAAAACATGCAGAAACGACACTTTGACAAATATAATTTCGTTTATACCTGTAAGGAATAATGTATTGGGTTAATGAAACGTTGCGCAGTATATAACACTGCTATATCGTTAAATCTTAAGGCCCGGTCACACAGCCCTCCACGGGCGTATCGCGGCCGAATCACGGCCAAAAATTTCTGCCCGTGAAGCAGACGCTGTTGGACGCTTTGAGGTCGCGATAAAGACGCGATACAGCCGTACTTGACCCGTCGTTACACGCGGTAAGAAATTCACACGCGGTTGGCCGCGCGAAAAAGTTTTGGGCTGCCCAAAAATTTAGACCGCGGGTAATCGCGGGCGGTACACGTGGTACACACGCGGTAAAGACGCGGTACAGACGCGGAACGAACGTGCTAGGACGTGCTACGGCCGCGGTTAAGACGTGGTTACACGCGGTAGGACGCGAAATTTTAGCGGGTGGAGCACGGTCATAGCACGTTTGTTCCGCGTCTGTACCGCGTTGTTATCACGTGCATTAGCGTGTGTACCGCGTGTAAGCACGGACAAACGCCTTTCTCCGCGTAAACAGCGCGCCCCAATACCGGCCTAATCACGTTCAATTGCGTCTTGTACACGTCCCAAATACGATTGTCCACGGCCTAATCGCGTCCGTACAACGTCTGATTTTAGGTATATAAAAAGCGCGATTTGCCGAGCATTCGTCATTTGTGCTCCAGACGTCAAGGGGTGAACATGGATCCCCGTCACCGTAATGACCTCGTCTTGCTGCTCCAGCAGCATCAGAACCAAGTGGTACAGGTCCATCAGCTCCTCATTGACAGAAGAAGACGAAGGAGGAGGAGGAGGGTGGTCCGGAACATCTGGGTGTGCGACTGGATTGGCAGGAGACCTGAGCTGGGGCTGTACGATCGTCTCATGGTGGAGCTCCGTAATGAAGATCCAAGGGCCTTCCAGAACTTCATGAGAATGCCACCTGCCATGTTCGATGAAATTGTGCAGAGACTGACACCAGCCCTTACCAAGGAGACCACCAACTGGCGAGCACCCCTTGATCCAGGCCTGAAGGTTGCCCTCACCCTGAGGCACCTTGCTTCTGGCGCCAAGTACCGTGAGATGCAGTATGGCTGGAGGGTCCCTCACAACACCATCAGTCTGGTGTTGCGCGAAGTGTGTGCGGCCATCGTCGAGGAGTTCCGTGATGAGCTGCTCGCGCCACCACAGACTGCTGCAGAGTGGCGTCAGATTAGTGACAATTGGATGAACAGTTGGAACTTTCCGCATGTCATTGGTGCAATAGACGGCAAGCACATTGCCTGTAAATCTCCTGCCAACACTGGGTCCGACTACTTCAACTACAAGGGCTTCTTCAGTGTCATCCTCCTGGCAGTCGTCACATCTGACTACAAGTTCCTCTGGATAGACGTCAGCGGCAAGGGGTCTTCGTCTGATGCCCACATCTACAATGCAAGTGATTTCAGAGAGGGTCTCCAGAACAATGACATTATTGGGTTCCCACAGCCTGATCCTCTCCCAGGTGACACTGAGGATATACCTTACTTTCTGGTGGGAGATGATGCTTTCGCACTCCGGACCTACATGATGAAGCCGTATGGTAACAAGGACATGACCAGGAAGCAGAGGATATTCAACTATAGACTCTCGCGAGCCAGAAGGGTAGTTGAGAATTCGTTTGGCATCCTTGCCAACCGATTTCAAGTTCTCCTGACTACCATGATGCATGAAGCTGACACTGTGAGGCTCCTGGTCAAAGCGTGTGTACTCCTCCACAACCTGATGAGAACACGTTACCCGGTGATGCAGAACAGACTGGTGGATTTCGAGCGTCCAAATGGAGCCCTGGTGCCTGGTGCCTGGCGTGCAGGCAGGAACCTTGACGACACGAGACCTGACCGAGTACCAGGAAACAATAGAGATTTCAGGATAGCCAAGGCTCAGAGGAACCTCATCATGGAGTGGTGCAACTCACCGGCTGGAAGGGTTCCATGGCAGGATGACATGCTCCTACCCCGTTTCTAGTTATTGTGACAGTGACACTGTTATTGTGATTGATCATGCTATGGAGTATGCAGTTTCTAATTATTGTGAATGTGACAATGTTATTGTGATTGCTCATGCTATGGAGCTGTGACATTTAATCTATGAACTGATGATGGTTAAACTAAGGATTATTCTACAATTGTTATAACATGAATGTATAATATGATGTCGAATTGCTGTATAATATATTTTATTTATATTAAATTTTATATGATTGTTTGTGTGTTTGTGTTGGGGGTGGTGGAAATATAAGAAAACAAGAAATAAAAATTGGATTAAAATTATTATCTTCTGTACTTTGTAGAAGATAAATGTCTTAATCTAATTTTTATTTCTTGTCATTTGAAATTTACTAATATTTTATTATTGTAATAGTTTTTCATTTTTATTACACACAATTCACACACTTTATTTTATTTACCTAGGAAACACAAACAAATGTTAACAATTTAACAACAGTACAACTTTATTATTATATCAAAGTTATCAAAAGCAGTGAAGTTAACAGCAAGGCATACATATAGCCAATCGTCCACAGCCTAAAAACACAGTAATATAAAGATATCACAAATCAGTCACAAAATCACAAATCAGTCACAAAGCACACACTACTCCGTAGCATCCGAGGAGGTCTCATCAGCCTGACTGACCTGACTGGCTTGGTCCCATGAGGCAACGTGAGGTCTTGCTTGGCCAGGTGAAGTTGTGGAAAGGTTCGGGGTGTTGAGAGTTCCCTGAGAGGTCTGAGAGAGCCTCCCCATACCACTATCCATTAAGTTCCACTCCTCACCAATGGTAGAGGCCAAAAGCCTTCCCACAGATTCAGCTGATTCCCTGGTACGGCGTGGAGTCTGTAGTGGTTGCTGGGTAACCTGCTGGTGCTGCTGCTGGGGAAGCTGCTGCTGCTGCTGGGGAACCTGCTGCTGCTGATAACCACCACCATACTGCCAGTTGCTCCACTGGTCGTAGTTGGGCTGGGGCTGGTAGTACTGCTGCTGCTTGAAGTAGGTCTGACTGCAGTAGGGTTGTGAGGAGGCTGTGCAGGCTGCTGGTGCAGACGCTGAGGGGCCCGGTCTGGCCCATGATGAAGAAGGCCCTTGAGTGTCACGGCTGCTGTCACGTTGACCCTGTCCTCCCTCACGCATAATATCCGTGATGAGCTCCTTCATGACAGAGTACTGCTCCTGGGGAGCAGTGCGGAGCGTATCAGACACATAGCGGATGAAGGCCTCTCGGTCTGACTGAGCCTGAGACCTCTCCTCCAGCAGCTTCTCCAGCAGTGCCTGGTTGGCCTTCATGGTAGAACGCAGTTCCTGCATCCAGCTCTCCTCCTCTAGGCTCTCCTCATCCCTCCTCCTCCTCTTGCGCCGGCGACTAGACGTGGTCGAGCCCTGCTCCGCTGCTGCCAATTCCATCTCTTCCAGGATGTTGGACTGGCTTTCCACGGAGTCATGAGTTTCCAGCGAAACGTGACCCCGATCTCTTGTGCCTTCATCTCCCACGCTGACTTCTTCTTATGGTAATCATTGGTGTTCCGGAGCCAAAGGTAAGAGTTGCCCTGAAGCCACTCAATCAGATCCTGCTGTACCTCGTCGGGGAGACTCCAAGATTGCTTGGGAGCACCATCAGCCTTCCTCTTGCCCTTGCCCTTCTGCTTTTTGCGACCTGGCTCTTGCTCCTCCTCCTCCTTTTCCTCCTCCTCCTCTTGACGTGGGGTGGGTTCCGGGGATTTCGGAGAACCAGGCTCTTCCGACACAGGATCCTCCTCCTCCACTCGCATGGCGCCCTCCCCAGTGTTGGCAGCGGGTGTGGTCACAGGGGTGGTGGTGGCAGCAGTGGTGGTGGCAGCAGATGTAACACCTGAAAAGGCAGAATAATAAAAGTATTTTTTAATAAACAATAATCGTTTATAAAAAATATACATACAAATAATAATTTTTTGGGGGGGATAATTTCTTCAGCGACATGCTTTTCATTCCAAATTTGGCACACGAGATAAAATATCCTCCCATTAAATTGTTTCTAATCACAGTATGCATTGCACGTTACTCAAAATTAATAGTGTACACAAAATAAATTTAAAAAAAGATTTCCTACTGCTATCTTCTATAATGCATAACAACTTTTTTCTTTAAATGAATGAATTTTGAACGAACAGTGGTCCACCATTCCTTGACGAAGATTTAAAAATTTAAAAAATTATAACATAAATTGTACTCACCATCAAGAGATTCTTCCTCCTCTTCAACTAGACTGGCAGCTCTTGGACTGACAGCAGGACTGGCCTCGACCTCGCCACGAGCACTCGGAACTTCGGCAGCAGAGTGGACGACAGCTTGCACCTCCACTGTGACTCCTACCTTGGGCTTCTTGGCGGCCTCCACTGGCACTGGGCTGCCTTCATCTGCTGCCTTCGCCCTCGGCTTCTTGCTCGCACGCTGCTTCTTCTTCTTGGCCGGGGAACTCGACGTGGGCTTCTTCTTCGGTGCCATAGCTTGATCTTCACGGGACTGTGTCTTGAGCGGTTATGATTTCTACAGCCCGGTTCGGCTGCTTTATTATACCCGTGGTAGGCCGCGGTACCGCCGCGCTTCACCCGCGATAAGGACGCGGAACAGTCGCCGGCGTCTGTTCCGCGGGTATACCACGGGTAAACCGCGGGTAAGCCAATTTTGCACATTTTCCACCACGGGCAACCGCGGGCAAAAAAAAATCGCGAAATTTTACCCGCGATACAGACGCGAAAGGCTGTGTGACCGGGCCTTTATCAAAATTTGAGCGCCGCTGTACGATTTCCAACCTCTTCTTTAAGTCACGTCATTTCAAGAAAACGTCACATTTGACGTCACCATGTACTGACAGTAAGCAATATATGCCCCATATGAAAACGAATTGACCATATGGAGTAAATATTGTTTCCTGCATGCAAATAGTGACATTACATATTGCTTGTTCTTGAAATGACGTCACTTAAAGACGAGGTTGTAAATCCCATAGCAGCGCTCATGTCGTGATTTACTAAGCAAGTTCAGATGCTTCAGAGTGTAGGCGCATGAATGCCAGTTATTTTAAACGTAAAACTCGCGGTTCAATGCAAGTATTAAATCCGTAACACAATGATGGCTGCTATGCGACTCTTCGTGTTTGAGATGATTTAGTTTTTTCCAGACTGAAATAAAGAAGGAAAGAAATCATATTGAGTTCTCAAAGTAACCGTCAACTCGTTTTAGTACAAAAAGTATTCAGTCTTTAAAGTAACACCCGTGTCCTAAAGAATAGGTAAACATTGGAGCCAAGACAGGAATATACAGGTTCACGACGAATTGTGGGGGATTTCATGGCTTGTCTTGCGATGTTTTACGACAGCCGTGGATTCATCGAATATATAATCTTTAAAACAAACGTCGCATTCTTATCTTAAAACGTAACATTTATTCTTAAAAATAACCCTTGCATCCGTTCCATCGAAATAGTCTTATTTTAGTGAAACGAACGAAACGAACGAAATGTTTATTTTAATAAAAGGCCTCTGGCCCATAATGCATGTTACAAAAAAGCATGTACATAAATATATATGAGAGCTGTGCCTGATTTTCAAATTTAGCTAACATCTATGACTAGCATGAGTTTGTGAACATATACAGCAATATATTTAATATGCGTTACATGTTCAAATGCCATAAGATTACAGAACTGTCTGTATTTCCAGTATACCAAGTTAACACATAATTTTAATGAATTTTCGAGAAGACACGTGGCACCAAACATTCGGGTATATAAGAGACTTACACCATATGTACGTGCTCACGTTGCCTGGATACAGTTGCTGATATACAGTAAAACTTCACTTAAAGACCACCTCAATAATAAGACACCTCACAATTAAAAACACAATTTGTAAGTCCATTTTTCACTGTTTTACACTTTATTCAACCTCAATTTTAAGACCACATCAATAACTAGACACGTTGTCAAGGGTCCCACAGATGGTCTTATTGATGAGGTTTTTTCTGTTTTATAGTGTTTGACCTTCAACCCGCTTGCAAGAAAAGGGAGACTACTAAGTCGGAAATTGTCTCTGTATTTTGTAAAGGGAGAATACTTAGTCGGGAATTGTCTCTGTATTTTGTAAAGGGAGACTACTTAGTCGGAAATTGTCTCTGTATTTTGTAAAGGTAACCGCCGTAAAGATAATTGTCTGTGTACTTTATAAGGGGCGACTACTACGTGTGCAAATATTTCTGTACTTTTTAAGGCGAGACCAATGCGTTGGAAATTGTCTCTTTGATGTTTAAGGGGAGACCACCGAGTAGATGATATCGAAGTACATTGCAAGGGAAATCACTGTGTAAGAATTGTTTGTGTACTTCGTAAGGGGAGACCACTATTTGAGAAATTGTCTCTGTGCTTTGATAGGGGAGACCACTATGTGAGAAATTGTCTCTGTGCATTGTAAGGGGAGACCACTGTGTGAGAAATTGTCTCTGTGCTTTGAAAGGGGAGACCACTGTGTGAGCAATTGTCTCTGTGCTTTGAAAGGGGAGACCACTGTGTGAGCAATTGTCTCAGTGCTTTGTAAGGGGAGACAACTATGAGAGAAATTATCTCTGTGCTTTGTAAGGGGAGACCACTGTGTAAAGAATTGTTTCTGTGCTTTGTAAGGGGAAATCGCTGGGTGAGAAATTGTATCTTTGCTTTGTACGGCTTGACAACTGTGCAGTAAATTATATCTGGACTTTGTTAAGGGGGGACAATCCAAGGTATACGATTTCTCTATACTTTGTAAGGGGAGACAACTGCTTAGAATGTTTTGCAAATACAAACAATACCCTGCTGGTTCGAATTTATATTTTCCAGATAATATAATAGAAACTATTCTACGAGGACTTTGGAAGGCGAACGTACTTGTATGATGGGTTCTATAGGTCGATTTAGCTCCTTCGTTCGCATGGTGAAAAATTCGTTATAAATTTCTGAAAATAAATTCGATACAAATATAATTATTGTGCATAATCGGCGTTTCGATTTAAGTAAATGATCCTGACGATGAAGTCCAATATCGTCTCGCGTGTCGGTCGTCTTGTTTAGAGAGAATAAATGATCAGACAGAATGTCATCAAAGCGCAATGCAGCATCTCGATTGTGCGACGTCAATAATATAGCACGCATTAATGCGACACCTTACATGTGATACATCATCGCGGTACTGAGACTTAATACGCAATCATTCGACACTTATTTGCAATAGTTTAACACGACGTCGCAATAATGCGTCACGATGTATGATGTAGGGACTTTACATTGCGATACAGCGATACGTATACCGTTATTGCGACACGACATCACGATACGGCAGACATATGAAGCGACATTTAACTACCTGATATAATCCCATGTTAATCGTTTAAAATGTTCTTCCTATTGACATATTTTTAAAATCACATGAAAACAAATGAAAATTGTATATATTAGATAGTACAGAATGATGATGGTCATTAGTGTAAGTGGCCCAAAAATTGTAAATAAGTTTGAAGCTAAAAAGGAGGTTGTTTTTTCTCGTATTTTAGAGATAATGGAATAGACAGATTTTCTTAAAACGTAATTATATAACTGCTGAGAAAGGGTTTTTGCAAACTCAGTAAAACAACCAGGCTGGCTACTGAAGAAGGTTATTTTTTATTTGTAAGGTGGTCTGATTATCCAGTTAAATATGGAACATAATGTAAATTCTGGCCCATCAACATTGTCAATATAAACATATAAGGTGTACATATATAAAAGCATTTGGAATACTCACGGTTGTAATGATCCAGTGTGTGGCATATATGATGAGACAAGCTTGAACCTGTGCCATAAAAACAATAATTAATTTTATTAACGTCAGTTTATAATTTTATCAAGCTTAGTTGCGTCTTTTAAAATCACTTTCAACCCCATTTCGCTAGCAGCTGACGTCATTCTTATTGACACTTTGTCACCAACGGACGTCATTTTGTTTTGACAAAATATCACCGACTGACGTCATTTTCGTTAGATCCAAAATCACCGACCGACATCATTTTCATTTCACGTTCCTTACAAATAGCACGTTGAAGGACTGTGTTTAAGTAAGATAAAATATTTTTTTTATAGAAATGGCATTAAGTCATGAGTTCTGTTGAGCGAACAATACAAAATGACAGACCACGTTATTTTTAGCAAGGGGCTCGTCAGAGCCAATTGCTATAGTAGGCGAAATCCGCGGACACTCATCGGATGAGTCATCTCAAGTCTTACATTCTGCTACATACTCCTGAAGAAAGTAGTCCTTGTCTAAGCATTTGCGATATCAGCTGGAAACGGATTTGAACTGACATCACCGACGCATTAGGAAGAGCCCAATTCTTATTTAAATATTGCAATTACAGAATTAAAAATGTATATATCAACACGGACTATGATAATGTTTATATGTCCGTGATATCAATACACCGCAGCCGCATAAATTTATCACATGACTTAATCATTTACTATCAGGCGTGTATCACGCGTGAAGTGCTAATGAAATGGAGGAATATTACGATAGTACAAGATAGTGTACAGTAGGCATATAACTCACCGGACGATAGCAATAGGCAGAGAAACGTACACAAGAAAACGGTGCAACATATTACATATCCATAGAACAATTATACGTATATTTAAATAATGGGAAATGCAATTTTCCGTCAACAGGTTCCGTTGAATATCGACGATTTACGGAAACTGTTCTAAATTGAATAAATTCACATAGAGCTACTTTTTATTTTATTGTCATTCTGTCTGTAGGTCGGTCGATTGGTTGTTCTGTCCAATATACAACATATGTAGTTTGTGTGGCTGACTACTTTTTCAGTTGTCATGTCAAGGGATTGCAATGCAATGTGATGATACAAGTACCATGATTTGTAGATGTGGAAGACATAAATTTGCAGTGCATCCATCAGAATGTTTTAGAATTCTGTACCTTTGAACTGAAGTCTCCTTTTAGAACACATGTACTAACATTATAGTTAATGTTGCAAAATACGTTAGTTTTCAATGAAATGCATTGAAACATGGCATACAATCAACATTAAGGTACTGTTTACTTCTTCTCCATCCATTCTTCTAACTGCCTATAATATACATATAATATCTTTGTATACAATCTTGTGTGTTTAACACCTATGTTATTTAATATACTGACATAACAAAGTGTTCTGGAAAGACTAATTGTGATAGGTAAATCTATGTCAAAGTGACGTCATTGAGCCCCTTGTTATCAGCAATTTCAGTGCATTGATTACTTTTGTTCTTATTAAGTTAAAAAACTGTTGAAAACGATGAAGTTGTTGTCCTTGATACGGACCTGAAAATTATAGTTGGGGCGGTTGAAAAACTATATAAGCCAATTATATGTTGAATGAGGTAAAATATACGTACCAGGGAAAGTTTGGTATGTATTGTTTCCAGTACACGTGCAACGGCGTAAAATACCCGAATCTAAGTGACCTAAATAAACAGAACATACATGAGTCATAACAAGTTTTGTGATTTTCTCCCCGCATTATAATGACGTCATGTCTGACGTAACATCGGGTCACTAAGAACACAGCAACGAAGTTAGATGTTCGTGGTATGGAGAATTGTATTTCTCGGTTGAACTTTTACTCATTTTAAATATATCGTAATTGTTGTTTGATTAAGTTAAACCAATTTCTTATTCTAAATATGTTTTCGAACTGCCAGTACTAACTTGCACTTCCGCAAGTAGCTCAAAGCTTCCCCACATGATTCAGAGGTCGAGGACAAATTACCGTAGCCAAAATGACGCAGAAGGACATGAACTGTCCCGCCAGAGCATCCAATCCAGACCTCTATGATGACAGTTCAATGCTCTATCAACTGATCAAATGGAACGGGCTAAGTTACAAATAGACAATATAAGTGGCATGTAGAAAATAATACACATCACAGTCTTGCCTTGCAATTCGTGAATAACTCTATCCTGGCAATCCCACAGTCCGATGTCGTACAAGCGACTGAACACTACAAAACAAATCAAAGTGTTTATCGTTAATGATTGTTGTTTTTGGTTTTATGTCGTTTTTCAATAATATATCAGTTATTTTACGGCAGTCACGTGACCTAACTAATGTTTCTGGGTTACCAATCAATACTAATCGGACCATCCGTAAGCAACTGACAAACTTTGTCACATGAGTCCGAGGTGGGACGGTACACTCTTGATGTATTATCCTCACTTGAATTGTCACAGAGAACATACGGCCCATCTGTGGTTCCAATCTACTACCCAGTGTTCCAAAGACTGAATCTAATAGAGGAGGGGGTTGCTTCAAACGGGTTACATATGAGTGCCGCTGAACGATTTCCAACCTCTTCGATTTGTCAATTCCAGAAAACGATACATGTGACGTCACCGTGTACTGACAGTAGGTCATATATGCCCCATATGGCAATATGAAAACGGAGTGACCATATGGAGTAAATATTGTTTCCTGCTTGCATATGTTCTTTGGGTTCAAAATTATACTGTTCAATATCAACGAAGAAATATCAGCGTTATACTAGGATTGAAGTAAGGACATGATTCGAAGTAAAAAGCATAGCGTAACGTAAAAGTATATATCCTTTTATCATAGAACCTTCGGGACAACCCACATAGTTCCAATATTTTATCGCGATATTCTGGCACGATATTATGATACAGCAGTAAATTAACAAATACCTATGTTGATGCATATATTTTTAACTATAACGATATTTTGATGCAGCGATATGTCGACATTGTGATATTTAGCTGTAGCGATATTTTAATTCTTAAATATGTCGATACTTCGATCATTTATCGCTACGATATTTTGATGCAGCGGTACTTCGATACTGCGATATTTAGTCAATGTATGTTTATTTTCTATGTTTACAAATTGCTGTTTGTCTCATTTCATTTGTTCCTACAAAATGTTATATCAAGCAAATCACTATTATATTGCACACCTTCTCCGCCCCTGCCGAACGATTTCGCTTTCTTCTTTTTGTCGTCTTCTCGTAATCTTTAATGCGACTTTCAATGATTCATATATCTAAAACATGTAACTTTCGTTTCACTTATTTCGTACATTAAGATACATGTATACGTTTTCTTGTAATTGACTAGTTGCCACTTGTTACGTCCGTAATGTGAAATTGTATGTACATGTATTTATGTTCACATGGGCCTTTGGCTTACTGAAATTGCAATAAATTATCTATCAAGAACATATTTAGTCAATGCGAAATTTTGTTACAAAAATAATAAGCAAAAACGACATTCCGTTACATCGGTATTTTAATGCAGATATCATTTGATGCAGTGACTTTTGATGCAGTGACATTTGATGCAGTGACATTTGATGTTGTGACATTTGATGCAGTGACATTTGATGCAGTGACATTTTCCTGTGTGCGCGACATTCGAGAAATCTTATACCGATATGTTGATATCGCGATACTCGGAACATTTGAACCTTTACCGTTTTGAATGTTAGATAATGCAATAGCTAAAGCTGAAAAATAGTTTCCCTTCGATTCAATATTCCAACAGCCAAAAGCTAATGGTCAATATTTAAAAACTTACCTGTATTGATAGACATACACTCATCATGGTGAACTAGGTTCATTAACTCTGAAGAAAGAATATAAAACAAATGTGAGATGGTTTAAAGCCACGATACATCGTAGGTATCGCGGTATTATACCCAATACTTGCCGTTCCGCACCCGTCACTCAAATCTCGAATCTTACTCTGTCGAGTCTCAGTTTGGAGATTCGGGAATGTGAAATATATTACTGTCTAGTCAACATCTGAAATGAACTTGAATAACTATTTGTTCTAGATTATGCACCTTTATGTTTTACAACGCATTTGAAGAGTTTGGAGTTAATTCATTAAGCAATATATCGTGGTAATACGATACTAAAGTAGTAAAACATATCGTGGTACGCTTCAGGAGTATCGTGATACCCTTATAGATAAATGGCAGACGCAAACTTTGGCTGTTGTTGATAATAAATTTCACTTGAGGAATAAATGTACATGATATTGCTGCCCAAGAGAGGTCTTCTTTAGAACGATTAGGTGTATAGAACTTCAATTCTGACCCAAATTTTAGTGACACGCATTTGTTAGCAAACCACTATATAAATGGACTTTACCATTGTATTCTTGAATATCGTCGCATCTTGATGGGCCTGAAATATCAAACATACGACTAATTCTACATGGTACACAGTCAATACGCCAGTCAATATCAACTAATCACCTTTAAATACATGTTTACATTGCAAAGATATCGTGCCTCCATATCAGCCAATAAATGTAGAGATTTAAGACGAGTCAATAACCATTTGACGGTTATTTATGTTGATATATGCAGGTTTATTTCTGCCCCCTGTTGACAGCGTTATTAACTATAACATTTTGTGGTTATCACGTTAAAGAAACTAGCTTACTGCATGATTATTTTGATAAGTATGTGGTAAACTAGATAAATATCGTGATAAACGATAAACTTCGAAATAATATGAAAATTATCGCGATACTTATTTAGTTATCCACATAATTAACAAGAAAAGTAATGTGTAGTTAACTAGATACTCAACCCGTTAACAACAGTTATTTGAAATAACGTAGGACATGGGATGAAAATTTATCACGATACTTATCGAGTTATCCACATTATTATCACGATAATATAATTATTTCATTATTTGTGCTTACATCATACGGTGTAGGTTGGTTATAATGCTATTTCACGGTGAATTATTACATAATCCCGTGGAGTGTCGGAACTTCTTTTTGTCGCGTCAGCTTTTGTTTCCCAAAGACCGAATTACTCCCAACATATTTTAAAGGTGGATAATGCATTTTTTGACGAAAATGAGCTGTTTCTGTTGTTATGCCATAAATATAATCTTACATTCGTGTTCATGTGTATTGAATTTATTAACATTGTCATCTAAAACTGATAAAAACTCATCAAAGTCTCGACAACGCCTCGTTTTTAGAAAAGTCGTTTAATTAATTCAATAAAACATGACCAATTATGTAAAAATCTCGATTTATTCCTTGCAATACCTAGGTCATGTATATTGAACAGTTATTTCGAACGCAAACATTTCTGCAAATGATATTTTAAAATGCACAATTACCTTTAAGATTATAACCGTCGAGGAGTGTGGTCCATATGTATAGAAACGTCAACAGATGTCTCGAATATTCTGAAATATACTCACACGCCAACATTGTAAAATCAGCAATGCCAAGTAAAGTGCTGTTAGATTGACCGCGAACAGGTATATGAACTCTCAGGAACGAGCCATGTCAATTTGGTAAGGAAATGCACTCGTGCGTAAAACTCTAATTGCTATTTTGTTAATTTTTCTATCATAACGTAATCGCGGCTTTTTTTTTCGACAAGCGCACATTTCCAAACACTTATTTTGGAATGGAATGAACCACGTAATATATTCATGCGTTCCGGGTTAATATAACAGCACTATATTTGTACTGTACACTGAATAGCATCCACGATAAGCGAGTACTTGACTTAATCAATAAGTCATTAGTTTGATCACTAGACGAGGTTCCACATCCGGCAGGTAAGTTTATACTAATATTTTTGAAAGAAAATGATGTTTGTTTATTTTATGTCTACAGAAATTCCCGGAAACGCACGAATACTAACCCGAATAATGTCGGAATTGACCGAATGTGATATCAACGTAACCAAATATCCGAAGTCAAGTTTCTAATACCGCATACAATAACAGCGAGAACAAACTTTAAGACAGTCACATACAATGTATATGTAAATTAAATCCCATCGAAACGAAATGATGTGGTCGAGTTTAACGCCGTATTCAACAGTATTACAGCTATATGTACGGCGATCTGTTTACCTAATCAGTGCTTCTGTGTTTCACACCAGTATCAACATGGGTCCGTATTCACAAACATCAGTATCTGATACAAATAGGTGTCCCACACTTATCAGAGGTGAAAGGACAATAGTCGGTGGAGGTACGTACATGTATTATCTCCAGTGTAATTGTTTGAACCTATGAACCCTAGATTAGAAGCTCAACCGGTTAATACATAGAATAGGTGAATTATGATATCTCTATCGTCGGCGATGTTCGGCAAGCTAATATTCAACACCTCGGCAATTTCCGTCAAGCCGAACTTCCACACCTCTACAAGTTTCGTCAATTTTATTTCCTCAAGCATCTTTTTGTCGTGATGTAAGAGTATATAGTCGTACTATATAAAAGTATATGAGTGACAGAGAATCCTGTCGAACTAAAATCTCCTTCAAGCACACCCTTTGTGAAGCGTTTGTTTCCGGTATCCGGAATGACCCACCGAGAATGGCTAAAACTCATTTTTCTGCTCTTCCCTGCAATTTTCTTCGAGGTGTTTCCCCGGTCACACCTCACAATTCAGATAATATAAACCCAATTGCCTCTTCCAAATATGTTGCGTCGATATACCACAAACATGTTTAACATGGCTTAGCTGTACATGTAACATTAACAAAAGACGCCTTAAGTTCTGAAAAGTATTTCAAATTCTCATTGTATTGCGAGTCATGCTAGCGTATATCATTAAAGGGAAGCTACTGTGAGCAATAGTATCGATACCTAACGTTAGTCTCCCTTGATACGCTTTTTGGGAATGATATTTATTTAGCGCATTCGAGAACACTTGAGTAAAATATCGGCGCCTGGGTTCTTCTTACATGAAATAAACATGAAACAAAAACACTAGATAAAGAAAACAAGGCACAAAATCACTTCAAACTGTATTACACCAAACTAATTAATTAACAATAGAAAGAAATAACGCTCTAGTGATAAATAATTCGCTATGACATAAGTTTTCCGGCGTTTTGCCAGTAGAGCTCAAGACCTGAAAAACTGTTATGCCCGATTCAAGATTTTATATTAAAACGGACAAAACCACAAGTTATATTGTGTAATGAACAAAGTACAATCTAAGAGTGTGAATATATTTCGTTTATTTCCTCCAAGTTGGAGAACAGAACAGTATATACAGTTTTAACAAAACAAAACAAACATTATTTACTAATATCAACGGAACAAATATCAATGTATATATGATGAATGTACACGTAGTATATTCCTGAGACTAGGAATTAAATATTTTAAACATCAATACATGCATCAATTATAAAAAAGAATGGTTAAATAGGCACATATTGTCCAAGTTTTAAATAATGTTAAGTCTAGACATCTTTGAATTAAGAATAACCAATTAGCTTTGGAAAAAATGACTGTAAACACACTTTTGATGAATGATAATAATACTATATATATGTGTGAGTGTTCGATTTTCAAATTGTTCAGAGGTTTGCCGGAACATATAATGTATATCCTGATAAACTTAAACACTTTGATATTGTTTTTAATAGCGGAAATATCAGGTCATTGGTTTTTGTACTGATTTCTTACTTGTTATAAATTGTGTTAGGCAACTATGATACAAATCATGAACACAACCTGTATAAAAGCATAAATAACGCAAATTATTTTGGGCAATTTGTTAAGCGCGGAGATAACACCTTACTCGACGCATGATGTCACGTAGCAACTTGAAGCACTATAAAACATTTAAACATGCTGAAAATGCGTGAAATAAGAAGATGTCCTTTGTAGATGTCTTCTGTTATATGTTTGATCAATTAAACCAAAAGTAGACCAAAGCGATATCGCGAATGGAGACCCGAAGGACATGCGCGCAGTACATGTACATAAAGAACCCATTGAACAGTCCGTAAGAAGACACACAATATTTGTTCAGATTAATTGTGGTCGCATGGTAAATGTTTTCTCACATTATTCAGATACATTAGTTCACCAGTTTAAATTTGACGGTAATCGCATCAAATATATTAATGTAAAAAATTCAGGTTCGAGAGTATGCTATCCATTGCTAGCTTGGCAGTTATGGCGGTTAGTTTTATGGAATAAAACGCCGGACAGGCAGTTGACAACGTTGTAAATGAGGACACATAGATTGAGTACACATACCCATTGCTACATGTTACGACAGTATATGATCTGCCCCGACAAAGGGAAGGTAACATCATGGTAGATATGGCATATTTTAACATGTGATGTTGAAAATGTGAGAAAGCCAGTACAAGTTATAAAACACTATCAAATCTTTGGTAGAGATAGTCTTCGGTATATCTTAGCTAGTTTATGTTTTTGAGCCAGTGGTAAATAGTGTCACGGCACAGGTTTTCGTCTACGAGATTTCAACAACACTTCCTGTCTAGATTTCATTATTCCATAAAAGTCCAGTTCAGGCATACTCATAAATTCACAATCTTCGACGTTGATACTGAACTCTTGATTCCAGTCACTCTTTGGAAATTTCAACTTTTGCTTGCGAATTTTCTGGAATTTCAATGTTTTAATTGTTGTTTCTGTTGCGTTTGATTCAGATTTGCTAAGAGTTGCATTTAATTCTGTAAGTTTGTGAATTTTTGAAGCGCAGAAATTCCTCACGTGATTAAGTAAAAAACGGAATTGTTTCACTTCTTCGCCAATTCTTGGTTCATTGGACAACCGATCAATTAAAAGACCACGAAATAGTCCGTAAATTCCGTAATCAAATCTATTTCTTTTCATGAACAAGTTCATATCTCCTGCAGATAATGAAGGAGTGTTTATGGAACTGTTCTCCTTTGACATATATCCATTGTTCTTTATATACATAATATCCTTGAATGTCCACTTCAACATTCGCTTCATAAGAACTAAAGATTCATCAAATTTCTCCATCACGAGTACGATATCAAATGCATTTTTAGTTTTATTAAGAAATTTATCAAACTCATCTTCTGTTTTACCTTCAGCTGCCTCTACAGTTACAAGATTAAAACCGAAATCATTCGCCTGGGAATTAAATGTCATCGATTCTATCATAGATGTACTTTCAAATTTCTTTGGATCACGAATTAAATCTAAGATAAAAGTTTCATTTGAAAGTCGTTTCAAGTACGGGTATTTCCAAACGTTTTTGTAATAATAAGCAGACGACAGAAATTGTTCATATGGTTCACGTACTATAGCAATATACATCGTGTCAGAATGTAACAACTGGTTACACTTCATTTGATTAAATACCATGTGATTACATAGTATATCGTATTTCCTGTTCACGTTAGGCTCACATCTTTCGTCATCCCTCACTTCACAAAATGCTGGAGGAAGTGGCGGGAAAATGTCACTAAAGAAACGTAATTCCTTCGATATATAATGTGTATAGATCGGTAGAGCAAAAGAAAGATTTCTGATCAATCCGAATCTGTAGAATATATTCTGCATAGTAGAACTTGCCGCTTTATGAACCTTTAGAAAGAATATGTGAGTTCGTTCTTCGTGGAAGTTTTTTGTGTCGTCATACATGACGTCATGTGAAAACTTCACGTGCGATTCTGCTACAGATCTGTATTCCGCCTGAAAGTGTAATTAACAGAAATATACTCGGTTATGAATTTTCATAACACAAACATGTGTATTATATAAACGTTCAGGTTAAAATAGGAGAGCAATGGTTGGAGGACCACGTTTACAACATCAGTCCCTTCGAATCCCTTAGACCACGAACTTGTATTAAGTATGGAGAGGAGGCTATAAACAAATTAATCCCCATGGTTACAAAAAAAGAATTCTATCATAACAGAATCGCGGCTTTTTCTTCGACAAGCGCACATTTCCAAACACCTATTGGAATGGAATGAACCACGTTATATATTCATGCGTTCGATGTTAATCAAACAGCACTATATTTGTACAGCAAAATGACTAGCATCCTCGATAAGCGAGTACTTGACTTAATCAATAAGTCATTAGTTTGATCACCAGACGAGGTTCCACATCCGGCTGGTAAGTTTATACTAATATTTTTGAAAGAAAATGTTTTTTTTATGTCAACGGAAATTCCCGGAAACGCACGAAGACTTACCCGAACAATGTCGGAATTGACCGAATGTGATATCTACGCAACCAAATATCCGAAGTCAAGTTTCGAATACCCCATACAATAACAGCAAGACAGTCACATACAATGCATATGTAAATTAAATCCCATCGAAACGAAATGATGTGGTCGAGTTTAACGCCATATTCAACAGTATTACAGCTATATGTACGGCGATCTGTTGACCTAACCAGTGCTTCTGTGTTTCACACCAGTATCAACATGGGTCCGTATTCACAAACATCAGTATCTGATACAAGTTTGGTTGTATTGAGGTATCTCGAGGTTTAGTTTTATCTAGATAACTCAAGGTTTGGTTGTGTTGAGGTAACATGCGGTGTGGATATATTGAGATAGTTCTAGGTTTGGTTATACTGAGGTATCTCGATGGTTGGTTATATTGAGGTAACTCGAGGTGTGGTTGTATTGAGGTATCTCGATGTTTGGTTATATTGAGATAGCTCGATGATTGGTTATATTGAGATAGCTCGATGTTTGGTTATATTGAGATAGCTCGATGTTTGGTTATATTGATATAGCTCGATGATTGGTTATATTGAGGTAACTCGAGGTGTGGTTGTATTGAGGTATCTCGATGTTTGGTTATATTGAGATAGCTCGATGATTGGTTATATTGAGGTAACTCGAGGTGTGGTTGTATTGAGATAGCTCGATGTTTGGTTATATTGCGATAGCTCGATGATTGGTTCTATTGAGATAGCTCGATGTTTGGTTATATTGAGATAGCTCGATGATTGGTTATATTGAGGTAACTCGAGGTGTGGTTGTATTGAGGTATCTCGATCTTTTGTTATATTGAGATAGCTCGATGATTGGTTATATTGAGGTAACTCGAGGTTTGGTTGTTTTGAAGTATCTCGATGTTTGGTTATATTGAGATAACTCGACGTTTAGATAATACCATTACACAAAAAGGGAAATATTGACGATCCAAATAATGATCATGGAATAACATTGTTAAGTGTCTTAGGAAAACTGTTAATGCGTTGAATAATCGTTTAAATAACTGGGCAGAATATTATAATGTATACTTAGACCCCAGGCTGGATTTAGGAGAGGTATGGGTACCACGGACAATAATTTTTAATTTACATGGTCTTATAACACATATGATCTTATAACACATATGATAAACTATATTGTTGTTTTGTAGACTTCAGTAAAGCTTTTGATTATATAGAAAGAAATGCATTATGGACAAAATTGATTAAATTTGGAGTTCGTGGAAAAAAAATGAAAGTAATAAAAAGTATGTATGAATATATTAAAACACGTATACAGTTTGATAATAAGCTAAGTAACGATTTGTTATGCATGTTGGGAGTTAAACAAGGTGAATGTCTTTCTCCATTTATGTTTCTCAACGACATAGAAGAACATTTTTGCACAAACAACTTTAAAGGAGTCGAAATATACATGACAAAATTATTTGTATTGCATTATGCTGATGATATTGTCATTTTATCAGAAACACCGGAAAGCCTTCAACATGGTTTAAATGTGTTGTCAGATTACTGTCTAAAGTGGAAACTAAAAGTAAATGTTAATAAGACCAAAATAATCTTACCACGTAATATTGTTTTCACGTACGATAACAATCCTGTAGAAATAGTGAAATCCTTATCTTATTTAGGCATCATTTTTAGTCAAGGTGGTTCATTTAAGGACACCCAATTGTTCGCATAAAGCGTTAAAGGCAATTTTAAACTAAACAAATATTTACTGACATTTGAAAATTTCTATTTCACACAAACTTGAATTGTTTGACAAACTTATATTGTCAATTTTATCTTATGGGTGCGAGATTTTGGGTTTTAATAACGCCGAAAATATCGAAAGGATCCCCACCATATTTTACAAAAATATATTACAAATAAAACGCACAACCCAAAATGACTTTGTTTATGGTATTCTAGGCAGGTTTTGTTTAAAAAATATACGATATTTACGCATCGTAAAATTTTGGCTTAACATCGTAAATAGTAAAGATTTAAAATTTCGTAAAACGATTTACAATACATTAAAAAGAGATGCCGAGATATACCCGAACAAAACATCATGGGTGACGTCTGTTAGGGATCTATTATCTAGATTAGGTTTTCATGATGTATGGCTCCAACAAGGAGTAGGTAATACAGATATATGTCTGCATGTTTTTAAACAACGTTTGTATGATAACGGCTTACAGATATGGCATAATCGATTAACTAATTCGAGCAGATCTGTATTTTATAAAGAAATAATTCATTTTGGTTTCCAAAAATTCCGGCAGATGGCAAAGACCAAAACTAGAAAGAGAAAATAGAACATGTTTTCATTGTGATAAGTTGGAAGACGAATATCATTTCATTCTCGAATGTGAACTTTATAACGAACTCCGTAAACTGTATATAAAGAGTGATTACTGGAAAAGACCAAGTATGTTAAAATTGAGGTTATTATTTGAAAATCAAAACGAAACTGTCATGAAGAAATTAAGCGTATTCATCTTCAAAGCGCTGGAAATACGAAAAGATATTTAATTAAAATTGTAATATGAATATATCAAACAAAACATATTGTGCACTTTGTTTTAAATGTTTTTTTCATCGACTTCACAAATGAATGTAACATATTGCAAGTCGCAAAGTTATACGGATATAGATAAGAAGTTTAGAATAAATACACATATAACATTGTATTATATTTACATACAGTATAACAATATTGATCTTACATATTCGTTACGATAATATGGTAATGACTGATAACATAGTATATATACGCGTATTTATATGTATTATTATTTCATACACGTTTTTTCGCTACCGCATGTATGTTTTATTACATAGTCATTTCTGTTTGTTCTTCAACTATAACGTTATATGTTCGTATATGTGTTATAGTGTTCCTTCTCCGTCTCATAGATATATGTTTGTATTTATGTATATATTTGTTTGTCCTCATGGGCCATATGGCTTACTGGACTTAAATGAAAATAAACTTATATATTTTGTACTTAAAAAAAAGTATTTTGTTATATTGAGATAATTCGAGGTTTGGTTGTATTGAGGTAACTCTAGGTTTGGTTATACTGAGATAGCTCGATGCTTGGTTATATTGAGGTAACACGCGGTGGGTTATATTGAGATAATTCGAGATGTGGTTGTATTGAGTTAATTCGATGTGTGGTTATATTGAGATAACTTGAGGTGTGGTTATATTAAGATAACTCAAGGTTCGGTCATATTGAGGTAACTCGTGCTTTATTGTATTGAGATAACTCGAGGTTTGGTTGTATTGAGATAACTCGAGGTTTGGTTGTATTGAGATAACTCGAGGATAGGTTGTATTGAGATAACTCGTGCTTTATTGTATTGAGATAACTCGAGGTTTGGTTGTATTGAGATAACTCGAGGTTTGGTTGTATTGAGATAACTCGAGGATAGGTTGTATTGAGAAAACTCGAGGATAGGTTGTATTGAGATAACTCGAGGATAGGTTGTATTGAGATAACTCGTGCTTTATTGTATTGAGATAATTCGAGGTTTGGTTGTATTGAGATAACTCGAGGTTTGGTTGTATTGAGATAACTCGAGGATAGGTTGTATTGAGATAACTCGAAGATAGGTTGTATTGAGATAACTCGTGCTTTATTGTATTGAGATAATTCGAGGTTTGGTTGTATTGAGATAACTCGAGGTTTGGTTGTATTGAGAAAACTCGAGGATATGTTGTATTGAGATAACTCGAGGATAGGTTGTATTGAGATAACTCGTGCTTTATTGTATTGAGATAATTCGAGGTTTGGTTGTATTAAGATAACTCGAGGTTTGGTTGTATTGAGATAACTCGAGGATAGGTTGTATTGAGATAACTCGAGGATAGGTTGTATTGAGATAACTCGAGGATAGGTTGTATTGAGATAACTCGAGGTTTGGTTGTATTGAGATAACTCGAGGTTTGGTTGTATTGAGATAACTCGATGTTTGGTTGTATTGAGATAACTCGAGGTTTGGTTGTATTGAGATAACTCGAGGATAGGTTGTATTGAGAAAACTCGAGGATAGGTTGTATTGAGATAACTCGAGGATAGGTTGTATTGAGATAACTCGTGCTTTATTGTATTGAGATAATTCGAGGTTTGGTTGTATTGAGATAACTCGAGGTTTGGTTGTATTGAGATAACTCGAGGATAGGTTGTATTGAGATAACTCGAAGATATGTTGTATTGAGATAACTCGTGCTTTATTGTATTGAGATAATTCGAGGTTTGGTTGTATTGAGATAACTCGAGGTTTGGTTGTATTGAGAAAACTCGAGGATAGGTTGTATTGAGATAACTCGAAGATAGGTTGTATTGAGATAACTCGTGCTTTATTGTATTGAGATAATTCGAGGTTTGGTTGTATTGAGATAACTCGAGGTTTGGTTGTATTGAGAAAACTCGAGGATATGTTGTATTGAGATAACTCGAGGATAGGTTGTATTGAGATAACTCGTGCTTTATTGTATTGAGATAATTCGAGGTTTGGTTGTATTAAGATAACTCGAGGTTTGGTTGTATTGAGATAACTCGAGGATAGGTTGTATTGAGATAACTCGAGGATAGGTTGTATTGAGATAACTCGAGGATAGGTTGTATTGAGATAACTCGAGGTTTGGTTGTATTGAGATAACTCGAGGTTTGGTTGTATTGAGATAACTCGATGTTTGGTTGTATTGAGATAACTCGAGGTTTGGTTGTATTGAGATAACTCGAGGATAGGTTGTATTGAGAAAACTCGAGGATAGGTTGTATTGAGATAACTCGAGGATAGGTTGTATTGAGATAACTCGTGCTTTATTGTATTGAGATAATTCGAGGTTTGGTTGTATTGAGATAACTCGAGGTTTGGTTGTTTTGAGATAACTCGAGGATAGGTTGTATTGAGATAACTCGAAGATATGTTGTATTGAGATAACTCGTGCTTTATTGTATTGAGATAATTCGAGGTTTGGTTGTATTGAGATAACTCGAGGTTTGGTTGTATTGAGAAAACTCGAGGATAGGTTGTATTGAGATAACTCGAAGATAGGTTGTATTGAGATAACTCGTGCTTTATTGTATTGAGATAATTCGAGGTTTGGTTGTATTGAGATAACTCGAGGTTTGGTTGTATTGAGAAAACTCGAGGATATGTTGTATTGAGATAACTCGAGGATAGGTTGTATTGAGATAACTCGTGCTTTATTGTATTGAGATAATTCGAGGTTTGGTTGTATTAAGATAACTCGAGGTTTGGTTGTATTGAGATAACTCGAGGATAGGTTGTATTGAGATAACTCGAGGATAGGTTGTATTGAGATAACTCGAGGATAGGTTGTATTGAGATAACTCGAGGTTTGGTTGTTTTGAGATAACTCGAGGTTTGGTTGTATTGAGATAACTCGAGGATAGGTTGTATTGAGACAACTCGTGCTTTATTGTATTGAGATAACTCGATGTTTGGTTGTATTGAGATAACTCGAGGTTTGGTTGTATTGAGATAACTCGAGGATAGGTTGTATTGAGAAAACTCGAGGATAGGTTGTATTGAGATAACTCGAGGATAGGTTGTATTGAGATAACTCGTGCTTTATTGTATTGAGATAATTCGAGGTTTGGTTGTATTGAGATAACTCGAGGTTTGGTTGTATTGAGATAACTCGAGGATAGGTTGTATTGAGATAACTCGAAGATAGGTTGTATTGAGATAACTCGTGCTTTATTGTATTGAGATAATTCGAGGTTTGGTTGTATTGAGATAACTCGAGGATTGGTTGTATTGAGAAAACTCGAGGATAGGTTGTATTGAGATAACTCGAGGATAGGTTGTATTGAGATAACTCGTGCTTTATTGTATTGAGATAATTCGAGGTTTGGTTGTATTAAGATAACTCGAGGTTTGGTTGTATTGAGATAACTCGAGGATAGGTTGTATTGAGATAACTCGAGGATAGGTTGTATTGAGATAACTCGAGGATAGGTTGTATTGAGATAACTCGAGGACCGGTTGTATTGAGATAACTCGAGGATAGGTTGTATTGAGATAACTCAAGGTTTATTGTATTGAGATAACTCGAGCTTTGGTTGTGCTCCTCCGTTACCAACGAGAACCAACAGGCTCATGCGATACCAACACGAACAAACATGCTCCTCCGTTACCAACCAGTACCAACATGCTCCTCCGTTATCAACCAGTATCAACATGCTCCTGCGTTATCAACCAGTACCAACATGCTCCTGCGTTATCAACCAGTATCAACATGCTCCTGCGTTATCAACCAGTATCAACATGCTCCTGCGTTATCAACCAGTACCAACATGCTCCTCCGTTACCAACCAGTACCAACATGCTCCTCCGTTACCAACCAGAACCAACATGCTCCTCCGTTACCAACCAGTACCAACATGCTCCTCCGTTACCAACCAGTACCAACATGCTCCTCCGTTACCAACCAGTACCAACATGCTCCTCCGTTACCAACCAGTACCAACATGCTCCTCCGTTACCAACCAGTACCAACATGCTCCTCCGTTACCAACCAGTACCAACATGCTCCTCCGTTACCAACCAGTACCAACATGCTCCTCCGTTACCAACCAGTACCAACATGCTCCTCCGTTACCAACCAGTACCAACATGCTCCTCCGTTACCAACCAGTACCAACATGCTCCTCCGTTACCAACCAGTATCAACATGCTCCTCCGTTACCAACCAGTACCAACATGCTCCTCCGTTACCAACCAGTACCAACATGCTCCTCCGTTACCAATCAGTACCAACATGCTCCTCCGTTACCAACCAGTACCAACATGCTCATCCGTTACCAACCAGTATCAACATGCTCCTCCGTTACCAACCAGTATCAACATGCTCCTCCGTTACCAACCAGTACCAACATGCTCCTCCGTTACCAACCAGTACCAACATGCTCCTCCGTTACCAACCAGTATCAACATGCTCCTCCGTTACCAACCAGTACCAACATGCTCCTCCGTTACCAACCAGTACCAACATGCTCCTCCGTTACCAACCAGTATCAACATGCTCCTCCGTTACCAACCAGTACCAACATGCTCCTCCGTTACCAACCAGTACCAACATGCTCCTCCGTTACCAACCAGTACCAACATGCTCCTCCGTTACCAACCAGTACCAACATGCTCCTCCGTTACCAACCAGTACCAACATGCTCCTCCGTTACCAACCAGTACCAACATGCTCCTCCGTTACCAACCAGTACCAACATGCTCCTCCGTTACCAACCAGTACCAACATGCTCCTCCGTTACCAACCAGTACCAACATGCTCCTCCGTTACCAACCAGTACCAACATGCTCCTCCGTTACCAACCAGTATCAACATGCTCCTCCGTTACCAACCAGTACCAACATGCTCCTCCGTTACCAACCAGTACCAACATGCTCCTCCGTTACCAACCAGTACCAACATGCTCCTCCGTTACCAACCAGTACCAACATGCTCCTCCGTTACCAACCAGTACCAACATGCTCCTCCGTTACCAACCAGTACCAACATGCTCCTCCGTTACCAACCAGTACCAACATGCTCCTCCGTTACCAACCAGTACCAACATGCTCCTCCGTTACCAACCAGTACCAACATGCTCCTCCGTTACCAACCAGTACCAACATGCTCCTCCGTTACCAACCAGTACCAACATGCTCCTCCGTTACCAACCAGTACCAACATGCTCCTCCGTTACCAACCAGTACCAACATGCTCCTCCGTTACCAACCAGTACCAACATGCTCCTCCGTTACCAACCAGTACCAACATGCTCCTCCGTTACCAACCAGTACCAACATGCTCCTCCGTTACCAACCAGTACCAACATGCTCCTCCGTTACCAACCAGTACCAACATGCTCCTCCGTTACCAACCAGTACCAACATGCTCCTCCGTTACCAACCAGTACCAACATGCTCCTCCGTTACCAACCAGTACCAACATGCTCCTCCGTTACCAACCAGTATCAACATGCTCCTCCGTTACCAACCAGTACCAACATGCTCCTCCGTTACCAACCAGTACCAACATGCTCCTCCGTTACCAATCAGTACCAACATGCTCCTCCGTTACCAACCAGTACCAACATGCTCATCCGTTACCAACCAGTACCAACATGCTCCTCCGTTACCAACCAGTACCAACATGCTCCTCCGTTACCAACCAGTACCAACATGCTCCTCCGTTACCAACCAGTACCAACATGCTCCTCCGTTACCAACCAGTACCAACATGCTCCTCCGTTACCAACCAGTACCAACATGCTCCTCCGTTACCAACCAGTACCAACATGCTCCTCCGTTACCAACCAGTACCAACATGCTCCTCCGTTACCAACCAGTACCAACATGCTCCTCCGTTACCAACCAGTATCAACATGCTCCTCCGTTACCAACCAGTACCAACATGCTCCTCCGTTACCAACCAGTACCAACATGCTCCTCCGTTACCAATCAGTACCAACATGCTCCTCCGTTACCAACCAGTACCAACATGCTCCTCCGTTACCAACCAGTACCAACATGCTCCTCCGTTACCAACCAGTACCAACATGCTCCTCCGTTACCAACCAGTACCAACATGCTCCTCCGTTACCAACCAGTACCAACATGCTCCTCCGTTACCAACCAGTACCAACATGCTCCTCCGTTACCAACCAGTACCAACATGCTCCTCCGTTACCAACCAGTACCAACATGCTCCTCCGTTACCAACCAGTACCAACATGCTCCTCCGTTACCAACCAGTACCAACATGCTCCTCCGTTACCAACCAGTACCAACATGCTCCTCCGTTACCAACCAGTACCAACATGCTCCTCCGTTACCAACCAGTACCAACATGCTCCTCCGTTACCAACCAGTACCAACATGCTCCTCCGTTACCAACCAGTACCAACATGCTCCTCCGTTACCAACCAGTACCAACATGCTCCTCCGTTACCAACCAGTACCAACATGCTCCTCCGTTACCAACCAGTACCAACATGCTCCTCCGTTACCAACCAGTACCAACATGCTCCTCCGTTACCAATCAGTACCAACATGCTCCTCCGTTACCAACCAGTACCAACATGCTCCTCCGTTACCAACCAGTACCAACATGCTCCTCCGTTACCAACCAGTACCAACATGCTCCTCCGTTACCAACCAGTACCAACATGCTCCTCCGTTACCAACCAGTACCAACATGCTCCTCCGTTACCAACCAGTACCAACATGCTCCTCCGTTACCAACCAGTACCAACATGCTCCTCCGTTACCAACCAGTACCAACATGCTCCTCCGTTACCAACCAGTACCAACATGCTCCTCCGTTACCAACCAGTACCAACATGCTCCTCCGTTACCAACCAGTACCAACATGCTCCTCCGTTACCAACCAGTACCAACATGCTCCTCCGTTACCAACCAGTACCAACATGCTCCTCCGTTACCAACCAGTACCAACATGCTCCTCCGTTACCAACCAGTACCAACATGCTCCTCCGTTACCAACCAGTACCAACATGCTCCTCCGTTACCAACCAGTACCAACATGCTCCTCCGTTACCAACCAGTACCAACATGCTCCTCCGTTACCAACCAGTACCAACATGCTCCTCCGTTACCAACCAGTACCAACATGCTCCTCCGTTACCAACCAGTACCAACATGCTCCTCCGTTACCAACCAGTACCAACATGCTCCTCCGTTACCAACCAGTACCAACATGCTCCTCCGTTACCAACCAGTATCAACATGCTCCTCCGTTACCAACCAGTACCAACATGCTCCTCCGTTACCAACCAGTACCAACATGCTCCTCCGTTACCAACCAGTATCAACATGCTCCTCCGTTACCAACCAGTACCAACATGCTCCTCCGTTACCAACCAGTACCAACATGCTCCTCCGTTACCAACCAGTATCAACATGCTCCTCCGTTATCAACCAGTACCAACATGCTCCTCCGTTACCAACCAGTACCAACATGCTCCTCCGTTACCAACCAGTACCAACATGCTCCTCCGTTACCAACCAGTACCAACATGCTCCTCCGTTACCAACCAGTACCAACATGCTCCTCCGTTACCAACCAGTACCAACATGCTCCTCCGTTACCAACCAGTACCAACATGCTCCTCCGTTACCAACCAGTACCAACATGCTCCTCCGTTACCAACCAGTACCAACATGCTCCTCCGTTACCAACCAGTACCAACATGCTCCTCCGTTACCAACCAGTACCAACATGCTCCTCCGTTACCAACCAGTACCAACATGCTCCTCCGTTACCAACCAGTACCAACATGCTCATCCTCGAGCAACAGACAACTTCTTTACATGTAATCAATGATTAAAGTCACATGGACACAAACATAAATGTTGGGCGAATGTATGAGTACCGCCTTAGAACGATCAGAGGCAATAATATAGTTACTAGCATTTCGTTTTCATTAAAACTAAACGAACGAAATTATGTCTGAATAATTATTATTACTCACTCTACACTTGATCCAATTTTTTTAAATATGTATTGTAATAACATTGTAAAAGAAAAAAGAACATTTAACATTTTAAAGTCTAAGTCTGAATTTGAGTTTTAAAATGTTTGTAAATATGGTACCAGATTTAGATAATCAATATACTGTGAGATTATGCTAATTGAAGTCAGGAGGATAAAAGGGAGAGAGAGAATAAGTTGCTACAGGGAATGCCACAAAAATAAGACTGCGTCCCCACAGAGGCCTCCGGGAAAACAACAATCCGTAAAACATAAGGCACTTGAGGAGGTTAAAGGGTGCATACGTTAAGGAACAGAGGCGCAAGGAATTGCCTCACAGACCATAGGAATAACTAGGAGAATCAAAGTGGACAGTGAAGGAGGGGGGAATTAATGGATGGAAAAATCAAGTCAAGACAGCTGGCAGAAATAGGCCGAAACTTGGCAGGAAATAACATGAACACTATATAAAGTGAAATAATTGCACAGGGGAAAGGGAAATATAACAAACATTCAAAACACAAAAAGAAATAATAACCATACAGCGAATTGCAGCCTTGGAACTGTCAGTAAAATACTTGGCGCTTAAATCGATTTAACAGCTAGCTAACCTCACACTTAATCGCTGTATGGTCGGTTTCGAACTTATATACATAAGTTGACTAAGTAAGCAGTAACTAATCTTTAACAGCAATTAACCATTACGTACATAACAACAGACACTCTGTAATGAATCCAGCACGAAGGAACAAGCAACCTTATACTGACCTCGCTCACAGTAACTAAAGTATTACCATCAGAATGTGAAATAACCTTTAAATATCAATTAATAATTTAATTTAAAGTAAAGTTAACTTGATAATGTAGCTAATAATTAAACAATTCTTAGATACTAGTGATAGGGAACTGGAATTTGAAACAAATAGAAATATGTCTATTAAGATTAATTTGAAATATTCCCTCAGATGAAGATTTGTGTACACAACTACGCATCAAAGCAAAATTCTTTTATTGAGCTAAGATAAAGTAAGTATATATGCACACTGAACGTGTCCTACTTTACTGAATACATTATCGATTTCCAGATATGTTTTTATATTGAAAGTAAGCTTGCAAACGAACGTTCAAATATTCGATTTCAACCGTAATAAAATTAAATATGAACTGATTGTTTTGTCCGTTTAAATTAAAACACAAAAATGTTTTTAAAACGCCAAACTTGGAAAACAAGGTACATATTTTAATTTTCTGCACAGCGTGACATTCTGTTGCCCCTTGATTATACCGTGTTTAATCATCACATACTCAGTACATTCTAAAATGCACAATTTTTTACTAAACATACTCCTCTTAATTTTCATTTTATTAATATTATAAGCTCATTTTTTATTAAAATACTCGTCGATTGTAATGAAATATAGCGTACATGTAGCGTATAGGTGCAATAATATCGTGTCAAGTTCTTGTATCCTATAAGTCAGTCAATGGAAATTTAGAAATCCCACACTGCGCGTTATTAATTGTACTAAGTACAGTTACACATTACGAAACATGAACGAAAGTGTTTCACGACATGTTTTATATCTTTTACAATGAAGACCACCTACTCTCCACCCTTCATTCAGTTATCTAGGTACCGTGTTTGGTATTTAAGCGAACAGAGAGTAACGTTTCTGTAATGCAAATGTGAAGGCATTTATTCTTGGAGAACATTATTTGCCTTCTGATATGTCTTATATATACAGTAAACCCTCAATACTGAGACCATCCTTGTGACCCTTAAAATTGGTCTTAATAATGAGGTGGTCTTAATGGTGAGGTGGTCTTAATAATGAGGTGGTCTTAATATTGAGATAGAATAAAGAATAAAACAGTGAAAATGGACCTGAAAATTGTGTTTTTTTAGGTGGTCATCTTAATGAGGTGGTCTTAATGGTGAGGTGGTCTTAATGGTGAGGTGGTCTTTATGTGAGGTTTTACTGTATATCTGTTGTATTTCTGTCCTTTTATGGTTACTGAAAGCTTTGTAATAGGCATTTCCAATTTGACGTTTTCTTTATTTCTTACATTTATGTCCGATTGTATTTGAGGTTATACCAATTTTTGAATGCAAAAGTAAATTGTTAACTGATTGGAATGTTGTTGTCTAATATGGCGATGTACATATTGACACAGTGATTAGTGTGACCCGACAATGTGTTATCGACCATAGCATAGCGAGATCTTGAGCCAAGTCGCATTACAAGCTATATCTCTTTGCTATGTATCCCGCTGTTTACGCAGGAATTACTTTATCGTTGGGGCATAAAATTATTAATAGAGAAAATGGTTACCTTATAATGTGATGTACATACTGAATGGCTAAATCCATATAGATGTAGTGATGTTTGAGTCAGTACGTAGAGTATTCCAACTGATACTGACAATAAAATTACACCCAGCTTCACCCTGAAAGTTGTGTGAATGATATATTGCGTTTGGTGTTAAATATTATCACATGTATAGTCCGTTTCTTGATACTGCTGAATGTTTGTAAACAAAGTTCGAGGGAATGAGCCAATGGAAACATATAAGATATTGATCAATAGACTTAGTGTCTGTACACGACTTTTCATCGTGTTTCTGTACCGAAAATACTAATCAACAGTTCACAATTTCAGACATTAACTATAAAATACTATACAAAATACCAAAACAGTTGCCACAACAAATTCTTCAGCAATTAAACAAATGTAGTAAAAGTTGCTTCTTTATATATTAAAATATTAAATTACATATTCTGACCAAATACATTATAACAATACATTATTATTCTTGTACTTGCCTGTAATTCACAACCGCTGCAAGTTTTTGTAATAAATGATTCATCGTATAAACTCCTCCTTACAGTAAGCAGTATCATAAAATTCCAAGTCACGAAATGTTGGAAATTATCAAGTTTTCTATCACAAGCAATCCTTCAATTTAACACATTTCCACGATGTCAATATAGTTCAATTTGACTAAATGCAAACTAGTCTTAACTCACGAATACAGATATCTAATTGAAGTATTAAATCACGATAAAGTAAGTCATTTAAGGTCAGGGATCGACTGTTATCTAAACCAAAATGTTATCTAATGCCCCGGTCAATGCCCCGACCAAACAGGTAGTATTGCTTGAATGCAACGAGAACATGCTTTCTCACAGTTACACAAATATTCAGAGAGCCAATCACAATGTGACACAGTTTAACCTGTAACCATAGCTCTTATCTTGTATGGTATTTTATACAGACAGCCAAAGCAGTATGGTATCTATGACATTTTAGAATCTATTCTTGTATAACGTTCTTCTATAAATCCATCTGAAACTATTAGTTTAGACGACTTTAATACAGACTTGTCTTCTAATGTTAAATGTCCACTTGTTAGTAAATTAAAATCTATAAGTGATATGTTTAGCCTCAAACAAGTGATAAATGATTTTACAAGAAGAACCACAACGTCATCTATAACAATTGATTTGATCTTAGTAACAGATCCTGAGAATATTTCAACGAGTGGTGTAATAGACTTTTTACTTAGTTAGTGACCACATGCTGAGATGTTGCACATGAAAGGTTTCTCGTGCATTTATCAGCAATCCCTTGTGATGATGTTAATATTGCCTGGAATGTCTGTCTCTACCTTGCTCCTGTAAAAAGTTTACGCAGAACAAAGAACTGAAGAATGGATTGACTCTGATATTTTGGAATGCATTAAGGCTCGAGATAAAGCTTTTTATAATTTTAAAAGAAGTAAAACTCAAGAAAACGTTATTCATTTTAAGTCTCTGAGAAACAAAGCTAGATACGTATATGATCATGAATGAAAAAAAAACTTCTTTAAATCTTCATTCGAAAGTAACAAAATGACTAAGTTTCTCTGGAAAAGTCTGCAAAAATTAGGCTTACCAAGTAAACATAGTCAGTGTTCTAATGATTTGTTTTGATAAACTTAAAGTAGCGGAAAAATCAATTCATTCTATTCTTCTGTTGCGGATAAACTTGTGAGTAAATTGCCAAAGACTTGTAATAAGTTTGGTACCAGTGTGTTTCAATTTTTTATTCTTCTAAAGGTGTTATACCCGACAGTTTCAAATGTTCAATCACTACAAAAAAGAAAGTGTATACAGACTTGAACAATCTAAGTCCTAAAAAGGCATCCGGCCTAGATGGCATACCCTCACGCTTTGTTAAGGTCCATTCTCGCACATCGATAATCTTTCCATAATACAGGGTGTGGTCCCTGATGATCTAAACTACGCTCGCGTAGTTCCATTGTACAAAACGAATGATAAGACAGATGTCGGCAATTACCACCCAGTCTCAATCTTGAGTATTGTCTCTACGGTTTTGAGCGAGTTAAATACATTATGACCAACTAGAAGAATACCTTGTCCCAAATATGCTAGCGGAAAAAAGAAACTGTGCATGTGTATAATATGCTATAACTTAGGAGGTATGTAAGGAATCGCAATAAAAATTTCAACAGGGTTTTATCTTACCTTTATTTAACACCAGCTCAATTGATATGGTTATTGAATCAGCTGCGTCTTAGATAGAGATCAGTTTTCAGAGACGTTCTCTAAACAAAGTTCAGCTCATCAATACCGTGTATGTCCACCATTGGAATCGATGCATGCTTGACAACGACGCCGCATTGATGTGACAAGTGTTCTGAAAAAAATGCCTGGGGAATACCATTCCAGATTCTGACAAGCGCACGTGATAGGTCAGGTAACGTCAACGGCTGCTTTTGGAGGCATCTCATCCCACACGTGTTCTATAGGCGACAAATCCGGTGATATTGCAGGCCAGGGCAGCACATTCACATTGTTCTGGGTCAAAAAGTCGGTGACGACCCGCGCGACGTACGGGCGAGCGTTATCCTGTTGCAGCGTGGCGTTACGTTGCTGCACAAATGGAAGGACGTGAGGCCGTATGATTTCGTCACGATATCTGATGCCTGTAAGTGTGCCGTCTACAACCACAAGTGCTGTTCTACCACGGGATGAGATGCCACCCCACACCATGACACTACCTCCGCCGAATGGACGTCGTTCAATCACACAACTGTCATGGAAACGTTCACCAACACGACGGTACACTCTAGAACGGCCGTCGCTGCTGTCGAGATGGAACCTGGACTCATCCGTGAAAAGAATACGTGCCCAGTCCTGTTGCATGAAGTGCATGTGTCTTCTACACCAGGCAAAACGTGCTACACGATGACGTTGCTGCAGAACAGGACGTATGGCAGGACGTCGTGGACGTATGCCTCGTTCACGCAATCGATTACGTACCGTTCGGGGACTGATTCTTCTAAGGCCAGGAATACTTCTAGCCATCAAAGAAGCAGTTCTGAGTCGGTCACGGAGATGAACCACCCGGATGTACGTATCCTGGCGAATAGACGTTACGCGTGGACGTCCTGATCGAGGCCGGTCTCTGGTTGCCCCAAACTGTTGGTACCGTCTCCACAAGGCGTCTACAGTATTTCGGTGAACGCCAAATTGTCTGGCAACGTCAGTATGACGTACACCAGCTTCAATCATGCCTACGGCGCGGCATCTGTCAGTTTCATTCAACCTTGGCATGGCGTATCAACGACATTTTTCAAAATTATCCTGGTTTTGTGTCTTACATGTAACAACACTATGTTTTAACACAGGTTTAGGCGACAAACGTGTTTGCAATTGACTGCTGCACGAAAAAAAAGTGAAAAAGAAGACGTTAGCCTGACAGGCAAACTACCCGTGCAACTCATGCACTGGCCAGTGTAAATGACCGAGAGGGATACACAACTTACCTGTGTAAAGTTTCAAGCTTTAATTATATATAAAATTGAAGGATATATGAACATTTTACACATGCACAGTTTCTTTTTTCCGCTAGTATAATATATTATGTGAGTTTCAGTCTGGATTTAAAAAAGTATTTTCTACTGATGTCTGCTTGATTCATCTTACAGATCATATTTGCTATCAAAATGGACAAGGGGCATTTTGTTGGCATGGTCCTTTTAGATCTTCAGAAGGCTGATACCGTAAACCACTCAATTTTATAAATGAAACTCAAGGCGATGGGTCTGACTGAAATGTCCGTCAGATGGTTTACTTTTTATTTATCTGATAGAAGTCAGTTAGTTGAAATTACAGGTATATACTCATCATCAGCTACTGTATCTTGCGGTGTGCAACAATGGTCTATTTTAGGGCTATTGCTTTAAATTTTCTTATCTATGTAAATGATATGTCTGCTGTTATCAGAAATAAAGTTACTACTTAATGCAGATGACTCAGCAATTCTTGTGCCCGGTAAAAGAAAAACTCGACATCGAAACATCGGTAAAAAATCCCATTCCAAACTTGGTATAAGCTGTAACGGCCAATCTAGTGAATCAACAACATCAGTTAAATATCTTGGAGTTACCATTGATCAAAAGGTGTCATTTGTGTCTATGGCAACGTGTGTTATTAAAATATCCAATGCAAGGTTAAAGTTCCTGTATCGTAAAAGTGAATTCCTAACTATGCAAACAAAGAAACTTGTGTTCTCTTCCCTTGTTCAATGCCACTTTGATTGTGCATCATCAGCCTGGTTTAACAGTTTACCACAAGATTTAAAGAATAAATTGCAAGTCTCACAAAATAAACTGGTAAGATTTGTATTGAACTTACATCATAGATCACATATTGGCACAGAACATGTTTCCTGTTTAAATTGGATACCCGTACAAAGTAGAGGGAATAAAAGTGGCAGACTGTTCCAAACACACCAACCATTGAAAGCAAAAGATTTCTTTCCAAAACGCTTGAGTTTAGGAACTACAAATCTCTTACATTCTGACATTAAATAATTTGTTCCATCAGAGGTAACATCAGCATAAACTGAACGAAAGCTGATCCGCAGTGATAAGAGATTCTCTTTAGGACCGTACACTATTACGGAAAGTGGAAGCTACTGTCATCTGGGAGTGGTCCATCAAAGAGAATATCAACGATGCTTGTTTGACACTTCGCAGGACATTTTTCAGTGTATGTAATGGTATAGATCCAACATCAATAAGCCCTGTAACTTTCAGCGGTCATTCTACCTAAGACATTATATGGATGTGAATTATGGAATTCCTACTCAAAGGATGACATTCAACGACTTGAAACATCTCAAAATACATGCTTGAAGGTTATACAGAATGTGCCAAGATGGTCGTGCACAGCATTTACTCGCTGTAGCATAAATATTGACAGCATGGAAACTCAAATAGACTATAAGAAATTACAGTTCTTCGGACAATTGTGTAGGCTACCTAGTAAGTTCCTAGCGAAGACCATATTCGTTCATCGTCTAACACGATTTTGTAGTGGAGGTTGCCAATACTCCGGTTTTATTCCTGACATGTACCGCATATTATGTAAATACTCACTGACTAACATCATGTATGATTATATCCAGAGTGGTTACTTTCCGGTGAAAGCAAGATGGAAACAAACTTTGAAAACCTGTGTGTTAAATCCAGCCAATCAATGTCAGCTTAACAACATTGGTCTTGACATAAATGAGAAGGTCACAGAATGTGTTCTCAGCGTAGATAGATGTTCGAGTCTCAGTTTTAAAACCATTGTTGTGAGGGTGCAGGCGAGATAGTTATCAAGTGTGATAGTTTGATTCAGTACCCAGTTATAATAGAATGGCGGAAGGAGATTAGCTGTACAGTTTTCGTGAATCAACGATGGCATCACATCAAGAACATCAGGATCAAGAATCGAGTCGTCAGAGGAGACATGGAATAGAATTAGCTGAAAGTAGTAGGAGGGAGAGACATATGCAACTGATTAAGGAACAAAAAGAGCAGTTACTTTCGCATAGGTGGAATAAGCCGTCATACCAACAGAATGCACATAGTGTTATGAATACTTCAAATTATTTAGAGGAAAGGGATGGTGCTGGTTCCAATGAAATGACAAATCTTGAATTATCAAGGGAGATAATAGACTTAGATACAAAACTGAAACAGATGTCAACTGATAGAGAGTTAAATAGAACAATGAACTAAGACGATACAAATGAAGTATTAGAAAGTTTGAGCAAGAAATAGAAGTGCTACAAGATCATAACAGCACACTAAATGATATATTGGGTCTTAGAAGGAATCATAGTGACCAGGAAGCTAAACTTAAAACCTTCGAAAGAGATTTAGAAAGTAAACTAGAGAGAATGGATATGTGGAACCAAACACTAGAAAAGAGAGATATTGCTATATCTAGGCGAGAGCAACAAATTGATGCACAAGAAAAAGACTTCTAGAGCTGCAATGAAACATGTCTAAGAAGTTCCAAGAAATAGAACAAAGTTTTAAACTCAGAGAACGACAATTATTAGGGCGCCAAAAGTCAAAGGATGAGAAAGATGTGCAGCCTGACCGAGACTCGAACCCGGGGCGTTTCACTTAAAGGGCGAATGCTCTACCGACTGAGCTACCCGGCCGCTTACACATCTTTTCCCCTTATTGTGAATTAGTCGGTACCGTGACATTCAGAATACGACATTTCGGCTTCATGGCTGTACTAAGTGTAAAACTGCCACTGTACACGATTACCGAACCCCGTAGGTTTACATGTTACTGAGAAATAAGTCTCCGTAAGAAGGGTGGGTGAGACGGCTCCTTCTTGAAAAACTCCAAATATGAAGCCTCGGCTCTGGATGTTGGGAGTATGTTCCACATTGTATTGGTACAGAGGAAAACAGGCGAATACTGTACGTGAACAATTCGTAAATGTGAAGGATATCAGGTCTCCTGGTTACAGAATCTAATAGTCTTTATGTTCTAGAACTGAGTCTGATTTTATGGTTTTCGTTACTCTGACTGACAGACTTAAGATCTGGAATGTCACTGGTTGTTTATATGATACGTACATTTTTTCAGGATAATATTCAACAGCCAAAACAAAAACCATATAGTTCGAATGACCTTTCACTGAAAGTCCAACTATATTCGTTAGTATCCTTAACCATTGTTTATTGACAAAAGTGATCGCCACTTCTTTATAGGTATAGTTGTTATATGTGATGGCACGTTATCAAATTTCATGACAGGAGACATCACTTCAGTGCCGATGTCAATCTTCTTCCCTTTTTTGTTGTAGTGATCAATGGTCACAAGATGTTTGTCAGAAATTGCAGTCATTCCTGTCACGGAATAATTATTTTCTTCGTTAGGATATGGAATGTCAAAGTCTCGGTTGAAGTGAAACTCATCTTGATATTGACCGTCTTCAGCGTCTGATCCTTGCCTGATATTTATATAAGCAATGGACGCTGACACGGCTGTTGTAGAATAGAAGGCATTGTAGATTGGTCCATTAGAGTATGATCTAGAGTGTGTACGATAACAGGACTGACAATAATATTCATTACGTTCAGAGCGTTATCCAACTGCCTGCAAGTGATCACCTGCGGTGTTACACGGGTCACAGTCGATCTCAAATGTATAACTATTGTACACTGATGCGGTAGCACCTGCCTTGTCTTCCTGTCTCACTGAACTCTTGCATACTGATATGGTCGCGCTAGGATCGTCTGAACACACTCTCCATATTTCCCAACATTTTCGTCTTTCTAACAATACTACACTGTCTAACTGAAATGAGAATGAAAGAAAGAAAGCATTTATATCAGGGGAGGGTGGGAGGTAAAATATCGTCTTATGTGTAGCCTGCCATAACGTGGAATGACCGTTAATATCGTCTTATGTGTAGCCTGCCATAACGTGGAATGACCGTTTCGTGTACTAACCGCACTAATTTCTCGTGCTTTTCACGGTCTATGCCCTAGGTAAAACCAGTTTCGCCAAACATAAATTATTTATCATCTAAAATCATAGTTTATAAACAACAAACACCATGTAGGTCTGGCAATGGCAGACTACTGTTCGACAGAAAAAGAACGGGTCATATAAACATGGGTAAGCCTCCCATCTGCATAGCGCTTTTATGTTCGATACAAGAATTTCCCTCGCTCTAGTATATGACATGTGTGAAACATCCTTGAGGTAATAAATTTTGCTTCTTCCGTCGTAAACAATGTTCCTGAATAAGAACTGTTCTTAAACGCTAGTCATGTTAGCAAGCTTTAAGTACTCTTCTAAATGTTTTACAGGGCAAGTCATAGTTTATGTTCTAGCAATCACCGACGAACCCCCCTTACGTTTTTGGTCAGTTCTACTACATCTAATAGTCAGACTTGCCTGGTTGGTCAGTTCTACTACATCTAATAGTCAGACGTGCCTGGTTGGTCAGTTCTACTACATCTAATAGTCAGACGTGCCTGGTTGCCGTCGATACAAACGTCGCTACGTTTAAGCCTGACCAATTCGTCCAGCCTTAGAAAACCAGCAAAACTTAAAAGACACATGGTGACAAATCTTAAGTTAGACAGATTGGTAAAAGAACTATAGCAAGAGACTATTTTCCTGATGTCATCTGGGGAGAATGCTATTTTCTTATTAACTGGTCTAGCCACAATCCTGATAATATTGACATTATTTGTTTGTAGCCATTATATTGGTGGTTATTTCCGTTTTCAACTTATTTCAGGTGGCAAGAGCCTACAATCGGCGGCTATCCACCATACAAGCTCTTTGGGTGAAATTCAATGTCAATATTCTTATGAAATAAAACCCACCTGTCGTAAATGAGTTCCGGCCTGTATCATTCCGACGGCTCGGGCGCGTTCTTCTTCAGTCATTCTCACCATGTTTTGTGTTTTTCAAAAAGGATTTTCATCAGCAATGACAAAAGTGTACACGAACACGTGCAAATATGTGTCCATGCCCCGCACGTGCAAAACGTGCTATAAACGTCAATACGCCAAATACGATTAATTTCATAGCGAGCCGGCTAAAAAATATCAATAATTCGCTGCATTACCTGTTCAAATATCGGTATGTGAAATGTTGTGTGAATACATGCATTGTTAGAAAAATAATAATACAATATAAACTGACCGATTAGGAATTTTGTATGCGGAACATGCTTATAAATGCGTGTATACAAGTACTAAAACTGCATTATATACGTATAGCCAGCACCTTACTCGTAAATCTACGTGAATCGAAAATGCTTCTACAAGATTTAGAATTCGCAAAAATGTTCTGACATTGGGTAAACTCCAAAACGTCTTGCACAAAGTCACGTTTAACAAAACCCTGCTTAAACAAAATTGGCCAAATTGAAGAACTGTGCCATTTGGGTCCCGTGTCCTTTACTTTGCAACAAATGAAATATAGTCTTGTTTACATGACAAATGGGTGGTACGACCCAATTGTTACCTACTGACCAGTCCTGAGTAAAAGCGTCCACCGCTTCTGTTTGAAAATCATCGAACTTAGAGTTGTATCTGTACGTTTAGCGATTGCCATACGAAGCGAAACGATCTACATCATAAGGACCCCAACGATTTTGCATAAAGTGAAAAAAGTCTGGCGTAACCTCCCACTCGTCTGTATTTCTAACTTTGCTAATGTTATCTGCGATCGTGTTGTGTTCCCTCGGAACCCACTGAATGGAAAGATCGATGTTATGTGACATTCATAGTCGCATAATTGATAACGCTTCAGTCTGTAATTCTACGTTAGAACTGCCAACCTTTACAATATGTACACACGTCTGTGAATCTGAAAACCATTTAACTCTTGTGTTAGCCAAACAATGTCCGTAGGCCATAAGAGCTAGATGAGGTGCGTTTTTTAGAGGTAGGAAAGGTAGAATTCTACCTAGCTCTACGTAGAAAAAGTAGCGGCGCCGTTTCTTAGACGTAGGAAAAGTAGCCCCTATCTTTAGATAGGTACTACGTGTTTTGACTGTGCTAGCTTTGCTAAACAAAATGGCGTCCATGCGGAACAGTGTCGTCTGGTCTGGCGGGCGCCATTTTATAGCTAGCGAAGCGTTCAAGCGTTTTTTAGACAGCTACCTTTTCTACATTGGCTAACTTTTCTTGCTTACTTTATGTAGAACTTTTATGAGCTTCCTGAATGGAACATGTATCATGAAAAACACTGACATCCGATTGTACAATATATGCCCCGCACCCTGACTGGCTAGCATCAGATTACACAATTGTCCGGGTTGGCCTGTAAACAGTCAGTTGTCTGCGGTTAACCGAGTCCAAATTTAAAAGCCAAAACTGGAGTTCCGCTATAGTTTATCTGTGTTTATACAATAACGACGATCCCATGAAATTCTGCTTTCTATCTCGATAAAGAGAAATCTGGTCATAAGGCGTGCTACGTTCCCTATTACATGTATCATAGAAATCAATGTGCCCGTGCATACGGCCAAACCGCGTGCAGACGCGTGTGAGAGTGAGTCAAGTACAATCTGTATAGATAACTTACATTCTGCTATTCTACGTGAGGGGTATAGATATTGTGAAATCTAGAGAGTTCCACCAGATGGCTATCCATTCTAATTCTTGAACAGGATCCCAAATTGATTTATCTTCGTTTGTAACGAAACCGGCCTGATGCAAACTATTTAATACGAATTTGGAGTCGTTGCGTGCAGAAACCAGATCAGAATTAGTACCGCACCCGTCGTCTAAAAACTTAACTATCTTAATGCTGTTTAGGCGCCAATATTTTACCATTTCTCTCAAAACCTTAGTGAAAATAAAGGGCGCAGAACTCAAGCCGAACGGAAGCACAGTATAGCAATAATATTTCCCGTTAAAGGAAAACCCTAGAAAGGCCTGGTGTTCCGGGAAAATATCAATGTGGTAGTAGCCTTTAGACAAGTCAAACTTGAAACAATAATTGTTTTCGTTGAAATAATCTAGAGCGACACGCCAATCTTCAAAAGTAAGTTTTTCCTTCCAAACTGAACCGTTAACTAGCCTAAGATCTAAGATAAGTCTCTTTTTGCCAGATTTTTTCACGGACACACTTAATGGATTCACTATCTTTGGTATAAATGGAGTCTCTACAATATACTGAAAATGTAACATTTCTTCTATTGAAGAGTGTACAAAATCCGAATGTTCTAAGGCTGATTTATTGTTTCTAGAAAAAGAAATATTTGGAGTTTCGATAAAAGGAAGTTTATACCCGTGTGTCAACACATCTAGAATATCTTTGTTAGTTCCGATATTTTGCCAAAATGAAACATGTTTTCTCAATCTACCTTTAACATTATTTTCTATACAATCTGAACTTGAGTGAAACTTATATTCAAAATACTCAACTTGATAAATCGTCTTGCTCAAAAGTACATAAGTAATAGTTATCGTTTACTGCTGTTGTTTGACCTCTCTGTGCCGATTTCGGGTTTGAACTCGTGGGCTGTGTTGCTGCTGGACCCTCTACCTGGATAGCTGATGCAATCCCACCGGAAGTGCCCGGTTTTTTCCGCAACTGAAGTAGATGTCTCTTGAAGTCGCTTGTCGAAAGCCTCGAAAAATAGACCTGGTGCTCTGAACGCCTGGAAATGTCTGTACCGCGCCCCTTCTGAACGGCCTGTAGGCCGGTAATTGTCCGCTGTTACCAGCTAGTGGAAGTTGGGTATTGTTGTATCTTGAGTTGTTAGCCGTGATATACTTCGTAGAGCTAGTTTTTATTTTCTTAACTGCCCTAGCTTCAGCCTGTTTCTTCTCGTCCTCGCTATCACTGCCACAGAGTGACGGTCTCTTGTACTCGTTGACGGTAGCCCAACCCCCGGGGGAACTATCAGCAACCTTCAGCAGTTTGTTACGATGATTAACCTTCTTGATTAAGCCATTAACAACGGCAACGACTTCCGAAGACACTCGAGGTAAGATAGTCTCCAAACTGTCTAGAATGTCAGTGTTGAACTCAAACTGATGACGATGGGACTCACTCTTAAACTTCGACTGTTGTTTCAAATTCTGGGTGTTACTTAATCTCTTCTAAGATCCGTTAACTGCGAGTCAAGGTAATATCTGAACAAGAGAAAGGCCTCAAACGCTTCGCCGTCGGAACCCCCCGGGTGATTACCTCTCCTAGTGTCTGTGCTATGGCCTGAACCTAAGTCGATACACGCAGAGCCCTCTGCAGAAATGAACTCGTTGTTCTCTCTCTCGTGGTTAGGTTCAGCCATCTTGTAATGCAAAATATTGTCTTATTTGTAGCCTGTCAAAACGTCGAATGACCGTTTCGTGTACTAACCGCACTAATTTCTCGTGCTTTTCACGGTCTATGCCCTAGGGAAAACCAGTTTATCTATAAACCTAAAATACATTTATTGTTGGATATGCCGTTAACATAGATCTAAAAGGAAATATAAAAGTTGACCAGGAAATTCCACATACGAATCTTGCGACCAGCGCAAATGTACGACCGCCATTAATGGCTACATAGAAAGCATGAAATATTTTGTGCAGTATGTAGTTATTTCATATGTCGTATTTGAATCCAGCTTCATGGAGTATATATTTTAGCGCTACGGTTGGACTTTTGATTTAGATTCTTCTTAAAACGGAATGGTCTTCATATGATGCAAGACATAAGCAATCAATGATGTACATAACCTATGTCTCTAAAGTGAAGCAATCAATGATTTACATATACATAACCTATGTCTCTAAAGTGAAGCAATCAATGATGTACATAACCTATGTCTCTAAAGTGAAGCAATCAATGATGTACATAACCTATGTCTCTAAAGTGAAGCAATCAATGATGTACATAACCTATGTCTCTAAAGTGAAGCAATCAATGATGTACATAACCTATGTCTCTAAAGTGAAACAATCAATGATTTACATAGCCTATGTCTCTAAAGTGAAGCAATCAATGATTTACATAGCCTATGTCTCTAAAGTGAAGCAATCAATGATTTACATAACCTATGTCTCTAAAGTGAAGCAATCAATGATTTACATAACCTATGTCTCTAAAGTGAAGCAATCAATGATTTACATAACCTATGTCTCTAAAGTGAAGCAATCAATGATTTACATAGCCTATGTCTCTAAAGTGAAGCAATTAATGATTTACATAGCCTATGTCTCTAAAGTGAAGCAATCAATGATTTACATAACCTATGTCTCTAAAGTGAAGCAATCAATGATTTACATAACCTATGTCTCTAAAGTGAAGCAATCAATGATTTACATAACCTATGTCTCTTAAGTGAAGCAATCAATGATTTACATAACCTATGTCTCTAAAGTGAAGCAATCAATGATTACGTAGCCTATGTCTCTAAAGTGAAGCAATCAATGATTTACATAACTTATGTCTCTAAAGTGAAGCAATCAATGATTTACGTAGCCTATGTCTCTAAAGTGAAGCAATCAATGATTTACGTAGCCTATGTCTCTAAAGTGAAGCAATCAATGATGTACGTAGCCTATGTCTCTAAAGTGAAGCAATCAATGATTTACGTAGCATATGTCTCTAAAGTGAAGCAATCAATGATTTACGTAGCCTATGTCTCTAAAGTGAAGCAATCAATGATTTACGTAGCCTATGTCTCTAAAGTGAAGCAATCAATGATTTACATAGCCTATGTCTCTAAAGTGAAGCAATCAATGATTTACGTAGCCTATGTCTCTAAAGTGAAGCAATCAATGATTTACGTAGCCTATGTCTCTAAAGTGAAGCAATCAATGATTTACGTAGCATATGTCTCTAAAGTGAAGCAATCAATGATTTACGTAGCCTATGTCTCTAAAGTGAAGCAATCAATGATTTACATAGCCTATGTCTCTAAAGTGAAGCAATCAATGATTTACATAGCCTATGTCTCTAAAGTGAAGCAATCAATGATTTACATAGCCTATGTCTCTAAAGTGAAGCAATCAATGATTTACATAGCCTATGTCTCTAAAGTGAAGCAATCAATGATTTACGTAGCATATGTCTCTAAAGTGAAGCAATCAATGATTTACGTAGCATATGTCTCTAAAGTGAAGCAATCAATGATTTACATAGCCTATGTCTCTAAAGTGAAGCAATCAATGATTTACATAGCCTATGTCTCTAAAGTGAAGCAATCAATGATTTACATAGCCTATGTCTCTAAAGTGAAGCAATCAATGATTTACGTAGCCTATGTCTCTAAAGTGAAGCAATCAATGATTTACGTAGCCTATGTCTCTAAAGTGAAGCAATCAATGATTTACATAGCCTATGTCTCTAAAGTGAAGCAATCAATGATTTACATAGCCTATGTCTCTTAAGTGAAGCAATCAATGATTTACGTAGCCTATGTCTCTAAAGTGAAGCAATCAATGATTTACGTAGCCTATGTCTCTAAAGTGAAGCAATCAATGATTTACATAGCCTATGTCTCTAAAGTGAAGCAATCAATGATTTACGTAGCCTATGTCTCTAAAGTGAAGCAATCAATGATTTACGTAGCCTATGTCTCTAAAGTGAAGCAATCAATGATTTACGTAGCCTATGTCTCTAAAGTGAAGCAATCAATGATTTACGTAGCCTATGTCTCTAAAGTGAAGCAATCAATGATTTACGTAGCCTATGTCTCTAAAGTGAAGCAATCAATGATTTACGTAGCCTATGTCTCTAAAGTGAAGCAATCAATGATTTACATAGCCTATGTCTCTAAAGTGAAGCAATCAATGATGTACATAGCCTATGTCTCTAAAGTGAAGCAATCAATGATTTACATAGCCTATGTCTCTAAAGTGAAGCAATCAATGATTTACATAGCCTATGTCTCTAAAGTGAAGCAATCAATGATGTACATAGCCTATGTCTCTAAAGTGAAGCAATCAATGATTTACATAGCCTATGTCTCTAAAGTGAAGCAATCAATGATTTACATAGCCTATGTCTCTAAAGTGAAGCAATCAATGATGTACATAGCCTATGTCTCTAAAGTGAAGCAATCAATGATGTACATAGCCTATGTCTCTAAAGTGAAGCAATCAATGATTTACATAGCCTATGTCTCTAAAGTGAAGCAATCAATGATTTACATAACCTATGTCTCTAAAGTGAAGCAATCAATGATTTACGTAGCCTATGTCTCTAAAGTGAAGCAATCAATGATTTACGTAGCCTATGTCTCTAAAGTGAAGCAATCAATGATTTACGTAGCCTATGTCTCTAAAGTGAAGCAATCAATGATTTACGTAGCCTATGTCTCTAAAGGTCTGTTTTAATTTAAAGATACGTCGTTTTCATTTTTAGCAAGTTTAAGATATACGACAATTATCTATTGTTGTATAGTGTTCGCATTCGGTATATAAAAACTATCTTTTCATCTGCAAAGTATAACTAGCGTTTGCATAAATTTGATTCCCGATAATATTTAATTTGTAATGCAATCACCATCATAGTTTTTTTTTTAATTTCCTTCAACGCTATCTGAAGCCTTTTAAAATCTTGTTTTTGTTCTTCAGTTTATATTTGTGTATGCAAATTGCTATCAGGCATATCGTATTTCATTTTCATTCAGATATCGAAAATATATACTTCATATTTCAAATAATGTAAATGTTTAAAACGTGGAACCATGCATACCCTGAAGATGAACACAGTATGGTTCTTGTCTCTAATATTAAACCCACCAAGATGTGGATACGTCTGCCAGGCCATTCCTTGCGCATCTGTTCCCTAACGTATATTCCATTTAACCTCCTCAAGTGCCTCATGTTTTATGGATTGTTGTTTTCCCGGAGGTCTGTGTGGGGAGGCACTGTCTTATGTATGTGGCGTTCCCTGTAGTAACTTATTCTCTCTCTGTTGGAAATTGAACAGCGGCGCTCAAATTTTAATAAGACAGTAGTCATCTTTACACTGACCAAACTACCATAATTGGTTATTGGTGCGTGCAGCATAGACACATAACTTTAGATGTAAAGAATCTTAATATTTTATGCCTCACAATTAAATTGTTATGTGCATTTTTACTAATCCGTGACTTTTTTTAGGACATTTCTTCGAACAATCGCCATGATATAATGTGATTAAAAGAAAATACGTTATATGACTATCTATTCACTTTAAGCTACGATAATCATATCCTGGCACAATCAGATTTCCACCACATAACGTGATTGTTCAATCGCATATTCTTTAACTCGTGTGTAAGCGATCTTTAGTGTTGCTGAACAAACTTTATCTAACGTATACATGCAACAAAAATATGCACCTAGCTTTCGTAGTTTGTTCTCAATCCTCGCCAAATTGCGCTTACCACATTTTCTGCTGACCCGGATGTTCACAACCAGTTTTCGTCCACACTAGAGTTACTTCTTTTGACTACACTACGCAGCGAAAGTTTATGCACTACTTACAGAATGTTTTACAGTTCGAATACATAAATGTAATCTTCACTGTTTAACTAAATTAATTGCCAAAAAAGTGACATGTTTAAAGGGAGCAGTTTTTTCCCTTTAATTCATATTGCACTGGAGAGAGTCTGGAATTGCAGGATGGACACAGGATGGACACAGTAAGAAATATCGTCTCCTTAGAATTCTCATTCGACTACAGAATGCCAGGTAAACCCAACCTTTACAATTGTCACAATGGCCCCAGTTCACTTTAAAATATGTGACATATTGCTCGTGTCAGGACTAAACTATGCACTTATCAGACTCGAGAATGCCTCATCAGAGCTGTCAGCGATATCTATTTGAGTTAAACTTTTCTCCTTGGTTTTTGTTACAGCACCTGATTTATATTTAGATACAATAACATCTAAGTACTAGGTTGGTGTACGTTGTCTTTTTCAGATTTTGTTTTCATTTGTACATTTAGGACATACATGTACTTTTCATTAAAATATTTACTTAATCTGCTTGATAACGGCATCTTCAGTAACCACCGATTACTTTACTTACAGTTTTTAGACTGGTGCGTTAGCCCCATGTCTTTAGTAACCGTAATTTTGGAAACAGCCGTGGCAGAGTTAGACACATTTGATACCACTCTATGTACCACTGCGCATGATTTGCATAAACCAATCAAATGTCTAATTTATCATGACGTCACCAACCGCCGTACTACTTTAATTTCCTTTGTCTTTTTGATGGATTTACATATTGCTCTGAAGGGACTATTTTTATCCCCACAGCCAGTGCGAATACACATCCTAGTATCAGGTTACTGATAAGCACTCATTAGTGGATGGTGTGGGAACACTATGGCGAATGTTTATGACCTGTTGATAACATATTCAAGACAAATGATAACAAAAATAAAGCTTGATTAGGCCACTACTTTTTAATTAATTGGATTACAAAACCGGCGAGTGTATTTTTTGCTAAAATGGAAAAAAATAGATACATATATCGAATTTTAGCTCTTTTTAATTTTTTACGTTTCCAACCGTATCGATTGTGGACGAAAATAAAGAAAATACGAACGAAATTGAGTACGAATCCGAACCCGTTTTTGGACTGGTGTACGAAAACTCGATCAATATACGTAGTATAATGAAGTAAACGGTGCGCACATGTAAACCCGTCGAAACGGTACGGATCGGATGGGTTTTACAACATCCATTGCTGTTTACGCACAACGATTGTCTGCACATTCGCTTGTTGGACATTTAAACTTTGTTTGTGTCGTCAAAAAGGCATTTCAGTTAAAGTAAATCATAATTTTTAAATGTTATTTATCGAAATACGCCAATTATTTGCCCATTTGCTAATTTTTAAAATTGGTAAGCCATTAGGTAGCCAGCACGATAAAATTCCACGTACATGTAATGCTTGCAAGCCTTTCGGACTGGCAATCAAATGATTGATAACAAGATTAGTTAAATAAAAAAACGGTAAGATCAACTCGCCCGCACACACATTGATTATAAGTGAAGGCGGTAAACTAAAACCTGTCCTATCATAGTCCAGGTTGAACTGTAGTCATACATGCATGCTATGAAATTAACATTGATTGACACAGTGCAATACTTGTACAATCTAGGGTTGACAAGTCTTTACAGAACACGAACAAAATTTGCCTGCCCCAGTCTTTTTGCGCTTTCAGCTCTTTGATTCTTTTCTTTACAGCCTTTTACTAACTCTCTCTTGAAGAATAGTTTAAGCAGTTTTAATCTCATGAGTTGGTGCAAACTTTTCAGATTCAAAATCTCTATTAAATGAAGCTGGTTGTGCCACTTGACTATCAGACACTACAAACCTGTTGAATGGGAATAGACCACACCATTTAATATTACATGAACGTTATAATGTGGCTAAATATACCTTGCTAACAATACGACACATGTACATCATACATAGTCACTGAACACCCACCAGACTCTAGCATGCTGAATTCCATGCCATTTCAAAGGACCCGAAAACAAAACGAATAATATTTTCAGGCTTTGCCCAATCAATAAGACAAAGTACCACGTGACTTGTGAACATCATAAGGGACCAGCACTGGTTCCACTGGAGATCTGGGTGGTCAATACTGGGTTGAAATAATGCTCTTGCTGTGTTGGACAATCCTGTTAGTGAAACAGTTCCAGAAAGTCCAGGTGTATCACCAGCCAAGAAAGAGTCTGTCTTTCTGGCACCAGGGATAATGTATTGTGGTGGAATCTGCTGAGCTATTGCATTTACACAACCAACAACATTCCAGACGTAACTGCTTGTGCCTTAAAATATAACAGTAATAACATTGATCAAGTTTTGATCAATAGGGAGACATTTCTCATCTGTGCTGTACATAAAGTGGGATTTGGTAACAGTATGTTACTTGGTTAAGATGTTATGAAGGTGTTCAAAGTAGGTATGCATTGCCTCATTGGTTGCACTTTTTGTCTTAGTAGTATCCAGTATTCTGTGTTTTTTTTCGATTATGTCATATTTCAAGAAAGTTGTACAAACATCTTTCAGTAAGACGATGCTCTTTATATCTTAACCCCAAACGTATGGCATAATCAGAGGCAAACTGAGTAGTTTCGTGTCTACTATAACCATAGCTGACCTCCGCCATTGTTTCTATGTGTGTAGTATTTTTAGTTTTTATATCAGTTTCGATCGTATTTAGCTTGTGTTCGTAATCTGTTTGTTTCAGGATATATGATCTAAAATTAGAGAATTTCAATGAAAATAGTGAAGAGTTAAAACCAGTCCTACATTGTTTCTAGAGATAAACCGAATATTTCCGGGAAAATAGGAAAGCGGAACACTGTCGTTTGCACTTTCATTTGATTATGCTTTGTTCATTTTTATGTGTTACGGCTCAACAGCTTAATATGTGCAAGCACATTGTTATATAAGGAAGTTGGCCACTCTTTTCACATAAAATGTATTAAAAAGGTATTAAAAGACAAGCTTTATCGTTCGAGTCATTTATTTGTATGCAAAAAATGATTTCTTATTAAATTATTCTTATTAATAATACAGCGGTTCTTTGAGAGTACTTAAAGAAGTCACAACACTCCCGGTTAGCTCCGTTAGTAGCGCACTAGGCTGTCACCCCGGCACTGGGTTCCATTCCCAGGTTGAACAGGATATTGTATAATACGAACTATTGTATTTACTAGCATATTGTATTTTTATAACATGGCCATGGTATGTCCTCATACAAAATGTACTTTTGTGGTAGGTTGAAGCGCTGTGCTGTTTAATTTGAAATAGATCATATGGTCGGATCTGTACGATAAGTTACCTAAAATGCATGATTGTCACATACTACATATGATCGTACGAGACGATTAACTGGCTATAAAAGCCCATACAATTTCGTTTTGGAATGTTTACCCAATCCTTTCATCATCATTTGTTAGTGTATAGGCATAACGTGAAGTACACGCGTCTTTGACTGATGATATTGTTATCTCTTGTAGATAAATAAGATAGTTTTGTCCGCAATGAACCTTTCAGTGATATTTGTAACATTGTTATCAGCAAAAACACTTGAAGAGTAGAATAATATTTACCTGACACAATATTCGTACAAATCCGTAAATAATGGCGGGCTGTTTCGGACTACCCCAGTATTTTTACTGACAGTTTCACGGCTGTAATTCGCTGTATGGTTATTATTTCTTTTTTGTGTTTCAAATGTATGTTATACAGTTAAACTTCAATAACTCGAGGACGCTGGGGTCCACTCGACAAGTTCGAGTTATCCGGTTTTTCGAGTGACCAAGAGTTTCCATCATGTCCTTTTAGTTTTAGTGTTTTTTTATGAAATGCCTTATTTTCATTTTTGTTTACATTTGTACCAATTGTTTCATATTTGTTTCATAGTTTCATGTTTCTATTCACTACATTTCCTCATTAAAATAAAAGTAAAGTCAAATTATTATGTGTCCCCGACTTACCAGTTAGCTATTATGTATAGTTTGTGTACTGGGGACTGGCAAGGTTGCTCGAGTTTTCGACTTATTTCTGTTTGAGTTAACGGCGGTATATTTTATATGAAAATAGAAGAAATAAAGTCCAGGACTCTGCCATTTCCTCGACCAATCTGGGGTGCTCGAGTTGTCGCCTGCTTGAGTTATCGAAGTTTAACTGTATTTCCCTTTCCCTTGTAATTATTTTACTTTACATAGTGTTCATGTTATTTTCTGCCCAGTTTCGGCCTATTGTCGCCAGGTGTCTTGACTTGTCCTGTGATCTTTTCCATCCATTAATCCCCAATTCAATGTATGTCCTCTTTGATTCTCCTAGTTATTCCTTATGTATGGCCAGGCCATTCCTTGCGCCTCTGTTCCCTTACGTATGTACCCTTGTACCTCCTCAAGTGCTTGCGTTTTGTGGATTGTTGTTAACCGGAGGTCTTTGTGTGGAGGCACTGTCTTATGTATGTGGCGTTCCCTGTAGCAACTTATTCTCTCTCTTAAATTTGTAATTACATGTATCACTTTCTCACTCGACGCTTGTGCGCCGAGTAAGTGGCGAGTAAAAAACGAACCCGTTTAATGTTGTCTAATAAAATGTAATCTTACATTGACAAATAAATATTATAGACCTGTCATTTTCAAAAGGATGAAAATAAAGTGTATCTTTGATCGGCTGCTTCCGGCTTAGAACTGATGTATTTTGTAAAATGCAATGCAATGTTAGTGATTGGAAATGGCTATACATGTATATAGGCCATCTAGTAATACTTTATTTTCCGTCCGTTAGGATATGTAGCACAATAATACGTATGTCTACATTCAACCCATTATTTAGAAAAGAATGTATTCATTCCAGTCCAGTGAGTACGTGCAAATTGAACAAATCAGAGTCTAGTTTACAATCGAAGATCGGCTTTAACGTTTAATTGGCTTACGCACCGCTGTGACTAAGTAGCAAAATCGAGCCATGTTTTGGACTACGTCATTCCATACTAGCGAAGGCGTGGCTTAAATAGAAATTCATGAAATACGATCTTGTCGAAATTAAAATTTATTATTTTGCACGATTTATGACATGTTCAAATATCACTTGCGTGGTACACCAACTAACTTCACGCTCCCGTGTGAAATTCGATTAACAAACAAACGTTAGAATGACTAGAATATTTGCGATGTTTGCATACTTGAAATCTATCTCACTGAAGTTATTGTGACTAATTTAAATTTGTAAACTAAAACTACCGCCATCGACCTCATACTGCAGCTATAATTTACATAATATCGACCTAACATGCAGGTAGTAAATGTTGACTTTAATAACTCATTCAGTTTCTACGGTGGCATAGAGGTGACATGTGTGAAATTGTTTTTATCTCTAGGCCACGACTAACTAAATCATTCCCATGACTTAGTATGCCGTGGCAACGACTTAATATCTCGTTCACACGACATAGTTATATAGTTATCTCGTGGCCACGACTTACTAACTCGTTCCCACCACATACTAAGTCGCGGGAACGATATAAAAATAATTTTACACATGTCACCTCTATGCCACCGTAAGTTTCTAACTCAAACAAAACTATTTGTTTTCATTTTGGCCAAAAAACATTTACCATATCATCTCAAGCTATACAAAAGAAATTGTAACCGCGTGATTAAAGTAACAAAACCTTGCGTCGGGTGAGCCAGCGTATAATTTAGATAAGATAATTAACTTCGTTGATATGTAAATAAATCAGCCAACGCAACCAAGATCAAATAAGTTTGTTGACGACTCATTTACTGATATCGTTGTCGTCTCTAAAGAATTTCACTATGTTGGTCTGACCTATCATAAATACCAAACAGGATGGCCTTATCCGAAGTTAGAACATAGTTGTGTTCTATAGTCATAGATATGATTCATATGCATTTTGTTACATAAATAACGAAAAATGTTTCACTCGGACTCAAGTCAACTACATCAGCAGTGAAAGACACGGCAGATATTTAGAAAATTGTTTTCAAATATTTATTGGATTTACGCGAATGAAAATCTTTATTATGATGGCTTCTTCTCATCCACTAATATTTCTCATACAGGTAATATTTGTTCATGATTTTTATTTTTTTTGTAATAAATTGTTAGATTTGTGTAGCAAATAGTATTAGGTATTCAAATACAAACATGAAGGATTTAAACATTTTTGTTGCCTCATTTTTATCCTAAAACATTCAAAATATTGAAGGTGACATTTTTTCTCACTTCTCACATGCCTGTAATGTTAGTTTCCAACCACACGCATTGCATTTCATGATTTTGACATATTTCTAAGAGAAAGTAGTTGATTTTAGTCATCAAAACTACAATAGGGATTTTGACCGATCGGAGCCGATTTTTTAATTTCTCGTTTTGATAACGAATATATGGAATGAGATTAGATTCCAAACATCAAAAACTTTTTGTTTGTGTGTTTATGCCTAGATTTCTTTAGTGACAATGGAATTTGTTAGAAGAAAGTCAGGAAGGTTCGAGTTAAAAGTTTTATTTATTACCACGCGACCTCGGTTTTAAAACGCCACCGGGTCTGTAAATACTATGCAGACCAATTCCTCGTACGGTAACGACTGCTTATCTTCATTACATTTAGCGTTTTGTTTAACATTCTTATTATTTTAAAGGCACACATAGCCAGTTATGCTTCAAGAATCTACTCAAAGTTTGAGATTAGAGAAGCCTTGGATGTCTATTTTATATGATATTAAAAATAAAGATCAATACCCCACTCACTTTTCAATTAAACTATGTAACGAATCCTTAAAACAGATTTATAAGGTGTTTATGATCCCTGATAAAAAAAAAAAATGTCGGTCGTTTGTATTTCGTAAATCGGTCAATAAAACCTTGGTAGGAAAACTTCTCCAAGTGCGTTAATTTTGACGATTATTTAAGTTTGTTCTGTATTGTATTAATGTGTTCGACATTTTTTATTCTTCTTTTTCTTTCCTTCTTCTCTTTTCATTCTTCTTTTCATTCTTCTTTTTTTCTTTCTTTTTTATTGTTTCTTCTTTTTCTTTCTTTCATTTGCTCATTCCTTCTAAGTTCTACGGTTACTTATTTGTTTCTATGTCTGTATATATCATTTATTTATAGAATTAGTTCATCCAGGCCGTGTTGATTCCCGGGCTGGGCAGGTAATATCTTTCCGTGACGTTCAGCTACGGTCATTTGTCTTCAGATTCGTTTGAGGAAATGTTAGCTGCTTGATGAAGGGCAAGTCAGTACTGATTGTTTGTTAATTCCAGGAAAACTGGTTAAGTCAACTGATGCCGTATATAACTGTAAAAATAAAAACGGCGATTAACTAGCTTGAAACAAACAAGCAAACAAATAAATACGTTCGCCCGTCCGTTCGCTCGCTCGTTCGTTTCCAATCGTAGGATGTTCGAATTATTTATAAATAGACATTATGAAATAATTGCGTATTCACAAATGAGCGCCGCTGTTCGCTTTCAAACCTCTTCTCTAAATGACGTCATTTCCAGAAAACGTCACATGTGACAGTTAGCAATATTTGAGGTAAATATTGTTTCCTGCTTGCAAATAGTGACATCACATGTTGCATTTTCTTGACGACGTCACTTACAGAAAAGGTTGTAAATCCCATAACAGCGCTCACATAATGATGCTACCGTCTTCATTGGCCGAGTGGTCAAACCTGTGCTATCTACATCGGGAGCGAGAGGTTCGAATCCCGGTAGGGGTCAGTTCCCATATGGCCGGTTGGTGAGTCGCCAGATAGTTAAATAATAGCTACCGTTTGCCTATCTGTCTGGCATTAAATGATAGGAATCGGGAAGTAAATGTGCTCAGAAAGTAGGTGTCTTGTGAGTCAGAAATGGCTGGCCCTTTAAGTAGGTCTGACTCTATAATAAATAAAAACTTGTATAATGGTATTTTTCAGACATTATGGTTCACATGGCTACACGGAGAAGTGTACGGATTAGAAGGTAACGTTTTAACTGTTTGGACATCTTCTTCAGTATATCAGCCACACCATCTTTGTCCATTTCTGTCCTGGTAAATTCTCGCCATATCTCTGTAAACATTAATATAATTGTGTTTGTAGCATTAAGATGGAACACCCCAACAGATTATTTTAAATGAATGTTAGTTTATATATATTTATTAAAGATGGGTACAGTAAAACTTCACTTAAAGACCTCCTCAATAATAAGACCACCTCATTAATAAGACCACCTCAATAATAAGACCACCTTAATGATAAGACCACCTCAATATTAAGAACACAATATTCAAGTCCATTTTCACCGTTTTGCTCTTTATTCAACCTCAATATTAAGACCACCTCAATAAGAAGACTAGTTTTCAAGGGTGGTCTTATTATTAAGGTTTTACTGTAGTCATAGTAACATGTTTTTGTTTTACAGGCACCCCCTGCTACAAGCAGATGGCTGACATTGCATTTCTGTTAGATTCCTCCGTCAGCATTCACGAAGAGGACTTCACAAAAGAATTAGAGTTTGTCAAGCAAATAGTGGAACCTCTATCGGTTGGAAAATTCGGAGTACAAGTATCCGTCTCAACGTTCAGCTCGGAAACAGTTACACATATATACTTGGACGATTTTGACAGTAAACATAACTTACTAAGAGCCATCGACGATATTAAATACCGTGAAGGTCAGACAAATACAGACATTGCAATTGCGCATGCGCGTAAAGTTATATTTAGCAAAGAAAATGGCGACCGTGATGGAGTTGAACGTCTGATTATCGTAGTAACGGACGGATATTCTACAAATAATACTAATACTATAAGACAATCTAAGATATGTCGAGATTTGGGAATAAAAATGATTTCAGTTGGCGTTGGATACGGTATTAATGTGACGGAACTACATAATATTGCCAGTACTTATAAGGGTGAGAAGATGGTATTTACTGTAGACGATTTTGACGGATTGGATGACATTGTTGATCTAGTTACTGTAGCTGCTTGTGATGGTGAGTTAACTCTTATATTTATCCAAATAACACCCAGTGGCGTATGGCGCTAGAATGAACGTGACGTCACTTCCGTTGTATTATATTCATACACCAGCCCTGTGATCAGTTATGGCTAACAGTTGCTCACGTAACGATACTGTTTTGTTTTGTATCCCTGACCCACCGTACCGCATTCACTGTACTCGGGGAACCAAATTGCTAACGTTAGCTGCAAACATTACTGTACGCAGGGATGTTAACAATTTCAACACATCAGAAGCATACCGAGTGTAACAAAGATTTAGCCTGGGGTCATGGCTCACTGATTGCTAACGCTATCAGTATAGCCAGCCCTGCGTTCAGTTACAGCTATCAGCCATATCGTTTCGAAACGTTTTGCAATTTGGTTACCGTGTGCAGCCAATGTGATACGGTGAGCAAGGGACAAAACACAAAACGTTTTCCACTGATAGCCGTAACTGAACGCAGGGCAGGTGGAATACAATCACTTCGATTATCTGATTGGACAAGATTACCTTATGCGCGCGCATTTTCTTTATCCGGTATATTGATCACGTGATAAACTTCAGTCCTGATCAGCACTGAAACATAGTCACGTTGATTCTATTACGCCTGGCTCTACCGACGCGGAGCAATATGAGGTTTGGCCAGGATTCCAGGCTAACAAAGATTTACCTAACTTGAATGACGGTTAAAATCGATGTGCTACGCTATCAACTCATAGAAAATGCTTTTTTTAAACTGATTTGATTGGTTTTCGATTTTCTAAAACAACACACCATTGGAAAGTTTACGATCTAAATATCCCAATAATATACACCACATATTTGATGTAACCACAAACATTTAATCAGTTGTTAAACCTGACCAAATATCGGAGATATTCCATGTAAATTATATGAAGAGATAGGCATTTAGTAATATACTCGCTAAACGTCGATACAAAATTGGGGAATGTAGGGTCTTTTGTAAGAACAGTAAAACCTCAATGATACGACCGCCGTTGGGACCCTTGAAAACTGGTCTTCATACTGAGGAGGTAATAATATTGAGGTTGAATAAAGAGCAAAACAGTGAAAATGATCTTGAAAATTGTGTTCTTCATTTCGAGGTGGTATTATTATTGAGGAGGTCTTTATGTGAGGTTTAAGTGTACTAGTCTAATCTGTGTATTGTTCAAATATAGCACTTTGCCAAGAGCGGTTGTCACATACAAATTATCTTGGTATTTTCTAAATTATCTTATAATCGGTAATTACTGCTATAAGTGCTTGTCAGTTTTGCCTAACAAAGAACAAGGGAGGTACAAATTGTAGATGTGGGAACTAGCTATTGTCACTTATTGTATTATAACGAACGACGCCTCTGCTGGGAGATCGCTGCATGAAATCTCATAACAAAGTTGAATTTTAGTTACGCACGTATTTAAATGTCAAAATGTTCATTTTGAATGTCAAATTTCTTTTAATATGACTCTCTAACAATGACGCATGCTTATTACTTCATTGTTAAACATGGCATGTGTCGAAGTAAATTCATTAAGGCCAAACCAAATAGGATTAATGTTAAGCGTCCTCATTTAAAACATATTAGGTAGGCAAAATATCGATAAAAGAAAAATACACTTATGTGTTGTATTGTGTGTGAGCTTCAATAATGCTGTGATAACTTGTGCCCAATCCCTACACAATAATTGCAAGAAAATATTATTAAACTACAGTCGGACCTCGATCATTCGAAAACCCATTTCAATTCGACTTGCCCAAGTACATCGGGACCTGATATTTATTTCGGAGTATTCCAAGTCTTCGGATAAAATGTTTGTCGAATTAACGAGGTCCGACTGTTGATCTAATTTAAGATTTCTTCAAAACTGGAATCAGTTTAATGTAGTCTGATACTAAATATTTGAGATAGAAGGTTAATGTACAATAAAACCTCGATAATACGACCAGCGTTTGGACCCTTGAACGATGGTCTTACTATTGAAGTGGTCTTAATATTGAGGTTAGATGAAGAGGAAAATAGGGAAAATGGACCTGGAAATTGTGTTCTTATATTAATCGCGAGGTGGTCTTTAAGTGAGGTTTTACTGTATATTAATGGTTCGTCTTGTAATGTGTCAATTGTGTAATGATTATGTTATATTCTGTATTTCAGTGATGCTGCAAGATTCTGCAATAGATAAATGTAAGTTGATTTTAAAATTTTAAATAATTATTAGCGTTTCCATGACAAAACTTGTATAGTGACTTTAGTTATGACGTCGATAATGTCCCAATGAAAGTGTTGACGTCACAACGGAAGTGTTTTGGTTATTTTTTGTATATCTGTAAACGTTTTTGTTGCTAAGATTGGAATCGCTATAAAAAGAAAAGCAGACTAACAATATTAATATTTTGTTTGAAAATGGAAAAATCTGAAAATGAATTTTTGGTTTTGGTCGTGGAACAGCTAACATTATAACTGAGTATTAAAGCTAATTTCTGAGTAAAACTCGGAAGTATTTGAAATGAGAAACATGTACATAGATATCAGTAGAACTATGCTTTCTAATATTACAGAGATACTTTCGTTAAATCAAGACCAAACATAGCCTAGGTTTCAGTCGACCGATTGCTAAAGAGCTAAAACATCATCTCGTCTTTCTGTCTTCAAGACGGCAGTCACCGATGCCGCAGTTCATGCATATAACTAAACTATAGTTTCTATAGTTAGAAAGACACTCCCGTTATGCCATGTCCACACGCGGCCTAGGTTTCTGTCCTATCCTTAAAACGTCACATCGTCTTTCTTTCTTCTAAACGTCGGCCACCGATGACACATGTCCGTGTGTGTAATTAATGCACATGTTACTACATGTTATGTAGTGATCGCCGGGTTCTATAATGATGGAAGTTGTATTGAGGAAGTTAAGACGGATACAGTTGCCTCCCTTGAGTCAGTTAATGACTGTAAGGAATCTGTAAATGAGCTTTATCCTATAAGTGAAAACAATACATTTTGGGTTACGATACCACGATTTGGATTGAGCGCGAATGTTCCGAAAAGGGGAGACTACTTTGAGAAAATGTACACTTTTATGACAAAGTAGATACACGCGGGTACGGAGAACCACATACCATTACCACATAAATACATAAACAAAGAAACATGCAAAGATACTCAACGAGTTTAAGTGTTTCTCGTCCTAAATAACACATCAGGATGTGTCACGCGCACTTGTTGATGACGTCATCCATATTCTTAGTCTGCTTTATAACTTTGAACTTTAATCTATGATTTCAGACTGTGGTGGTAAGCCGGCCGATGTTTATCTCGCCGTAGATTCGTCAAGTAGTATGCTAGATACTGAATATGAACAAATTCTACGCTTTCTATCAAATGTTATAAATATGTTTGATATCGGACCGGAAGCTACACGTGTTGGTGTTGTTGCGTACAATGAACACGTGCATCCAATACTTAGACTGGACACGAGCTATGATAAATCAATTATAAACGAAAGATTAATGGAGATTCCAATTTATGGCGGGAAAACAAAAACCGGAAGTGCTCTTCATTATCTGCGCAGAAATGCATTCAAGCGGAATTATTCGCGCATGAATGTTGCTCACGTGATCATATTGATAACAGACGGTCAATCCACTGATGCGGAACGAGCGTTACGGGAAGCAGACTTACTGAAGAAACTTGGTGTTTATATATTTGTCGTTGGGATTGGGTCAAGTGTTCACCTAAGTGAACTAACATTTATTGCAAGTAAACCTCAGGAAAACTTTGTATTTCTTAGAGAAGACGTCTCGATGTTGTCTGAAATCAGAAATGTACTGGCTATAAGAACATGCGCAGGTAAGTAGATGTTTAACTTCTTAACGTACAGTCTCCTTAGCCGAATACTTAAGGCATCTTCTTGGGAGCGGGAGGTCGAAGGTTCGAATCCCTATAGGGCTCTGAAAGTAGGTGTCTCAATAAGTCAGAAATGGCTGGCCCTTTAAATACGGGTGACTCTATAATAATAAATAAACATTTACTTCTAAAGCGCTTACTCTCCAACCAAGACTCTTTTGACAATGCAAAGTTCGACTGTTGTCCAGAGGATGACGTTAAACAGAGATTGTACATTGTTTGTAGTAAATTCTTTCTACGGGAAACTTGATAAATTTGTGGAGGAGAGGCTGTTGCTCAAGAGAGGGTCACTATCGAGAGGTTGTTCTGTATATTTATATGACCCGGTTTTGAGACTGAGGCATTTCTTAGGCCACTATTTCTGCATTGCAATTAAAGGGAAGTAATGCTTCACGTCATAACAATCTCTTACGCAGTGATCTCCCTTTATAAAAACAGTACAGAGACATGTACCATCACAAATTTATTTCGGCTTTTTTATTTTTTCAATTTATACATTGAGATTATTCCTGTTATCGTACAGAAACATAATGCTAGAGTAGTTGGTTAAAGGAAACAAAAATAACTTACATGACAAAGATATAAGTTCAAGGCGCAGGGGTCTTTTTATTCAAATAGTTATCATCACGTGACAAAAAAAATTAAACATACAATAGCGTGTCTACTTGCTTAATAAATTTTGAATGAAATTTGATATCCATTTGGACTTGCGTTCTGTTAATAATAATTAGTTCTATACATATTTTTTTAAGATTAACGTTGCAACTCAGAAGTATTTTAGTTGTAAACGGCGGACAGTTGACAGTTGACAGTTGACAGTTGACAGTTGACCTAGCCACTGTTTCTTGCTCCTCCGCAAGCAAGTGACGCCTAAAAGTGGAGGGCAAATATACGGTGGCATAGAGGTGACATGTGTGAAAATGATTTTAATCTTGTTCCCAAGAATGTTTAAGTATGTTGGCATGAACTCAGGCTAACACTTTTATCATCTTCTGATATGATGAAAAGAACATAACTGTATTTAAAGCGGCAATACAATTTTATGTAATTAAAATATGCATATCATTTTTTTACATTGTTCATAATGGCTGATTACTATGCCGACGTAAATATGTTTCATTTCGATGAATTTGATAACGTTCACAAGGAATAAGACGTTTAACTCCCAACTTTCTTCCGGAAGATACTTTGCTCTATGCAAACGCTATTAAATGCGACGTTAACTTGAAGGAAACGCCTATCGAAACGTGCTTTGGTATACATTTTGCTTTATAACGTCTTATCACATTCCATGTTTGTAATGTGAATGTAACACGGTGAAAGTAAGAAAATAACTTCAGATTTGACAAAATGTCTTATTAAGCTCAGATAAAAGTCCATAGTAGTGACAAATAATATGCACTCTGTTTTCTGTTTTAACTCTTCATTAAATTATACAGAGTTAAAACAGTATGTCTGATTAAGGTCATATTAAGGTCACAGCAAATCCATACTATCGTTTTGATGTCTACAATCGGCTACATTCGGTGTAGAAACACGTCAATATAAAACATACAGATCGTCTTTTTCTGAAATGGAATGCAAATTCGGATAGCTTTAAACGTCGTTGAGCCTTCAATGAAATGAAGAAAAACTGTCATGTCGCCTTAATACACGGCTTTAAAGCTTGTATGACACACGCCGCCTTTATACATACCCATTACCTTTCGTTTATGTGAATAAATAATTTGTAATATAAATGCTATCTTATATTTCAGAATTTTCCTCCATGAGTACACCACAGATACAGCTAGATACAGTTCAAGGTATACTTTTAGTAAAATACAGCCGTTTATTCGACAATCTTCTATCCGATTTCATCCGAAATAACTATCACGTCCCGATGTATCTTCTTATGCACGTCGAATTGAATTGACTTATTCGAAGCCATGTATAATTCGAAATAAAAATTCGGACCCGATGAATTCGAATGAACAATGTCCGACTGAATTGTAATTTTACAGAGCATCCCATCCAAAGCAAGAACCTTTCCTAACAGCGGTTCTTGTTAAGAGGTGGTTTATATATCACGGTCATATAAACCATGTATTCGAAACAGGCTGATATCGATGAAACGATAACGAGAAATAATTTACCCATAATCCTAAGCGCGCCCTCAATAAGTATCGTGAATTTCTAAATCCTAGGAAAATACGTTTGATTCGGGTTTCATGCCCAAAAAAATAGGGCAGATACGCCGGACAATATTGTGTGAGATATTTTTTATATTTTCAAACGAAGCAAATTAAACATAGATTTAAATGAAAGACAAATCCAAATCCATTTTCCCTTTAAACATAGATAATGTTTATCAATATGAATAATATTATAATGCTCTATAGCTGGAATACTCGTAAAGCGTCTAAAAACTGGGCAGAATAAGAACCTAAATTCACACAAAGAAATCTTACCCAAAAAAAAAATTAACACGCGAAAAAAAAGTTCTATGGTCGGGGCAAACAATAGGATAGGTCAGAGAGTGACATATGATTATAGTTTGTACGCAGTTTCTACGTAAATAAAATTTCTTTTTTATTTGTTTCAGGAAATGAACTGTGCACCGACTCAGAACCGAAGTATGCACTGTTTGTTTACGATAAATTATCATTTCCATCGAAATCGAACAACATTATCAACGATTTTGTGGATAGGTTAATGTACAAACGAACAGGCAACACTCTGAAATATGATTGGATGACGAAATCACGTGACGGAAATCAAAACAGAGAGTATTCTCAGAACGAGGCTCTAGGCTCTCTATTAAAGGACATTCGCATCCACGGTTTTGGTAACACCGGCTTTACACGAAATGTCAGAGAGAGAACTCTAGTTATGTTTATCGAAAATTCGATGCAGAATGACTTCTCCAATATGATTGTGGAATTAAGGCGATTGAATTTCGTTTACAAGCCAAATATTGTTTTAATTTACATAGGACACGTCGATAAAGAGCAACCGGTCAATGACCGACGTCTATATGGTCTAAATACAGCACATGTCATGAAAGTGTCATCGGTGAAGGATCTGCATGATATCAAACAGACATTGGTTGACCAGATTTGCTCTGCGTCGCTTATTACTCAATAAGCTAAACTTGACATAGACTGGGAGTTCACTCAAAGAACAGAACACTGGAATGGTTGTGATGAAAATTGAAAACTGTCCATTTATTGTTACATCAGTATTAATTGTCAGTATTTTATATCTTTAAGGCGGTATTGCATCTCCGGACAAAACTTAGTTTGTGACGTCAGAACTTCAATTGTGAAATACTCGACGTCATAACCAACGTCACTAATGCAGGTTTTGTCACGGCGGCGCTCAAATTATTATAAACATTTGCCGTCTAGATAAAAAAAGTTCTATTCTATTTGAATACGTGTCATGTGTATATGTAGCGTTCATGTACTGTACATTTGGAATTACCATCGAGTTGACTGGCTCGCTTATTTAGGCAACACAATGTACTGGAACAATGACGGTCTCGTTAGATGTAACTGTTACTAATTCCATAAACAATTCGTTAAATTAACGTCACGCAAAATACGTATGATTTACAGTATTTCGGAAACGCTACATGCATTGTTCTTCCATTGTATTATTTAATATATATATATTTATTAATTTATTTTGTACAAACACCTTTTTTATTTAAAAATACCTTTTGTCCTTTATTTTCGTGTTTTCTGAGAGCTTTTTAAACGTATAGCGCTAAATGATTATTGTTTCTGGTTCTGTTTTTGATGAATGTTAAGTTCATCTTTCCCCATGTGCTGAGGCATGTGTTTAGAGGTAGGGAAAGGTAGGGGAGATAATCGAGAACAGTTAGCTGTGGTAGAAATGGTAGTTGTCTGAAAAACGCTTGAACGCTTCGCTAGCTACAAAATGGCGTCCATCAGTTGGACGACATTGTTCCGCACGGACGCCATTTTGTTTGGTAAAGCTTGCACTGTCAGACCACGCTACCTATTTAAAGATAGGGAATACATTTCCAACGTTTAAGAAACGGCATCGCTACTTGCTCTATGTCGGATCTATTCTAGCATTTCGGCTCATGTCCACTTGCTTTCTCAGCTTACCCTGTTGTGTATTCTATATGACGCTGGCTGTTTATGTGACATAAGACCCCGTTACAAAAAGCTGGCCAATGTCAGCATGTGAACTGGTCAAACGATACACATGTAAAATGCTATTTCGCCAGTACATTCTAAATGGACTCGTCCCACTGTTTGCGTGGGAATCAAGCTGTTGATGCGGTAAACGTACAAAGAGTACGTGGTTTGGTTTTAACCATGCAGATCACGTGACGGGTGATTCTATCACGTGGTATTTAGGGACACTTAACATATGTACACATGCTACACATCTACTACACAATGGTCTCCCTTTACAAGGTTCAAAGATGTCTGCAATCACAAACATTTTATCAGGATTCTGTCAATTCGTTTTTCTCTCTTTTGATTTTATATACATGTATTATATATTGCATTTGTTCTGGTTATATAACAGAAATAAGACGGATTTATGTGGCCAAATAAATAACCAATTTAACACAATAAATTGCAGACCTTCTATTCCAGGTTTTACAGTCGTTTTATTCACATATCAATGATCACGTGACAAGCAGTGAATGCAGGGATTATTCTACTGCAATGGGAAATGAGCGCTTTGAGAAGTTTGTCGTTCGAAAACAATACATATACAGTCAAACCTGTCTGTAAAGACCACCAATGGGAACAGCAAAATGTGGTCTTTGTTTACAGGTGGTCTCTATTAACAGATTAAATATCATTGAAAATGGTCTGATGGGAGATACAATTGGTGGTCTTTGCAGACAGGTTTTGCAATAGTGGTCTTTGTTCGCAGGTGGTCTTTAACACAGGTTTGACTGTATTGATATTTTGTCAAGCATTCATTTTTTACAGTGCATGCAATATATAAATGATAAATCAAAAACGGAATGTAAAAGTATAAGTTGTTGTTGAAGTCCGGAACAGTTTCCGGAAGAGTTTACTTCCGATCTTCGTACGAGTCTCTAAAAGCATCTACCGGGAAACAGAGGACCAGTCCGTCTCCCAGGGCAACTACTATACATACAAACTCCGCACAGAAATTGGACTGGTTCAGATATCAAAATAACTCACTCTCTAACGTTATGTTTTAACATTCACCTCCGCCATTGGCTCCGTACTACTTTTTCTTTATTTTATCATTTACATTAAGGTGTTAGTCTTGTCAGTAGTGGAGTAACATTATCAGGTCAAAGAACACAAACACGTAAAATGACAACATCATAAACTTGGTCAGTTTGAAATAACGATTTTTAATAGCGATCAGAAAATTGGCCTGAAAAAATAGTTCCCTCATTTGTTTGTATAAAATCATTGGGTAAGGTTAATATTTCAGCGGATTAGTGGTCCAGTGGTAACGCGCTGGACTTGTAACCCAGGGATCGCAGGTTCGAGTCCCCGCTCCATCACTGACCGTACTAACAGTCTTTCAGACGAGACTTTAAAAACCGAGGTCCGCATATAATACACGCATTTGTTTAACAAATGTGAAAAACAACAACAACAAATAATGATAACAATCAGAATGAGTATTGCGAGTAAATAAAAATAGTTAAATAAATGATACAATTATATAATTCGGAGAATATATATAATATATATAGACCGTTCTCCAGGACAACATGCAGAATCTCTTAGTATTTTCTCAATTATCACATAAATATATATCAAAATGGCTGATAATTAAGAACAAGGGAGGTAAATAGTGTAGATGTGGGAACTAACCATTACGGCAATCATGCGGGCGAAATTTCACACTCTGTAGAAATGACAGATTTTCTTTTCGATGTACTCCGTGTTTTTTCACACCTTGTGAGAATAACAAGGGTAACATTCGAATCGTTTGTTTCTAATGTGTATCAAAAGTATGATGAACTGTCGACGCCTATGCCCGCCTGACTGACAGACGGACAGTATGAGAATATCGTTGTGAAATACCAAAAGATGTATACATGTGCTATTGTGAGTATTAATGTGTTTCGAGTATTTTTATTGTCGAACATCTAACACAGCAACCCTGTACTGAGTAACACCATTAAGTCATCGGCCACCCTCTATTTCGTTGGTATAAGTGGAATCAACCTTGTATTTACACATATATTTTTTGAATGACGGAGTTCAGTCCCTGGTTTAATTATCTGAATTCACTCCTTTCTTTATCTGAATTCACTCTTTTGTTTTCTAATTTGAGTTCAGTCCCCTTTTACATATCTGAGTTTGTACTACATGTACATGAGTTCACTCCTTTGATTAATTATCTGACTCCACTCCCTTGCTTAATTATCTGAGTTCACTCCCTTGTTTAATTATCTGAGTTCACTTCCTTGTTTAATTATCTGAGTTCACTCCCTTGTTTAATTATCTGACTCCACTCCCTTGTTTAATTATCTGAGTTCACTCCCTTGTTTAATTATCTGAGTTCACTCCCTTGTTTTATTCTCAACATTGTGATAAAATCTAGCTCATCTTTTTTCATCAAATCACAATCGCTATGATAAACTTCAAACTTCTCATTCCATTTTGTTTTGATAAATTCTACACTGCTGCTATTCGTACCATTTCCGGTGGAACAAAATAATTGTAACGAAGTTAGCATCGATTTAAAACACAATATTTCATCTTGTATATCGTTACTTTCAGAAGTCATCTGTTTCCAAAACTTCTTATGAAAGAAATCGTATATTAAATAATCCAAACTATTTCGCTTTTTAAAAAGTTCCACATCTTTCGGCGTCAGATCATCCACACTCCCCCCTTTTCCATAAACGTTGTTAGAAAGAAACAAAATATCTTTCAGGCTCCAATTGAAATATCGCTTCATTAAAACAAGAGATTCCTCAAAGTGTTCGACAATGATGACTAGTTTAAATATGGAATCTATTTTATCAAGATATGTGGATATTTGCTTGTTGTCGGTGGTTGCCGGAAAGCCAAAATCTCGCGCCATCACGTTCTTCGTGTACGAGAAAAACTGTCGATCATATACTTCCGGATGTCGTATCAAGTTTTGAAGTTTATTGCCGCGAATACGAGATAAATAGTCAAGTTTTTGCGACGGTTGTGTGTAATAATTAACCGCAGATACAAACACAGCCAGAGGATCTCTAACAATTCCTATGTATACAGTATCTTTAGGTAACAGCGAAGAATAAATATCTATATTGAATACACCGTGATTACATAATATATCATAACTGGTTCTATATTTAGGTACAACTAGCGGTATATGATCCCTGGACGATCTAGAAAAGTAGTTCGGGTGTTTTGTAAACACAAAAGTTAAATTTCGTTTCAATCCGAATCGATAAAACATATTCTGCATCGTTGAACTGGCAGCTTTGTGAACTTTTAAAAATCCAATATGGCGGACTTCCTCAGTAACCGGAAGTGACGAAGGTAGAAACCGACCTCGTGAATGTTCATCCACATTCTTGGAGATGTTGATAGTGGGGTTAGTTGACAGACATTGGATGCCCTGCGTAATTATATACACGCTTGTAGCAACCAGAATCCCCATAGCTACCACGTGACTGAAAAACACAAACAATGTAGGTACTTTATCAATGTACAGTGAATAAATTGTTTGATCATTTCTTATCCTTGTACATTTCTTTACTTAAAATCTCGAAAAACATACAATAACTTACATATATGTCAGGAGTAAAACAAAATAGGCACACCCTACCGATTAAATGGGAAAGCCGTAATCAACACCTATCACAGGTATTTAAACTCATGGTTAAGAGTAACCTCCCTTTAAAAGTAGGCAGATGACTTTTTTTAAATATTCAACATGATTCAGCATTTTCACGGTGTATAACCCGATTTGTATTCGGCCGAGTGACGTGACTTCGACAGAGGGAAGTGTTCCAGACAGGTGAGTAGTGGTGTTCATTTTCTGACCTATAATTCGTCATTTCGATGTTTCTGTAGGATCTTTTATCGTCTGAATGACGGTGAATGTCTAAATTTACTATAAAAACAATACAAAGCGATATCGTTGGGACATAAAGCTTGTATCGTCCGTTTAAATTTGACATATAGAATAAAATGTAAAATATGCCTTAAAATGCTCGAATTTAAACGTTTTGCGGTATAATTGAATAGTTTTACTCCATATATCAGAACATGTATCATTTACGAACAATTCTAGCAAGTTGCAAGTATGTCGGTGCTCTTAAACCGAGGTTTGTTCCTTCCAAAGGGACCCTGGTATGCACAACTATGATGACGTTTACCGCAGGGAGTATTTTGCAATGATGACGTTGCCGGCTGAGGAGAGACAAGCACGGATGACAATTTCGGCAGAGGAAAACACTATAAAATGACGGATTATTTGCTTGTCTAATCGTTTTATACCCGATAAAGCATGCAGTGTTTAGGAGAATTAATGTTAATCGCCAACGATAAATGAAGGCGTTCTTCGAGGCCATGCACATTTGCGATTCATTGATATTCATGTTTTTCCGAATATTCGTTGAAATCCCTTTTTTATCTATCATTTCTATAAACGTCAGTGCGTTGGTGTATGTTCTGTAATCCGCATTTCTTATATGTTCGTCCAGTTCTAGTTTTATATACTTCAGACACTGTTCTGCATGCCTATATACCACGTAGACAATGACTTCTGCATAAATATCGAGGTCGCACTTGCAATAATTGCACAGATATGTTTATCATCTTCATTCTGTAATTATGCACAATGTTGTTAATTGTGTATGCTGGTTTGCTTTATCTGGACAACAAGTTGAGTTGCAAAGATTTTTTTTTTGGTACTATGACGTCATGTACAACAATTTCGCTTTTCCGACAAGCGCGAAAGCGCTCAAAATGGCTTAAGTCATCACTATATTGTATAGATGGAGCAGTTGACATTTTTGGCTATGACTTTTTTATTTTTCAAGTGATCTTAAAACTACAGATGGAATAACAAACTCTCATTTGTAGCACGTAAAAGTTTTAAAGTCTCGTCCGAAAGACTGTTAGAACTGTCCGTGATGAAGCGGGGAATCGAACATGCGATCCCTCGATCGCAGACCGAGCGCGTTACCACTGGACTACGGATCCGCTACAATGTTTTATTTTTGCAAAACTATAGCCTTCCATTGTCTATCACTAAAACAACACCACGACAGATTTCTGCGTTTTACAGACGCTTTCATTAAATATATAAACATACATATATGTTAAGTAATTTGAAAGCGCCTGGCTGATGTAGATTGTAAAGCATACGATTCTACTAGACGGTCACAAAAGGCCAAAGTGCACAACTGGGGTTTTATAGCACTTGCTTCCGCTCGTACTTGTAGTAAAGAGAAAATCGATAATAGATTGATGTGTTGTATTTAAAGTGATAGAAGAATAGTAACCTTGATACCTAATCTGGTCACTTCACAACCGACTTGGGGGCCAGGTCCCACCTCGTTTCCGGTAGATCCAGGCCTGGGAAGGGATCGTAGATGATGCCACGACGAGTATAATTGTTCTCATAAAATTTTGTCTCGCAGACCCAATCCATAGCGTATAAAACTTCTAAAAACAAAAGTTTTGCTTGGTATTTGCGGGCACCACAGTATCTTGCGTATTTAAAAAAGTACCCAACATTGTTTGTAATTTCAATTTGAATTGGAAATTACATGACAAAGTGTTTATTACACATGCTAAGTGAAACGAATTCCTTGTTTTTTCCATTTTATTTCATGAGCAAAACCTGGAAAATATACGGTCCCTGGCAAAACATTTGTACTTCACGAGAAAAACATTTGCTTACCACATAGGTTAATTTTCAATAATAAAATAATCTCGCGTTTCATCAACAAAATCGAACTCCAATAGTTTTCTCTTTATGTGCATAAAACCAAAGACCTTAATACCAGTATTTACATACCAGTATTTAGGTCTTTGATAAAGCATAATGTTTTAAGCGTTTATCGGATACATAGATCTAAGATAGCCCGAGGCTACATGTTATTGTGACATACCAGTTAAAATGATTGAAATAAATCAGGTCCCGATGTATCTTCTAATAATGCATGTCGATTTGCAATGGACTATGCGAAACCACGTATTATTTGAAATAAAATTTCGGACCCGATGAATTCGAATGAACGAGGTCCGACTGTAGTTTACTTTTGCAAAATGTTTGTCTATCAATATTATAAAGCGTCTAGACTTCGCATTTTCAAGTTCAATAGTCTCACGAAATCTATGATTACCAGGGACAGTGTGACCGAGTTATTTAGTATCTCAGTTGTTATCCGCTACATGTGCTTTTAAAATTGATAACGTTGAGTTTGGGCAAAATATGAAAGAAATACTGACGCCTTAGTAATACAGTCGGACCTCGCTCATTCGTTTCATCGGGTCCGAAATTTTAGTATACAGTGGAACCTCCCTAAACCGGACTGACATTCGGGACCGGTTGGAAATTCCGGTTTACAGAGGTTTTCGGTTTTTAGCGTGTTTTGTCATGTTGATGCTATTTCATACTCTTACCTAGGTTCAGGTAATTATGACATTGAATTATTGTACATCTTTGTATTCAACATGGTAACCACAGGATATTGCTTTATGTTAGACGAAATGAACACAGTGATAACAAACATGGCTGCCTTTATTTTAAAAATGTATAATATCAAAAATATTAAACATTTCGAATCGTTAAAGGCGAACACAGCTTAGACAGTTTTTATCCCGTCAGTCCTATTGATTTTGCCGAGAAAATAATAATTCATTTTAAAGCAAACATGCTTTCTTCCAATATTATCCTATTTCCATCGTTCTTTGTGTTGAATTCCAATTATGAAACAAAGGACTGAATGTTCTTTGCGGGGCTTCCAAGACAAGACTGCACGTTTCCCATATTATCGAATTAGAAATTAGCACGCGACTATTTGTGTAAACTCATTCGCCAAAAGTGGTACAAATAATTCAGAAAAGCCGTTTATATCAAAACTCCCGCCATTCCACAAATGATATATCCCTGACAAATCAGCCGTTATACTCATCAAATCTTTAATAAAAAAAATCAGAGGACTTTACTTGTACTATTTTCTTGAGACGATAATATGGCGGTACTTCGGCTACACCATCCGGTTTACGATGATAGCAATGATAAAGCGTTTCAAACACGTATTAATTACTCTCGACTTTTGTCTGATAACATTGATTAACTTAACACTGTTTTATTTGGATGGATAAACCACATAACATACGACAAAACTTAATGCTTGTTACTGTCCGTAAGGATGTGTAGCACAATCATAAATACGTATGTCTGCATTCAAACCACAATTCAGGAAATACGAACTTATTCATTCCAGCGCACCGTTTACAACGCGCAGAGATGAACAAATCAGCGTCTAGTTTATAAACGTAGTTTGACTGTACTTAAGGTGTCAAAGACACTTGTCCCGGACTAATGGAAATGTAAAATTTGACTGGTCCGACATAGGAAGCTAGTTGTCCGAGAATATCGGTCAATTTAGTAACAAATAAACATACACAATGATAGCTTCACAATTTAAAATTAATAATCACATGTATGAGTTTGTTGGATTCTAAGGTTTGACTTACAACTGAACAATTGCTGATGTTGGTTAGCTTTAAAAACAGACTTGTCAGGGACAAACTTTGACTCAACTGTTGGTAGTCCAATTCAGCATTAGACTAGTCCAGGACTTCGGCTAGTAGGTTGCTAGATCCCTGCTTACATGTACGAATTGTATTGAATGTTGACGATGTACTATTGTTATTGCTGGTACAATCATTCAAAATCCATAACTATTACGAAGGTTGAATTGTGGAAATTGAACCAGGTAAAATGATAACCGCAAACAAGTGAACACTAAATATTACTTCCTTACTAAATATACAGTAAAACCTCAATAATGAGACCACCATCGGGAACCTTGAAAACTGGTCTTAATAATGAGGGGGTCTTAATATTGAGGTTGAATATCGAGCAAACAGTGGAAATGGACTCGAAAATTGTGATCGTAATTTTGAGGTGGTATTATTATTAAGGTGGTCTTAAAGTGAGATTGTACTGGATATGACGGACGGAGTTATGAAATTTAAATCCAAGTCGTTTTTGTTTTAGACCCAAAATTAAAACACTAAATCACGGAGATGAATAGTGAATGTCGATCTGATAGTGATAATGTACGCTCCCACACAGCGCTTTGATTTTTAACTACCGTTACATTCACATTCATGATTATGAAGTTATCGGAATCAGCGCCCGATGCTAATGGAGAGTAGAGCTCATGGTTAAATAGAACAAGCCATTTGCATAAATAGAATGTTTTATTTTATACGATGTAGCTCTACGTGTGTTTCATCCACTAAGTCAAATGCGGCGGTCTTGAAGGTCAAGGGTTACAGGCCCGGATACAGAAATTTCCGAATGGGGGCCAAACATGATGAAAGTGCCCTGAACTTGAGGTGCGCAGCGCCGAGTGGGGGGTAGATTCGCGAGGGGTTTATCCCCCTCCTTAAAGGGTGGTCCGGGGGATCTCCCCCGTAAAAAAAATCAAATATATATATATATGAAATGGTGACTTCTGGTGTATTTCAGGGTCTAAATTTTAAGACTCATTCTTCATAATTGCACTAGTATTATCTTGAAAAAATACAGAACGTCCAAATCATAGAAGTACCAACATTTTAACAAATTTCCAGGGGACAGCCCCTCCTGTACATACTCCGAGTCAGCCTTCAGTACAAATCATTGTCACAAGTGAATAAGAGGCCAATTCGTCATGAACTCTGTGAAATAGTGTAGATATTAAAACTTTCAGGCTGATTAAGGTTACCGCCTAAAGTATATACTTAAATTACTAACAGGCTTATGTATGCTTCCTGAAATACAGGGCGAATTTGTTTTGCAAGAACTAGTTAAGGTTTGATGTTTCAGTTTTGTTGTAGTTTGGTTGAAAAACTTAAACCAGTTATGATTAAGATTGGTTTGCAAACAAACAGATGGTTTAGTCGAATAAAAATGACCCACATGATTTTGAGTGTAAAAGAACTAAAAGTGTCAGAAGACCATAACGATTTAGTTGACACAGTCGCATCAACATCTAATTTCATTTACTGCAGTTTTAACCGCTAGCAGTATTGTGATTGCATACAGAATGGTGCTCGATAAGAAAGTCAGAGTTGAGAAATATGTAACTTCTGTTTTGCACCGTTACAATGTGGACGATTTTATAGCCAGGTTCCATTTGACCTGGAGGTTCGACCGTAGGTTGGTGATTTAGAATAACATAACAAAATATATATACATGCATGTTCATGTTTCAAGTGGTGTAACATTACAAAAGGAAAAATGTAATCTCCAGTACATGAATAGTTTAACGCGCATACAACTAAATGATGTCGTTTTTATTAAAGTAAAGGTATTTGCATCTGAATAACATGTAAGTAGTTATGTTTTAAATTCAAATATCTCTTTCAGGAACATGATATGCCTTATAAAACATGCATCATATGTGCACGCAACGATCAAAGATTTGCAATCTCATTGCTTAATTTTCAAATAACACCGACCATCTGTTCAGACGATATAATAATTTATACCTTTGAAGAGATTTTTATTTATTGCGATTTGACGATATTTTCCTTCTATAATTCTATAGGAAGTTGGTCGGACCACAGTGACGCGAACGTTGGATATGGGTCTTTGTTTTCATTAGGATTCGAGCACGATGTTTATGTTTGTTTGTACCGCAGGGTTAAAGGGAAATACCCATATTTATTGTCCATGTGGTGATGGTGACTGGTGTAATCCGGAGTATGTCTAGGTCGCATTAGAAATAAATATGTCCGATTAGCATGCATGCAATTCTCACTATTAAACCTTGATAAAAAGAGATATCAAACGGAAACTTAAACCTGGGAATAATATATACATACATGTATATACTAGTCCCAGCTTAAACGTTGAAACTATATTAGCCATACCGGATACATAATCTATGTGACTGCTTGTCATATTTTTTGTTTCTTCAAATTGCCACTTTCTGTTCAGTAGTGATTGCTAAATGCAGTAACATACAGATTGCTAATGTTCTTATAATGTTATTATAATCACGAACATATAAACCAGGGTTAGGGTTATCACTGATGCACAAGACATACCGACTAACACTTGTATAGTCTGCACAAAATAACTAATGGAAAAAATACTGTTAACATTTTTTAAACTTACGAAAAATTGATTTGGCTCACAGAGCTCAGAACCTAGGCGCACGCGGATGCTTAACACAAATATAAAACGGCATGACCTAGCAGAATGTCGGTCGGTCGGTCATGACCGTGACACGAGGCGGATACGAAAATATTAAAGCAGGCACGTAGCTGCCTATACGTGAGTACGCGGCTGAATCCACATGATTCTGACAAAATGCACCAGATTGCACCATTGTTTTCAAACATTTTCGGGGGAGCAAGCCCCCGGACCCCCCTAGCACAATTATGAATCCACATGAATAGAGGGCTAGCTACGCCCCTGTAAAGTATTGTATTTGCTAACTGAAAAGGAGAAACTGATCAGAAACACGATACGCCTATTCACAATACACATGAATGTGTAAGCTTGGTACATTATGTATCTAAAGTAATACAGTATAGCTATTCACAATACACATGCATGTGTAAGCTTGGTACATTATGTATCTAAAGTAATACAGTATAGCTATTCACAATACACATGAATGTGTAAGCTTGGTACATTATGTATCTAAAGCAATACAGTATAGCTATTCACAATACACATGAATGTGTAAGCTTGGTACATTATGTATCTAAAGCAATACAGTATAGCTATTCACAATACACATGCATGTGTAAGCTTGGTACATTATGTATCTAAAGTAATACAGTATAGCTATTCACAATACACATGAATGTGTAAGCTTGGTACATTATGTATCTAAAGTAATACAGTATAGCTATTCACAATACACATGAATGTGTAAGCTTGGTACATTATGTATCTAAAGCAATACAGTATAGCTATTCACAATACACATGAATGTGTAAGCTTGGTACATTATGTATCTAAAGCAATACAGTATAGCTATTCACAATACACATGAATGTGTAAGCTTGGTACATTATGTATCTAAAGTAATACAGTATAGCTATTCACAATACACATGAATGTGTAAGCTTGGTACATTATGTATCTAAAGCAATACAGTATAGCTATTCACAATACACATGCATGTGTAAGCTTGGTACATTATGTATCTAAAGTAATACAGTATAGCTGTTCACAATACACATGAATGTGTAAGCTTGGTACATTATGTATCTAAAGTAATACAGTATAGCTATTCACAATACACATGCATGTGTAAGCTTGGTACATTATGTATCTAAAGTAATACAGTATAGCTATTCACAATACACATGAATGTGTAAGCTTGGTACATTATGTATCTAAAGCAATACAGTATAGCTATTCACAATACACATGAATGTGTAAGCTTGGTACATTATGTATCTAAAGTAATACAGTATAGCTATTCACAATACACATGCATGTGTAAGCTTGGTACATTATGTATCTAAAGCAATACAGTATAGCTATTCACAATACACATAAATGTGTAAGCTTGGTACATTATGTATCTAAAGTAATACAGTATAGCTATTCACAATACACATGAATGTGTAAGCTTGGTACATTATGTATCTAAAGCAATACAGTATATCTATTCACAATACACATGAATGTGTAAGCTTGGTACATTATGTATCTAAAGCAATACAGTATAGCTATTCACAATACACATGAATGTGTAAGCTTGGTACATTATGTATCTAAAGCAATACAGTATAGCTATTCACAATACACATGAATGTGTAAGCTTGGTACATTATGTATCTAAAGCAATACAGTATAGCTATTCACAATACACATGAATGTGTAAGCTTGGTACATTATGTATCTAAAGCAATACAGTATAGCTATTCACAATACACATGAATGTGTAAGCTTGGTACATTATGTATCTAAAGTAATACAGTATAGCTATTCACAATACACATGCATGTGTAAGCTTGGTACATTATGTATCTAAAGCAATACAGTATAGCTATTCACAATACACATGCATGTGTAAGCTTGGTACATTATGTATCTAAAGTAATACAGTATAGCTATTCACAATACACATGAATGTGTAAGCTTGGTACATTATGTATCTAAAGTAATACAGTATAGCTATTCACAATACACATGAATGTGTAAGCTTGGTACATTATGTATCTAAAGTAATACAGTATAGCTATTCACAATACACATGCATGTGTAAGCTTGGTACATTATGTATCTAAAGCAATACAGTATAGCTATTCACAATACACATGAATGTGTAAGCTTGGTACATTGTGTATCTAAAGTAATACAGTATAGCTATTCACAATACACATGAATACGTAAGCTTGGTACATTATGTATCTAAAGCAATACAGTATAGCTATTCACAATACACATGAATACGTAAGCTTGGTACATTATGTATCTAAAGTAATACAGTATAGCTATTCACAATACACATGCATGTGTAAGCTTGGTACATTGTGTATCTAAAGTAATACAGTATAGCTGTTCACAATACACATGAATGTGTAAGCTTGGTACATTATGTATCTAAAGCAATACAGTATAGCTATTCACAATACACATGAATGTGTAAGCTTGGTACATTGTGTATCTAAAGCAATACAGTATAGCTGTTCACAATACACATGAATGTGTAAGCTTGGTACATTATGTATCTAAAGCAATACAGTATAGCTGTTCACAATACACATGAATGTGTAAGCTTGGTACATTATGTATCTAAAGCAATACAGTATAGCTGTTCACAATACACATGAATGTGTAAGCTTGGTACATTATGTATCTAAAGTAATACAGTATAGCTATTCACAATACACATGAATACGTAAGCTTGGTACATTGTGTATCTAAAGCAATACAGTATAGCTATTCACAATACACATGAATGTGTAAGCTTGGTACATTATGTATCTAAAGCAATACAGTATAGCTATTCACAATACACATGAATGTGTAAGCTTGGTACATTGTGTATCTAAAGCAATACAGTATAGCTATTCACAATACACATGAATGTGTAAGCTTGGTACATTATGTATCTAAAGCAATACAGTATAGCTATTCACAATACACATGAATACGTAAGCTTGGTACATTATGTATCTAAAGTAATACAGTATAGCTATTCACAATACACATGAATGTGTAAGCTTGGTACATTGTGTATCTAAAGTAATACAGTATAGCTATTCACAATACACATGAATACGTAAGCTTGGTACATTATGTATCTAAAGTAATACAGTATAGCTATTCACAATACACATGAATGTGTAAGCTTGGTACATTGTGTATCTAAAGTAATACAGTATAGCTATTCACAATACACATGAATACGTAAGCTTGGTACATTATGTATCTAAAGTAATACAGTATAGCTATTCACAATACACATGAATGTGTAAGCTTGGTACATTGTGTATCTAAAGTAATACAGTATAGCTATTCACAATACACATGAATACGTAAGCTTGGTACATTATGTATCTAAAGTAATACAGTATAGCTATTCACAATACACATGAATGTGTAAGCTTGGTACATTGTGTATCTAAAGCAATACAGTATAGCTATTCACAATACACATGAATGTGTAAGCTTGGTACATTATGTATCTAAAGCAATACAGTATAGCTATTCACAATACACATGAATGTGTAAGCTTGGTACATTGTGTATCTAAAGCAATACAGTATAGCTATTCACAATACACATGAATGTGTAAGCTTGGTACATTGTGTATCTAAAGCAATACAGTATAGCTATTCACAATACACATGAATGTGTAAGCTTGGTACATTATGTATCTAAAGCAATACAGTATAGCTATTCACAATACACATGAATACGTAAGCTTGGTACATTATGTATCTAAAGTAATACAGTATAGCTATTCACAATACACATGCATGTGTAAGCTTGGTACATTATGTATCTAAAGTAATACAGTATAGCTATTCACAATACACATGAATGTGTAAGCTTGGTACATTATGTATCTAAAGCAATACAGTATAGCTATTCACAATACACATGAATACGTAAGCTTGGTACATTATGTATCTAAAGCAATACAGTATAGCTATTCACAATACACATGAATGTGTAAGCTTGGTACATTATGTATCTAAAGTAATACAGTATAGCTATTCACAATACACATGAATGTGTAAGCTTGGTACATTATGTATCTAAAGTAATACAGTATAGCTATTCACAATACACATGAATGTGTAAGCTTGGTACATTATGTATCTAAAGTAATACAGTATAGCTATTCACAATACACATGAATGTGTAAGCTTGGTACATAATGTATCTAAAGCAATACAGTATAGCTGTTCACAATACACATGAATGTGTAAGCTTGGTACATTATGTATCTAAAGCAATACAGTATAGCTATTCACAATACACATGAATGTGTAAGCTTGGTACATTGTGTATCTAAAGTAATACAGTATAGCTATTCACAATACACATGAATGTGTAAGCTTGGTACATTATGTATCTAAAGTAATACAGTATAGCTATTCACAATACACATGAATGTGTAAGCTTGGTACATTATGTATCTAAAGCAATACAGTATAGCTATTCACAATACACATGCATGTGTAAGCTTGGTACATTATGTATCTAAAGCAATACAGTATAGCTATTCACAATACACATGAATGTGTAAGCTTGGTACATTATGTATCTAAAGCAATACAGTATAGCTATTCACAATACACATGAATGTGTAAGCTTGGTACATTATGTATCTAAAGCAATACAGTATAGCTATTCACAATACACATGCATGTGTAAGCTTGGTACATTATGTATCTAAAGTAATACAGTATAGCTATTCACAATACACATGCATGTGTAAGCTTGGTACATTGTGTATCTAAAGCAATACAGTATAGCTATTCACAATACACATGAATGTGTAAGCTTGGTACATTATGTATCTAAAGTAATACAGTATAGCTATTCACAATACACATGAATGTGTAAGCTTGGTACATTATGTATCTAAAGTAATACAGTATAGCTATTCACAATACACATGAATGTGTAAGCTTGGTACATTATGTATCTAAAGTAATACAGTATAGCTATTCACAATACACATGAATGTGTAAGCTTGGTACATTGTGTATCTAAAGCAATACAGTATAGCTATTCACAATACACATGAATGTGTAAGCTTGGTACATTGTGTATCTAAAGCAATACAGTATAGCTATTCATACTTCATAACTGAACAAGTTTAGGAAATTGTTTTTGATAATTGAATACAATTATTCCTTTATAATGTCACCGTGTTGACGCGGAGTGTACATTATTTGTAAACAAAACTTCCGCAATCCAAGAATGACTCATTGTAATAAGGAGAAACTTCCGATACACAAGATTGTCTGAAGTAGACATTCGTAATTATATCCTATACTTATACTTATCCAAATAATATGGAGATAAAATAAAGCTAGCAGTAAGAGGGAAAGTAGTTGTAGCTGGCATACATATCGCGGATTAAACAGATTCACTTTCGCACATTGAAATGAACCAACAGAATTTACTTAGAGAATGGCTGGCAGAATTGTCGGAGATTCTCAGCGGAGAAATCGATTATCGAAGTTGGAAGCTTAATGTGCCTTCCAGTGTATTCCGTGTGCAGGTCATCAGTGAAGTATACCGCACCAATATGCTGTTCAGTTTGCAGGCTTTCTTTATGACTTTATAAATAATTGATACGGTTATGGGTCGACAGAATAAACGAAACAAGTTGTATTGCCCAAACATATATTAATATCCGTCATTTCACATTATGCCAGTTTGCCTGCTGGGATAAATTGGATCAGAAACAGTAAGCGTTCTATTCTGATAACACGCGTTCTGCTACTGAGAGAAAAGATGCTAGTTAATTATGCTATGTACATAACCGTCTGCACAAACAACTAGCAACGTAGTAAAAAATATTATCGTTATACTAGTATTGGTAAACATATAAAAACAACATACCATCGAGTGTAACATTTCCCAATCCGGGTTAACATACTTGTTTCACACAATTCTCCCAGGATATTAACAGTGTGTAGTGAGTTCCTCTGTTCTGATGTGTTGTGCATACTGCGCATGCGCAGAAGTGGTTGTTAATCTGACGTTTTAGCAGAGCGCGCAGTGGATTAAGAACGTGGCCACTGACAGAATGCTTTTGGTATATCGCTTTAATTAATTGATGAGTAAACGTAGATTTTTTTCGAGCATGATAAATTGTCCGAATAATGCAACGTTTAAGACATTCTCGAACCTTGATAGCTGACCCTTTTTGTCTGATACGGCAAAATATTACAACAAAGACTTAGGTGTTTAATTACGAGGATGATACATTAAGACAGCGTGTTTTATCGGTCAAACTAAATAAATATTTGTTACATATAAACACAGTCATAGAACGATTAGGATAAATGTCAAAACATTCACACAAATTATGTAAGTCGTTATTATGTAAGTAGGGTTATTTTAGACTGTGTAGAATTGTGTAAATATTCTAATTATGTGCAGGCCCGTCTCCAGAAATTCCAGACTGGGGGTCCAACCATGAGGCAAACCACCTCTTGCTTAAGGGGGTTCGAGTTTTTTTTACAATATAGGTATGAAATGGTGGCTTCTGATACATTTCAGGGTCTAGATTTTGAGGACTCATTCATGAGAATTGCAATAGTATTATCTTGTTAAAAATAGAGAACGACCAATTCATACAAGTACCAACATTTTAACAAATTTCTTGAATTGTTGTGTATGAAATAGTGTTGCCTAATTGTTGTTTATTGGTGATGATGAGTTACATTTCTTTCATCCAGGGACTGAACATCAACTGAAATATCTGTCATAAGTCAACATGGCAGTAATGACAGAATGGTTTTATTATCATTTAAATGTTTTTCCTATCGCCTATTGTATTTTCTATATTAAATCGAATCAACATTGACTTGACCAAGTTTGTGAAATGGTATTAGAATGATTAATATCCACCAGATGTTTTATGTGTATACGTAATCTCTAATAACTCTTATTAATGAGTGGCAGTGTACTTTTATTAGGTATTCAATCGATTTGTTAAGTATATGTATGTGATATGTACACTGATGAGATTGAAATAAAGATTTAAAATAGGATTTAGGAATAAAATCTGGATGCATTAATTTTCAAATATTACCACAAAGCCATAAATGATAAGTTTTATCATTTTTGCAAAAACATCGAGCTACGCTGTCTTACTATTGAAGTGAAAGTATGCATACAAAAGTATTTAATGTATATTATTCATTGAATTAATTTCTCGAAAAACGATATAAAACTTATAAAATGAATATCAAACCTAGTGGTATTAAATTTATGTTATAGAAGTTATGCAGGCTATTTGTCTAAATAATTGTAACATCTGTATTACAATTATATATCATATCTTTACTTTTAAATATAAAGTACTCAATATCATTATGAAAAATACATTTATTGTAATCGAGTTATACTGTTTTAAATTTCATACTTTACATATTAAATAGTCAATCTATAAATAGTCTATATATTAACCACACCAATATTTTATTTCAAGGCTATTCTATAAAATGTCACATTTCCCCGATTTTTTTCCCTGTAAAGAGCACTAATTGACCCTTCCTCAAACGCACTGTAGCCACGCCCACCTTAGCAACAGGTGCTCGTTGTAACTACGTTAGACAAGCGCTTTACAAAATGACGACCGACAATAATAAACGTAATGTAATTTTGGAGTGTCTTCCAAGCGATTTTGCGTTGAATTATCGTTGTGATCAAACTTTGACTCTTTTACGCCTGTCTGGTTTACTGATAAGAAATAAATACTCAAAAAACCTGTGACAGACCAAAAATTATCAAAGAAAAATCAACAGCATAGCTAAGCGTCTTATTGGAATGGACATATTTTATACTACAGCCACAAATAAATGCACAAAATTTACATATTTTGGATAATATAAGGATAATTTGTAATGTCTATTATAATCTGACATCAAAAATATTTGTTAAAAGTCCATGTGGTAAATATTTTGTTTTGAAATTGACAAAATAGTCTGTTTAATAAATAATTTAGAAAGTGAACAGACATTACAATATTAGGATTATATCTCAAATCATCAATTAATCATTCAACACATACATGTATTTCTAAAAATTCAAGAAATTATGCTTAAAGAAACAAGGCCAGTTCTGGCTCGGACAAATTATATAATATTACGCAATAGGCCTAAACAATATTGTCCCCTGTGTGCACTATCTAGATATCAATCTTGTCCAGACCCATAATCAGCATTTCTCTTTGTCTGCCCCAGTTGGAATCCAATATACATCCAATCAGTGCTTCATGTCATCATCTGACACATATATACAGTACATTTATGAAGTGTCAAATATTTCTATAGACTTTTACTAAAATACCATTGATCAGGTCTGTGTTGAATGTTATAAAATGTGTACATTATTTTAGATCTGAATTCGACATAGGTGTGATTTGTAGGGTTTAAACACGATAAATTACTAATTTCTGCCTATCATAAACTGTAAACACCAGTGTAAATGAAATAATGAAGACATCAGAACTTTTCTAACTCTTACAAATTACGATTGAAAGAAATACAGTGAGTAACCAATACCAGTAAATCACCTGTATTTTCATTTTTCACTAGTATTAACAAAAATAAAAATATTTTTTATGCATATATATATGTTTATGGCTATACTATCTTCTAATCTCAATAATTATTGATGTTATAATTGATTCTGGGCATTTTTTGTTTTACAAACTAGGCATTTATAACTAATTTATAAAGTAATGTCCACCCTAAGCAAATGGAATATACTTATCTAAATGCTGGTAAAAGTCAAATATTGTAGTTTATCAAACTAACAATAATGTTCATTCAACACGCAGGTAGTTCAAAGTTTATTTGTACTTAGGCCTCCGGCCCATATACATACAGCATATATACATAATACATTAACAGTAGTTATTTGCCGATATATTGATCATATCAGGCATTATATAAATTGCAACTTATTAAAACCAGAAGATGCATGAGAAGGACAGTTTGGTGAAATAAACCTTCACTGCTTTCTAATTATTAATTCGAATGACATAATTAATCAAGAATTTAGCTAATCAGTGTAAAATTGTTTAGCAGTTTGTTGCTTGCATATATGTATATACAACAAACATATTTTAAGTTGTTTCTTTATCTTCTAGGGTTATATTTTTCATTAATGTCTAATGTCTGCCCCCTCCCAGTAAAGCCGATATGAATAGATATTTCAATTTTTCTAGTCTCTCCGGATATCTGCTGTCCGAACAACACAATCCGTAGCTGAAACTTTTCACCATTGTCACATATTAACATAATATGATATAATAACAATACTATCATCATCAGAAATCTACTAAACCTTATTTTTTATCGCGCGATTATCTTTTCCTGTTTGTCTAAGGTTTGTCTAAGGTAAGCGAACTGCTGGGGGTGTGTCGAAATCCCGTTTTCTGATTGGCCAATCGGCCTGTCAATCAAATATCTGAGGAAGGGTCAATTGTTAATTAACAGCTTGTGAAATGGCTTGATCACTTCAATCAGTTGTCATGCTGCGCGCGCACTGTTGGATACCGATCACTCGTACACCGCGATGATACAGCCTACATTAATATTTTCTCAGTTTCCTTAAAAAAATTTAAAACATAATGTTTATATAAAAGTACAATTAAAAAAATGATCCATCGCAATAGGAAACGATTACCTAATGACTAACCATCTCTTAACTCTATTCCAAACACGTGTGTTTGACCACTGGGACCTCTCAAATGTTCTACCAGTTTTATTTATCATTTTAAACAACCACTCTCTAACTCATTCAATATTTAATCATAAATTTGTAAAATAAGCCTTTTAATACTAGTTGGGACATTTAATTTTTAATTATCATTTTTTAAGTTTTGCTAATATTTTACACTGATTCCGAATTTTCTGCATTAAACAACTGTACTGCAACGCATGCATTGCATAATATAATAAATAAGAATGTTTGAGCTGTCGACTAATAGGGAATACATGTAAATGCATTATGCTTTATGGCGTTTTAATGACAAGGTCACGGTATTATGCTGCCTTTGTAGAGTTCTTTATATCATTTTATAACATCTGTTAGCCAACAAATGACTTCATTTGTAGTTCATCATGGGAAATGCTTCTTTCTTGTAATTAAATTGCCGCTTACTTATGTCTCCTTGAAACTCGGGATGTACATGTTTTATAACTGTACACATGTATACTTAATCGTTATATCCCAAATGAATTTTTTTAATTGGATGTGCCTTTAACCTGTCACTTGCACCAAGTTCGATCCGATAACAGGGTGCCTGATAGTTTTTGCTTTATCAGGTCACTTGGTCACGACGCATGACAACGTGCCTAGCCGGACTATTGTTTGGCCTGGGGCTTAAGCCCAAGGCCATAGTATCAATGCTATATGCAAGCGCTAACACGGCACGTACGTCGTGATAGAAACTCCTGTATCGGACTTTTGTATTTGTGGTTTTGGGAACATGTGTACAAACAGGATGTAGGCATTTTCTCATGTTTATGACTAAGCAAATTTAAAAAAGACAGTGTATTTTGCATATCACACTGCAAAATTTGCTTGTATGAAATGACCACAATTATGATTGTGTCTTATTACTCAATCTTTTGAATTATTTAATTTTCCTTATGACTCGGTAAAGTTGAAATAAAGAATGCATGCAGGTATAATGTTTCGTCGCGGTAATGCGAACGTATTTAAATACAAAAAAACCATTGTGTGTTTTAGTTTGAATGCAAATTCTTTATACGATGAGGAAATTGTAATTTAAAGACTTAAGCATTTTGAAATGCATTTCTAATAAGGAAAATGTGAAAATATGAAAGTATGCTTGTTCTAGAAAACCAAAATTATTTTATTTTGCAAAACTCAAGGCCCATGTATTACATTCCCTTCCATAAATTATTGAATTGTTAAAAGAAAATTTAAGAAATTTTATTTTCACTGTTTCACACTAAAACAACACCACAACAGATCTCTGTCTCTGTTACGTATGATGCTCAATAGATGTGTTTTACAGACGCGTTCAACATGATTAAGAAATTGAAAGCGCCTGCCTGATGTAGAGTGAAAAGCATACGATTCTTCTAGACGGTTTCAAGGCCGATGAGCTCATCAGGGGGCCAACTTTTATTGCGCTTGCTTCCGCTATACGGGTAGTATACAAGAGGAAATCGACCATAACTCAATGTATTATATTTGAAGTGCTAAAAGAACCTTAAGACCTAATCAGTGGATATAATTTTATATTAGGAATAGAAAAAGGTCACTCCACAGCCGACTGGGGGGTGTGGGACAGGGCCCCATTGCCCATCCCCCCCGGTGGATCCGGGCCTGATGTGCAGTTTTCTGGGATAAATATCAAGAATGATCTTCCTTGATTATCGGCCATGTTTAAACCATTTTCTCTAACTTTGATTGCCTCCCTTCCACACGAAAATGACTCCTGTCAAACTGGTCAATAATCAATAATCGATGCCATAACCGAATATACTGGAAATTAACGTCTCTTGATGATTATCATTAGCGACTAACTTAGCCACCCCACTGTGTTTCGGCAGCATGTTGAAATTGCCTCGGGCTATAGTTTGACTTTATATATTCTTGGGGTGTATAGAACAACAATGGCTTGAACGTGGTATTAGAAATAAAGAATACGTTCATTTTCATCAATTAGTGCAACAAATTAGTGCAAAAGTTGTTGCTAATTATTTGTAAAATAAAAATACATTTTTGTAAGTAAGTTTGTTATCTCGACAGTATGTGAACATGAATACTGGTATTGTCGCAGACTATTGAAAGATAAATTTATAAGGTCAGAACAGCAAAAATATTTGTGTCCACTACGACAGTTTGCTAAAATACTTTTGCTGTTCTTATAAGTCTGTTTTCTGATCTTATAAATGCATATTAAATAGCTTGCGAATATACCAGCTGGGACCAATATATACCTGTAAATAGGTATTAGATTACAACTAGGATATGTATGCATTGAAATGCAAACCATTTTTGAGATTATCATTACATAGTTGTTACAGACTTCATAAGACATTTTTAAGATTAATTTAATCAAACAATATTGCAATATATTTAAGATGGTAGTAAATGATCACATTAGAAAATATTTATAGACATTACAGAAATTGAGCAAAAACAATGTATAGATACTATATGTACACGTATAAACAAATAGATGGATATAAGCATGGAGGGTATACTTTATACTACCATGTTTATAAAATGAGTGATAGTGTCTGAATTACAGCATTATCGATTATACAAATGTATCACGTTATGAATAGTTCGGCAAGCAAGATTTATGAAGCTTTATCTGGATTACTGTGTCAAAACGGACATTCAATAACGACATAGGTTGAATACAGAACCAGCACTAACATCGTTATTCGACTTCTCTATTGAACGCATACCCCAAATCCAACACAGACCTAGCACTGACATCAACGTTCGAAAAGCGTCAACGCCGAATACATATCTGGGAGCGAATAAAAGCCAGCTCGTACATCGTTATTCGAGTTTTCTAAATATTTCAAAACAGACCTAGTAACGAACACAGAGCTAGCACTGACAACAACATGCATACTGGCCCTGTGTTCACAAATAATCAGTTTTCAGGATGAGGATTAAGATCAAATATAGGATCTTTCAAAATTTGTAAATTTGTTTATCAAAGCTAAATCGTTTTACATACTGTGACAGATATGAACATTCTGCAAAACTTTTGAGACATTAAATTCAAATGTCATACTTACATGTATCTGGGACCTATATATACACATGTATATATTGGTCCCAGCATGTATTAAGAAAAATATGGTAATTAATAAGTTATGACCGATTTTGAAGATTGATCCTGTTTTGACCTGGATCAGTTACAGTGTAATAAGTATAATAGATCAATTTCTCAACATCATGGTGAAGTTAAGTATGTTTTCACGATGTTAATTAGAAGGTGTTTATGTGTTTTGTGCATGATTATGAGAAGTGCTGGAAAAAGTGTCCAAATGCTTCGTGAAAAATGCAAATACTTTTATGGATCCAGTTAATCCAGGGTTGGTATTTACAAAGCATATTAAATAAAAATATTTCTCTTATCTGCTAGAAAATTCTCAAATATGACAAAATTTAACTTAAGTTTAAAATATTTCTTAAGAGCTATTCACAAAACATCTTAGAATTATTTTGGTCTTAAATAGCCCATTTTAGTCTCAAATATCCGTTTTTTATCTAAGATTGTTTTCAATAAATAATATACGTCTATAGGTATCTTATCTACTTGAGAAATTTCTTTAAAATGGCGACGGTACATTCTGTGATTTTAAACACGGTTATTCCCGGCTCTCTCAACGTATGCAAGGTAAGTTTAATATCTTCTACAAATATGTTTATGCGAAGATTCCGTTAAGATTAAATCTGTATATTTTACTTGATTACACGCACGGGAATCAGCTGTCAAAAATCGAATCGAGGGGGCGAAAACACGTCCAAGTTTGTGTCTTGTAACACTGTATTACTGGATACAGGTACTACATTAAAACTTCGAAACCTCGGAACAGTTTTGGCTCGAACAAAGTAGATACCTCGAACAGGTTCTTAAGTCCCGGCGAAACCCCTCCTTATTTCATATTATCTAACAGTAGATCACTCGAACAGAGATAGGTCGAACACTCGAACAGGATTTGTGGTCCCTAGCTATCATTTCATTCATTGTTCACCATAGATAGGTCGAACAATACAATAAGTCACACCTTTCATTGACCGCTTAATATACTTTTATTTGTTGACGGGTAAGATTGGCGACACATGTTATACAAATAATTACTTGACAGTGGAAACTCCCTAATCCGAACACCCTTCGGACAAACTATAAAGTTCGGATTAGAGGAGATTGAATTGAATGTCCGTAGGCAATACATTCTTTCATACTTTGCAGAGTAATTTAAGCTACAATATTTTACAAAATTTATGTAAACTTGAAGATTAATTGATGGCTCAAAATCATAAGTTATAAGAGACCAACATATTTATGCTCCTTTCATAAAAGGAAGATGCGATATGCAAAATACACGCTGTGTTATACATTGATTGATATTTGAATTATTTCGAATGTAAATTAGCATAATATAATTTGTTTATTCGTTATAGAAATTGTAGAACATTCGATTCTTCAGTATATGCATCGCTATAGACGCATCTCGTTTAAATAAAACCGTATGAAAGCATTGAATATGATTAACTTAAGATTTTGACCTACAGTTCATTCTTAAATAGAAGTAGATATTACAGCAAAATTGCACTGCGCAGAAAATGTATTAGATTTTTTTTGATTTATTTATATTTTGATAATTTCACTGCATAAGGTGGATATACCAATCTCAAGTCAAATGATTACAAACATAGCTGAAATTAAGTATGGGGGTTTTGCAACGTTATACCGTCCATAAAACCTGACAAACTTAGCACGATGTATTTTGAAAACGCCATACTTGGAAGCTATGCACGATAGTTTCATTTCAAAAGATTTTTCGTAGAGTAAAATAATGATAAAGGGTAAACAATTTGAATTGTGATTTATGTACCTAATGGGCCTTTTTCTACGCTCACTTCCAATGTTTTCCATTTGTTTACACAATAAATACACCTCGTACCCGGTCTTATCTTGTTTCCATCAAAACAGAATGCAGAACAGAACAGAACAGAACAGACGATGATAAAGTCTAATGTATACCGTAGATGCTTCGAACAGTAGATGACTCGAACTAATTGCTAGGTCCGACGGCAGTTCGAGGTTCGAAGTTTTACTGTAGTAAACTTCTTTTTATGACTTACATTGATCATAGTTAGTCGTTTTACCATATACTTTGACTACATGAGACTTTTACTGAATGTCATAAACAGCGTGTTTGGCACATGTATTCGCGATGCGGAAGTAATCGTTTGCTTACTCATTAATGTATTTATGCATACATGTTAGTTTATGTTTGTTGTTTTGAGTTATTTGAATAGACGCTGTTGTAATGATTATGATCATTCCTACCTGATGGCGGCACAGGAATAAATTCGTGCTCTCTGATGTGTCAGAAAACATCTTTTACGGCCTTACAAATCTGTTTGTTTAAATATCTTTTCAGGAAAAAATTCATCTTATTTCTTGAATCATATTGATGTTATGGTGTGAGATGTATAGGACTATCAATGGTACAACAGTTGACTGTAACAGGAGATTCACTGTGCAGTGCCACAATGATGATATGTAGATCCAATATATTACAAAACTTTACTGAAACAAAGATGTGTACTAAAAGACAAAATGTTTCAAACCTTGAAGTATCACTTAAATTCGCGGGGGTGAAATTTCGCGCAAACAGCAAAAAAGGCAGTTTCGCGCGGGCCTAAATTCGCGCATTTAAATTTTTGAAGGAAAAAAATCAGACAAAAATGACGGTATCGCAGGGCGTGTTATTATTTCGTACATCCGTATCATAAGCTGTAAATAGCAATATTCTGCGTATTAACTCGTAAGTTGGGGGTTATCTCTGCCAATTAACACTTTTATTGCCAATTGTCATATCTGAATACAATAGAAACGTGTGAAACTTGAATAAACAACATGACTAGCGAGGTTAGCGTCATATTTTGAACAGTGTCACCAAGCGCTTGATTCCCTGGTTATTTCAGCGAACCAGTCGGGAACGAATTAAAACATATCCCATAACAATACCACAAACAATATGACAAGTCCAACGATAAATTGGCGTTAATTGACACGACTGTACGAATTGTTCAAGAATTAAAGTATGAAGAAAAAAGTTGCAGTGCGTGCAATCCGGGTGACAATGATTTTATGCAGTCGTGTATTCTTTATACAGTAAAAACTCATGATACGACCAACTCGATTTTAAGACAAACTCTTTATTAAGACCACTTTTTTCCGGACCCGAATTTTTCTCTATATAATTCAATGGTCGCGAAGCTCGATATTGCGGGCAACTCGATATTGCGTAATGCGACCGCTTATTCAGGTCCCGATCAATAATAAAAGAACATTTTCAACTCGAAAATACAACCACGTACCGTTCCGAAACAGACGGATGTGTAAAACACTTACGAACATTGATAACATCTTTAATCTCTCCGGGCGGTATAAACACATCATCAGGTAGGTATTTTACAATTTGGCATTTTGTGATACCCTGGGGTCAGAATAGTTAATTATATTTAAATGAGATTTCTAGATCTATCTAGTAGATTAAAGATTGCTGCAAAATCGCAGAAAGCGCACTGACCTTTCTGTGAAAATTAATTTAATCAATGACAGTCAGAGAAAGTTTGACCTCTGCTTTACATAACTGTTAGGATACTATCTTAAACTATAATTAATAGTTGTTGGCAATGAAAGTTTTAAATTAACATATAAAAATTACATTATTGAAGGAAAGAGCAATTAATTTCTTAAATAGAACTGTCTAGCCTGTGGCATTACCTATTATAATTATCATTACACACTTCTAGTATTTATTCATTTTCGTAATAAACGTGTATCTATAATAGTTTATTTTTATGCTTCAATGTTCATGTTCATTCAATATGCAAGAGGAAAGCGAAACTGGCTGAAGGATATGTGGATGACTATTCTGTTTGTCCAATATGTTTATCTCAATAAAGTTATACAAAAATGTATAGTGTTATTAACCATTTGTTCCATTATTGATTTTTCGACGTAGCTGTATATTATTGATCTTGACCTAAATTTTAGACCAATCAAATATTGTATATGAAGCGCGTTGTTTAAATATGCAACAAATTAGACGATTTGATTGATTCATACATTAAGCGGAGAGGCACCCAACGGGGTGTCTCGAAAACATAATTCACTTTCCCGTAGCCTACCCCTCTGGCGAAATCAAAGTTCCGAAATAGGGCGATTCTTTAGACATCATTATATCTACGCCGCTCATCTATAGATATTTGTTGTTTATAATGTCACACATGTATGGGACACAGCAGTATTTACAAGATCATAAATATGTTGAGAAAAAAACTACCGTGTTTTAATTGGAAGATTACCAGTACTGATACACAGTATGACTTAACTCAATAATCAGACAAACTCGATATTAAGGCCACTTTATGCCGGACCCATTTGTGGTCTCATTATTGAGTTTTTACTGTATAAACATCGTAAACGAAGAAAAATCAAGTTATGAATTAATGTTCCATTTAAACCACTCTTACGTACTATAAATCAAACTGTGTCAAAATATTCCATGTTCCTAATTATTCCACACAGATTATCAGAAAAAACAGCGACAAGTTATGAAAAGAAAAAACTTAAGTGCATATACACACATTTTCGGAGTGTCAAAAATTCGGATAGCCATGTTAGTTTTGGAAGTTTAATAATCGCGCGGACTTAAATTCGCGCTTCGTCTCTAGCGCGAAATACGCGAAAATTAGACATGCGCGAATTCAAATGATACTACAGTAATATGTATTTAGTTTTGTCAGCAATTTATTAGCACATGTGGAAAAATACAGTGTCATTCTTTTCTGATAAGCTCATATCATCTGGTTGCTGATAACACACATGAGATTTTGGTAGTTATTGTGGAAAAAAACATAAACACATGAAAAATCAGTTGTATGCAGAGCATGTATGTCATGATTTCATGATTTAGTGTTGTATGTAACCTGAATAAAAACTGTGGATCCTGAATTGATTTGTTTTTTGATTTTATTAGTACTGGAGATCTTTGCACAAACATAAGCATTATAGACTTCTTATAACCCACACCAAAAGTATGCAACATGTATATCATATATTAAAATGATATCATTATTTAAGCACTCCACATTTACTTGCAAATGAACAATATTATATTTGTTCTGCAATCACTTAAAACTTAAGGAATAGTAATCATAATAAAAAATGCCCAATTGCATTTGAGATGGACATAAGTGTACAAGGTACCAGACTATAATATCAGCAATATATTGACCCCTTGAAGAATATAATAACAGTAAACTTTAATATGTGCATTGAAATAATCCTTAATAAAATATTTGTTGCAAGGTTGTTTATTTACACATCCATCAACCATGGAAGTGTCACTGTGGATGCTGTGTGATAGAAGATATTACAATCACAACTTTGTTAGTCACTTATTAGCTGTATATATGTGTATTAAATGTCCCTTCAGTTACATTTTAGTATACATTAAATAAATATTCATGACAAGCATTGTCTAAAGGTAACTTTAAATAATGTATTCTTCCTCATAAAATAAGCTGCCTTTCCTGGTTGTATGTTTGTTATTTTTGGAATTGACCATTGGCACAGTTTCTCGGTCGATACCCGTCTTGTTTTCCAGTTTTTACTTCATATTTATTTCGAAAAAAAACACACCGCTATGTGGTTGCATGATCTTGACCACACAGGTGCAGTGAGAAAAATGTATTTGACCACCGGACTCTCCGCCTTATTTATCGCAATCCACACGGCATATGCTTTGCTTGTCAATGCATGCTCACTCAAAGTGGGATAACATTAGCCTTAACAAAGCACACAGGTGATGTTTCTGGCAATGTATACTAGTACTTCCTCCACCAACTCTCCACTTCAGTATCTATAGGCGTTTCCTTAATATTCATTTAACAGTCTGTCTATCAAGGGTCTGGATGTTGTTAAATTAAGATAATTTTCAATATCCATAAGGTACACAGAATAGTTCCCTGTTTCGCATCCATCCAGACGACCTTAGACGTTATTGGATCAGCATACTGATGTCCATAAATAAGCAGTTTGTCTTGGTACTCGTTCAGTTGGTGTAATCATTCTTGCCAAAGATGTGTACATGTATTTTATAGTACATTTGTATATGAATGTCGTCATGTCGAAGTTATATTTTCTCTCAAATTCGTAAATTTAATTGCATCATACTTACAAAACATATTTCTCTACATGTAACCATGTTCGTATATAATAGTCAACATGTCAAATGTAACAAAATTCGTTCTCTTGAAAAAATTAGTCGGTTTTAAAAGATCGGTATTTTGAACGGAGACCAATGATATGCTTCCGTGTTAATGATAAATGTGATCATACTTAAGCGCCGCTGTACGATTTCCAAACTCTTCTTTAAGTGACGACATTTCCAGAAAAGGTCACATGTGACGTCACCATGTACTGACAGTAAGAAATATTTGCCCCATATGGCAGTATGAAAACGAAGTGACCATATGGAGTAAATACTGTTTCCTGCATGCAAATAGTGACATCACATGTTGCGTTTTCTTGTAATGACGTCACATACAGAAGAGGCTGTTAGTCCCATAGCAGCGCTAATGTTTTGTGGAAGCGGATCCGTGGTCCAGTGGTAACGCGCTGGAATTGTAATCCAGGGATCGCTGGTTCGATTCCCCGCTCCATCACTGACCGTACTAACAGTCTTTCGGACGAGACTTTAGAAACCGAGGTCCCGTGTATGATGCATTACATCGAGCACGTAAAAGAACCAGGTGTGCTTCTGGAACTGGGGCATCTCCTGTATCATGCACTATCCTCCAAAAATCTAATATGACTAACATTCTTCTGGAGGCGTCGCCCATATAGGAAACCGGTCGCGACGATAAATAAATGCAAATACAAACAAAATGTTTTGTGTTGTGTTTGCTCCGGACCGTTTGCATCAAAAGTTGGCGATGTGGATAATTGTTATCATTCCTAATTTTGTAAAATGTAAACAAGTTGCGTAGGGATTTCTTTTCTTTTTCTTCCGCCCTGTTGCATACAGTAAAACCTCATTTAAAGATAATCTCGATAACAAGACCACCTCAAAATTAAGAACACACTTTTTATTACTGAATGTTGATCTTTACAGCAAGTCCTACATGTTATGTTTATAATTGATTGCTGATCTTGACAACAAGTTCTACAAGTTATGTTTATAACTGATTGCTGATCTTGACAACAAGTTCTATAAGTTATGTTTATAACTGATTGTTGATCTTTACAGCAAGTCCTACATGTTATGTTTATAATTGATTGCTGATCTTGACAACAAGTTCTACAAGTTATGTTTATAACTGATTGTTGATCTTGACAACAAGTTCTACATGTTATGTTTATAACTGATTGTTGATTCTTACAGCAAGTCCTACATGTTATGTTTATAATTGATTGCTGATCTTGACAACAAGTTCTACAAGTTATGTTTATAACTGATTGTTGATCTTTACAGCATGTTCTACATATTGTGTTTATACTTTATAATTGATAGCTGATCTTGACAACAAGTTCTACATGTTATGTTTATAACTGATCGTTGATCTTTACAGCATGTTCTACATGTTGTGTTTATACTTTATAATTGATAGCTGATCTTGACAACAAGTTCTACATGTTATGTTTATAACTGATTGTTGATCTTTACAGCATGTTCTACATGTTGTGTTTATCACTGATTGTTGATCTATGCAGCCGGCTCTAAACGTTGTGTCTATAACTGATTGTTGATCTTTACGGCAGGTTCTACATGTTGTGTTTATAACTGATTGTTGATCTTTACGGCAGGTTCTACATGTTATGTTTATAACTGATTGTTGATCTTTACAGCATGTTCTACATGTTGTGTTTATACTTTATAATTGATAGCTGATCTTGACAACAAGTTCTACATGTTATGTTTATAACTGATTGTTGATCTTGACAACAAGTCCTACATGTTATGTTTATAACTGATTGTTGATCTTGACAACAAGTTCTACATGTTATGTTTATAACTGATTGTTGATCTTGACAACAAGTTCTACATGTTATGTTTATAACTGATTGTTGATCTTTACAGCATGTTCTACATGTTGTGTTTATCACTGATTGTTGATCTATGCAGCCGGCTCTAAACGTTGTGTTTATAACTGATTGTTGATCTTTACGGCAGGTTCTACATGTTGTGTTTATAACTGATTGTTGATCTTTACGGCAGGTTCTACATGTTGTGTTTATCACTGATTGTTGATCTTTACGGCAGGTTCTACATGTTGGGTTTATAACTGATTGTTGATCTTTACAGCAGAATCTACATGTTGTGTTTATAACTGATTGTTGATCTTTACGGCAGGTTCTACATGTTGTGTTTATTTCTGATTGTTGATCTTTACGACAGGTTCTACATGTTGTGTTTATAACTGATTGTTGATCTTTACAGCAGGATCTACATGTTGTGTTTATAACTGATTGTTGATCTTTACGGCAGGTTCTACATGTTGTGTTTATAACTGAGTGTTGATCTTTACAGCAGGTTCTACATGTTCTGTTTACTACTGATTGTTGATCTTTACAGCAGGTTCTACATGTTGTGTTTATTACTGATTGTTGATCTTCACAGCAGTTCTACATTTTGTGTTTATTACTGATTGTTGATCTTCACAGCAGGTTCTACATTTTGTGTTTATAACTGATTGTTGATCTTCACAGCAGGTTCTACATTTTGTGTTTATTACTGATTGTCGATCTTTACAGCAGGATCTACATGTAATGTGTATTACTGATAGTTGGTATTTACAACAGGTTTTACATGCTGTGTTTATTTCTGATTGTTGATCTATGCAGCCGGCTCTACATGTTGTGTTTATAACTGATTGTTGATCTTTACGGCAGGTTCTACATGTTGGGTTTATTACTGATTGTTGATCTTTACAGCAGGATCTACATGTGATGTGTATTACTGATAGTTGATATTTACAACAGGTTCTAAATGTTGTGTTTATTACTGATTGTTGATCTACGCAGCCGGCTCTACATGTTGTGTTTATAACTGATTGTTGATCTTTACAGCAGGTTCTACATGTTGGGTTTATTACTGATTGTTGATATTTACAGCAGGTTCTACATGTTGGGTTTATTACTGATTGTTGATATTTACAGCATGTTCTAGATACATGTAATGTGTATTACTGATTGTTGATCTTTACAGCAGGTTCTACATGCAATGTGTAGTACTGATTGTTGATCTTTACAGCAGGATCTACATGTTGTGTTTATTACTGATTGTTGATATTTTGAATTTTATTTTAGTTATGCATCATTTGTATTAAATAACCATGTTGATTTGAATTGAGGTAGACATCCGGCAAAACCTTCCAACAGTACTTTGAGTACTTGATATATAGTATAAAACGGGTATAGAAGGGGAAATAACTCGTGACACTTGTTCCTTGCCAAATACCTTAAGTTAGTGAAAATTTATATCATATATGTATACTTGAATTTCAACAAATACCATTGATTACCTGTGGCAGAAAATGAAAAGTGTACAATCTAACAGTAAAACTGACGCATTAGGGTAATCTATAAATAGCTGAGCACTATGCCATATGTTTAATATAAAACCTTTACGAACACAATCATCCGTTATACACCGACACACACAATAGACAATTCGCCATGACAAAAGCTCTCTGACCAATCTAAAAATGCTTTACCACCCAAAACACAAAAAATTGTGTTTCATATTATCATCATCAATTTCATAATACAAAATTTAATGTGAGAAAATGTTTCTTCGACAAGCGCACATTTCAAAACACCTATTTTGGAATGGAATGAACCACGCAATATATTCATGCGTTCCGGGTTAATATAACAGCTCTATATTTGTACAGAAAAATGAATAGCATCCTCGATAAGCGAATACTTGACTTAATCAATAAGTTATTAGTTTGATCACCAGTTTATACTAATCATTTTTTGAAAGAAAATGTTGTTTGTTTATTTTATGTCTACGGAAATTCCCTGAAACGCACGAAGACGTACCCGAACAATGTCGGAATTGACCGAATGTGATATCTACGCAACCAAATATCCGAAGTCAAGTTTCTAATACCGCATACAATAACAGCAAGAACAAACTTTAAGACAGTCACATACAATGTATATGTAAATTAAATCCCATCGAAACGAAATGATGTGGTCGAGTTTAACGCCGTATTCAACAGTATTACAGCTATATGTACGGCGATCTGTTTACCTAACCAGTGCTTCTGGGTTTCACACCAGTATCAACATGGGTGCGTATTCACAAACATCAGTAACTGATACAAACACGTGTCCCACACTTATCAGAGGTGAAAGGACAGTAGTCGGTGGATGTATATATGTATTATTCTTTAATCTAATTGTTTGAACGTATGAACCCTAGATTAGAAGCTCAATCGGTTGAGCTTAATACATGTAGTAAAATCGTCGCATTATTTCCAAAACCTCATAACTTGTGTTTCGTCCTTTTGAGAAAAACTACTCTTTAAAGTTTTACCCTCTTAAGGTAATTGTTACATACTGGGTTATGCAAATCAATAACCCAGTATGTAACAATTACCTTAAGAGGGTACGTTATGTGCATTCAAGAACATTAAGACGGTTTCAACGATACCACATACTCAAAACCGACAAAAATTGAGTTACCGGGTTGTGGAAATAAGGCGACGAATGATGCTCTGAAAACTTCGTATGTTGGTTGTTGCTCTTTCTCTTAGTACATCAGATCAACATCAAGATAGTTAATCAAAGTTAAAATGCATTATTACAACAACAAACACTAGTACATCAGATCAACATCAAGATAGTTAATCAAAGTTAAAATGCATTATTACAACATCAAACACTAGTACATCAGATCAACATCAAGATAGTTAATCAAAGTTAAAATACATTATTACAACATCAAACACTAGTACATCAGATCAACATCAAGATAGTTAATCAAAGTTAAAATGCATTATTACAACATCAAACACTAGTACATCAGATCAACATCAAGATAGTTAATCAAAGTTAAAATACATTATTACAACATCAAACACTAGTACATCAGATCAACATCAAGATAGTTAATCAAAGTTAAAATACATTATTACAACATCAAACACTAGTACATCAGATCAACATCAAGATAGTTAATCAAAGTTAAAATGCATTATTACAACATCAAACACTAGTACATCAGATCAACATCAAGATAGTTAATCAAAGTTAAAATGCATTATTACAACATCAAACACTAGTACATCAGATCAACATCAAGATAGTTAATCAAAGTTAAAATGCATTATTACAACATCAAACACTAGTACATCAGATCAACATCAAGATAGTTAATCAAAGTTAAAATGCATTATTACAACATCAAACACTAGTACATCAGATCAACATCAAGATAGTTAATCAAAGTTAAAATACATTATTTCAACATAAAACACTAGTACATCGGAACTGTAAACATTATCGTTGATGCATCACGACGGTTTAGAAGCAAATTACAACAATGAAAGTGTAAAACGTGTTATGAATAAAAGGTTAATGTGTTAACAAACCTGTGGCTCTCATCATGTTAAGAGAAATAAGACACGTGACTGACATGTACAAGCACAGAGATAATAACTCTGAGTGGAAGATAAAACTGATTGGTGACATTATGATATTTCCCTCCTCGGCAATATTCGTCAAGCTAATATTCAACACCTCGGCAAATTCCGACAAGCCGAACTTCCACACCTCTACAAGTTTCGTCAATTTTATTTCCTCAAGCATCTTTTTGTCGTGATGTAAGAGTACATAGTCGTACTATATAAAAGTATATGAGTGACAGAGAATCTTGTCGAACTAAAATCTCCTTCAAGCACACCCTTTGTGAAGTGTTTGTTTCCGGTATCCGGAATGACCCACCGAGAATGGCTAAAACTCTGCTCTTCCCTGGAACTTTGTTCGAGGTATTTCACAACTTACAATTCAAGTAATATAAACCCATTCGCATACTGCCAAAAAGGGAAGTTACTGTGAGCAATACTTTCGATAATAAACGTTAGTCTCCCTTGATACGTTTTTTGGTAATGTGATTTATTTAGCGCATTCGAGAACACTTGAATAAAATATCGGTGCCAGGGTTCTTCTTACATAAAATAAACGTGAAACAAAAACACTAGATAAAGAAAACAACGCACAAAATCACTTCAAACTGTATTACACCATAACTAATTAATTAACAATAGAAAGAAATAAAGTCAATACACATTCTAACAATACAACAATAGGCCCATGGGGACTGACGCTCTACTGGCTTCATTGTACACATGGACCTTTGATAAGCAGTTCTATAGTTACACCGTATATAACTCTAAAGAAAACATGTGACCCCTGAACGGGGCGACTTACGACCCCAGAGGCATAATTTGATCATTCTTCGTAGGCGAAAAATAAACAACGGTATATACCAAATTTTAAAAACATGAACCGTGCGGTTTCGGAGAAGATTGTTAAAGTTTTCCCTATATAAGTATGAAGAAAATGGGACACCAAGGGCGGGTTCAACTTTGACCCCAGAGGCATAATTTGACCACTCTTAGTAGGAGACCACTAAACAGTGCTACAAACCAAATATCAAAACATATGGGCCGTGCGGTTCCGGAAAAGAATATTTTCAGAGATATTCCTTACAGTTTTCAATTCTAAAATATTGTTTAGCTCATGTTACCTGTATTTGAATCAGACCATAACCATTTGAACAACTTTGAAAGAGGAGGATGAGATGTCGTTTGAACGAACAGTTAACAGACTTGATTATTAGTAATAGCGGAAATATCAGGTCATTGTTTTTTTGTACTGATTTCTTACTTGTTATAAATTGTGCTAGGCAACTATGATACAAATCATGAACACAACCTGTATAAAACGTAAATAACGCAAATTAGTTTGGGCAACTAGTTTAGCGCGGAAATAACACCTTACTCGACGCATGATGTCAAGTAGCAACTTGAAGCACTATAAAACATTTAAACATGCTGAAAATGCATGAAATAAGAAGATGTCCTTTGTAAATGTCTTCTGTTATCTGTTTGATCTAATTAACCAAAAGGAGACCGAAGCGATATCGCGAATGGAGACCCGAAGGACATGCGCACAGTACATGCGCATATACAACCCACTGTACCGTCCGTAAGAAGACACAAAATATATTTCAGATTTATGTGTCTGAAAATAATTATTTTACAATCTAAAGCATTAGGGTAATCTATAAATAGCTGAGCACTATGTCACGTGTTCATGACATATCCAACAATGGGACTGGATACGCTGTCTTTTCGATAAAATTATCTCCCCTGAAAATGTCGTATCGGGCGATATCGATTTCTGATTTGGTTGATTTTTTCCAATAGAAACAAAGAAGGGAAAAAACTTTGAACAGCTATTATTTTCATAAAATTAAATATAAAACATGTATTAACCTTTTGAAGCATTGGCCATTCTTTCCTCTTTATAATGATATAAAAAATAATAATTTAAATTGAAATATTAATGCTTCCAGCGCGATTTGAATGAAATCCACATTCTGCGTATAAATCGCAACAGTTTCTATATAGAAACTGTTTAAAAATAAAGTATATGTCTATTTCTTTCTTCTGTAATTTAGTTGTTATTAATTTTAGAACATTTATTAACCTATTGAAGTAATCTGCAAACAAATATGATTCTATTTATGCTTTTATTTTAAAATTATGTTGATGTCTTCGTGCTTCCAGATACGTTTAAAAGTTGACTTGTTTGAGATTTTCCTTTCAGCTTTCAGTCTTAACATATTGTAGATGTCAATACCGATTCAAATTCTTGCTAAATAAAATGTGCATAATTTGGTGGTTTATTTCTCAAAGTCAAAAAGTCAAAAACCTTTTATTCTCTCATATCACATACATGATAAAATGAGGTGACAAACATGAATATGAGTAAAAATGAGGCTCATAAAAATAAACATAGGTACACAATACATCATTATACATATTCAATTTTTAATAATACCTTTGAATTGTAAAACAAGTATGTGGAGAGTCTAATATTTTTATATAAGAATACTGGTATTCTTGAACAATAATATTAATTAGACATACCAGTACATCCTGGTAATATCATTATTCAAGAGATACAGAATCATAAACTTTTAGTAAGCAAAATATATTTATGCATTTAATATGAATTGTAATATAACAGAGACTAGTGTTTTGTTAATTAAAATTATGTACCTCTCTTATGTTCCATGTCCTAATTATTTCTTAGCAGGTGCATTGGTACACTAGGATACACTGTTTTATTACTTGACTTGTCCAGTTTAGCGATTGACCTTAAAGAAAGGCCAGGGATAACTGGACCAGTAATTGAAAATAATCATGACATGTGTATGTACGTCGAGCTCTTATCGAAACGAAATTAAAGAGCTCAACAACACGTTGTTATTCAACTATACAATTGTTCAAATATGTATTTATGTAATAAAGTCACATTCTATTTACTATACATTTGACAAATTTGGATAACTTAAGAAACTTTTGCTTATTCTTAGTGTTCATAAGTTCATTTATCTTCAAAACATTTGGTCTTCTGAAATAATATGGTTTTAAAAATCTTCTTCTTTCATTATCAAAAAATGTGCATTCAAAAAGATAGTGATATTCGTCGCCAAGCTTATTACATGTATTACAATTTCTATCATTTATGGGAATTCTTGCCCAGTTGCCAATTTCTACAGGTAAACGATGGTTACGAGTACGAAAACGAATCATGGAGTAACTTAGTGATGACATATTTGAGGATAAAATTGGTTCCATTCCAAAGTTGGTTTTAATTATTCTATAGAAATATGCTTTACTGGAGTTTTACAAAGATGTATACCATTCATTAAGGAAGAGATCTTTTAGCTTTTGTCGAATTGTTAATTTTAGCCATTTACTATTGGGGAATATGTGATCGGTCCATATATTTATCATTCCGCATTTAATAAAAAATTCTTTTATATTATAAAACCATGGAAACTTTGTTTTCATTGTTTCATTGTCGTTAGTATTGACAATTGATAACATACTTTTATAGACAGTTGCAGAAAGTTTTTTGGGTAATGTATCAGGGTTAATATGGCATATTCTAGACCAAAATGCGATGGATTTTTCATCTATATCTAATGAAAGTGGTGCACAACCTGTTTCACCATAGACCATGTAATTTGGGGTGGATTTTTTAAACTTTAATATATATTTCAAAAATTTTAACTGTACGCATTCGATCATTTCTATATTTCCAAATCCCCATATTTCGGAACCATAAAGTAGAATAGGCTTAATTGTTTTATTGAACATGTCAATCTGAATGTCTATTGGAAGGCTTAAACGATTTGAATTTCTAATTAAGCTATACATAGCTCTAGTTGCTTGAGAGGCTAGATGTTGTTTGCATTTATAGAAGGTGCCGCTTCTGCTGAAATAGATGCCAAGATATTTGTAGTCTTTTACAATCTCCAATGTATCATTTTTAAATTTTAGGTTATATTGGGGTATCCTCCCTTTCGAAAAAACTAATATCTTTGATTTACTTATATTTACTGTGAGTTTCCATGTGTCACAATAATGTTCATATGTGTTTAAAGCATGTTGTAGCTGTATTTCACTATCAGCTAAGATAACAGTATCATCGGCATACAATATAATGAAAAGTTTTAAGAATGTTTGGATTTCATCTGTATTTTGACTGTTAGGTATAAGCATTCCATTTACATGTGCGTTTTGATAAAAATATTCATGTAAGACATTTAGGTATAGAGAAAAGAGTAAAGGAGAGAGATTCTCCCCCTGACGAACTCCAATGTTACAGGGAAAAAAATTTGAAACCTGGGAATTTGCCTTTACACATGATTTTATATTACTATACATGTTCTTAATTAAATTGAAACATTTGCCGTTTATGTTGAAGTTATGAATTTTCATCCACAGGCCAGTTCTCCAAACGGTATCAAAGGCCTGCTTCAGATCAATAAAAGCCCAAAAAAGTTTCTTTCTGTTATTGTTAAGATATTGTATTAAGTGCTGAAGAATAAACATATTGTCTTGTGTCGAAAATCCTTGCCGAAAACCGGCCTGAGAATTGTGCATAAGGTCATTTGATTCTATATAGGTTTTAAGTCGATTATTTATAACACAGGTGAACAGTTTACCGAAACAACTAAGAAGCGTTATGGGCCTGTAATTTTCTGGTTTAGTGATATCGCCCTTATTTTTATATATTGGGTTTATAGCTCCTACTGTCCAGGATTCGGGTATAATTCCCTTGTCGAATATTAAGTTGAACAATTTAACATATATGTCTTTCAGGATAGGATATGTATATTTAATTTGTTCATTTACAATCAGGTCAATACCACTAGCTTTGTTATTTTTAAGTGATTTTATGGCTTTAGAAATTTCATTTTCGGTTATAGGAACATTAATAGATTCATTTGTATCTGTATTTTGAGGCTGAGTATGTGGTTCCGGTAGATCTTCGTTTACACCATCAGAGAAATTATTATCTCTAAAGAACGTGTACAGATCATTTATATTGCATTCTACTTTATCTTTGTTATTTCCTTTCAACAATTTCCAGTATTTTCTAGGGTCATTGCTCTTTATTCTTCTCAGCTTATCAATATTATTTGATCTTGATTTGTTGTAAAAATGATTCATCGTTTTTTTATAATTTCTACTAGCTTCTTTCAAATTATTTTTGTTAGCTTCGGATTTTCTTAATTTATATAGATATTTTGCTCTATGAAACCTTTTACGTGCTGTTTTACATTTATTTCCGAACCACACGGATATATTTTTATTCTTTTGTTCACTTTTTAAGTCTCTATTTGAGTTGACGTAACCGAAAGACGTCTCCGATGTTCGCAAAAATAACGTCTCAATTTCCGACATAATATTATCTGCAGTTAGTTGATTAAATCCATTAATGGTGTTCAAGTTACCTAATTTTTCTGAAATTTTTTCCACTTCAGAAATATCAATATTATTCAAATAATCGTTTATTTTCCTGTTATCCCAAAGTTTAACATTAGGAGCATCAACTATATTATTTTCTTCAGTTTTGGGAACTTCAAAATTAAAGGTCAGACTTACCGGATTATGCGCGTCAGAGAGTAAGGGACAAAACTGTAGAACGTTCATATTTTCTATAGAATTAAATAAAATGGAATTACATAAAAAATAATCTACCGTGCTAGCACCTTTACAAGTTTTTGCACCTACAGTATTGCCATTTGTTCTGCCATTTAAAATATATAGGTTATTAAACTGTAGGAATTCTATAAATCGATAGCCGTAATTATTTGCAACTCGATCACAGTTTCTTCGGATTTTTGTCAGGTTTCTGGCCTCTTCAAATTTATACATTTCTGTGTTATATTCATCACAAATTTCATGAAGATTTTGCATTTCAAAAAATTCAGTATCTAATACTATAAAGTCATTTAGCTCTTTTGTTCTAGAATTGAAGTCTCCAAATAAGCAGTATGCTGAGTATTTCGATGTCATATTGTTCAATTCGGTTTGTATCTCTTGAAAAGGGGCTTCTGTTGAATACTCAGAATTTTCAGGTGGTATGTAAACTATGCCACACAAAATATCAGATTCTGTTCTGCTAAGTTTCTTCGATATCGAAAACCACAATACGAGATTAAAATTAGAGTTTATGATTGTTATATAATTTGATAATTCATTTTTATAAGCTATAGCAAGTCCGCCCGATTTGCGCCTGCTAGCAGATTTTCGATTTTTTACATGTAACTTGTAATCTTTAAATTCAACGTAATCCAGATCGTCTAATTTAGTTTCTTGTGACCCTATAATTCCGCATTGATTAATTAGTTCAACAAATTCTGGACACTTCAATTTCGATTTCAGTCCGCAAACATTTAATGAAAGTATTGACAGAAGTAAATTATTATTGATGCGCTTTTTTGCTTCATTAGTGCCAAAATTATTATTGTCATTATTATTATTAAGATTTGTATTATCATTATTACTATTGTCATTGTTGTTGTTGTTGTTGTTACTAGTGTTATGCGTATCGGTAACATTATAATTATCTAAATTATTGTTATTATTATTATTATTATTGGGTTTATTGTTATTATTATAATCATTATTATTATTATTACTATTGAGTTTATACGTATTGAATATTTCATTGGTGCTTTTACTTGTTTCTGAATTTCGATAGTGCGAATACATATTCATATTATTGAGCTGAGAATTCGTTTCGTACATCAAACTACATGCATACATACATTTACAATTATAAGTGTATAACCAAAATAGCCTAGGATTACATCCACTTTGAAGACATATATGGTGGATAAATAAGCAAGCATACAACAAACACGTACACACACCGACTATATACATGTACATGTAGATAAAGTACCAACTTAAATAAACATTACTATATATACAAAAACAATCTACAGTACTATAATAAATACCAATAGTTGCGAAATTTTGCTCCGTTTTATCATTAAAACCCCCATCTATGCAACAGAAAGCAAGATTGCACGGGATATAATACGTTGGAGATAATCCCTTTGGACTTGACATACTTTTATTGGTTAATGTACTATGGCTATAGACATTCAATAAAAATCCTTGCAGAAAAAATTTAATTTCGTAAATTGCGTTGATATAAGTTTCGCTCAAAATCACATAATGACAATTACCCTTAGGAACAACCGTACTATCCATTCCTTTCGAAAGTGAATGATAATCTTCACAATATTTGTTCGCTAAGTAAAACCTAGTTATGGCTGATTGGTATAACATTATACTATAATATAAAATCATGCATGCATAGAAATAGCAATGACCGAAAACACATTTACATACAAAGTCAACATAATACTTGTACCGGCAAAGAATACAGTTATAATCTATATATACATTGCAGACACTACACAAAAAATCGTCTGCCGTTTTACATAGCTGATCACAATGTCTGCTCGAATATGGGTCACTGAATTTATCACATGACTCTCCACATTTGTCCTATACCACACCTAACTGAGGCGCGGTCGGGGATATTACCGGCATCATTCCATTGAATGGAACTTGTAATAATGAGTCATCCACTAGAGAAGTTAATGGTATACAACGTCCTTCACACTCGACTATTTTGGAGGATATATCTGGGGTAGTTTGGTCGTCATTTACTCTCTTGGTTGAAATGTCAGTGTCTATTGGGGAACGTTCTTTACGTTTTTGCTGAGCTGCGCGGTCACCTTCCGCTATTTATTCTTAAATAATTAAAGGATTTGGTAAATTAATATTCAAAGATATTTGTTTGTCACCGTATATGATATTTTCTGTAATCTACATAACTCGACAACTTTTGTCTTTGTTTTAGAGTTACTCACAAACTCGTAGGACGTATAGATTTTTGTTTGCTATAAAGTGTGCACTTTTGCCTGTACAATTAACTCGGTGCAAACTACTGATCTGGTATGATTTTAGTAAGCGACGTTAATTAATGTAACGTAATGATTCGAACCCCCTATTTGCAAGATATCCGTCTGTTATAATTGATAAGTCAAATAGTTTAAATGGTCGGGGAAAAAATGGGCAACATGGACGTCGGTTAAGACATTATTTCATCATTGTGTTCTCAGAAAACGCTGCAACGTTTTGATGCTTGAAGTTCCGCGGCAGAACTATCAGTCTCATAAATTAATATGTTGTGTGAATTGGAAACTCATAGTTTAGCATTTTGGTACCAAATTTGACATATTTTGTTGAAAAATAATGTTTTCTTAAACACAATTAACATTTCTTAACAAAGCGACCCCCAAACAATCAACACGTGCTGAGATATTTATTGGTGTCATGCTGTGCTGATCAGTGGATAAGGACACATATTGCTATCTCCAGTCATACATGGGGGCCCCAGTATTTATCACCTATACACAAGTGGACACAAACAATCCTGTTGATTACATTATAAAGCAATAAATTAATATTGTACAATGGATGCATTATAATTTACTAAGAAATTTGCAAAGATATTTGCGAATTAAAATGCAACTGAACGCTTGTTTTAAAACAGTAGGATTGAAAACTGCCTGCAAAAATGAATTCATTATTTTATTTAGAAACTATGTTTTTCACATCTACTAATTTTTATTTATAAATATAGATAACTAGCATTTATGTTTAATCTATCAAAGGAATTTAAGGGAACTAAGGGAATTGATTTTTAAATAATTATTGGATAAAAATAAAAAGCATGCTAGTCGATATTTATTTTATCATATCTGCTAACATCCGCTTATGTAGCGTTAGTGTACGCACTTATCAAAAACGAAACAGGAAGTTAAGTCACTCGAGTTTCTAACGCTGTTAACAATGGATGTTTTATATATCTTGTGATATACTGATCAGTGTATCTTGATCATCTGCCGTTATACTAAAGCGCTCAAGTAAGTAGATCGTAATGATTATCACATAGTTTTAAATATTTATATACATACCTACACGGACCTATATCCGTGATACCTATAAATAGAAACAGGAATGACTGATCAATACATGTATACATGACCATAAATAGATTTTTTTTTCATTTGTTGTCAACAAGTTTCTAAATCGAAAGTAGCAAATTTTTAGACATCAACGTGAATTTCCGTGGCCTCAATTAGCTGAAGAATCTGAGAGGATTTTCTAATTTGAAGTTTTGATTACTAACCTAGAATTAATGACATTATACGAGTATTCCATTAAGCACACATGTACATTAAAATATAAACATCATGAAGACTGCCTTCATGATTTTTTGTAAAAACGTGTTTTTGTTTTGTTTTAGGCGATAACGAAGTCATTCCAAGGTTAATAGTGGTACAAAATGTATACTATTTATGTTACACGTCTTGACCATATTTGTTTGTACTGTAAATGGTCAGGGGTATTACTTATGCCGATATGCCAATGAATGTATGAATGTGTTAACTGCAGTATGGTCATAAAATTATAAACAAAAGCTAGACTACCTACCCAACTTAATTTTGCTGAGTAAGATGTTAAAGTGACAGACATTTCTTAGGGATGACCCCTTCATAAAACGTGTCACTTGTCATAAATACTATGAAACCCTTATGTATAGAAGGTTTATTGTTATATATCATTTTGTTGGTGACAATGTACCATATTTCAGAATGGGGAGTGCGCAACAGTTCCGGAGGAACATATCATTGATGTTGTCCGAAGTTCTCAGTGATGTAGGAGTAAATGATGAGACGATCAGGAGGAAACGAGAAATTACCTTGTTGCTGGAATCCCTGAATCGAGAATCTTTGCCAAATGTCATTGGTCAATCTTTCCATTTTTATGGTGGTACATACGATGGAAGCTCAACAACAGAATGGGGACCTTCAGAAAGTATACTATTACATGTAAGTAGCTATAACGTGATTCAGGAATTGGCAGATCAGAAATCTGATGCAACCAATCTGTTAATAGTACAAGATGAATCTACAGCGCCTGGACGTTGTCTCCTTCAGCTCTTGCGAAATCATGTTCCAAACATGGCTGCAAACGTACCAGACGGAGAGTTTTATACTGATGATAAAGGAAGGGTTCTTCTGAAAACCCCGACAATTCAGAAAGCTTCGACTGAACAACACGGCCAAGTGGCTTATTTTCCTAAAGCAGGAAGGCGTGGCATAAATACGGATCTAGTTTACTCATTTCATTGTGAACGTTGGCCAGTAGAAGCCAGACCTTGGCTAGATCGAAGAAGCTTAGGTGGATGGCCATCTAGGCAGTTAAAATCTGTATGCGAGAGGTCCGGCTATTTCCTTGTACCAAGAGGCAGCTTCGGTAGAGGCGAAGATATGAAGATCAGCGAGGTCGAATGGAGTGTTTCAATGTCTGCTGCCGAGAGACATCTTATGCATAGTTTAAATAATACTCAAGTCAGATGTTACGTTTTAATGAAACACTTACTGAAGACACACATCAATGGTGTTTATGACAATGCAATATCAAGTTATATGTGCAAAACTGCGTTGTTCTATTGTATAGAAAACACTTATTCAGATGTCTGGCAGGAACATAATCTGACACTTTGCCTTGATCTGGTACTCCGGGAATTATACAATTATGTTCAGAATAAAAACTGCCCTCTCTTTATCATTCCTGGGAAAAATATCATGGCTGATAGAATATCTACAGAAGAACAACAAGGCCTATTGGAAAACATTCAACACATCATAAATAATAAAATCAAAGTGCTGTTCGAATTGCAAACAGACGACATCGGTGTTAGGCTACAGCAGAAGATGAATACTATGCTGGAATATTCAGATGATGTTCTTGATGTATGTAAGAAGAGGCGCTTCTCGGTTAGACCAATCATCACTATCCTGAAAGGCTGCTTAAGGTTCTTGACATGGTGCAGTGACGTGTATGGTTGGGTGTTCGATGTGTAGAAAGTTGGACAATGACTCTGACTGTACTGACAGTAAGCAATATGAAAAAGAAATGACTATATGGAGTAAACATTGTTTCCTGCTTGCAAATAGTGACGTCACATGTTGCGTTTTCTTGAAGTGACGTCACTTACAGAAGAGGTTACCGAAGTGTCCCTGAATATGGTTCGAAGTGTCTGGTCCGTAATGTCCGTGGTCCGAAGTGACTTGACACCCGCGAGACCTCTCCGTGAAGAGTGTGTACTGATTTACTGTGCGCACGAACATTCTTATTCGTAAGATCACTGTGATACTACGAACCGCGTTGATAAAACGGTCGTAAGTATGTTCGTAAGAAAATTCTTACGATCATTTCGTAGTTCGTACGAATATTGATAAAACGGACCCATTGTCCCGGGTATACGAAAATCATGCTTTTTTGTATGTCTATTTCATTAATTACTGCCGCATGTATACGCCAAAGGATTAGGAGTAGATCAACGTAGTCCTAACAATAGAACGTTTAAAATTTGATTTGTAGCTGTAGGGTTTTTGACCGCCATACTCCGAAAGGTTAAAATTTGACACGCCGAATGTTAGCCTGGATTACCTGCCCTTGCCATTACATACTCGGGCAAGGCAAATGCTGGTAATCGCCGCGTACAGCGTATAGTTAATCTTATAGGAAGAAAATTATACTGTGGACCAAGTTTCTATAACTCTGTAAGTATTTTACTTTTTTATTGATTTATTGATTCCAATCGTCAAACATTGTTGGGGTCGGTTTGGTTTGTATGAAAATCGGATGTATTCGTAGTTGTATAGTTTTCGAACAATGAACGGAATATTGGTATTTCGGATACTGTAGTACGGAAATAAAAAAAACGCATCAATAACTCAAATATAGACCTGTCAATGTGCTAATAATTAATATAAAACAAATGGTAAGTTTTCTGAACTGTGATATATGTATACATTTATATATATATAAATATATATGACATTTAAAATGTTGAATTCAATTGTCGAATAAGTAAAATTAATGCAAAGTAAGAAAAATGTTTATTTATCATGATAATTATATATATATACATGTACTAGTTAGCTCTCTGAGTTCTGAGTAAAGTATAATACAAATATTCGTTAAACAGGGATGAATGGATCACACATATCAGAGGGTGGATCCAGATGAACGTCTTCCGAAATTTGTCAGAGAATGAGAGATGGTAGTGACCATTCATATGCAAAGTATGTTAAACACTCGAGCAAACACCCACGTCCAAACGGAAACGAGAGAGCAGCACACCACTAGACAGAACTCCAGTTCAGATTCCAAACACACATATGTTAGTGATGTAAGCTCATGATTTTCTATATTTTGATAATGATATAGATTTTATTGCTAATAAATATGACTTAAGATCGCTATACTGGTGAAACCTAAGCAAACTATGATGTTACAATGAGAAGGTGTAACAAAAATTCAGTACTTACTTTGTAGTCTAGACGTTCATTCATTCATATTTAAAAAGTGATTTTGAAATGTACTTCTCAGGTATGAGGACAAAGATGACCTGATGAAAACGATTAACTAGTATTAATGAGGTAGTTATGTGGACTCTAAATATGAATGTCATTTTAATTTTAGAATGTTTGAATTCTTTATCTTATAACACATTAAAGGATAGTGACAGTGTGGTTAGACATTGACCTTGGTCAATTGAAGAGAAGCAGTACATGCATAAGTACGTTAGTATTAATGTGAAACACGAAACAGGGACAGATACCATGTACTGGAGCAAATGTGCTGAGGCTGTGAATGACAAATTTCCTGAGAAACATAGGACAGGTAATATGAACTGTTCAGTAGTTTAAGAGACATTGTCTGATATTTTGTTTCAAGCTGAAACAAAAAATGAGGAACCTACGGTCCATTTTGTTTGCGGTATGAGCCTCGTTTTGGATAATCTCAGAATGAGGCGTGAATAGCGTCTGTACGACCCAATGCGTTCAAAAGTAGTGCCTGTTGAACTCAATCATGTTAAGCAAATGATTTGAAATATTTCTGTAGGAACGCGGCAAAAATGTGCACGTGAAAAGAATTGGAAGAATTTTAAATTAAACATGGAGATAAAGCAGGGTCATTAAGATTCAAAACTGTCACGTGATCAACGATACACAATTTTCACTAACAGTGGGTCGCCATCTTTGTTTTGAGCTGCGTGATGTTTGCAAGAACTGTAAGTATTTTTCTGAATTTTTATTATAAATGTTGTTATTTTGATGTTCTCAAGTCGCCAGTTTAATCGCTACATTTATTTAGTACACACATCTAGTTTTAAATCTGCATGACATATCCTCTCTTGACCCAATTGTTTGGTTAAATAACTTGTAAGGTGCTGACCTTGTTATCAATATTAGACATACTGGAACAGTACGCGAACAATACCAGTACGTGGACACTTCCATATTTAGTGTTCCGTAAACGATTTAAACTTTCTTGACGTCAAAATAACTCACAATTATTTGCACTGTACTTGTTCTTCTTCCGGTATCTGGTATCGAATGCGTATTTGTACTATTCCTGGTTTTTAACTTACATGCAGGCGAACTCGGGTTGAGAAACGTAAATAAACATTGTTTTTGCAGTCAACAAGTACATTTTGGCTGTCTGTTTAAATCATCTTCAAATCAATAAATGAGAAAGAATATTGACAGGCTTTAATAATTAAAAGGCCATCTTTAAAAGGTCTCGCCAAAATATTTTACATGAAGCCAGAAATGTTTCGTTACAATTCCTGAACTATCATCCTAATCATTTGGGCGTTTGCATATGGCATGATGTGTACAGTTATGCACCAAACATTTTACTTATTTTTGCCACACAGAGCATAATTCCATTTAATGAAGAAGAAAAAATAAATGGCAATTTTAAAGTTCTTTTTAGTATCCATTTAGTGTTCTCTGTAGTGCACGCCTATTTACACTCTCTGTTTATACATATGGCTTTTTGTCCGCAGAACCGGGTTCGATTCCCGGTAGCGCCATTGACCGATTTTTAGTGTTCTCAAAACATGACTTTATTTTTAACTGAAATAAATGGAATTTAATAAAACCTTCATTCTTCCAGGTTTTAAAATCTTGAAATTAAACCATCAAAGGAACTTCTCTGAAAATGATTCCTCATTGGGGGTTTTCTTTTAAGTGCATGTCGGTGTCCGTTTACTGGTTAAATAGCGCAAATTCCTTTGGTCATGACTGTAGCATGTGAGGTGCCAAATTGCACATGCGCAGTGGGCTGTTTACAATCACGATTTCCCATAACTTTTAGAGCAAGGATTTATCTGAAAAGTTACAAAGACCAGATGGTTTGAAATACAGTTTATACAGTTTATTAAAATGCTGTAAAAAGTGTCCGCGTACTGTTCCGATCTGTCTATGTAAACAATGAGTATAGCCCCAGGACTTTTTCTGTAGTTCCCACATGTCAGACTATCTGACCCATTCCCAAAGCCAAATATATGGGTTTTTCCCAATCAAAAAACAATCCCAATCAAAAGCGCCTGCGAAAAATCATGTACTTGAGTGACCTGGTATCCTGAAGCTTTGTGAATAACTGTGGCTATTATTGTCCCTTCTGTCATAAACGTTTTTTTGAAGTGATTAAAGTTTACTCAAATTGGCAAATTTAACGACGCAAATTTTTCCAATTTATTAAGGGTCTTTTTCCCAAAATGGATAGAAAAAGAAATGAGGCTCTGAGCCCTTTCGTATTTTCTCTTTAACTTTAGACTGTGCTCTCAAAGCGATTGTTTGACTGCTGTGAAATATATGAATGCAATTAAAATAGACCTGGATGACAATTTCTGTCTGCTAATCAGTGCCATCATCTTCTTGGATATGGCAAATGACCTGTACAACAAGTTAAAATACTCATTTACGTGAAGTGATGTGATGGTTAGACGGCCACTCGGTAAGCTCATTCGGTAAAGCACTGTACTAGTGTTTAGGAGGTTGTGGGTTCGAGCCCCACATCTTGCACACTTTGCCTAGATTTACTGTGGAAGCAGTGTAAAACAGCCCATGGTGGTAGAGCCTCTAATGCCTGAAGGAAGACAAGTGTAGTGGTGTGGGATTAGACATCTGCCCTGTTGGTTGGTAGAGCACTTTACTAGCGTTTAGGGGGCCCTAGGTTCGAACCCAACATCAGGCGCACTTTCCCCTTGATTTGCTTCAACTGGTACACATTTATGATCAACCAATATTTAGATATATAGAGCTCATGAGGAATCAACAGAATATCCACAATGTGATACTTATCACAGCCTATTTATCTCATGTTTTATCCTTTAATGCTGATTGTCTAGTAAGAGAGTTATAAATACCATTTATACATCTTGGGCATGACTCAGACAGGGATTAAATCCATGACTTTCAGCACTCAAACTGACAACTACCTTATGATTGATTGTGTTCTAACCCTTTGAGGCGTGATCATTTGGAAAGTATATGAGCCAGTCATTACACTTTGAAGGAATGTTCACCAACATGTGTAGTTGTGCACCTGGGGTTTCATGTTTGGCTGTGCCCAGTAAGTGCAAAGTTATGGCCCTTGACTTAGTTAAAATATAGCCTACAGAGTATGCAATATTGTGTGGCACATATCTCCAAAAGTATATGAGCCAGAGTTATAAGACTTTACAGAAATGTTCACAAGCATGTGTTATATTGCACCTGGGGATTCATAATTCAGTGAGCCCAGTAAGTGCAAAGTTATTGCCCTTGATTTATTGAAAATATAGCATACAGAGCTTGCAATTTTGTGTCGTGTATATCTCCAACAGTATATCAGCTATACTCACCAAACTGTACAGGAATGCTCACCAACCTGTATAGTTGTGCACCTGGAGTTTCGTGTTTGTCTGTGTCCAGTAAGTGCAAAGTTATGGCCCTTGACGTATCACCATAATCAGTACAGTTGTTCACTTGGTAATTTGGATACCCATTCACAAACTATGAGCAGAATAATAGCATTTGCTTTTGTGACAAAGGCTGCAAGTGGGGGCATCTGTGTCCTAATGGGCACATTTCTAGTTTTGAGTTTGGTTAATTAAACAAATGAACAAAAAATGAGCATATTATAACTTCAATCTTGTGGTCTGCTGGGCCATTCCTTGCGCCTCAGTTCCTTAATATGTGTACCGTTTGACCTCCGTTAGTGCCTTATGTTTTGTGGATTGTTGTTTTTCCGGAGATCTGCGTGGGAGGCATTGTCTTATGTATGTGGCTTTCCTTGTAGTTACGTATTCTCTCTCTTTTTCACAATGGTGAACGCTAACGTATTTGTGAAAATTACTTTAAATATTTTTCTGTTTCCCTGTTATTTAGTGACACTGACGACGAAAGATCATTCGAAGCTGAGAAGAGTTCCATTGGAGTGTTGACCATCTTTGTATAATGTGGTGTCAAGAAGGCAAGGGCAGTTTGATCAGAAGTCACAGATGGAGTTTTTAAAACTGAAACAACAGTGTGGACACATTTTTGGCAATTTTGGTTGAATTATTGATGTCTTGTTTTTTTGCCAGACAATATTTTGTTCATGAATATAATTCTGGCAAACCCTTGAGATTGTCTATTAGCATGTGTCACTGCTACCTGACAGTTGAACATGTTGATATGTGTTGTAAATCATAAACGTGTGGCAGAAATCTTTAAATATTTCTAGTTATAATTACACTTGAATAACTATAACAGGATGTTAAGCTTTGCTGTTTCTAAGACACATTTTTAGGTGAGCTATTGGGATCGCCCTGTGTCCTATGTCCGCTGCGTCGTCTGTCGTCAACAATTTAGACTGTTAACACTCTAGAGGTAACATCTCTACCTGATCTGCATTAAACTTGGTCAGCATGTTTGTCTCAATGAAATCTAGGCGAAGTTCGAAACTGGGTCATACGGGGTCAAAAACTAGGTCACTAGTTCAAATTATAGTAAAACCTTGTTAACACTCCAGATGTCACATTTTTTACTTGATTTATATGAGACATGGTCAGAATGTTTGCCTCAATGAAATCTAGATCAAGTTTGAAACTGGGTTGTGTGGGGTCAAAAGACCTTCCAGTGGTAACATTTTTTATTTTATCTACATGAGATTGGTCAAAATATTTGCCTTAATAAGATCGAGCTCAAGATTGAAACTGTGTCATCTGAGGTCAAAAACTAGATCACAGGATCAAATGATTGATTGAAATTGATGATGATAATACGAAACATAATTTTTTGCAGGTTTTGCGTGGTAAAACTTCCTCAATTTTAGCTTGGCCAGAGAGCTTATGCCATGGCGAATTGTCTATTGTGTGTGGTGTGTCTGTGTATAATGGAATTTGTTAGAAAACTTTTAAATTAAAATAAAGTTATATTTAACTGATCTGGTCATTATTATTTGTTATTAGCTGTGAGCGTTTTTATTGGTCTATGCATAACTGCAGTTTTGAAAGAAAAGTGGATCGATGTTGCTCACTTTAAGTTGCTGAGCATGTTTATACAACACATGAATTGTAGAGTTACGCTTTTAACTCTTGATCACTGCTTCCTAGACTGCTACTAAATATATAGATAGAAGTTGCATTAAATATTTTTTACAAAATAATGGTGTTAGTAGTACTTGATGCCTTGTATCTATACTCCCTCAAACAATGTTTATCAAGGTGAAGACTAGAATCACCCTGTCATTGGTTTGTCTGTCCAATATATAACATATGTAGTTTGTGTGGATAACAGCTTCATCAGTTTCAAGGGCTTGCAATGAAATGTGGTAATACATGTACCATGATACGCGCTTTACGTGATCAGTGCATCCATCAAAATGTTTTAGTATTTTGTCCCTTTGAACCTACGCCTACTTTTAGAACATAATTATGTAATAACAGTTTGGTTAATGTTTAAAATAACAAATCAAATTTAAAAAATCTTTGAAATGTATTAGATGGCAAGAAAAGAGAGGGGAGGCACATGGGGAATATTTTCTGGAGACGCTTCTAATGCTCGGTACGGTAGCGTATGACTACATATGAAGTATGAAATTATAACAAAAACTTCTCTGATATTTAAGGTATTGAGTATATAATTATGTAACTTGGAGATAACACTGTTAATTATAACAAAAATTCTCTGATATATAAGGTATTGAGAATATATATGTAGCCCGGGAATAGCAACAGTAAGTTATAACAAAAACTAGTCAAGCCACATATTCAGAGATGATCAAGCCGACAGTCTTCCAACGCTTTCAGCGTTTTGATTCTACTCGGGAAATAAAAGATAAACAAAATACAAATGTACTCATAACAGGATAACAAAACATCTATCTTTACTATAACATGTAAATATCTTTTTCATAAAGCGGGCCGTTTTGACAGACAATCGGGGCCGTTTTGACCGACAATCGGAGCCGTTTTGACCGGAAATCCGGTTCGTTTTGACCGGGCCGTTTTGACAACGGGCCGTTTTGACTGCTATTCGATTTATTTACGCACAATATGAAGACGTAAAACGCGAAATCTCGTAAAGTGCGCGCGAGATAAACGAAACCTCACGAAAATAGAGATGTAACGAAAACATGAGGGTGAACGACTTGAATGAGTCAGTCTCTGAAATAAACGAAGTATGAAAAACTGTTTTGATGTACATGCATGCTAAAATGACGCCTAGTCTAGTGGCATTCCTTGTTCGTAGATTGATCAAAATAATTTCTTGTCACATGTCATGAATACTATGAAACCCTTATAGAATGTCGTAGACCCGGGTTCAATTCCTGGTAGCGCCATTGACCGATTTTTCGTGTTCCACAAACATGACTTTATTTCAATATTACTACAGCTGGTGTTAAGTGCTGTGTGGCGGATGTAAAAATTCGCCCCGTACTTCGTCCAAAGTGTAGTTTACCTTAATCAACTTTATATAAGTTAAATTTACACGAAAATGACGTCAGGTATTGATTATGGGTGACTTGGTAGTAAACTTTTTTGGTGCCATGTTCTCTTTTGTGGCTGCGTCAAATGTGTTAGAAGGTCATCTAGATATCTGAAAATACCGACTCGGTCTAACGGTAGGAAGTTGTCCGACCTAGCCATTCTTGACGTTTGACGTTAAAAAAAACAGTTTCTTCTGTTTGTGAATATTTTTTGAGTATATACACTGTCGACATAAATCCCTTGTGTGTATTTTAAGACATCAGTAATAAAAATCGGTTGAGAAATGGCTTTGAAAAGTACGTCAAAGCAAATGTGTGTATATATTTTCATTGTAAATACGTATGAAGTTGGACACCTTTATCTTACTATAAGAACAGAGAGAAAAAAATAATTTCAATGCGGGTTTTAAATGTCATGGCTACGCACCGGCCACCTGTGGTCATGGATGGGTTCACTTGTCATATTCCACTACTAGTTGCTAGCTTGGGTTATCAGACGGAGTGACACATCCGTCTGCCCTAACTGTAGTCAGCCAAAAAGGTAAACAATTTGATCAAGTAAAGCAATGCTACACGTGTTTTGACGATTACTTATGTTAAAACAATTCAAATTTAGTTACTGTTAAATTTGGCAAATTCCCGAGGTAGTGCATCGTAGACATTTTAGTGCAGTATGATTTTAATGTAGTTGCCGAAAACTGGTTGGATTACTTCCCTTGGATGTAAATTAGGTCGGCCATGTTGAATGCGCATAAGTAAAACAAAATACGATGTCAGTACAATTTATTTATTTCTGATGTAAGTAAGAAAGCTACTCGATATTATCTGATATTGAAAATCGTTTTCCGAACATTTTTTAATAGCTTGCGCATCGATTTACCGTTGCATTGCCGATAACAGGTTGTACCGGGATACATGTAATTCCCACATCTACAATATTTACCTCCCTCGTTCTGAACTGTCGGCCATTTTGATAGGCAAAACTGATAAGCCCTAATAGGAGTAATTTCCAAATACTTGATAATTGAGAAAATACGTACCAAGATAATTTGCATGTGACAACCACTTTTTCTTCAACTTATTGAGCCAAATGCCCACATGAGCATAATGTCAATGAATAAGTTATTTTTTATATATCTAGTCCAAAATATTAGACATTTACATACCCACTTAACCATTAACATTCATTATTTTGTTATTTTACTTTCACTTTGTACATATAGATCTACCCGCAAAATGTTGAAATGTATAAGGTATGTAGGGTCTTATTTATAGGACTAGGATTAGGGTAGTTTAAAAAATGGCACCTTGAAGTTTATCTATTATATAATCTTTTCTTGATAAGCAATATGCATATTTCACCTTGATTCATATATATGTTCCAATATTTTGCACCACTACATGCAAAGTTTGGTTTGAATATGTTTGACATAAAAAAAGTTCTTTGAAAAAAAACTATCAAAAATGTCAGGAGTGCAACAGAACTTTTGGACATTCACAAAAAGTACTGAATTTGAATTGCTCTTATGAAAAAATACTTCATGTAACATTTTAAATCCAACTCATTTCATTTATTACAATATCTTGTTGCGTTACTGACTCTGATTTATATATATTAAGTTATCGAGAACTGGTAACGGCAGGATACATTATGTAATTTTTTCGCACAAAAACATAAGGAAACTGTTTAAATAAAAGGCTTAAGCTTCTATTGCAAGTTATTTTCTCGGGGTTTTAAATGTGAGATGTGTAGCAATACATGTAAACTTTGAATTCTGACCATAAAATTTACACTTACATTTGCCCTTCAAATACCTGACTCAACATGTTGGCAACCCACGTTTGTCAGGAGTGCAACATTTACTGTTCAGAGCTGTAGAAAGTTTACATAGGTCAGCTGAAAATAGGGTAAGTTGCATTTCCAGGAAAGTCCAGATCAATATTTTCAGATTTGTTCACTTATAACTGTACTTGATGTACTGAATGAAAGCATGAGGTTAAAAAGTGAATGTCTGGAGTGCAACACTTTTTGGGGCCTTTATTTCACATAATGTTTTGAATTAGTAAGTGCATTGCTAGTACTTAACTGTAATGTTTTTTTCAAAGTAGACTTATAAATGATTTTTATAAAACGAAACACTGATTATGCAATGAATTAGAAATATAATACTGTAGTATCACTTAAATTCGCGCGGGCCTAAATTCGCGCATTTTAAATTTCTGAAGAAAAAAATCAGACAAAAATGACGGTATTGCAGCGCGTGTTATTATTTCGTACATCCGTATCATAAGCTGTAAATAGCAATATTCTGCGTATTATCTCGTAATCTGGGGGCTATATCTTTAATAGAGTTGCCAATTAACAATTTTATTGCCAATTGTCATATCTGAATACAATAGAAACGTGTGGAACTTGAATAAACAACATGACTAGCGAGGTTCGCGTCGTATTTAGATCAGTGTCACCAAAAACATGATTTCGGACTTGTATCCCGATTTTGCACTTTCGGTTATGAGTTTGCCAAGTAATCTAGTCGGGAATGAGCTAAACCATACCCCATAACAATACCCCAAACAATATGACAGGTCCAACGTTTAATTGGCGTTAATTGACACGACTGTACGATGAAAAGTGTAGATAACAAAAGATCGATAAACAATATAAAGGTGTTGGAGATCTTTCATAAATGGCACCCTGGCAATTACTCTAGAACAACAATACAAGTGCGAATACACCTTCACACCTTATTATTAATTATGTCTATTACATGATTTTGTATGTTTATTTATTAAGTAAAAATCAATAAATACACGTATACTGTAATGAAACTTTGTTTGATTTACAATCTATCCATATATACAGCAGAAATGATAGCCATTGATATCGCTATGAACTGGATACATTTGTACTAGAAAATAAACCTACAAAAACTGCTATTTTCTCAGATTCTTTATCTTCACTCCAGACAATACAAAATCTTAAAAGTAAATCTAGACCTGACATTTTAGACTCAATTCTTAAAACTTATTTAAATATTAAACTTTTAGGTCTAGAATTAAAAATAATCTGGTGTCCAGCGCATCAAGGTATCAATGGCAATGAAATTGCGGATCTGGCGGCCAAATCGGGTCTAGAGCATACAAGTGTAGACATGTGTGTGAAACTCTCACCCACTGAGGTGTATTCATTGGTGAGATCACACTCCATCAAGTGCTGGAAACAGTATTATATTGAAAAAAATTCTGATGCAGCCAGGTGATTCTTTCCAATACTCGGTGGGGCTCGGGTGGCCTGAAATCTATTCCATTGACTACAAAATGGACAGATGTATTACCTGCCTGAGACTGGGTGCAAATCTGTTGTCTGTAGCCCAGGGTCAATATATCCTGGGACTGGACCTCATTTGCGCCCAGTGCAGAGTGAAGAACACAACTAGTCAATTTCTGCTACACTGTAGTATTCATAGCTCTCCCAGGACCGAGCTTAGAGGTGGCCTTGCTAGATTGAATCTTTCTTTTACTCTAGAAAATATACTTAATCCAAGCAAGGCGGCTCGACGCTCGGTCTTCAAAGCTTTGGAAATATATATTACTGACTGTCAGATGACAGATAAAATCTAAAGCCTCCCACTCGGCTCATGTTGCTCTATTTAATCCCAGGACGGTGTGGAAGCCTACATTACCTATATAGTTATACCACAAATCAATGTCTAAAATTTATACATTGTATATCTTATACTTTCCAATCTAAAACAAATATCGCATACCATACTGCGTATTTTAAATCCTGATGCATTGCATTAATTATTATAATAAAACTACTCCTCATAATATAGTCTATTGTAGACACTGTAATGTACACCTGGCTTCATATTCAATGTTGTAATGTACACCTGGCTTCATATTCAATGTTGTAATGTACACCTGGCTTCATATTCAATGTTGTAATGTACACCTGGCTTCATATTCAATGTTGTAATGTACACCTGGCTTCATATTCAATGTTGTAATGTACACCCGGCTTCATATTCAATGTTGTAATGTACACCTGGCTTCATATTCAATGTTGTAATGTACACCTGGCTTCATATTCAATGTTGTAATGTACACCTGGCTTCATATTCAATGTTGTAATGTACACCTGGCTTCATATTCAATGTTGTAATGTACACCTGGCTTCATATTCAATGTTGTAATGTACACCTGGCTTCATATTCAATGTTGTAATGTACACCTGGCTTCATATTCAATGTTGTAATGTACACCTGGCTTCATATTCAATGTTGTAATGTACACCTGGCTTCATATTCAATGTTGTAATGTACACCTGGCTTCATATTCAATGTTGTAATGTACACCTGGCTTCATATTCAATGTTGTAATGTACACCTGGCTTCATATTCAATGTTGTAATGTACACCTGGCTTCATATTCAATGTTGTAATGTACACCTGGCTTCATATTCAATGTTGTAATGTACACCTGGCTTCATATTCAATGTTGTAATGTACACCTGGCTTCATATTCAATGTTGTAATGTACACCTGGCTTCATATTCAATGTTGTAATGTACACCTGGCTTCATATTCAATGTTGTAATGTACACCTGGCTTCATATTCAATGTTGTAATGTACACCTGGCTTCATATTCAATGTTGTAATGTACACCTGGCTTCATATTCAATGTTGTAATGTACACCTGGCTTCATATTCAATGTTGTAATGTACACCTGGCTTCATATTCAATGTTGTAATGTACACCTGGCTTCATATTCAATGTTGTAATGTACACCTGGCTTCATATTCAATGTTGTAATGTACACCTGGCTTCATATTCAATGTTGTAATGTACACCTGGCTTCATATTCAATGTTGTAATGTACACCTGGCTTCATATTCAATGTTGTAATGTACACTTGGCTTCATATTCAATGTTGTAATGTACACCTGGCTTCATATTCAATGTTGTAATGTACACCTGGCTTCATATTCAATGTTGTAATGTACACCTGGCTTCATATTCAATGTTGTAATGTACACTTGGCTTCATATTCAATGTTGTAATGTACACTTGGCTTCATATTCAATGTTGTAATGTACACCTGGATTCATATTCAATGTTGTAATGTACACCTGGCTTCATATTCAATGTTGTAATGTACACCTGGCTTCATATTCAATGTTGTAATGTACACCTGGCTTCATATTCAATGTTGTAATGTACACCTGGCTTCATATTCAATGTTGTAATGTACACCTGGCTTCATATTCAATGTTGTAATGTACACCTGGCTTCATATTCAATGTTGTAATGTACACCTGGCTTCATATTCAATGTTGTAATGTACACCTGGCTTCATATTCAATGTTGTAATGTACACCTGGCTTCATATTCAATGTTGTAATGTACACCTGGCTTCATATTCAATGTTGTAATGTACACCTGGCTTCATATTCAATGTTGTAATGTACACCTGGCTTCATATTCAATGTTGTAATGTACACCTGGCTTCATATTCAATGTTGTAATGTACACCTGGCTTCATATTCAATGTTGTAATGTACACCTGGCTTCATATTCAATGTTGTAATGTACACCTGGCTTCATATTCAATGTTGTAATGTACACCTGGCTTCATATTCAATGTTGTAATGTACACCTGGCTTCATATTCAATGTGAATGTGGTATAGTTTCTGCACAGTCCTGGGATAAAACTTAAATATAATACTTGTTATTATAGACTTATGTTTACAAAGAATCCTTGTATGCATATTTTATCTATTAATGCTACGTTTACACTTAGACCACGATGTCCACGATGCCCCCGCTCATTCTCTCCAAAGATAATACCAAAGGCAAACCATGTATCCATGAGATGAAGAAGACGCTGAATTGGTATTTCTCATTTATGCATATATATAGTTGGTCGAAAGAAAAAGACACAGCATCAAGACACAGAACAGGGCAGGATAGAACAGAGAGGAAAGAGGAGAAGAAAACAGAGGACCTGTTGGGTAAAACCATGATTGAGTGTAGACAGAAGGCACCAGTTGGGGCACTATTCACAACTCCTCAACACAGAACTCAGGTGTATGGATGTTAGCTCCTACGTCAACTATTTAAGGATGCCTCCAGATCTGTTTGATGAGATCCTGGAAAGAATTACACCAGCTATAGAGAAGCAAAGTAACAGATTTCGAGAAGCCCTATCACCTGGATTGCAGCTGGCCCTCGTCCTCAGACATCTGGCCACTGGTGATAAATACCCTTCACTATCCTATGCCTTCAGATGTAGTCACTCGTCCATATGCCATATTGTTCCAGAAGTTTGTAGGGCCATTGTCGAAGCAAATAAAGATGAAGTTGTCTCCTCTCCTATCACCTCTGAAGAATGGAAAGCCATAGCAGACCAATTCGAGAAGCAATGGAATGTGCCACATGCAATAGGGGCTCTGGATGGAAAGCATGTAGCTATCCAGAAACCAGCAAACTCAGGCAGCTTGTACCATAACTACAAGGGATTCCTTTCCATCCCACTCCTGGCATTGGTGGATGCTGAATACAAATTCATCTGGATTGAATTTGGTGGCATGGGTCATATGTCGGATGCACAGATATTCAAGGACACAGATGCTGATGGAAGAGGTGGAGCATCCTGGCCTCTGTTGACAGTGGCCTTCCTTCCTCTTTTGGCTGGCATATTTTAAATCTAACAACAATTATAGACGTTTCCAAAAATTATAGGTGTTTTCTTGTTCAAAGTGGCAAACGTAATGAAGCTTGCAGAGTGTGGATTAACATCGTGGGAACCGTGCGGGAATTTATCAGAGTGTGCCAGAGCATGTATGCCTATCGGGATGTTCGTAGCAGAACGTGTCACAGCGTGACGTTATTAATTTTGCTATTCAATGTATCTTGACAAATCGTAGTAGAGAGTGATAGAGCGTGATAGAAACATGGTGGCATCAAGATCCCCGATGATGGCGCATCAAGTTCTGTTACGGTCTTTTACGCTCTACTACGATTTCCACGTTCTATCACACTCTCTCAAGATTTGTCGTCAAATCGGCATAATCGTGGCAAGATTTTTGACAGTCAAAAATTCTGTCACGATCATTACGATTCCACCACGTTCCCTCACGATCACTACGATTCCACCACGTTCCCTCACGATCACTACGATTCCACCACGTTCCCTCACGATCATTACGATTCCACCACGTTCCCTCACGATCACTACGATTCCACCACGTTCCCTCACGATCACTACGATTCCACCATGTTCCCTCACGATCACTACGATTTCACCACGTTCCCTCACAATCACTACGATTTCACCACGTTCCCTCACGATCACTACGATTCCACCCCACAAGCCCCCACGCTCATCACGATTCTCTCAAATCGTGGAGATCGTAGACATCGTGGCCTAGTGTAAAACCAGCATTAACAAACATGTTACACATGTAATTTACATTTTAATTTGGGTAGGGATTATTGGGGATTATATTTTAAACAAACTGTGTATTATGACAGTCATCTGTCATATACTAAATAGTTTTAATCTGGCTGTTTATGTAAACAGTCCAGACAAAATTGTTATTTTTATGTTAGTGATGGTGTGATTATCGAAAATAATCGAAAATCATCGCTAGACATCCGACATCGGCGACAATCGAGTATGAACTACAATAATCGATTATAATCGGAAATTTAGACTTTATTGACATCTGTAAATTCTGGATTTTTCTTCAAGCTATATATCAAATCTTTATTAACATCCACACTTGTACTAATCTTTACATAGAAAATAAAATACATTAATTCAATTTCTTCAGCCAAAGACACAAAAAAGCGCACAAAAACAAAATAAATATATTGAATGATAAAATGTTCTTATGATATAAGAGTAATAAATGTTAACCCCATAGATGTTAAATGTAGTTACAAAGAGATAAATAAACTTGTATAAATGACTGTCAGCATTTCACTTTTAATAAAAAAAAACTAAATATTTTTTCGATTATTTCCGATTTGATTATCGATTATGAGTTTTCAAACCGATCCAATAATCGATTATGAAATTTGTCCGATTATCCATCACTATTTTATGTATATATATACTTGTATATACTCTGAGCACATGAGCTGAGTTGGGAAGGGAGAGCACCCTGGCCAAATTTATCTGGAGTCTTAAATGGATTATGTTTCTTAGTCCCAGCAAATCTCATCAACTGCTATCTTCACCTGGTATGTGGGCCTGGGGCGGCCGGGGCTTCACCTGGTATGTGGGCCTGGGGCGGCCGGGGCTTCACCTGGTATGTGGGCCTGGGGCGGCCGGGGCTTCACCTGGTATGTGGGCCTGGGGCGGCCGGGGCTTCACCTGGTATGTGGGCCTGGGGCGGCCGGGGCTTCACCTGGTATGTGGGCCTGGGGCGGCCGGGGCTTCACCTGGTATGTGGGCCTGGGGCGGCCGGGGCTTCACCTGGTATGTGGGCCTGGGGCGGCCGGGGCTTCACCTGGTATGTGGGCCTGGGGCGGCCGGGGTGCTGGATCACAAGTTAATCTTAGACCAGATCCAGTGCCTTGGCCGCCTGCGGACCAACATGACCAAATCAGTCCAATATTTTTAATATACACAAATTGATCGGCGGAATCTAAGTGATGGATCAATTCATTGACCATTGAGTCACAATTCTGCCGGTCAATACACTTTAAACTCCCATCAACAATCTGCCCCTGTAAACCCGATAGAAAAATCTCAACCTGTATTGACCTGTTAAGTCCATACTTAAAATTTTATTGGAACTGAAATATGAAAAATATAAAAATAAAAATTTAAAATAAGGCCCAACTAATGATAACAACAAAAAAAAGAAGTTATTTATTTAAAAAAATACACTTAAGTTTCAATTTGAATGAAAGGATCTCTGCAATTGTTTCAGAATTAATAGAGCTTTACTTGTTGCACTCCTGACATAATTTTATGATATGAGAGCAGAAGTTTGATTCCACAAAAAGCACTGATCTATATATTGTTTGAGCTTTTTACAGTGAACCTGTTGTTATTTTAAGTGTATTATTGTAAGAAATGGAGAGACTTGTTGTTAACTTAGCTGCCATAAGGAGATCAGTAAAAATATTATACCAATATGCAAACAAATGCAACAACAGAGAAAGAAAGACATAGAGGGGAACTTCACTGCCCTCAAGAATAGGAAACAAGAGGCCCATGGGGACATTAGCTCTAATATTTGGCCTCTTTTTCTCTTTAAATTCTTAGAAGGCATTTATTACAGAAATCTAGCCAATTTCAAGGGCCACAATGCCGTCATGCATGCGCAAATCTGTCTGTTTTTCAAAAGGTTGCATGGATATCAAACAACTGTCCAAGTTTGATGAAAATCAAATAAAAAATGGAAGCTCTTCACAAAGTCATGCTCATGTATAGCAATTTTTCATTTTCAAATGGGCCATAAACCCGTCATGCATGGGCGGATCTTGCTGTTTTTTGAAAGTAACAGAGCTCTCATGGATCGCTAACTACTGTATAAGCTTGGTAAACATCGTATAATAAAAGAAGCTGCTATTTTATTCATATGTTCAATTTTAGATTTTTTTCCAATTTTAAAGGGTCAGAATCCAGTCATGCATGGGTTGATCTGGCTGTTTTTCTACATGAACCAAGTTCTCGCAGATATCTAACTACTGTATAAGTTAGGTCAACATCGGATAATAAATGAAGGCTCTATAGCTACTGTGTTCACAAGCTCAATTATAGGAATTATCCAATTTTCAAGGGCCATAATCCAGTCATGCATGAGCAGATCTGGCTGGATCTCGAAAAGCACTGAGCTCTCATGGATATCTTTCTACTGTATAAGTTTGATTGAGATACACTCAAAAGTGACAACTTTATCGTGGTCACAAGCAATTGTTTATGAACAATTGGTAAGATGCACGGACACCGCACCATCGTATAAGCTCTTATGGCCTTTGGCCAGTAGAGCTGAAAATGATTCAAAAGACTATTGAACCTTCTTTAGATGCAAAAGTAAAGTAATGCAGATAACAGAAGCAGAAAGTAAGCTATTTCGGTGCGTCATATAAATTGTCAGGAGTGCAACGCATTCTGTTGTCTTATATTTGTTTACCAATAAATTTGATTTGATTCAAAACTTGTGACAATTTCTGAGATAATTTCGATAAAATTGATTCCATTTTAGAACAAAAAGCTCAAACAATAAGACATACTGTTTTTACAAATCAGATTCATTTCTTAAGAAAATACATGTAGTCATAATCTGATGTAAATAATTTCAATGAAAATTTTATAATTTACTGTTTATTACAACACAGTTTTTGGTAAATTTGATACATTGTATATGTAAATTCAGTGTTGCATGAATAAGTTAAACATCATTGGATTTTTTTGAAACTTTCTGACAGCACTATAGGCTGTCATTCAAATCAATATTTTGGATATTAAACTTTAAATCTGGCTATTTTCATAACCAAGGCATTACTTTTTATGTACACAAATTGTGAAAATAACACAATTTTCTTAGAAAAAAATGTATTTCTAGTTCAAGAGTGGACATATTGGTGTTTTGGAAGTGTTAAATTGTGTAAAACTTCTTTGCTATTGAAACCTTAATCCATCTTTGTTAACTGTTAATGTAGTTTTCAAAACTGTTGGTATGTTAGTGATCAAGTATAATTCATATTTTTTTCCTTTATCGAGTTCATTAAAATTTAACCACCAAAAATTAATGCTGGTTGCCAATTGCATTTTTGTAAACTTTGATGACGGTACATCATACATGGAAATGTTAAATGAAGTGATATTAGTAATTTTTCAGCCTTGATGCCATTTTTTTTTTAAATAGCCCAGTAGTTTGATCATCGTTATCATTATATTCCCCATAAACTTTAAGGAAATTTGCCTATCAAAATGGCCGACAATTCAGAACAAGGGAGGCAATTATTGTAGATTTGGCAATATTCCATATTTCAGAATGGGGAGTACGCAACAGTTCCAGAGAAACATATCATTGAGGTTGTCCGAAATTCTCAGTGATGCAGGAGTAAACGACGAGGTGATCAGCAGGAAACGAGAATTTACCTTGTTGCTGGAATCCCTGAATCGAGAACCTTCTTTGGAAGTCGAGGGTCAATCTTTCCATTTTTTTGGTGGTATATACGAGGGAAGCTCAGTGATAGGAGGGAGAAATATTTCAAACAAAATGACAGTACAAACTGTATGTAGCTATCATGTGATTCAGGAATTGGCCGATCTGAAATCTGATGCAACCAATCTATTAATAGTACAAGATGAAAATACAGCGCCTGGATACTGCTACCTACAGCTATTGCGAAGTGATGTTCCAAATATGGCTACAAACGTACCAGACGGAGAGTTTCATAAGGATGATATGGAAAGGGTTCTTATGAAAAGCACGACAAATGAGAATATACCAAATGTAGTTAGGGGTGGCAGTATGGATGATGATATGGATCTAGTTGATGCATTTCATTGTAAAAGTTGGCCAGTAGAAGCCAGACCTTGGCTAAGTCGAAGAAGTTTAAGTGGGTGGCCCTTCAGGCAGTTAAAATCTGAATGCGAGAGGTCCGGATATTTGATTGAACCAATAGGCGGCATCGAATGGAGAGTTGTAATGTCCTTTGCCGAGAGAGATCTTCTCTTCAGTTTAAATATTACGCAAGTGAGATGCTACGCTTTAATGAAAATCTTACTAAGAACTGGCATCAATAGTGTTTATGACAATGCGATATCAAGCAATATGTGCAAAACTGCGTTGTTCTATTGTGTAGAAAACACGGATTCAGATGTCTGGCAGGAACATAATCTGACACTTTGCCTTGATCTGGTACTCCGGGAATTATACAAGTATGTTCAGAATAAAAACTGCCCTAATTTTATCATTCCCGAGATAAATCTCATGGCTGAAAGAATATCTGCAGAAGAACAACAACACTTGTTGGAAAATATTCAACACATCATAAATAATAAAATCACAGTGCTGTTAGAATTGCAAACAGGTGGCATCGGTGTTAGGTTACAGCAAAAGATGGATTCTATGCTGGAAGATTCAGATGATGTTCTTGATGTATGTAAAAAGAGGCGCTTCTCCGTTAGACCCAGCATCACCATCCTGAAAGGCTGCTTAAGGGTCTTGGCATGGTTCAGTGTCGTGTATGGTTGGGTGTTCGATGTGTAAAAAGTTGGACAATGCCTCTCTCAGACAAACAATGAGACCACATCAAATCTGTAGTTTTAAAAACTGGATTAATAATTGAGCGCCACTGTACGATTTCCAACCTCTTCTTTAAGTGACGTCATTTCCAGAAACGTCACATGTGACGTCACCGTGTACCGACAGTAAGCAATATTTGCCCCAAACGGCAATATGAAAACTAAACGACTATAATTATAGAGTAAAATATTTTCCTGCTTGCAAATAGTGATATTTTCTTGAAATGACGTCACTTAAAGAAGAGGTTGAAAACCCACAACAGCGCTCATTTCATCCCACAAGGTGCATATAGCAAACTTAACCTGGATCAAATATTTTTGTAATACAAAAATCAACCATATGAAGTGTGCAATATGGCACCGAAAGATTACGTAACCTTAAATGTTTTATATACATGTATAATTTTAGACTGGTCTTCTGATTTTACTGTTAGCGATTATCAGTTCGTCAGGAAATATCAGCAAACCCGTTGTGAATGAAATGAAATTTACCCAATAAAAATGTACAGTGTTGATCTTTGAAATCCATATTCCAATTCCCAGCCAGGAAATTGTGTTGCCTACCAAATCTGGGAGTCTCCCACCAAAAATCAGGAAGTTCACATGTATGAGACAGCCTCCATTCAAATCACACTTAAAACAAATTCAGTGAAAAATATGTCACCACACAAGGTTGATATGAAGTAACTATTGTTTTTTTGTGGTCAGCATACATCCTTGTGAAAGCGAAACGAATATATCTTTCTTCAAATAAAGAACCACAAAGCTGATTATTTCTGTATGGTAATAATTTTGCTTCATATATTTACATGGATATATTCACCTTGGAGTTATTTAACCTTATTTACTGTGTGTTAAAATAATTACTTTTATATCATGAAAACAGCTTTTGCTTGTAATTATGTTGTCGATATCAATTTAATAAATATGCATGTATACCTGTTGATAAGACTTGTTTCACTTCAATATCTCAATATATGAAGAATTATTTTCTTTTTTTCAAAATAGTGTTTAGTCTGTAATAAATGTATTTTGCGTTAACAAATTTGAAAACACCACTTTCCAATATAAAGATTACAGTAGAACTTCGAAACCTCGAACAGTTTTGGCTCGACACGGTAGATACCTCGAACAGTTTTGGCTCGACACGGTAGATACCTTGAACAGTTTTGGCTCGACACAGTAGATACCTCGAACAGTTTTGGCTCGACACGGTAGATACCTCAAACAGTTTTGGCTCGACAAGGTAGATACCTTGAACAGTTTTGGCTCGACACAGTAGATACCTCAAACAGTTTTGGCTCGACACGGTGGATACCTCGAACAGTTTTGGCTCGACACGGTAGATACCTCGAACAGTTTTGGCTCGACACGGTAGATACCTCGAACAGTTTTGGCTCGACACGGTAGATACCTTGAACAGTTTTGGCTCGACACGTAGATACCTCGAACAGTTTTGGCTCGACACGGTAGATACCTCGAACAGTTTTGGCTCGACACGGTAGATACCTCAAACAGTTTTGGCTCGACACAGTAGATACCTCGAACAGTTTTGGCTCGACACGGTAGATACCTCGAACAGGTTCTTAAGTCTCGGCGTAATCAGTTCATATTATCTAACTGTAGATCACTCGAACAGAGATAGTTCGAACACGAACAAAACAGTACTTAACACCTTTGATTGATTAATGTACATTATCGACAAGAGCCTGCGACACGTTGAGTATTTCTGCAATTTTTTCATTGAGTATGGATCGATGTGGAAATGATATGTGGTCCACGTCCCAAGTGCGAATGTTAACATGCAAACAGTTCCCACATCCATCTGTTACCAATGTAAAAATTGAAATTGTTGGGGAACGTAGGTGTTTTACATCCTATACAACACATTGGTACATGCTGACCCTGAACACTTACCACCCAAGTTTTCTTAAGATCGAAAATGATATAAGCTCATTTACCACTGGAAACCGGACCCATAGTCGGCCCCTTGTGATGGCTAGAAAAGGCCCGGGGTAACAGAAAACAAAGCAACAGTTTCACAAAAATGGTGTCATTAATAATGGGCATTTTCACATGATATAAAGTACAATGTGTGCTTGTATGCGCTTCAAATTTCTATACCACATACATCCATGTTCATACAATGATCGTACATTTACAGTCGTTAACAACAAAAATCATAACAAGTATTTACATATAAGTGACATAAATAATCTGATGATATTTCTGAATTATAATGTTTGGGTAATATTCACTACCCCAATCAGTGATACACTCACATCTTCTCAACTACATCTGAAAATAAGCGGTCAAGTCACCGAGGTCAAAACCTGCTGGACAAGTCTGCGGTCAAGTTGTTCAAGACCATTCTGAGAGGTCAAGTTGGGCATTACAAGTCTGTGTGGTCAAGTTTTTCAGGACAAGTGTTTGTGGTCAAAACCTGAAGGGCAATTGTATTGTCAAGTTCCGGACCAGTATTCGTGGTCAAGTTTGGCAGGACAAGTGCTAGACAAGTCTGTGTGGTCAAGTTCTTCAGGACTAGTAATTGCGGTCAAGTTTTTTAGGACAAGTCTTTAAGATCCTAGAGTTAGGTGCGATATCGTTCCTAAGTGCTAGGAGCGAAAAAATGATGAAACGCACCTAGGTGCGAAAAACGATCCTAGGGGCGAAAAACGCTCCTAGGATTTTTGATGAAACGCACCCCAGGTCTTTTCTGTAAATTTTTTGGGGTCAGATGTTTTTCTGTATGTTAATACAAGTGAATCGTCTGCAAAATAAAAAAATATAGAAGTACAAAATCCATAAAAACGAAATAAACGTCAACAATCTATTTGATAAAGTTAATTTCCTCGCAAAGGGCAACAAATATTAATGGAAATTCAAAATGCTATATTTATTGTGAAAGCAGTAATTTCCTACCATTCAAACATTTTGACCGAAATCTGCATTATATACATAAAAGTACCACACACATTGCAATTTGATGAATACGGTACTTATTATTTTTCTATATCAAATATCAGGCATGAGAATGCTAAGATTCAAAATCAGATGAAAATTGGGCAAGGGGTCCAGGGAGGCACTGGAAGCTCCTGGCTTTTAAGCATCTTAGATGGCTTAAAATGTCTCAAAGACCCTTGTGTTAAAACTGTGGATTTCCGTGAAAAGTTCTCATGCCTGAAATATTCCAACCAGGTATGTCAAAGTACATCCGATAATCTGTTAGTAAAACCATTAACTGGTTCATCGTTAAAAAATTAAAAGGAGAGACAGAAAATCCCAAATGTACAAATTCAGCTTTTGAAATCTTTATTTAAATTATTCTTTCTTTATACAGTGATTTTTATCTGTCAAACAAGAATTATTTTTTTAAATTCATAAAAAGTTATTGGGCAATGCCAAACATTGTAACACACACACCATTAGGACACAGGAGAGTGACAGTAAGTCAGTAGTTAAACAGCATTATAGAATTATCATCAGGCAAACATTGGATCACATTTTTGCATTCACAAATAATTATGTTTTCACACAAAATTTAATCAATGATCAAGTACTTGCAGAGCTCTAGAAATCCACTAGCCCCGACTTCCCAGACTAGCCTAATGCTGAATCAGGCTAGCAACAGTTGAGTAGAAGTTGTCCCGGACAAGTCTGTTTTTAAAGCTAACCAACATCAGCAATTGAACAGTTGTTAGTCAACCTTAGAATCCCACAAACACATACATGTGATTATTAATTTTGTAGAGCTACCATTGTGTATGTTTATTTGTTACTAAATTTATCGATATTCTCGGACAACTAGCTTCCTATGTCGGACAAGTCAAATTTTACATTTCCATTAGTGCGGGACACCGGTCTTGGAAAAGAAATTCTAGAGCCCTGACTTCTAACTAAAACAAATATCAATACAAACAAGTGTACAGTAAGTGGCACAACCAATGTACATACACAACATTGATTCAATGTCGTCAAACCACAGCGCTTTTACCAATCTGTAACTTTATAATACAGTGAGATGACAATAATAAGACCATCCTTGGTTCCTAGTGCGACAAAGTCAGAAATAACATACAGTAAAACCAACTCAAAATTAAGTTCACAATTTTCAAGTCTATTTTCACTGTTTTGCTCTCTTTTCAACCTCAGTTATAATACAACCTCAATAAGATTACCACTTTTCAAAGGTGGCCTTATTATTGAGGTTTTACTGTACTTTCCAATACTATTTAAATATTTGCAGATTTGCTTATTTATCTTCAAGGTGGAATCAATTTGTTTCTTGAGATGGGTTGATACAGTTTCTACTAAACAATAAAACCTCACTTGAAGACATCCTCAATAATAAGACCACCTCAATATTAAGAACACAATTTTCAAGTTCATTTTCACTGTTTTGCTCTTTATTCAACCTTAATATTAAGACCACCTCAATATTAAGATCAGTTTTCAAGGTTCCCAAGGGTGGTCTTATTATTGAGGTTTTACTGTAATTCATTCAATACATTAGTTCAGTTTTTGATAATTGTAACAGTGATTTTGAACACAACAACATACTCGAGAAAAAAAATACAACTTGAAATAATTTCTGTACTAAAACACATACAAATATAATACAGTTGTATACATGTTAGGATATAAAAAACAAGCATCACAGACTATGCAAACCAATCTCCTGTGTAGTGGCCTCCCTTTGTAATGCACATAGAATTCTCCCATCATGAACATAAATGACAAGTTTTCTTGTCATTTCAGTGGTTTTTGAGGCGTTATAGCTTTTCATTGCAATCATCGTCAACCGGATGGTCTACTCGAAGTTCTGCCATTTCATTGTCTCAAGATATTACAACATCTAAAGTCCTCTGATTTTATTATAGATTTGATGAGTATAATGGCCGATTTGTCAGGGATATAGTCATTTATCATCAATTGTGGTATGGTGGGAGTAAAAACGGCTTTTCTGGAATATTTGAGTCATTTTTTGCGGACGAGTTTAACCGAAATGTCGCGCATTAAATTTTAATACGATAATATGGAAACCGTGCAGTCTTGTCTTGGAAGCGACTCCCAGGACATTCAGTCCTTTGATTTTTGTTTTATATTTCAGAGAGCGATCTTGTTCTGGCTATATTTTAGAGAAATAAGGACAAAGTAGATGGTGAAATGAAAAAGTAAAATTATTAGAATAGAATATTTTTTCAAGGCGCTATGAACATTATGTTCAAATAACCATCATCACATGACGTTCATGAAGGCAGTAATAAGTGTACTTCAAGGGGAGATAAACCACTTGGAGCTTATGCGAGAACAGGCTGGCAACAAATGTTTGAGTTAGGGGCACAAGGCCAAATAAAAAATATACGTGGTTCATGTCTTAGACCGTCCCTAGCTTTCCCATACTGAGCTTGAATAACAAGAACATCGCAAGCAGATGAAGACACTCGTACATTATAAGTGGGACGTATACTTTCTCAGGTGCTGAACATAATATTTAACATTTTGCGGATGCCGACGCTCAAGCTATGACAATAGCTATTCCTTCGGAAATCGTTACTGCAACCTAAACTGATCTAAAATCCGGTTTGCACTTTGAACAGCCAATGGCTATTTGGCTATGTACTTGCTTAAATAATACATTCTGCTCTGAAACTGTAACCACGCATATTTTTTTATCTTTCCTAAATATGTCATCGTCAATGCAAGCACATTGTGAGCGATGCGACGCAATGTAGCGTCCTTCATGGATTAACGTTTGAGAAGTCCTGCAGAGATATTCTTACATAAAATCTAACAAGTTCTTCCAATAATGATTTATTGTACATAGATCTGCTCATCAACTTTCACAGCAAATTCCATTTTCTCGGCCAGTTTGCACCTTTACTCTTTTTAAAGCTTCCTCTTCCAAAACCTTATTTGCACGTCACATGACTGAACTTAGCCAATCACAATCCATCTTTCTGAGATCGTTATTTCTAGGCTTAGCCTGCACTTCACTTCCAAGGATACTTTGCAATAATGAAGACTCACAAACACTTGTAATATTTCATGAATATTTACATAACCTCTTTGATGAAACATTGTTCCGAGTTTTTGTAACATAAATATGGTCTCAAAATGTACATGTATAACGTTAAGAATTATGGCAAAAAAAATTCATGGGCCGACGAGAATTCACACCATATCATCTAAGCCCAATTGTCATAAAAAACATCCTAATACTCATTCTGACAGGTAACAATCTGAGTTTAAGTGACGATCAACTTCATGAACGTCCCTTTTGATCGACGTGCTCAAATTGACTGGTACCTCTCGTACCAATGGTTTGGAACAACACTATTGTAGATACTTCTGTACAAAAATTGACATACAATAGTGTTACGCTAAATCCTTGTTTTTTTGTAACAAAATTGGCCAAATCCTAACAATTATTCAAAGCTAAACAGATTCATTAAATACATTATCCAAACTGGAATGAGAAACCTCCTGGGAAACCGCCCCCACCACCACCACCACCAAACTGTTGTCCGCCACCTCCGAAGAAAGACTGGAATATCACATTCGGATCAATATCTGTAAAAAAATGAAATGTCATAATTATTCGATGTTCAATGACAACCAGGCCCTGAGCTCCCAGAGCATCTTAACTAGAATCTCAGCTCAATATGAGATTGTCCTCTAATTAGAGTCTGAGTTTGAGACAAATCTCACTTTGAATCTCTTGTAAATTTTCTGAGAAAAAACTCATATCAGTTTTTCGTGTTATACCAATTTTGAGTCCGATCTCAGACGAGAAGTCAGAACCATTTGAAACAATATTTGAGCTGAGATTGATCTCAAACTGAGATGCAACAGGAGATTGGGGCCTGCCTACAGCAATGATATGAGTTCATAGACGCAAAGTAAAACTTGAGAGACTTATCATCACCGAAACTTCTTTTTCAAATCTCAAATTCCTGAACTAATTCTACATAAAGTGAATAAACTGGCATTTAAACAAACTCAATATTGTCTTTAACAGTAATATTACAACATACTATTTGATTACCAGTAAATAAATTATAAGAACAACAACTCTGAAGAGCTTATCTCCAAAAATATAAGGATCGTTTAATAATGGGATAAAACATAGTTGGTTCTTTGTTTACATGGTTTACAACTCAGACAATATTGATCGTTTGTGGGTAAATATACCCGGACTTCGTGTGTAGAAATTGTTGCATTTCACTTGATTTCTAAAAATAAAAAAATATGGGTTACCATGGAAACCAGCACCACTATGTCCATCTAAATCTTCTATATCATGCCCGTTATCGTATCTTTGTCGTTTTTTCTGATCTGACAGGACGGAGTAGGCCTCACCGACCTCCTTAAATTTTACTTCTTCCTGTTTTTGTACCTCTGGTGTATCGTGAGAATGACGATCTGTGAAAATCAAAATGTATCAAATTTATCATGATTGCGATTTATCTGAACATATTTTACCTTCATTTGAATTTGGATCAACTGGGAATCTATAAACAAGCACTCATTGAGAGTGATCAGCACAAGTTGTGAGCTAATTTCAATGTTTTGTAAAGTGGCTTTAAGTCACATAAACGGCTTAGAGTCATGTAGCGACTTTTCCAGCTGCAAGGATAGAGGAAAAACCCAGTGCCTCTTCTAGCATTATTTTTGGGTCAACCATCTGCAAGCCAGCTGAATGGCTTCTTTAAATATGAACTCTACATCCCTGGTGAAATATGAACTCTACATCCCTGGTCAAATATGAACTCTACATCCCTGGTGAAATATGAACTCTACATCCCTAGTGAAATATGAACTCTACATCCCTGGTGAAATATGAACTCTACATCCCTGGTGAAATATGAACTCTACATCCCTGGTGAAATATGAACTCTACATCCCTGGTGAAATATGAACTCTACATCCCTGGTGAAATATGAACTCTACATCCCTGGTGAAATATGAACTCTACATCCCTGGTGGAATATGAACTCTACATCCCTGGTGAAATATGAACTCTACATCCCTGGTGAAATATGAACTCTACATCCCTGGTGGAATATGAACTCTACATCCCTGGTGGAATATGAACTCTACATCCCTGGTGAAATATGAACTCTACATCCCTGGTGGAATATAACCTCTATATCCCTGGTGGAATATAAACTCTACATCCCTGGTGGAATATAACCTCTATATCCCTGGTGGAATATGAACTCTACATCCCTGGTGGAATATAAACTCTATATATCCCTGGTGGAATATAACCTCTATATCCCTGGTGGAATATGAACTCTACATCCCTGGTGGAATATAAACTCTACATCCCTGGTGGAATATAAACTCTACATCCCTGGTGGAATATGAACTCTACATCCCTGGTGGAATATAAACTCTACATCCCTGGTGGAATATAAACTCTACATCCCTGGTGAAATATAAACTCTACATCCCTGGTGGAATATAAACTCTACATCCCTGGTGGAATATAAACTCTACATCCCTGGTGGAATATAAACTCTACATCCCTGGTGGAATATAAACTCTATATATCCCTGGTGGAATATAACCTCTATATCCCTGGTGGAATATAAACTCTACATCCCTGGTGGAATATAACCTCTACATCCCTGATGAAATATGAACTCTACATCCCTGGTGGAATATAAACTCTACATCCCTGATGGAATATAAACTCTACATCCCTGGTGGAATATAAACTCTACATCCCTGGTGGAATATAAACTCTACATCCCTGGTGGAATATAAACTCTATATATCCCTGGTGGAATATAACCTCTATATCCCTGGTGGAATATAAACTCTACATCCCTGGTGGAATATAACCTCTATATCCCTGGAGGAATATAAACTCTATATCCCTGGTGGAATATAAACTCTATATCCCTGGTGGAATATGAACTCTATATCCCTGGTGGAATATGAACTCTATATCCCTGGTGAAATATGAACTCTATATCCCTGGTGAAATATGAACTCTATATCCCTGGTGAAATATGAACTCTATATCCCTGGTGAAATATGAACTCTATTTCCCTGGTGGAATATAAACTCTATATACCTGGTGGAATATGAACTCTATATCCCTGGTGGAATATAAACTCTATATCCCTGGTGGAATATAAACTCTATATCCCTGGTGGAATATAAACTCTATATCCCTGGTGGAATATAAACTCTATATCCCTGGTGGAATATGAACTCTATATCCCTGGTGGAATATAAACTCTATATCCCTGGTGGAATATAAACTCTACATCCCTGGTGGAATATAACCTCTATATCCTATATCCCTGGTGGAATACAAACTCTATATCCCTGGTGGAATACAAACTCTATATCCCTGGTGGAATACAAACTCTATATCCCTGGTGGAATATAAACTCTATATCCCTGGTGGAATATAAACTCTACATCCCTGGTGAAATATAAACTCTACATCCCTGGTGAAATATAAACTCTACATCCCTGGTGGAATATAACCTCTATATCCTTTATCCCTGGTGGAATATAAACTCTATATCCCTGGTGGAATATAAACTCTATATCCCTGGTGGAATATAAACTCTATATCCCTGGTGGAATATAAACTCTATATCCCTGGTGGAATATAAACTCTATATCCCTGGTGGAATATAAACTCTATATCCCTGGTGGAATATAAACTCTATATCCCTGGAGGAATATAAACTCTATATCCCTGGTGGAATATAAACTCTATATCCCTGGTGGAATATAAACTCTATATCCCTGGTGGAATATAAACTCTATATCCCTGGTGGAATATAAACTCTATATCCCTGGTGGAATATAGACTCTACATCCCTGGTGGAATATAAACTCTATATCCCTGGTGGAATATAGACTCTACATCCCTGGTGGAATATAGACTCTACATCCCTGGTGGAATATAAACTCTATATCCCTGGTGGAATTGGAACCCGCTGGTGAGGGGCCAGTGATTTGAAGACAGCAATAATAACCGCTGGGCCATGGTGACCCCTTGAACTTGCCAATGACACGATCGACGTAAAATAAGAAAGTTTCAACTGAATTTATATCTTCGAAGTTTGATCTATACCTGGATGGTGGACTAATGCCCTTTTTCTGTATGCTTTCTTTATTTCATCCTCAGATGCTGTTTTAATAACACCTAAAATCTTGTAATAATCTTTCCTTTTACTTTTCTTCAATTCTAATTTAGCTTCTTGTAACAATCGCTTGCTTTCTGGAAAAACAAAATTCTCACATGTGAAATACCCTTGTTATACTCTGGTTTAAACTCTTTGTCAAGGAGAGCTACAAAAGGTCAAAGAAAAGTTAAAGATGGGCCAAGATGGCTCTATATCCTAAACCTATACCCCACACTGCCAGTTAAGGTTCAGTCAAAATCAACGTAGCAGTTCAGGATGAGTTGTCGTTAATAGTTTCCAGTATATACTTACAGGGAACGAAGTCCCGCCCTCTGGTGGCCATGTTTTTTTATAAAACTTACTGACGTATACAATCATTTAAGAGGATCACTAGACAATACTACACACTGTACAAACGGAGATCACTGCGAAGGAGGATTGAAATACAGAGGACATAAACGTGTGAATCATTTATGCCAACATGTATACATATTAAATTAAGTAATTGCATAAAGAAATACATGTAAAATATCAATTCATGGAAATCAATTTTTTTTAAATAAAACAATAATTAGACGATAATTAATTTGCGTTTCTTATAGAGTAAAACCTCACTTAAATAGCACCTCATTAAGAAGTCCATATCTGTAAGGAACACATTTTAACTTTTCTTCAATATTTTACTTCCATAATAAGACCACCTTACAACTAATAACAAATTTCTTCGGAGCCACAGGTGGTCTTATTCTTCAGGTTTCACTGTATACAACAATTTATCATTACAATATTTACCCCGAGTTTTATCCAGCTGACAAATCTTCTCGTAATCTCTCACAGCTTCTTCATATTTTTCTGCGTCCATGAAACTGTAACAAACAATTAGATATATATAGGACTCTCATTCACAAACAATTCAAGACTGAATCTCTGACTAAGTCTTTAGCACCTAAATCTCAAATCATATAATTCACTCTGATATTGAAAATTTGAGTGTGCGAACTGCATGAAAATGAGTTTTCCTTTTTGGTCTATTTTCGTCGAGATTTTATGGTAATCATGAGATGTGGGAGAAGTTATTGGGTTTGAGTGCCAAACTCAACACTCTGACGGAATTATTACGATTTCATATAACACTCAAATCTCTAAGAAAATGGGTCACAAAGAATATTCAGCAATCATTTAACATTATCATACATTTTTTACACTCAAGGTTGGTCATTATCAACCTCAAAGGTGTACATTTTATGATAAGATATTAGAGTGCTGAGCTTAAGTATTCTTAATAATCCCAGTCCCTGATTTTATCTGCTTACCTTTTTGCTCTTCTCATGTATGCCTTTATGTATGTATCATCTAATTCTATAGCTCTGCTACAGTCTTCTATAGATTGCTCTGATTTTCCAATCTGTAAGGGAAAGTTAGCAGTATAAACTTCATGGTAGATTGAAAGGGAAAGTTAGCAGTATAAACTTAATGGTAGATTGTAAGGGAAAGTTAGCAGTATAAACTCAATGGTAGATTGTAAGGGAAAGTTAGCAGTATAAACTTCATGGTAGATTGTAAGGGAAAGTTAGCAGTATAAACTTCATGGTAGATTGTAAGGGAAAGTTAGCAGTATAAACTTCATGGTAGATTGTAAGGGAAAGTTAGCAGTATAAACTTCATGGTAGATTGTAAGGGAAAGTTAGCAGTATAAACTTCATGGTAGATTGTAAGGGAAAGTTAGCAGTATAAACTTCATGGTAGATTGAAAGGGAAAGTTAGCAGTATAAACTTCATGGTAGATTGTAAGGGAAAGTTAGCAGTATAAACTTCATGGTAGATTGTAAGGGAAAGTTAGCAGTATAAACTAAATGGTAGATTGTAAGGGAAAGTTAGCAGTATAAACTCAATGGTAGATTGTAAGGGAAAGTTAGCAGTATAAACTCAATGGTAGATTGTAAGGGAAAGTTAGCAGTATAAACTCAATGGTAGATTGTAAGGGAAAGTTAGCAGTATAAACTTAATGGTAGATTGTAAGGGAAAGTTAGCAGTATAAACTCAATGGTAGATTGTAAGGGAAAGTTAGCAGTATAAACTTAATGGTAGATTGTAAGGGAAAGTTAGCAGTATAAACTCAATGGTAGATTGTAAGGGAAAGTTAACAGTATAACCTTAATGGTAGATTGTAAGGGAAAGTTAGCAGTATAAACTTCATGGTAGAATGTCTTACTTTTATCAAAATATACCAAGTAATAACTTTGAGAATATGGCATGTTAATGCCTTCATACAACTCTGCACAATAAATTTTCTTAAAAAGTTTTCTGGAAATGCAAAACACACGAGTCCAATAGAGATATTTCCTATAGGAGTGTTAACTTGACATGTAGGTCAGGATAGAAAAGACAGTATCTGACAATTGTATTTGTTTTTTGGCAAACCTGTAAGAAAAGTGACAATGCAGTGTTGAAGAGTATCTCTGTATGATGGAAATTACCACATATTTTCTCATACACAAGACAAAGCATATTTGGACAAAAAACCATGACTAACTACCATCAATCAACATTTTATAAAGCAACAATTTTATAACCTATGAAATTAATTTAGGCCAAAAAACTATTTTCTATTTCCTGTCTCCCAACTGACCCTTACTTTTATCCCTGAACAAAATTGTTTGAACTTAAATTCCTGAAAGTCAGATATAGTGATCTCTCTGCACTATACAAATGGAAAAAATACTTTGAAAACTATTTTTCAGCCAGTCACAGAAGCAAACGTATATCTACCACTTGATTTTTCAAGTCAAGCCTGGGGTCCAGATACAAAACTTCACGAGAACCAGTGGGGGACGGGGACGGGGGGGGGGGGGGGGGGGGGGGGAAGAGAATAGAATCTACAAAAATATGAAAACAGTAACTTACCTTTGAACAAACTGTCGCCCGGTTACAATATAATTTAGAATTAGTGAATTTATTGTTCGGATCTATGGATAAAGCGGCGGTATAGATGTTATAAGCCTCTTGATATTTTCCTGCCCGGAACTCTTTGTTTCCTTCTTCTTTCTTGGCTATCAGTTGTTTAGCTTTCTGTAAACAAACAAAATATCATCTCAGTTTGTTTTATTCGATTAAATCGGGCTTAACGCCATTTTTCAACAATATCACAGTTATACACGGCGGTCAGTTGCCTTAATTAGTCCTGGAATTAATTGAACAACCAGTACTAACTTGCACTTCCATGTGCAGCTGAAACCTTCCCCATATGAATCAAAGATGGAGGACAAATGACAATAGCCAAATGTCACAGGACATGATCTGGCCAGCCCGTGAATCAAACCCGGACCTCCAAGGTGGCAGCCAAGCACTCTAACCACTGAGCTATGACTTCACCTAATAGTGCCAACTTTTACCAGAATGACAAAATATTTCCTCACTGGTTTATTTTCAGTATTTGTACCAGACTACATACATTTTTACCATGTCAGACATTCGGACACATTAAGCCAATTCTGATGACTTTCTCAGTCATATTGACTGAGATTGGAAACAAGAGCACATACAATCGCAAAATACGATATGGCTGGTTATCGAACTTGTCCAAGATAGTATGCTAATACACATTCTGACCAAGTCTGGTGAAGATTGGACAAAGAATACTTAAGTTATTGATCGGACAACATGCTGGACGTCGCCCGCCCACCCAATCGCCCGCCGCAGGTGAAAATATATTATGTCCCGTTCTTTGAATTGCCGTATAAAAATGACATGCACTTCGAAGTCATTAAGTAGATTATTTGTGAATATTTCAAAATCCTTCAGAAACAGTAGAAGTTGTTCACTCCACAAGTTTTTGAGAAAATCAAAGATGGCCATGATAAAAAATGTCAATAACCCTGTCAAAAAATCATATCCTATAGAATATTCGTGTTAAGTTTCATGAAAATCCTCCAAAAAAATAGAAATTTGTTCCACAATGAAATATTCTATCAATGAAGGGCAATAACTCTGTCAAAAATCGTGCAACCTGAACACGCCGATGATATGCATAACTACGCTTTGTAAAAATCATGTAATATATGAAAGAATTTTCACTGAAATTCTCCAAGTGGTTTAGGAGACTATTAGATATGACGTCAAGTGACATGACCGGACAAAGTGCGTGATTCCTATATTGCCTTATATAGAGGAAAGTGGGGTTTAACTTCGGCTCCAATTAGACCCAGAAAAAATAACACAGCCTGGTAAAGTGAAAACTTACTCGGTAGGTATCTTTGGCTTTTTGATGATCAGGTGCCAATCGTAAAACTTGCTGGAAATGTTGAAATGCTTTCTCCATACTATCCTGGTAATACAAACACATACCTCTCACATAGAGGGCATCCGGGTTCATACTATCTCTGTGTAATGTGTCACTTAAAATAAACAAAACCAATAATACTGTAAAGTATTACATAATACATAAAGTACACTGTTTATATTTTCCAGAGTTAAATGCTTATGAATGAGCTATTTCAGATGTTTCGTGAGGGGAAATGTAATTCTCCAAAATGAAGATTATCTCGTTGATAATTTAGGTGTGTAATACAAATTTACTCTGCAAACAAGAAATTTATGGAGGCTGGTATTTTTCGCGACCTCCTTGAAATTGTATGCAAAGATTTAAATCTACTGCTAACATCTTACGCTATCGTTATTTGACATGGGGCCTAAACATTTGTCTTTTTCCTGTAAGCAGAAGGATCTAAGGCCATAATTAAAAAAGTCTTTGTTTGCCCTTTACCGACCCTAGATTTTAGAGGTGGGTAGGTAGGTAGGAAAAATATTTTATTTTATTGTGGAAATTTTAATGTTTTAGTCGAAATGTATTGTTCGTGCGTGGTAAAGTAAAATAATTGTAAATATTAAAAAAGATACGATTAAATGACAAAGTCATGTGGTTGTCAAAAACATGGTTAACATAAGCTCGGATCAATTCAGAAAAAATTAATGTTGGTAAAATGAAAGCAAAATTGACACTTTTATGTGTACTTTAATTTTTAATACTTTATATAGCCCGTCTGTTTTAGTGAGTATGAGCACGAGGCTTCAATAATTGTTGATGAAAATATTATAAGGGCAACTATGACCATTTTTGTGCCATACTTTTTTCTAACTTTGGGTTCCAAAGTTTTTCTAAGCAAGAGGAAGTTATCATAAGGCAAACATAATGAAACAAAAATAGTCATTGTTTTGTAACTAAGAAGAACAAACTGCACACATCGTAGTGTGACATAATGGTGTATAGTCGGGTTTATAACCAAAAAAAAAAAAAAAAAAAAAAAAAAAAAATAAAAAAAAAAAAAATCCGAATTTTGCAATAAAATTATTTGAGTCGTCGGCCAAATCTCGGGTCGGTCGGTAAAGGGCAAACAAACCTAATTTTAATTTAAGCCTAATATATGACCCCTGACCACAATCTTTTGAATGCTCTAAATTATTAAAGTATTGGCTGTTACCATGCCTTACAGTGACGATGAGTCATGCTTAAGAAGACTATATTCTATAGGCAGATTTACTCTAGTTCAATTAAAAAATGTCACAATTTCTATAAGGTAAGTTTATCTTAAAGACATAAGCAAATTTGACTCTTCAATCAAAGAGTTGGTGCTCTAAATATCTAAGTAAAAACAATGGTATCCATAGCAACAGTCAAGCCAGGAAGTAATACAGGGTAACTCTCCTTAATGGCCCTTTCTTGGGTAACAGCCCTTCTTTAACAACTTCACCAGTTTGTCCAGTAGAAAAATTACAACATATCCAGGGGTGTCACTAATTCTTGAAGTAGCAGCAAAATCCACACAAGTAGGTGGATGGTCTACTTGTACTCCCCTTAATTATGGTCATTCATACATGAAAAGTAGCCAGCTGATGTTACTGGGTAATTTAAACAGCTCTTACTGACACCCCTGCAAACAGTCAAAATTTACAACTCCCAACATGTGTCACTCTGGACTGTATTTTACATGGAAGAAAGTAGATCTAAGTAGCAGGTATGGTAGCCATAGAACCACAAACTTACTTTGCTAATTCCTGAGCTTCTTGGTAACGTCCCAAAAATGTAAGAAGTTCTGCCTTGCGAATTTTGTACTTGATACACAAAGACGTCTGTTGTAAACATTGATCAATACAATACAACGCCTGAAATAGTGACCATAGTTACAGAGTGGCCATAGTTACAGAGTGGCCATAGTTACATAGTGATCATAGTTACATAGTGATCATAGTAACAGAGTGATCATAGTTACAGAGCGACCATAGTTACAGAGTGACCATAGTTACATAGTGATCATAGTAACAGAGTGATCATAGTTACAGAGCGACCATAGTTACAGAGTGATCATAGTTACAGAGCGACCATAGTTACAAAGCGACCATAGTTACAGAGCGACCATAGTTACAGAGCGACCATAGTTACATAGTGATCATAGTTACAGAGCTACCATAGTTACAGAACGACCATAGTTACAGAGCAACCATAGTTACAGAGCGACCATAGTTACAGAGCGACCATAGTTACAGAGCAACCATAGTTACAGAGCGACCATAGTTACATAGTGATCATAGTGACATAGTGATCATAGTAACAGAGTGATCATAGTTACAGAGCGACCATAGTTACAGAGTGACCATAGTTACATAGTGATCATAGTAACAGAGTGATCATAGTTACAGAGCAACCATAGTTACAGAGTGACCATAGTTACAGAGCAACCATAGTTACAGAGCGACCATAGTTACAGAGCAACCATAGTTACAGAGCGACCATAGTTACAGAGCGACCATAGTTACAGAGCGACCATAGTTACAGAGCGACCATAGTTACAGAGCGACCATAGTTACAGAGCGACCAGTATCAGGTAATGTTCTCTTGTGGTTCTGTCATTGACTCAAATTTGCATATTGACGATATTGATTTATTGCAAGACAGATATCAATGATGTTCCCTTAATAGACTATTCAACTCTTATTTTGTCTGTATGTTTATGTGTGTATGCCCTACATATTTAAATCTTCAACTTGTATTTTTATGGTAACAAGATTCCATTTAAGTAATTAATCCATAATTTTAACTCCACAGTATTATATCATATTGCAGACATTTGGAATGCACAAGAAACTGTTTAACAAGAGGCAGACTCTTAAGCTGTGTTATGTTATATTGGCACATTTTTAGACTGTACCCACTTTCCTGTATTTGCCTGCATTAATGTCGATATTTGAGTTAATCGATTGTTGATTGACAGAAAGAAATCATTGATACATCAATTGTATCAAAGACAATTCAGTTGTGTTGAAGTTTTATGCTATTTTACATTTATATGGTGATGAGTTACCTAAACCGATCTCCAAGGTTACCAGTCAGTACTAACCTGTACTTCTGGACACATTCCCTACATGAATCATAGATGTATTATGGCAGACTTATAGTCAAGAGAACATATATATGGTTCATACAGAACTTCCAGAAAACAAGAGATGTTTGTAAAACATTATGCCCCCCTGTGACCTTGACCTTTGACCCCAAAATTAATAGGGTTCCTCTGCTACCAAGGTGAATGTGTTGCCAAGTTTGAGGATGATAGGTCAAGGGGTTTTTGAGTTAGCATCGGAAACAAAAAGGTTACGCATGGACGGACACACAGACCAACTGACATGTGCAAATTTTGTTGAGTAGGCGATGTATGGTTATACAGTATGGTACGCTAGTCGACAGGTTTTATGCAATCTTAAAGCAATTCTCACACTATTTAATTTTATCAGTGCTGCAGTGATGGTCATCTTGGGGGGATAAACTTTAAAAATTGCTGGATCCCTTCTTCTCTATACCAATTTTTTTTTGCACATATCGGTTGGTCAGTGTGTCCGTCTGTCAGTTTGTCCATGCGTAACCTTTTTGTTTCCGATCGCTAACTCAAGAAAGAAAAGGGTCTTAATTGTTATGATGGATTATACATTAAAATTTTATACACAATATAACATACTCGTCTATACAATATAACATACTCGTCTATACAATATAACATACTCGTCTATACAATATAATTTACTCGTCTATACAATATAACATACTCGTCTATACAATATAACATACTCGTCTATACAATATAACATACTCGTCTATAGATACAATATAATTTACTCGTCTATACAATATAACATACTCGTCTATACAATATAACATACTCGTCTATACAATATAACATACTCGTCTATAGATACAATATAACATACTCGTCTATACAATATAACATACTCGTCTATACAATATAACATACTCGTCTATAGATACAATATAACATACTCGTCTATACAATATAACATACTCGTCTATACAATATAACATACTCGTCTATACAATATAACATACTCGTCTATACAATATAATTTACTCGTCTATACAATATAACATACTCGTCTATACAATATAACATACTCGTCTATAGATACAATATAATTTACTCGTCTATACAATATAACATACTCGTCTATACAATATAACATACTCGTCTATACAATATAACATACTCGTCTATAGATACAATATAACATACTCGTCTATACAATATAACATACTCGTCTATACAATATAACATACTCGTCTATAGATACAATATAACATACTCGTCTATACAATATAACATACTCGTCTATACAATATAACATACTCGTCTATAGATACAATATAACATACTCGTCTATAGATACAATATAACATACTCGTCTATACAATATAACTTACTCGTCTATACAATATAACATACTCGTCTATAAATACAATATAACTTACTCGTCTATAATCTTTCTTTTCCAAATCTTCTTCGGCCATTGTTTCATACTTATGCATACTTTCTGCAATGTTTAGCTGAAAAACAAATAAGTTGGTTGTCAGGTCATGAATAACAAACATTTAACAGTGATTAATATGCTCGTATATACCATGGCCACCATATACGGAAAAGTATGGCATTTAGTGTAGATATTTATAAACTAATGGCTGACTGATATTATACGTTTTGAAATTAGTGATATAGACGTGCAGCACCAGATCATTATAATTTCTTACAGTCATGTGAGTGTGGCCAGTAATGCTACATTTTCTTCAAACATTCAAGAACACTGATAGATTGATCAGATTAATTTGAATCATTTTTAAGCCGGCTTTATGGAAATGCCAGTACTAGCATCTGATCAGTGTGTTGCTGACTTTTGCTGGCTTCCAACCTGCAACCTCGAATCTGAGCGGCCAACACCCTATCCACCACACTGCACTAGAGTAACTCCCGTTAAAGATGCCTGAGTCACAGTAAATGTTTCATCATGATAAATGCAGACAAATGACAAAGATTGCTTGTATAATAGTTAAATTTACAACAACAAAAAAACTGATTGATGTTGTTTTATGGCCATTTTCATATTGGAGATCTATGGTGTATAAATGTAGCAGATAAAGAGGGGTCACATTGTGATACCACACTGTAGACATGTCTTATGATACCACACCCATTCATATTAACCCAACAGAGTCAAAATTGCTGAGTACTACCATTTTATATATCTAAGTTTAGACATTTGAGCTACTAGTACTATTTTTAATGACTTTTTGTATATAGACATCCTCTGTACCCAGGCTATTCATAACATATATGATACCCTATATGATACCCTGGGCAAATTTGCTAGCAAAACTTCGTAATGCATGCATAATCATTAGCATTTCTCGACCAATGAAATGGACGATAACAAAAAAGAAGGAATCTCCTTTGAGAAGCGCTATTGATGTCCAGCCTAACACGATTTGAAAGCTGCGATGTCATTGGATCTCTCAGAACTGAGATTTCATCCGTTAGTCCTCAGCAATATCCATATCGCACGAGGTGCGTTTCATGCGACCAATCAAGTGGCTGGATTTCACCTCATTTATTATTCATGAGTACGAGATTTTTACAGACAGTTTTCCGGGGAATCATATATGTAATGAATAGCCTGGGTACCGAGGATGGTATATAGAGCACAGGGCATGATCCCACAACCTTCCACACTGAAAGTTAACATTCTACCATTGAGACGAGTTGGCTAATGATCAACTAAGAAAATTCTAAAATCTGTATATTGCCTGGTTACAACAACTATTTTCAACATCTTTTGGTATGTAGGGACCAGTGCTCGAACACACAACCTTCCACGCCAGAAGCCAATGCTTTACCATTCGGCCGGTTAAAGATTGACTAAAAATTCAAAACCAGTGAATTCATAACGCTTAATAATGACAAATACATACATAATCAATTAATGTTTAAACAGTGCATTAACAAGTACTGTACATGTCGTCGAGAGTTTGGCTCTACACGTTCATGACCGTTTCTTACTAAAACAAAGATGTAAGCTGCCCAAGTTAAAAAAACAACTTATTTTTCATGTTTTTTTCTCAAAGTCTTCTAATTTACAATCCTTGTTAAAGAACATCGTTTACAAATTCACTGCTGATAAAATCATACGACATTTTCTCAGTAATTTGTTATCAACTTCCGAAAGTCTATCAAGCATTTTGATTTGTCAAGATGTCCTTCACTAAGCTTACTGTCCCGATTATCAACCAATGAAAGACTTTGTTACAAGCCATTTATGAAATGGGTGTTAGATACAAGCCATATATCACTAAAACATTTACCCCTTTTATCGCAACCTGATTATCTGTCTCTAGTTCTAGAACTGTGGAATATGAACGCTTTGCAGCCAGTGTATCACCTAGAGCTATATGACACTTGCCTTCACGTATATGACCCTGTAAAGTATGTAATGGTAGATTAGTAACATTCATGTTGCATCTAACTATAAACAGTAACAAACAATTTTATGACAGGGAAACGATTCAGACAGTAACAACAAAGTTACATAAGTGATTTCAGTGCAAAATTTTGATAATAATAATACTTAATGTAACAATTATGAGAAAAATAGAATCTAGCTTTAGGGGAACTATATTGTAAATGGGGAATTTGTGTCTTTAAGGATAAAATGGAGACGTTTGAGCGGGAGTTATCAGGGTTTCACTTATTTGTACCATGTTTTATCAATTTATGACAAAAATTTATAAGCAGTCTTGACAAAAAAGCCATGTAATTTAATATATAAAATAAATGTGGATTAACTCAAACTGAACTTATCAGAGCTTTCTTGATTGCATTTGTTGCGAATGGAAACAGGAAAAAAACATACTAGTTTAGTAGGGGAAAGGTTCCCATAAAGGGCCCAAAAAAGGGCCCTGGACAATGTTGTAAAATATGTCAGATCCCTACCATACTGGACAAACATATTGACACACAGGCCTTCTACAATGGACCTGGTCATTTTTATTTTATCAGGTCCATCTGTCCAATTGGTATTTGCCATCACTAACGGACCAGCAATCCGAGTTTGAATCCCTGTAGCGCCACTGTCAGATTTTTCGTGTTCATCAAAACATGATTTAATATATCAATATTACTATAGCTGGCGTGTGTGGCAAATGTAAAAATCTGCCCTGTACTTCCTCCAAAGTGTAGTTAACCTTATCTCGCTTAATAAGTTAAATTTACACCAAAATGATGTTAGGTCGCTGTGGTGTAGTGGTTTGCATAGTGGACCGGCAATCTGAAGACCCGGTTTCGAATCCTGGTAGTGGAATTGAAGTGCCTCCACCTTATAAGTTTTAAACTACACAAACCTTCACAAACGTATTATCCAGCTTCACAGCCTGGCGAGCGTCTTCCAATGCTTCCAAATACTTGTTCATCATCATATAACATGCAGATCTGTTACCATAGTAAGCAGCACAAGTTGGACAAAGATCTAAAATCAAACCAAACAATTTTAAATTAATTTTCGGAAACAAGTGCATTGCAACCTTTCCAGAGCAACACCCTATGACCAGGCCTCTTTCTGTTCATTTTGGGAAAAAGACCCTAAATGTGAAAATTTGCTATGTAAAATTTGCCAACTTTGGAAAATCTCTTTAATCGCTTCAACTCCAATTCTGGGAATTTTCATAGTTAAAAGAACAGGCTTTTCTTATCTTAATTTTATATAAGTATTCTAATCTACATTTCTTATAGCAACAGTCAAAAAGTCACACAAAATGTCCACAAACATTTATGACACAAGGGCTCAGTTATTCAAAGAGCTTCAAGATATACCAGGTTGCTCCAGTAGATGATTTTTCGTACATTTTGTAGTTGCTTCTGATTGGACATTTTTTTCTGATTGGGAAAAAAACATATATTTGGCTTTGGGAATGGAATAGATAACTATAGAAAAAGGCCTGATGAGAGACACACAGTTTGGCTGATGTTGAGATTGTTGCTCTAGAGTGATTCAGGCTACCTAGCAGGTCTCAATGAAAATAAAGGTTTTTTATAAAGGTTGCAATTAAGCAAATTTTTTAGATTGATCTAAGATAAAGAGTAAACAAAGGCTAATTTTGACCATCTAATTTGATGGATCACTGTGGTCGATGACAGAATTCTGTCTGGTTTTAAAGGTTTCGCAAGCAGGCCTTCAGATTAAATTGATTAAGAAGTCTCGTTTACAGGAAAAATCAATATTGGTATTGAAGAGTTGTTCTTCAATGGAGAGTCACTTAGGAGAATTTTGGCTGTCATACAATTTGACTCTATTTCCTATACATGAAAAGTATTTCTGTCACATACTGCAGTTCCTGTGTTCTGTTAATAAGATTCAACTTTCCAATTGTCATGAATCAAAGAGGTAAGAGAAATATAAAACATCATAGGTTGTATATTTACAAACACACCGAGTTACGCTACAACTTGAACTCACTACGTCCTACCAGACAGGAAGTCATAGCTTCAGATGTGCAGTGGTCTCACGATTGAGGGACCATGGGTTCAAATACTGCTAATGGCTAGCTGCCATTGGTGCCTTTAAATTCCCTGATTCAAGTGAAGGTAGTTTAGAAGCAAAGAGGCTGTCATAATTTTTAAGGGTGTTCAGATTTACCACTTCAATTTAACCAACTTGATTATAGTAAAATACGATCCATGCAGACATATAATATTCATTAATTATAAAAGATATAAAGTAAAATAAGTTACTAAAATTTTAACCATTTTGGACAAGCGGCTAAAACATATATGGTTTACACAGATTAATTAAAATCAAATCCTACTTATAGCCTGAGTGTAGCATGAGATTGCCTCTGTGTAATTTTGTTGTTTGTAATAATTGTTTCCCATTTCCTTCATTTCTTCTGGAGTCCGGATGACAATTTGTCTGCAAAAAAAATAATCTGCCATTATGATGTATCCACATGTATCTCACTATCTCTGAATGTATAAAATACACAACTATTATCAGTTCCAAGTCTTTATGACAATTCACAAGCCCGAAGCCTGGGGCGGATATACTGATGTCTCATGTGTCCGTTGTTGGTAATCAAGTGTTGTTCAGACTACATTGGTCCAGTCATGGCAAATGACTTCCAAGACTTGTCGGTCATTTGGTCTGACAACCTTGGAAAACATGTCGGACCTAATGCAAACTTGTCGAAAACATGTTGTTAAAAATTACGGGCCGAAAATTACCGCTCATTTCAAAGTGAAAGTAAACAAATCAAACACAAATGTGCAAATAATTGGCTTATTTCGTTAAATAACAGTTAAAAATTATTAGTTACTTTCACATTCACTCCTGAAATGCCTTTTTGACAATACAATCAAAGTTCAAATGTCCGAAAGACAAGCGAATGTACAGACAATTGGTGCGCGTAAGAAGACCGCATTGTGTGAACAGCAATGGATGTTGTAAAACCTGTACGACCCGTACCGTTCCGTATCGGACATACGAACCGACGCACAGGCATTCTATGTCGGACCTGGTCGTTTTTTATCTGTCAGGTCCGACTGACCGATGGGTATTCGCCATGATTGTTGGTCAATACACTGTGATTACACCTTTAATAAAGTTTAATATGAACAATTGCAATGTATAATTGTATTACCGATTCGAAAGAACTTTCATATGCTGTGAATGTAGAAAAGTTGTAAACCCCACCCTTGAACCATATAAAATCACTCTTGTTCAAGTTACTGTTGACAACAATATGTGTATACCATGGAAACATGGCTAAAAACCTTTAAAAACATGGTATTGCACAGTTTAAATATTTGTCATTCCTTCTTTGTGAAAATTGCACATTGATAATCAACACAAGGGGGAACTATTGTTGATACTTTGGGGAATTATTGATGATAAATATTGAAGAGATTAAAACAAACTGAACTCTGCCTACCTGCTAGCTACTGTGGAAATACAAGACCCAAGTATACCATATATTTATATGAGGGCGACTCTAACTCACGGGACTCACTAATATTTAAATTAGCCGCGAAATCATCAAAGTAGGTGGGGGTCTGGAGGGGTACTCCACTTAATTTTGATCATTCATACAACTTCAAGAAAAGCTGCCGGGTTATGATGTAATATTACCAGCCACCGGCCCTTACTGACATCCCTGCTAACTGTAGCTACTGGCCCTTACTGACACCCCTGCTAACTGCAGCTACCGGCCCTTACTGACACCCCTGCTAACTGCAGCTACCGGCCCTTACTGACACCCCTGCTAACTGTAGCTACCGGCCTTTACTGACACCCCTGCTAACTGTAGCTACCGACCCTTACTGACACCCCTGCTAACTATAGCTACCGGCCCTTACTGACACCCCTGCTAACTGCAGCTACCGGCCCTTACTGACACCCCTGCTAATTGTATTGTCAAGCCAGTAGAAATTCCTGGGTCTGCTTTTAATAAAATACTGTGTTCAGAAATTGGAAAATATTTTATTAAAAAAGACTGCTGACAGGAAACCAGAATTAGATATTGACCATGTTGATTATCGACTCTAAAAGTAGTAGAGTCTAATTTCTAAACACAACTTCAATTCACAAGTAAAAATGTCTAAGGCGTGTTCTCAAGACATGTAACGCAAGAATATCAGCTAAACTCGAACAATTTGTATAAATTCTCTCTTATTTTCAGTAGGTTCATCATACATCAGTTGGTATTTCTTAACACGAAATATCGTTTTTAAGATATTTTCCAGAAAGTTCTTAAGCTAAACCCGGTTAGTTTCGTTTCGGAAAAAGAAAAACTGTCATAAATTTACGGGAATCTAGATAATTTTAAACACCCATTTATAATATTCGAGTTCTTAAAAGATTTCTCTCGAAACACGTACTCATCCTCCTCCATAATTTCGTGTTCTTCCTCGTTAACTTCATCGGAATTCATCTTGATGTTTCAGAACAAGAATTGGCACATGAAAGAGAAAGTGACTGGTGTACAAATCTGCAGATGGTTAAGAGTAATGTAACGACACAAATAGAGACGCAGTCTACATTAGCAACATAATGAAGCGAACTGGTCGCTAAGAGCGGAACGAAAACAAAAACGGATTTTTCGCGGCTTGTTGTAGCAAAAAGGACTATAATTGACTCGCGTATACATGGATCAAAGACCTAAATGGTATTTAGGTCTTTGCATGGATCTACATGTAAACATACTAAAATTGATTCCAATGGCAGGTTAAATTATAAACATCTGTAATTATATAAAAAAATCAAAATTGCATGGATTAGTAAAGCTCGGCGTGTGTGTGGCGTTCCCTGTGGTCTCTGTTTTGTCTGAAATGAGCGAACGTGGGCATCCGATGATGCCGGCCAGTAGAAATAACGAATTATCAAATATGTACATATGACCGCCTCTCGTGCTAACCGTTTATAAATGATTATCAATTTGTGTCAGAAAAAGTATATATCTCCATACGGGAATACATCTGTTAAGATTTAAACTTCATTGATATAAAATAATGGTCGTTATTTTCACAAAAAACGTTTGTGTAGCCACATGATTATGTCATTAGGTACATGTACGAAGTGGGAGCAACAATGTAATGGAAGCACACTGGTAATCATGAGGGTTCTGACCGGGATAAAAATTGCAACCTCGATCATGTACGAGTTGGTTTTGGAATCTGTTCACAGACATTTTGACGTGGGGAAATTCACGTCAGACAAGTCTTTAGTGCCACAATTTGCCTCGATTTTGTAACAGGCCTGAATATGGAATATTTTGTTATATATCGTATGTATAAGTTCACATTTTTAAACTGGCCCTTGTGACCATTTGATTCAATGCTAATTGTGTCTGCATTAGCCTACTTAAAAACACAATCCGTGCAAAAAATGAGCAGTCTATATATAACGTAACCTGCGTTTAAAATGAAATGCCAATATTGACAAAAGTGGAAACTGTCTGTATTACAAACGCAGTCGCTAGCTAACTCTGTAACGTGTATACACACCATCTCAAGTTGTAGTGTCATTGGTAAAGGGAGACCACTGCGTTCGATATAAATATCGATGCGACTTTCAATGCCCGGCACAGTGATCTCCCTTTGCAGTCATTAAGACCTGCGATATGACCAATATTTTGGCAGTATCTGCTTTTTGATATCTTTTGATTGTGTATTAGATATTGACATTGTTTTGATTATATTTAAGAGAAATGAGGCCAATAGAGGTGGATATATAAAAACATACATAGATCTATTAAAATACATGCCTATAAGTTCTCAAGATTTAACCGTCCGTTGATAAACTTATTATCTTGCAGGAAGAGATCAATATTTCATAAGAAGAGATAGTACGTATCACTAGGGAAGACTATAGTATCCTCAAATGAGGTCATTAGTACCGCTAAGTAAGATAATTAGTACTGCTAGGGGAGGTAATCAAGACCACTAAGGGAGGTAATCAATACTAATAGAGGAGGCAATTCTGTGTCGCTTCACTAGTTACATACCATTTCACATGCAATATTATTCAAATTTGAATTTCCGAAAATTACTTGGAAACATGGTTTACCAATTGCATGGAATAAATTTAACATTTCTGATATTCATAATAGTGTGTTGGTACATTGTTCTATGCGCTAATTGCAATCTTTAAATTCCTCAATAAGACAAGCAAAGACAGACTTTGTCTTCTCTTGATTTGTTGACAAGGCTGGCAGAGTACGTCAAGATGTACAATTGAAGATATTGCCAGTATCAGTATGGTCACGGACCACAGTTTATAAATGGAGGACAATTAAATGAACTTTATCTCAGAGATTGCCACTGGGTGTACAAGAATCTCAGAGATTGCCACTGGATGTACAATAATCTCAGAGATTGCCACTGGGTGTACAAGAATCTCAGAGATTGCCACTGGGTGTACAAGAATCTCAGAGATTGCCACTGCTGGGTGTACACGAATCTCAGAGATTGCCACTGGGTGTACAAGAATCTCAGAGATTGCCACTGCTGGGTGTACACGAATCTCAGAGATTGCCACTGGATGTACACGAATCTCAGAGATTGCCACTGGGTGTACACGAATCTCAGAGATTGCCACTGGGTGTACACGAATCTCAGAGATTGCCACTGGGTGTACAAGAATCTCAGAGATTGCCACTGGGTGTACAAGAATCTCAGAGATTGCCACTGGGTGTACAAGAATCTCAGAGATTGCCACTGGGTGTACAAGAGTCTCAGAGATTGCCACTGGATGTACAATAATCTCAGAGATTGCCACTGGGTGTACAAGAATCTCAGAGATTGCCACTGGATGTACAATAATCTCAGAGATTGCCACTGGGTGTACAAGAATCTCAGAGATTGCCACTGAGTGTACAAGAATCTCAGTATCATTCTTAAGATTCACTGTCTCGTAGATCCCATCTAGGTCTGTAGATGCATGCATATGGTGTTGTTCTTTGCCTTGATATGAAAAGAAATGTATTTGATGTAACATAATTTATATGCATGTATAATCATGGTTCACCGCAATCTTGTAATGTAGATGCATGTCTACGGTGTAACATAATTTCAAGAAATGTATGTCTATGGTGTAACATAATCTAGAAATGTACATGTATGTCTATGGTGTAACATAATCTAGATATGTACATGTAAGTCTATGGTGTAACATAATCTAGAGATATACATATATATCTATGGTGTAACATAATCTAGAGATGTACATGTATGTCTTTGGTGTAACATAATCTAGAAATGTACATGTATAGCTATGGTGTAACATAATCTAGAGATGTACATGTATATCTATGGTGTAACATAATCTAGAGATGTACATGTATGTCTATGGTGTAACATAATCTAGCCTGAATTTGTTTGTTGTATAGCTTGTAAAATTAAGGTTTTCCACCTATAATGGACATTTCCAAAGGTATGTACATGCATGTCTGTAGTGTAACATGGTCAAAATTGTATAAGTAATGATAAAGGTTCCATGGTAAACTTGTATCAAAATTTATATTCTTCATACAAAAAAAATATTGTATACATACACTTTTAACAAATAAAGTTTAATATTCATAATGACTAGGAAAAAATAAACACACAGATAACACACACATAAGAGAAAAGGTTGCTTTGTTTGAGATGGTGATGTCCATTGGTAAATTATTATAACATAGCTTGTTTCCAGTAGTAATTCCCTATTGAACCATCAATTGGTCAAATTCAGAGACCTGGTCAAGAAATTACTGATCGTTTTTCTCTCATTTTTGTCTTAAACAAAGCATGGATGAAACAAAGAAAACACAAACATAGCAGAATGAAGACAGGCAGTGACAGCAAGTAAACAAAGACAGAATAGAATGGAATACAAAGAATATATAAGCAAGGATAGTAAAACATAGAATGGACCACAAAGAAGCATAAGTAAGCAAAAGATCATAAACACACAAAACAAAATGAACACAAAAAAGAGGACTGCAAGTTGTAAAGATAATGACTTCTTACAGAACATATAATATAGCTGTAGAATAAACCATGTCTGATGACGATATCTCTTAGTTACCAAAGAAATGCATGGTTATTGCTGACAAGTAATAAAAGCACCAAAAACTATTTTAAACATCACTTTCAAACACTTGTTTTTTTCTGGTTTTCCCAATAGAGACATTTTGCAACAAAAGCTCCATTCTGAGTTTTTTCACTTCGTTTTCACGAGCTTGAAGTTGTAGTTTCAACATTTCTGCATTCTGAGTGTCAGAAATTTCTCGTCGAACATCCAATAGTAGACCTTTCTTGAGCTGTAAAAAAATCAGTAAAATTTAATAATAAATTTTGATTAATTGAACAAAACAATGTATTTTTATTTTTTTTTAGGATTAAATAATGTTTTTCAACAATTTTTCGGATATATGCAGCAGTCAGTACAGAAAATATTGTGAATGTTACATGGCCTTGAACTTGCGCCTACTTAAGGGGCTTGCGAAGTTAACAGTTCCTATTTGTCCAAGACAGAATTGGAACCAATGACATTCAGATTAGGGTCAGTCACAGTCACCCATAACCACCACCCTTTGAGCCAGGGAATCAACTGATAATGAGATATATATTTACCTCAGGTACAATTTACAAATTTAATCATACAATATTCTGCTTATAATATAACTATGCCAATCCCATTAAAATATAAGTTTATATCTGATAAAACAAGTTGAAAATGACTTGGATACCAAGAACGTTCTGAATGTTATAAACCAAGGAATTTATTTTAGTTGATGTATGTTTAATACAGTTTACTTATAAATGTATTTTACATCAATTGTCAAGCAAGATAACTTGTATTAATCACTTACCGAGTCACTAACCATAATTGGACCTTATTAAGGGGCTTGGGAAGTTCACAGTTCTTAATTGTCTGAGACAGAAATAACCAATGATCACCAGATTAGGGATAAGACTGATAAAGAGATCGATATTTACCTCGGATATTCTGTTCTGTAATTCTTGTTTCTGGCTTAGTTCCGATGATGATATAATTGACTTGATATCTGACATCTGACTGGATATATCTGACACCCATGACTCACTGACAGACGACGAAGCAGTCTTCATCGTTAAAACTTATATCACGTTCAATACACATTTGTTGATGATACAGCTGTTCTCTCAGTAAATCAATCATCTACAAAATATTACATATGGAAATTAAATACAGGATATTACATGAGTCGCATATTTTAAAAAAAAATAATAAGTTTTCTATTTGGATTGCATACCCTGAAGCCTGTTTGGCTATTTCCAAGTACTCTTCAGGTTTCTCCATTTTGTTTCTACACTAAACTTTGGAAAAACAATACTGTGTGCAATCATGAATATGACTGACAATGATTATAGAAACGGCTATTTTTTAAGTACAACGATTCCACTAATGGCCGAATCTCAAGGGTCATTTTGATAATTTTTGACCGAATTTTACATCCAAACTATCTATCATTAGAGAAAATTTGACGCTTAGCTGAAAATCTTTTTGGAAGTTCAAGGCGTCAACTCTAATAGAACCCCTGTAAGGATTCACAAGGTGTTTAAATATTGACGTACCTGTTGTACAATTTCTAGAGCATCCAGCGGACTGTAAGCATTGTTTCCCGACATCACAGCTTTCAAACGTTCAGACAACATTTCCTCCATCTTGATTACTTCTTTCCTAACTTCACACCAGAGATGTTGTAACTCTTCAACTTCTGATCTGTAGGTAGAAGATATATTGCATTGTTAATTGCTGACAGGTAAACAAATGTGTATGCCGACAATCAAAAGGTGTGAACATTTTGACAGATCATAACATAAATATTTGCAATAATGAGTTGAAGGACTTGTTTACCTGTTCACTCAGAGCATTTTTTCATGTAAGAGCATTCTGCAAGATCATTTTACATTCAACAAGATGTTTTCAAGTTATCTTGGCATTTAGACCAAACGCATTTCAATTGACATTTAAGAGCCAGTACAAATGTCCATCTGACATGTTTTCGTGTCAAATTTTCTAAAACAATTCACCATTGGAAGGTTTACAGTCTGAATTTTCCAAAAATATACATTTAGCTATATTTGGTACGACACACATTAAGAAAAATTGTTAAACGTGACAACATATCCATACAAGTTATATGATGAGAAAAGCAGTCAGTAATATTTACATGCTAAACATCAATAGATAGGGAGGGGGGAATGTAGCACCCTTTGTACATAAAAATACACTTGTTGCAGAATGTCTAGATATATTTCATCAAAAAATACTGTTACCTTTCTTCAGGAGTTAGATCTGGATGTGCAGATCTGTATAACGAGAACAACATGTTCTCCATCAAACATAGCTCCGTCTTATATCTCTGTACCGCATGCTGCATCAACAAGGTCTCTTCTTCAAGATGCTGTAAGTAACAATATACAACAGTTAGTTCCCTTTGTTTTAACTGGATGTAACAGTTAGTGCCCTTAGTTTTCATAAGCAAATGCAACAATAACAAATGCTAGAGTTAAGGGTGAAATATTGTACTTCATTCAGGAGTTACATGAGGCTTTTTTCCCCATTGTTATAATAGGAAATAACAAATACATGAGTTAGTTCCCTTTAAAAGTGGATATAACCAAGTATAAATGCAAGTAATGTCACAAGTGCAAGAAACACCGAGATATCTCCCTTTTTGACCGTGGCAATATATTATAATATTTCAACTGTTAAGCTGACTAAAAGTAACAATTTCACATGCGATATGTGTTTCAACTTATTATTGCTACATTTTTTAGCATTTCCGTGATTATTTCTTCTTGAGACAAATCAAATGTTGAGACAATCTTATGTGAGCATCTAGGTACATATTTCATGTGTTGACATCTTTATCAAAAGCTTAATGACCGTCGTAACGAACAAAATGTGCACAAATGTCGCGCATAAATTATTGCTGATAATGATTTTACAACTAATTGGTAAATCACATAGCGAATAAGAGGGCAGAACATCAGAGTTCTGATCCAGAAGTCGTGGGTCACAATCCATGCTTCGTGCCTTCACAATCCATGAATTACCGAGTATATTTTAGACTATGATACCAAGGCTTGGTACTGGTTAGTCGCCCATGAAGAAGTCATTGAGATACGTGTACCTGTTCTGTTCTGTTCTCTAAGTTGCGATTATGTTTTGCAATTGATTTGAAGTTTAAAAAATCACAAATCTCCAGCATACCTTTCTCTTCGGTAACTGCATCCAATTCTTCATATGGAAATTAGGAGTAAACTTTGAATTTGGCATCTTAGATATATCCTGTAAAAAAACAGAAAAATAGATATTATTTAACTGACATTGATATTAATAAAATTAAATACACATATTACAATATAAACTATACTCGATATATTTCAGAATTATAAAAAAGTATTTTAATTATGTCCACTTACTGAATATATTGTTATATAATTCCACCATTAACTTCAATGTATATTATATACTTATTATATTTATTATCTATTGTAATATTCTTAAGTATAAATTTCACACACTTCTAAGATTTAATTGATATAGATTTAATTAGATTTAAGCCTTTTATAACTATGATAAAATCAATGGTATGCTGAATGACATCAAGCTGATAGCCAATCAAATTGTTTGATTCAAGTCACACCTTCAATTTCAACAAATCAGATGTGGCATTCAAAGAATTTGACAAAAGCCATCAATACAATAGTTTTTCACAGCTTTTCGCAAGCCAAAGAAGTTAACCTAAAAACCAATTATGTTGTTCACGCTCTTCGATTTAAGGAAAGTCAGTCACAAGTCTGTCAACAGTTTGTAAACCATTTGCAGTCATTAAGACCTGCGATATGACCAACAGTTTGACAGTATCTGCTTTTTGATATCTTTTGATTGTGTATTAGATATTGACATTGTTTTGATTATATTTAAGAGAAATGAGGCCAATAGAGGTGGATATATAAAAACATACATAGATCTATTAAAATACATACCTAAGTTCTCAAGATTTAACCTCCGTTGATCAACTTATTATCTTGCAGGAAGAGATCAATATTTCATAAGGAGAAATATCACGTATCACTAGGGAAGACTATATGAGGTCATTAGAACCGCTACGTGAGATAATTAGTACTGCTAGGGGAGGTAATCAGTACCACTAAGGGAGGTAATCAATACCAATAGAGGAGGCAATTCTGTGTCGCTTCACTAGTTACATACCATTTCACATGCAATATTATTCAAATTTGAATTTCCGAAAATTACTTATGGTTTACCAATTGCATGGAATAAATTTAACATTTCTGATATTCATAATAGTGTGTTGGTACATTGTTCTATGCGCTGATTGCAATCTTTAAATTCCTCAATAAGACAAGGAAAGTCTTCGTCTTCTCTTGATTTGTTGACCAGGCTGACAGAGTACGTCAAGATGTACAATTGAATATATTGCCAGTATCAGTATGGTCACGGACCACAGTTTATAAATGGAGGACAATTAAATGAACTATAATCTCGGAGATTGCCACTGGGTGTACAAGAATCTCAGAGATTGCCACTGGGTGTACAAGAATCTCAGTATCATTCTTAAGATTCACTGTCTCGTACATCCCATCTAGGTCTGTAGATGCATGCATATGGTGTTGTTCTTTGCCTTGATCTGAAAACAAATGTATTCGATGTAACATAATGTATATCCGTGTATAATCATGGTTCACCACAAAATCTAGAAATGTACATGTATGGCTATGGTGTAACATAATCTAGAGATGTACATGTATGTCTATGGTGTACCATAATCTAGAAATGTATATGTATGTCTATGGTGTAACAAAATCTAGAAATGTACATGTATCGCTATGGTGTACCATAATCAAGAAATGTACATGTATGTCTATGGTGTAACAAAATCTAGAAATGTACATGTATGTCTATTATGTAACATAATGATAATCTAGAAATGTATAAGTATGTCTATGGTGTAACATAATCTAGAGATGTATATGTATGTCTATGGTGTAACAAAATTCAGAAATGTACATGTATATCTATGGTGTAACATAATCTAGAGATGTACATGTATGTCTATGGTGTACCATAATCTAGAATTGTATATTTTTGTCTATGGTGTAACAAAATCTAGAATTGTACATTTTTGTCTATGGTGTAACAAAATCTAGAAATGTACATGTATGTCTATGGTGTAACAAAATCTAGAAATGTACATGTATGCCTATGGTGTACCATAATCTAGAAATGTACATGTATGTCTATGGTGTAACATAATCTAGAAATGTACATGTATGTCTATGATGTACCATAATCTAGAAATGTACATGCATGTCTATGGTGTACCATAATCTAGAAATGTACATGTTTGTGTATGGCGTAACATATTCTAGAGATGCACATGTATGTCTATGGTGTAACATTATCTAGCCTGAATTTGTTTGTTGTATAGCTTGTAAAATTAAGGTTTTCCACCCATAATGGACATTTTCAAAGCAAATGAAACTTGATGACTTAAACTAAATTGTCTGTTATAAAAATTATTTACAATATCTTACACAGAATATATCAAACTTTCAGAGACTTTTACCGGTTACAGCGCTATTTCATTTTGAACAGAATGACGTGCACAAGTGGTTTTGTTTGCCTTTTCACAAAAGACTGTGCAACAAAATCATGGTAATTTTTGGTCTCTTAATAAGTTAATTATTTATTTTCAATATATTGTCACTGTACTACCTCCTCCCTTTATGAAAAGTTTAAGGGTTTTTTATTATCGCAATTATTTTAAAACGTATTGAAGCAATTTCGAATAGGATTTTATAACTCAAATAAATTATAAATGATAATATTTTGATATTAAATTTTGTAACAAGTTTTATATATTGCTTACTGAGCCATACATATACAATGGAAATTACGTAATTCAATAATGGGTGGAATACCTTAACCTGATTTTGACGTCTTTTAGCATTACTTTACAGTTGACCAAGTATCTATATTTATGTTTGGCATTTTTCGGTGTTGTGTAAGCCATTAAAATTTTACGTTAACCACTAAACCAACTTCTCTTCAACCGAACAACGTTTGTAACCTTGACGCAGATTGGTTAACCTTTCGAAAAGGGGTTAGTTAACTTACCGACATCCACTGAATCTTAACCTTCAGACACAAATATTCTGTGTAATAGCTGTGTAATATATTCATGCATAAAGGTCAGGATCAGGTTAATTTTTACAATCAGTTACATAATCTAGAAATGTAAATGCATGTCTTTAATGTAACATAACTTAGGTATGTACATGCATGTCTTTGATGTAACATAACTTAGGTATGTACATGCATGTCTATAGTGTAACATGGTCAAAATGGCATAAGTAATGATAAAGGTACCATGGTAAGCTTGTATCAAAATTTATATTCTTCATACAAAAAAATATTGTATACATACACTTTTAACAAATAACAAATTTATATGTATAAAAATCAACAACATTGTGTAGTCAATGAAGAAATCTAACATCATAATCTTGGATAATAGAAAATGTACATGTGAAATACAAGAACGACTAATAATTCATAATGCCAATATGACAGGACTTGTCAAGCAAGATGTGTAAATGTCGGTCCCATTAAAATTACACTTTAAACGCACGAATAATGTCACTTATTATTCATATTAACAAATAAGTAAACTTGACTGTCATATACAAAACTCATCGGAATAGTGCAACCTGATCAGAGTATCACCTTTCTTTAAATACACAATTTCTGGGTGTTGTAGAGACTTTCTTGTTATAGAGAAGTTTAATTGGCAGTCAATTTTTCACTGTGTGTTCGCTCGGGAGAGGTTGCACTGTATAATGTCATGTACAAGACACATCCAATCTACAGTATTTTAACAATTTCACAACAGATATGGAATGCATGACTGGAATGATGTGTATGAAGTTTAATATTTATAATGACTAGGAAAAAATAAACACACAGATAGCACACACATTTAAGAGAAAAGGTTGCTTTGTTTAAGATGGTGATGTCCATTGGTAAATTATTATAACATAGCTTGTTTCCAGTAGTAATTCCCTATTGAACCATCAACTGGTCAAATTCAGAGACCTGGTCAAGAAATTACTCTCATTTTTGTCTTAAACAAAGCATGGACGAAACAAAGAAAACACAAACATAGCAGAATGAAGACAGGCAGTGACAGCAAGTATTGGATGGAACACAAAGAAGAAAATGTAAGCATAAATAGAAGGAACACAGAGATTACTAAGTCAGTAAAAGAAAGTAAGAAAAGACAGAATAGAATGGAATACAAGAATATATAAGCGAAAGATAGTAAAACATAGAATGGACCACAAAGAAGCATAAGTATGCAAAAGATCATAAACACACAAAACAAAATGAACACAAAAAAGAGGACTGTAAGTCGTAAAGATAATGACTTCTTAGAGAACATATAATATAGCTGTAGAATAAACCATGTCTGAAGAATATCTCTTAGTTACCAAAGAAATGCATGGTTATTGCTGACAAGTAATAAAAGCACCAACAAATATTTTAAACATCACTTTCAAACACTTGTTTTTTTCTGGTTTTCCCAATAGAGACATTTTGCAACAAAAGCTCCATTCTGAGTTTTTTTCACTTCGTTTTCACGAGCTTGAAGTTGTAGTTTCAACATTTCTGCATTCTGAGTGTCAGATATTTCTCGTCGCACATCTAATAGTAGACCTTTCTTGAGCTGTAAAAAATCAGTAAAATTTAATAACAAATTTTTGATTAATTGAACAAAACAATGTATTTGTTTGTTTTTGTAGGGTTAAATGTTTTTCAACAATTTTTCGGATATATACTGCAGTCAGTACAGAAAATATTGTGAATGTTACATGGCCTTGAACTTGCGCCTACGTAAGTGGCTTGCGAAGTTAACAGTTCCTATTTGTCCAAGACAGAATTCGAACCAATGACCATCAGCTTAGGGGGTCAGACACACTCCCCCATAACCCTTTGAACCAGGGAATCAACTGATAATGAGATATATTTTACCTCAGGTACAAATTACAAATTTAATCATACAATATTCTGCTTATAATATAACTATGCCAATCCCATTAAAATATAAGTTTATATCTGATAAAACAAGTTGAAAATGACTTGGGTACCAAGAACGTTCTGAATGTTATAAACCAAGGAATTTATTTTAGTTGACCTATGTTTAATACAGTTTACTTATTTATGTATTGTTTAAGTGGTGTAAAAGTGGAAGTCACAAACACTGGGCGAACTTGATAGGAATAAGGAACAACAGAAAACAGGTTATGAGTTGATAACGGGCATTTATTTTTTAAATGCCATAAAAACATAACCAAACAAAATGCGAAGATAATTTTGCTAATAAGTTGTTCCCAAAAGACAACACTGGGCGGACAAAAACCGCATACAAGACTTTAAGTTTGATGATGAAGTTGCTACTCTAGGGCCAATATAACCTATTTTAAAACCCTCCTGGAAACCCTTGATTAGATAATCATCAAAGATATAACCTTTCACATAGTTTGCAAAAATGTCTACTTTGACTGGTGTAACTACTTTATCCTTATTTTGCCGTTTTACTGGGATATGCTGCCGTTGTTGACCTAGGGGCTGATACTGATTTCCCAGCTTGTTCTTTGCTGGAATGACTACAGTTGTAGGCTGCATGGGTACCTCTGCAGAACCCACAGACATGGGGGTGAGGACATTTGGATGCATGACATTGTGATCGTTTGTTGAAATTCCAGCATGTTTGGTCAAGAAACCGTTTTGGTTTGTCTTGGCGAAACTGACTGTTGAATTGTTTGGGTTGACGAAAGGACTGAGTTGGCTGAAAGGACTGAAAAGATTGACTGGGTTGAAAATTGGTACATGCCATCAGCCAGAATTCTGTGTGGAGTCTATCCCAAGGTATCAAAACGGACTCCCTTAACATTCTAAATTGCGTGTCGTAAAACTGGAAAGCTAGACCAGTACGACGGTTGGCAATGTCGCGAACAATTTCCGCATACTTCATCAGCTGAGCAGTTTCAGTAGGGTATTGGACACAATAAACTGCTGTGAACCTTAAAAAGGCAGATGTCCACATATCGATGTTGGTAATTTTCTTAGTGTAAGAATTGGGCATGATTGAAAGGTTTGCATGTTTATCCATTTGTAACGTAAATTTAGGTTTGTTTGCCATAGCATTGTTGGAAGTGGGCAATAGAATTGCCAAATCTATAAATTTGTTATTCCAAATATCTTTACGGACTGAGTTTTTAATTTGATTAACTATAGGGGTACTGATTGGTTCAGCATATTGAGTGCCATTACCTGCTATAAGGCTTTTTGCATGACCCGAAACCGCCTGATTTACTGATGTAATAGTTTCCTGTTCATCATCAGTGTCCGACTCATAAGCATTTAGGGCATAGTTCTGGCTCTGTAAATTGACACCACCTTGCAAAGTTCTTTGCTGCCTAGCAGCACCCATCATCACATGTGCTTGTAAATCACCTGACTGTGGTGTTCTCTGCTCCCTGTTATTAGCTGCTGGTGCATGATCTTGAAATGTCACATTGTCACTTACATAAGCTTGCTGTGGCGTGTCACTAATATTGTCATTATTGGTTGACAGGTCACGCCCCGCACTAACTGAAATGGTTGGTTCATGTCCCACACTGACAGAATGTGTTGGCTGATCCGGTCCCACACTAACCGAAACAGTGTCTCTTTGTGGCACTGCTGTAATATTTGCACTCTGTGAATGGGTGTGAGTGTCATTGCCCGTGTCTGTGGTATTTGGGCGTTTACTCTGACTAGTTCCACAACAAGAACACGTAGAAATGGTTTGGTTAGTGGCCTTCCTCTTTGACTTTCTTGTTGGTCTCATCTGAAAATAACAGAAGTATGTGATGTGTGAAAATAGGAATGGACAGCCAAACCACTACTTCAACATGAACCCATGAACTGGCCACCTTTAATGTAGTGGTGAGCCACTCGCTTGACTTTTTGGCTATTTAATATTATTAACCAACAAACCTCGGACATTAATCCTTAACTGGTAAGTATAATTACCATATTTCGATAATGCCACACAAAACTGTAACTCCATGAAACACTAAAATATGTATAACATAATGCTGGAAATAATAAATAAATATGTGTCGGAACTGGCAACTAAACCGACAAAATATTGTTGTGGCATGAACTGGCAACTAAATCATGCAAATGTGACGGGAACTGGCAACTAAATCCCGTAAAATTATATACCCAGACATGCACTGGTAAATAAATCATGTAATAATGTGTGTGGTGGGAACTGGCTACTAAATCCCACAAAATACCTAGTTTGGCATGAATTGGCAACTAAATCATGCAAAATATGTTGACGGGAACTGGCAACTAAATCCCGTAAAATTCAATATACTGCATGAATTGGCAGATAAACTGACATTGTGACAATAAACCTATTGGTACATATAAATACAATACATGAGACCAGTGAGTCCACAGTCGTCTCAAATGTCACTACAGCAGAGTGTCTTTGTTGCAAATAAATAGGGATGGTGCATAGACATCTCAAACCGTAAAATATGCAAAGCCATTAGACTATTTAGTATTGAGAAACCGTATAATATGGATGTGCCGACATATAATGACAAGCTGAAATAGCACTAGGTTAAAGTCTAGATTGTATATAAAGCAATCCCATTATGAACCCTGCTCTATTTATGACATGTCTCAATCGGTCGCTTGCATATAAGTTAACCAAGGGTATAACTCAAAAACAGTAATAAATCATACGTATCTTAAAGACCACCTCATATTGACTGTCTCAGGGCGGCGACCACTGCGGCTCGTATGTTGGAAATCAACCTGAGCTGACCAGAGTTTGATAGGTGGCAACCGTCTTTTGCAAAGTTCTTTTCTTTACTTTCCGTAGACCAGAATCCTTTCATTCTCCATAGGTAACTTCTCCCATGATCTGACTTATTCAGCATTTCGGATAACAAAATGTTCAGTTCATCCACCCTGGCATTATACAACTCAGGGTTTACAGGATATCTTGAATGACGCAATGAGTATCCCCGGTGTAACACTTGCATCACCAACACTTTACTAACTCCTACTACAAATAGTAACTGTTCCACTAAATCGACAATTTGATGAGCAACCGCTCTGGGTGTAATGTTCACGTCGTAAATGTCATTCGTACCCACGAATAAAACAACTATGTCTGGCTGGAAATCGCTGATAACTTCAACATTTCTCATCAAATTTTGTACTTTAGCACCAGGATATCCCGAATATTGTATTAGAGGGTGTCCGTGTAAATTCAAATCAAACTTGAAATCGTCCGAATGTCTGACAAACTCCCTCAAACGTTTAACAAAAGAATGTCCGAATAACTGAATTTTCTTTGTCGTGAGCGCCGCCATCTTGGTTCCCGCGCTTTGGTACTCGGTCTCAAATCCCGCGTTATTACGCAGAAGTCAAAGTTAAATCTTGCCACCTAAATTGCACTCTGAAGTGGGATCGCCGCCCCAAACAAATAAGTCCAAAAGATACTTTAAACAATACTGAATCACAAGGAATAAATAAATAACCTTCAATTCCTTTCAATACTCCAAATAATACGAGTTAAATTAGAAAATTGACGAGGTGGCTACCTTCGTCAATAATCACAAAGTAATGGCTGTAACGCTTACGATTGGATGATTATCCCACGTGATTATAATACAGAGCAGCCATTGGCTGAACAACATAAAGGACGCTATCATAGTTAAAAGCCGTAACAACCGTACCATTCGGTCCGGAGAGAAAAACTTTCCAATGACATAAATGATTTTATGGGCCCATAAAATTTTATAAATGTATTTTACATCAATTGTCAAGCAAGATAACTTGTATTAATCACTTTCCGGGTCACTAACCATAATTGGACCTTATCAAGGTGCTTGGGAAGTTCACAGTTCTTAATTGTCTGAGATAGAAATAACCAATGATCACCAGATTAGAGGTAAGACTGATAAAGAGATCGATATTTACCTCGGATATTCTGTTCTGTAATTCTTGTTTCTGGCTTAGTTCTGATGCTGATATACTTGACTTGATATCTGACATCTGACTGGATATATCTGACATCCATGACTCACTGACAGATGATGAAGCAGTCGACACAGACCGAGAATTATCCTCCCCGTTGACTTCATCTTCATCATTAAAACTGATATCACGTCCTATACACATTTGTTGATGATACAGCTGTTCTCTCAGTAAATCAATCATCTACAATATATTACATACGGAAATTGAATATAGGATATTACATGAGTCGCATATTTTTAAAAAAATTACTAATAAGTTTTCTATTTGGATTGCATAGCTTGAAGCCTTGTTTGGCTATTTCCAGGTTCTCTTCAGGTTTCTCCATTTTGTTTCTACACTAAACTTGGGAAAAACAATACTGTGTGCAATCATGAATATGACTGACAATGATTATAGAAACGGCAATTCCACTAATGGCTGAATGTCAAGAGTCATTTTGATAATTTTTTACCGAATTTTACATCCAAACTATCTATCATTAGAGAAAATTTGACGATTCGCTGAAAATCTTTTTGGAAGTTCAAGGCGTCAAAGGGTCAACTCTAGAGTCAAATTGAACCCTTTTAAGGATTCACAAGGTGTTTAGATATTGACGTACCTGTTGTACAATTTCTAGAGCATCCAGCGGACTGTAAGCATTGTTTCCCGACATCACAGCTTTCAAACGTTCCGACAACATTTCCTCCATCTTGATTACTTCTTTCCTAACTTCACACCAGATATGTTGTAACTCTTCAACTTCTGATCTGTAGGTAGAAGATATATAGCATTGTTAATTGCTGACAGGTAAACTAATGTGTAAGCCAAAAATCAAAAGGTGTGAACATTTTGACAGATCATAACATAAATATTTGCAATAATGAGTTAAAGGACTTGTTTACCTGCTCACTTAGAGCATTTTTTTCAAATAAGAGCTTTCTGCAAGATCATTTTACATTCAACAGTAAAGATGTTTTCTTGGCATTTAGACCAATCGCATTTCAATTGACATTTAAGTGCCAGTAAAAACGTCCATCTGACATGGTTTCCGTGTCAAATTTTCAAAAACAATTCACCATAGGAAGGTTTACAGTCTAAATTTTCCAAAAATATACATTTAACTATATTTAATAAGTAACGACAAACATTGAATCAATTGTTAATTGTTAAACGTGACAACATATCCATACAAGTTATATGATGAGAAAAGCAGTCAGTAATATTTACATGCTAAACGTCAATAGAAAGGGGGGGAATGTAGCACCTTTGGTACATAAAAATACACTTGTTTCAGAATGTCTAGATATATTTCATAACAAAATACTGTTACCTTTCTTCAGGAGTAAGATCTGGATGTGCAGATCTGTATAAGGAGAACAACATGTTCTCCATCAAACATAGCTCCGTCTTATATCTCTGTACCGCATGCTGCATCAACAAGGTCTCTTCTTCAAGATGCTGTAAGTATCAATATACAACAGTTAGTTCCCTTTGTTTTAACTGGATGTAACAGTTAGTGCCCTTAGTTTTCAAAAGCAAATGAAACAATAACAAATGCTAGAGTTAAGGGTGAAATATTATACTTCATTCAGGAGTTACAGAAGGCTTTTTTCCCCCATTGTTATAATAGATGAGTTAGTTCCCTTTATTTTAATGGAAAGCAACCAACACAGGAGTTAATTCCCTTTAAACATGGATATAACCAAGTATAAATGCAAGTTATGTCACAAGTGCAAGAAACACCGAGATATCTTCCTTTTTGACTGTTGCAACATATTATTATATTTCAATTACTGTTAAAATGACTAAAAGTAACAATTCCACATGGGATATGTGTTTCAACTTTTTATTGCTACATTTTTTTAGCATTTCCGTACTTTTTTCTTCTTGAGACAAATAAAATGTCGACACAATCTTATGTGAGCATCTAGGTACAATATTTCATGTGCAATGACATCTTTATCAAAAGGTTAATGAACGTCGTAACAAACAAAATGTGCACAAATGTCACGCATAAATTATTTCTGATAATGATTTTACAACTAATTGGTAAATCACATAGCGAATAAGAGGGCAGAACATCAGAGTTCTGATCCAGAAGTCGTGGGTCACAATCCATGCTTCGTGCCTTCACAATCCTTGAATTACCGAGTATATTTTAGACTATGATACTAAGGCTTGGTACTGGTTAGTCGCCCATGAAGGAGTCATTGAGATACGTGTATATAAATTGCGATTATATGTTTTGCAATTGATTTGAAGTTTAAAATATCACAAATCTCCAGCATACCTTTCTCTTCGGTAACTGCATCCAATTCTTCATATGGAAATTAGGAGTAAACTTGGAATTTGGCATCTTAGATATATCCTGTAAAAAAAACAGAAAAATAAATATGATTTAACTGACATTGATATTAATAAAATTTAATACACATATTACAAAACAAACTATACTCGATATATTTCAGAATTATAAAAAAGTATTTTAATTATGTCCACTTACTGAATATATTGTTATATAATTCCACCATTAACTTCAATGTATATTATATACTTATTATATTTAGTACCTATTGTAATATTCTTAAGTATAAATTTCACACACTTCTAAGATTTAATTGATATAGATTTAATTAGATTTAAGCCTTTATAACTATGATTATTGGGTTGCAAATAATCCAAAAGTTTTGTATCCACGAATAAAACAAAGATTAATTGACCAATATATTCAAACGTGGAGAGCAAATATTAATAATTGTAGTCGGCTTAACTATTATTGTCAATTTAAAGATTCACACAGTTTCGAGCCATATCTTCAAAACATCCAAAATGATCTACTTAGAAAATGCTTAACTAGAATACGCCTTAGTTCACATATGCTAGCTATTGAAACAGGACGATTTAGTAATATACAAAGAGAGGACAGACTATGTTTATATTGCAATAATAAACAAGTTGAAACAGAATTTCACTTTTTAATGATCTGTCCTAAGTACCAAAATATACGATCCATTTTTCTAAAACATTGTGGAAACTTTCCAACGGTAAATAAATTTGTTAATTTATTGAATTCTAAATCTAAAAAAGTTCAATTGACTTTAGCAAAATTTATAAAAAACGCATTTAACATTAGAAACAACGGAGAAATTTGATGTACTGTATGTATGAATTATTTTTACATATTCTATCTGTCTGCACAATGATATTTTGATGTAATTAAAATTGTATATGTATGTATGTACGATGAAAGTAGTTAAATTGTTAATGTAATATTAATGAATTGCACTAATAATTGTGTATATATGTATGTAATCTCTTTGAGAATATTGTAGCCATGTTTTGCATGTGCTGTTGTATATATTGTATTGTTTAGGCCAATGACAATGCTTATTGTCGATATGCCAATAAACTTGAGTTGAGTTGAGTTGATAAAATCAATGGTATGCTGAATGACATCAAGCTGATAGCCAATCAAATTGTTTGATTTAAGTCACACCTTCAATTTCAACAAATCAGATTGTGGCATTCAACGAATTTGACAAAATCCATCAATACAATAGTTTTTCACAGCTTTTCGCAAGCCAAAGAAGTTCACCTAAAAGCCAATTATGTTGTTCACGCTCTTCGATTTAAGGAAAGTCAGTCACAAGTCAACAGTTTGTAAACCATTTGCAGTCATTAAGACCAGCGATATGACCAACAGTTTGGCAGTATCTGCTTTTTGATATATTTTGATTGTGTATTAGATATTGACATTGTTTTGATTATATTTAAGAGAAATGAGGCCAATAGAGGTGGATAAATAAAAACATACATAGATCTATTAAAATACATACCTAAGTTCTCAAGATTTAACCGTCCGTTGATAAACTTATTATCTTGCAGGAAGAGATCAATATTTCATAAGGAGAGATAGTACGTATCACTAGGGAAGACTATAGTATTCCCCAAATGAGGTCATTAGTACTGCTAGGGGAGGTAATCAGCACCCCTAAGGGAGGTAATCGTGTGTTGGTACATTATTCTATGCGCTTATTGCAATCTTTAAATTCCTCAATAAGACAAGCAAAGTATTCGTCTTCTCTTGATTTGTTGACAAGGCTTGCAGAGTACGTCAAGATGTACTATTGAAAATATTGCCAGTATCAGTATGGTCACGGACCACAGTTTGTAAATGGAGGACAATTAAATGAACTATAATATCAGAGATTGCCACTGGGTGTACAAGAATCTCAGAGATTGCCATTGGGTGTACAAGAATCTCAGAGATTGCCACTGGGTGTACAAGAATCACAGAGATTGCCACTGGGTGTACAAGAATCTCAGAGATTGCCACTGGGTGTACAAGAATCTCAGAGATTGCCACTGGGTGTACAAGAATCTCAGAGATTGCCACTGGGTGTACAAGAATCTCAGTATCATTCTTAAGATTCACTGTCTCGTACATCCCATCTAGGTCTGTAGATGCATGCATATGGTGTTGTTCTTTGCCTCGATCTGAAAACAAATGTATTCGATTTAACATAATGTATATGCGTGTATAATCATGGTTCACCACAAAATCTAGAAATATACATGTATGTCTATGGTGTACCATAATCTAGAAATGTATATGTATATCTGTGGTGTAACATAATCTAGAGATGTACATGTATGTCTATGGTGTACCATAATCTAGAAATGTATTTGTATGTCTATGGTGTAACAAAATCTAGAAATGTACATGTATGTCTATGGTGTAACAAAGTCTAGAAATGTACATGTATGTCTATGGTGTACCATAATCTAGAAATGTACATGTATGTCTATGGTGTAACATAATCTAGAAATGTACATGTATGTCTATGGTGTACCATAATCTAGAAATGTACATGTATGTCTATGGTGTAACATAATCTAGAAATGTACATGTATGTCTATGGTGTACCATAATCTAGAAATGTACATGTATGTCTATGGTGTACCATAATCTAGAAATGTACATGTATGTCTATGGCGTAACATATTCTAGAGATGCACATGTATGTCTATGGTGTAACATAATCTAGCCTGAATTTGTTTGTTGTATAGCTTGTAAAATTAAGGTTTTCCACCATAATGGACATTTCCAAAGGCAAATGAAACTTGATGACTTAAACTAAATTGATGCATCAGTGGGGCATCAAATTGTCTGTTATAAAAAATATTTACATTATCTTACACAGAATATATCAATCTTTCAGAGATTTTTACCGGTTACAGCTCTATTTCGTTTTGAACAGAATGACGTGCACAAGTGGTTTTGTTTGCTTAATTGTTTTAAAATAATTGCAATAATAAAAAACCCTTAAACTTTTAATAAAGGGAGGAGGTAGTATAGTGAATAAATATAAATTAAAACTGACTAGTTTTCACACAAATTGACTAGTTTTCACACAAATTGACTAGTTTTCACACAAAGTAACGTTTAACAAATTTCTACAAGACAATAATAGTATGTTAAGAATTCAGGCATTTTTCTGTCCATTTTGGGAAAAATACCCTAGATAAATTGGGAAAATTTGCGTGGTAAAATTTGCCAATTTGAGAAAACTTGAATCGCTTCAACTTGAATTTTGGGAATTTTCATAGGTAAACGAAATTTTATATAAACAAGCATTCTAATCTACATTTCTTGTAGGAATTGTCGTTTATGATACAAGGGACAATAATAGCGAGAGTTATTCAAAGAGCTTCAAGATATACCAGGTCGCTCGAGCAGACGATATTTCGTAGGTGCTTCTGATTGGGATTTCTTTTCAGATTGGGGAAACACATATATTTGGCTTTGGGATTAGGTCAGATAGTCACATTGTTGTCAGATCTCAACTAAAATTGCCGTTGTCGAATCATGGACTTCGAAAATATTTGAGAATTTTAGCTTAGAAACTTTTTTTTTGGCTCCAGGAGCGCAAAACCTAGGCGCACGCGGACGCTTAACAAAATTCCAATTTGGCATGGCCTTAATTTTTACAAGCAGTTACATAATCTAGAAATGTAGATGCATGTCTTTGATGTAACATATCTTAGGTATGTACATGCATGTCTATAGTGTAACATGGTCAAAATGGTATAAGTAATGATAAAGGTACCATGGTAAGCTTGTATCAAAATTTATATTCTTCATACAAAAAAATATTGTATACATACACTTTTAACAAATAACAAATTTATATGTATAAAAATCAACAACATTGTGTAGTCAATGAAGAAATCTAACATCATAATCTTGGATAATAGAAAATGTACATGTGAAATACAAGAACGACTAATAATTCATAATGCCAATATGACAGGACTTGTCAAGCAAGATGTGTAAATGTCGGTCCCATTAAAATTACACTTTAAACGCACGAATAATGTCACTTATTATTCATATTAACAAATAAGTAAACTTGACTGTCATATACAAAACTCATCGGAATAGTGCAACCTGATCAGAGTATCACCTTTCTTTAAATACACAATTTCTGGGTGTTGTAGAGACTTTCTTGTTATAGAGAAGTTTAATTGGCAGTCAATTTTTCACTGTGTGTTCGCTCGGGAGAGGTTGCACTGTATAATGTCATGTACAAGACACATCCAATCTACAGTATTTTAACAATTTCACAACAGATATGGAATGCATGACTGGAATGATGTGTATGAAGTTTAATATTTATAATGACTAGGAAAAAATAAACACACAGATAGCACACACATTTAAGAGAAAAGGTTGCTTTGTTTAAGATGGTGATGTCCATTGGTAAATTATTATAACATAGCTTGTTTCCAGTAGTAATTCCCTATTGAACCATCAACTGGTCAAATTCAGAGACCTGGTCAAGAAATTACTCTCATTTTTGTCTTAAACAAAGCATGGACGAAACAAAGAAAACACAAACATAGCAGAATGAAGACAGGCAGTGACAGCAAGTATTGGATGGAACACAAAGAAGAAAATGTAAGCATAAATAGAAGGAACACAGAGATTAATAAGTCAGTAAAAGAAAGTAAGAACAGACAGAATAGAATGGAATACAAGAATATATAAGCGAAAGATAGTAAAACATAGAATGGACCACAAAGAAGCATAAGTATGCAAAAGATCATAAACACACAAAACAAAATGAACACAAAAAAGAGGACTGTAAGTCGTAAAGATAATGACTTCTTACAGAAAATATATAATATAGCTGTAGAATAAACCATGTCTGAAGAATATCTCTTAGTTACCAAAGAAATGCATGGTTATTGCTGACAAGTAATAAAAGCACCAACAAATATTTTAAACATCACTTTCAAACACTTGTTTTTTTCTGGTTTTCCCAATAGAGACATTTTGCAACAAAAGCTCCATTCTGAGTTTTTTCACTTCGTTTTCACGAGCTTGAAGTTGTAGTTTCAACATTTCTGCATTCTGAGTGTCAGATATTTCTCGTCGCACATCCAATAGTAGACCTTTCTTGAGCTGTAAAAAAATCAGTAAAATTTAATAACAAATTTTTGATTAATTGAACAAAACAATGTATTTGTTTGTTTTTGTGGGGTTAAATGTTTTTCAACAATTTTTCGGATATATACTGCAGTCAGTACAGAAAATATTGTGAATGTTACATGGCCTTGAACTTGCGCCTACGTAAGGGGCTTGCGAAGTTAACAGTTCCTATTTGTCCAAGACAGAATTCGAACCAATGACCGTCAGCTTAGGGGGTCAGACACACTCCCCCATAACCCTTTGAGCCAGGGAATCAACTGATAATGAGATATATTTTTACCTCAGGTACAAATTACAAATTTAATCATACAATATTCTGCTTATAATATAACTATGCCAATCTCATTAAAATATAAGTTTATATCTGATAAAACAAGTTGAAAATGACTTGGGTACCAAGAACGTTCTGAATGTTATAAACCAAGGAATTTATTTTAGTTGACGTATGTTTAATACAGTTTACTTATAAATGTATTTTACATCGATTGTCAAGCAAGATAACTTGTATTAATCACTTTCCGGGTCACTAACCATAATTGGACCTTATCAAGGGGCTTTGGAAGTTCACAGTTCTTAATTGTCTGAGATAGAAATAACCAATGATCACCAGATTAGAGGTAAGACTGATAAAGAGATCGATATTTACCTCGGATATTCTGTTCTGTAATTCTTGTTTCTGGCTTAGTTCTGATGCTGATATACTTGACTTGATATCTGACATCTGACTGGATATATCTGACATCCATGACTCACTGACAGATGATGAAGCAGTCGACACAGACCGAGAATTATCCTCCCCGTTGACTTCATCTTCATCATTAAAACTGATATCACGTCCTATACACATTTGTTGATGATACAGCTGTTCTCTCAGTAAATCAATCATCTACAAAATATTACATACGGAAATTGAATATAGGATATTACATGAGTCGCATATTTTTAAAAAATTTACTAATAAGTTTTCTATTTGGATTGCATAGCTTGAAGCCTTGTTTGGCTATTTCCAGGTTCTCTTCAGGTTTCTCCATTTTGTTTCTACACTAAACTTGGGAAAAACAATACTGTGTGCAATCATGAATATGACTGACAATGATTATAGAAACGGCAATTCCACTAATGGCTGAATGTCAGGAGTCATTTTGATAATTTTTTACCGAATTTTACATCCAAACTATCTATCATTAGAGAAAATTTGACGATTCGCTGAAAATCTTTTTGGAAGTTCAAGGCGTCAAAGGGTCAACTCTAGAGTCAAATGGAACCCTTTTAAGGATTCACAAGGTGTTTAGATATTGATGTACCTGTTGTACAATTTCTAGAGCATCCAGCGGACTGTAAGCATTGTTTCCCGACATCACAGCTTTCAAACGTTCCGACAACATTTCCTCCATCTTGATTACTTCTTTCCTAACTTCACACCAGAGATGTTGTAACTCTTCAACTTCTGATCTGTAGGTAGAAGATATATAGCATTGTTAATTGCTGACAGGTAAACAAATGTGTAAGCCAAAAATCAAAAGGTGTGAACATTTTGACAGATCATAACATAAATATTTGCAATAATGAGTTAAAGGACTTGTTTACCTGCTCACTTAGAGCATTTTTTTCAAATAAGAGCATTCTGCAAGATCATTTTACATTCAACAGTAAAGATGTTTTCTTGGCATTTAGACCAATCGCATTTCAATTGACATTTAAGTGCCAGTAAAAACGTCCATCTGACATGGTTTCCGGGTCAAATTTTCAAAAACAATTCACCATAGGAAGGTTTACAGTCTAAATTTTCCAAAAATATACATTTAACTATATTTAATAAGTAACGACAAACATTGAATCAATTGTTAATTGTTAAACGTGACAACATATCCATACAAGTTATATGATGAGAAAAGCAGTCAGTAATATTTACATGCTAAACGTCAATAGAAAGGGGGGGAATGTAGCACCTTTGGTACATAAAAATACACTTGTTTCAGAATGTCTAGATATATTTCATAACAAAATACTGTTACCTTTCTTCAGGAGTAAGATCTGGATGTGCAGATCTGTATAAGGAGAACAACATGTTCTCCATCAAACATAGCTCCGTCTTATATCTCTGTACCGCATGCTGCATCAACAAGGTCTCTTCTTCAAGATGCTGTAAGTATCAATATACAACAGTTAGTTCCCTTTGTTTTAACTGGATGTAACAGTTAGTGCCCTTAGTTTTCAAAAGCAAATGAAACAATAACAAATGCTAGAGTTAAGGGTGAAATATTATACTTCATTCAGGAGTTACAGAAGGCTTTTTTCCCCCATTGTTATAATAAATGAGTTAGTTCCCTTTATTTTAATGGAAAGCAACCAACACAGGAGTTAATTCCCTTTAAACATGGATATAACCAAGTATAAATGCAAGTTATGTCACAAGTGCAAGAAACACCGAGATATCTTCCTTTTTGACTGTTGCAACATATTATTATATTTCAATTACTGTTAAGATGACTAAAAGTAACAATTTCACATGGGATATGTGTTTCAACTTTTTATTGCTACATTTTTTTAGCATTTCCGTACTTTTTTCTTCTAGAGACAAATAAAATGTCGACACAATCTTATGTGAGCATCTAGGTACAATATTTCATGTGCAATGACATCTTTATCAAAAGGTTAATGAATGTCGTAACAAACAAGATGTGCACAAATGTCATGCATAAATTATTTCTGATAATGATTTTACAACTAATTGGTAAATCACATAGCGAATAAGAGGGCAGAACATCCGAGTTCTGATCCAGAAGTCGTGGGTCACAATCCATGCTTCGTGCCTTCACCATCCTTGAATTACCGAGTATATTTTAGACTATGATACCAAGGCTTGGTACTGGTTAGTCGCCCATGAAGAAGTCATTGAGATACGTGTATATAAGTTGCGATTATATGTTTTGCAATTGATTTGAAGTTTAAAATATCACAAATCTCCAGCATACCTTTCTCTTCGGTAACTGCATCCAATTCTTCATATGGAAATTAGGAGTAAACTTTGTATTTGGCATCTTAGATATATCCTGAAAAAATAATTAAAAATCAATATGATTTAACTGACATTGATAATTACATTAAATACACATATAAACTATACTCGATATATTTCAGAATTATAAAAAAGTATCTTAATTATGTCCACTTACTGAATATATTGTTATATAATTCCACCATTAACTTCAATGTATATTATATACTTATTATATTTAGTACCTATCCTAATATACTTAAGTATAAATTTCACACACTTCTAAGATTTAATTGATATAGATTTAATTAGATTTAAGCCTTTTATAACTATGATAAAATCAATGGTATGCTGGCTAGACATCAAGCTGATAGCCAATCAAATTGTTTGATTTAAGTCACACCTTCAATTTCAACAAATCAGATTGTGGCATTCAATGAATTTGACAAAATCCATCAATACAATAGTTTTTCACAGCTTTTCGCAAGCCAAAGAAGTTAACCTAAAAACCAATTATGTTGTTCACGCTCTTCGATTATAGGAAAGTCAGTCACAAGTCAACAGTTTGTAAACATAATTTTACAATGAAGCAATCATTGACCTTTCTGTACTGGAATGTTGATGATAATAGAAAACACAGGAATATATACAAACATTACATACAAATACATGATAGATTTATGCTTGACCTAAATACAACAACATCTGTTGTTGTTGTTATATAACTCCCAACATCTGGCATGTTTCTTTATCACATTGTGTAGCTCTTATCATAACTTATGCTTGTGTGTGTGAAAACAGATATTTTATTTTCAATATTTAAGTTTTTAATGTTTTATCAAGTTACACATGGAGGACAATTTTTTTTCTTAAATTTAAAGATATTAATTACAGATATTAGATTTTTTGTTAGATGTTAAAGATATTTTTTCGACAATACATCGGAATACATTAGTAATGTATTCTTTGATAATGCATATTTGTTGATGTTTTAAATAATATGAAATATATTTTTCATGTTCGTTTAGGTAAAAAATTAACCAACAAAATGAGCATGATATCATTTTAATGATCTTAAAATTGATAAAAAAAGTATATTACCAATAGTAAATTGAGAAGTTCTTCCATTTAAAATCCAACAATCTTTTTTTATAAAATGTTAATATTTAATTCCAACCAAGAGCTATTCACTTCTACCAGTAATCCATACAGTCATTTAACAAAATCAGCAAATTCGAACATTTATATCTCTGAAGTCCAATCTTTTGAATAAACATTAATAAAGTAAAGCCCACTTAAGGTCAATATTCTAAAACACACCATACTTGATTTTCACCACAGTGTTAAAGTTCGACCTGATTTGTTCAATTTAATAACCAGCTTTGAACAAACATTTAACTTAGAATTCATGGAACAATTTAATGTCGTAAAATGATGATCAAGATTTAGAGAGACATAGACTTTCGTATGTCAGTTTGTTTTGGTATTACAATTGTGTGATCATCATGAACTCGTTGACTTATTTCCAGAACCCTATAACTCAATTTTTGTTGGTTTTGAGTATTTGGTATCGTTGAAAGTGTCTTTCAAAGCTCTTTCTATCAGTACTACCTATATTGGTCTGGAATGCACATCACTTAAATAAAATGCAATTCTATAACCCTGTATGTAACAATTATCTCAAGAGGGTAAAACTTTAAAGTTGTTTATCTCAATAAGATAAAAAAAAAGTTCTGGGGTTCTGGAAATACTGCGACGAACTGTCAAATACACAAGACACACAGACAGAAACAATTCCAAACACTGTTACAGACTAGTGTAGCACATATTGTGGGTTTTAGTGCAAAACAAGTATAACTTCATCTTTACCACAGCAGGTTTACACTACTTTTAAAACAAACACTGGATATTAAAGTCAATCAGTATTCCATAAAACTAAATGCAATCCATCACAACATTACAACCTTATTGACTCATTCAAACTCAACTACCAACTGGTAATTAACTAGCAACAAAATATCTTAAAGGTACATGCTGCAGTCTTATCTTTTTATCAAAATATGCTCAGTAAAAATGTGAGAAAATGGCAATAACATGCAGACAGACATACTCTAAAACATTACATTGTAACTATTCTTAGACGTTTGCAGGAATTGCAAAACATAAGTACGATACAGATGTTTCCTATGCAAGCGCTAACTAGGTGCATAGGTCAGCATAGAAAATATCTGTACTGAAATTGTGTATTAATGGTTTCGGGAAACTTGGACGAAAAGTGACAATGCAACTTGTTTGAAGATAACATCTGTTCTAAGGCATTTGTCACAGATTTTCTCATATTAAACCATAATTTGACTACATTTAAGACAAACTACCTTTAAAGCCAGATTAATTATGATCTATACCCAGCAGTATTCACCCTCTGGGTTAATGTAAATAATCAATTGTACATTTAATTAATAACATCACATCTTGTGACACAGTTGGATGAAAGGAAAACTGGAATGTTACTGATACAATAAGATTTATAACTAACATCTTCAACATGTGCAAACCACAGCTGTGATTAACCGACCAAACTGTTTCCATTGGATTGACTGAAAAATCCCACATTCCCAGCACATGTCCGGCAACAAATATTTTTAACTTTAATACTGAGGAGTTCCTTTAAAATTGATGCTGTTGATGCTAGGGCAATATTAGCACCTCTTGTTTAAAATAATGACCATGATTTCGGACAAAATTATCAAATACATTTTTAATGCCTGTAAAAAAGTTTGGGTCACAGTAAAACCGACATAGTGGTTGTGGGATAAGAGCGCCTGACTCCCGATTCGAAAGGTGTGGGTTCAAATCCAACCTTGGACAAACTTAACGATCCCAAAACTTGGCGCAAGTACTGGTAAGTAACCCAGGAAGCAATCATCAAGAGTGAATAACGTAATAATTTTTCTTACAATATTAACAATATTATTATTATTTATTTTTTTTGTTAATTTTTCTTACACTATATAACTTGTCTCAGAATCCATGTAAATGGTAACTTGTTTGAACTTTCATAATCAATGTAAAATAAATAAGTTAAAACTAAGACTAAACTGAGGGTAGGTCGTGAAACCAGAAATAAATCTATTTTTAGACCTTACCATCATTAAGCTGGGTCCATTGATTAGTCGAGCCAGTCTCAGATAGTTGAGATGATCATCCGGTACCCCGCAAGAACTACCAATCAATGACTGTTGATCAAGACTCTCATCAACAGAGGAATATTCAGACTGGTCCCTCGATTCCAGGAAATGTTGTCTCTTGTCAAACTGGTCTACAGAATGCTGTGTCATCAGCTGGTTCCGAGTCTGAGCTTGTCTGTGCAAAGAATTTGCATCTCTGGTACCTGGCTCCTCATCCAACAGCACATCAAAAGAATGGTTTCCTTCTTGTTTTATACGATTTCTGATACTTTGATCTACTTGTAAAGCTTTCTTGTACTTTAAATTTGGTGATGAAGCCCAGACTGGTTTACCAACATTGTATGGGGAACGAGTCTTATCAAAACATTTATTGGATTCCAGCAACCAGTCTGCTGTATTGTTGCTAGCGACAACAAGCCTTTCCTTGGCTCTTATCCTCTCTTGAACTTTATTTCTCATTCTGAATGTTGAAGCATTAAAGTCAATGTCACTGACAGGAACTTTACCAGTTCCTAATGTATCAGACTTACCATCATTTATGCCATTCTTAGAACTTTCAATTTCTAGGTCAAGGTCCCCAGATGGATTGACCTTGAGATAGGTCACCTGACCAACAGGAGTAACCTTGGATACTAATTTGTCATCTTGTCCTTTAGAGTCTTTGGATGCAGCTTCAACATTTAAACACACTGTAGAAACAAATCTAGATTGGCTAGATGTCCGACTAACAGAAGATTCCGTGTCACTGTGCATCTCAATCGGCACATTTACTGTAAACACTAATGATTTGTCTACAACCTGCTCTGTTTTAGAATATGTGATTGAAGACAGAGAGGGATTGTAGTGTTCGTCTTCCGAATTACATGAAATATTTCGTTGACAAACATATAATTCTTTTTTAGGCGTTTGCCTGGCAGCATGTTGTTGCTGGGATACAAAACTCTTCTGTTCTTGTCCTGACTGAGAATCCTGAAACACAAGGGAGATTACTCATTTGAACATCAAATGTTGAAAATAAATAGAAAAGTTGCTTCTCTTGTCATCAATATCATGGTTACTTTAGTGTACAAAAGGGAGATCACCAATATCAACTATTGAAATAAATTCAGAAGTTGCTTCCCTTGGTATTAATGTCAATAATTTTGATATACAGCGAGGGGAAACTATGTGAATTGATGTAACTTTTTAATTTCTTAACAGATTTATACAAACACAGCACTTTCTATGAGGATCAGTTAGATCTACTTTGTCATAAGCACTAGCACATTGGCTTTCAAAATTAAAACATACCGGTTGTATACAGTAAAACCCCATTAACGAACACCTCAATATTAAGAACACAGTTTTCAAGTCCATTTTCATCGTTTTGCTCTGTATTCAATCTCAATATTAAGACCACCTCAATAAGAAGACCAGTTTTCAAGTGTCCCAAAGGTGGTCTTATTATTGAGGTTTCACAGTATATAATAGTGTATACATAGGTACCAGTCTACAAAGCTGAAATTATTATCAAGGGGAATAACTCACCACCAAATGAATTATCTCCCCAGTTGGATCAATTACTTACCATAGGTTGAATTATCTCCCCTGCTGGATCAAGATCAGCAAACCCAGAACTGTCAGAATTCATGCTCGTTGATTTCTCCAGTGGGCCTAAAATTTATATTCTATGGAATTACAGATGCAAACAGAGAGAAGCATATAAATGTCAGAAGAATAATTTTTAACAGTCCTTTTTCATTTAATGTTTTATGAACCAAAATATGCATTTAATACAATAGCATATGACGATATAGTGCATACATGTACATATATATATATAACCACATGTATATCATTTATGATGAATACTGAACAAACATACTGAACAAACGTAGTAGAACAAGCAGGAATGAAAATGTAACTGATCTTTGGCCACACAGCAACAACTGGCAGGTAGCCATATACAGCAGAGCTCTCTTCAATTTATAAATTTTCTCAAAGTAAAAAGTTACTCCAAATATTGCTTCCTTAATGCAAAAACCTCCCATAAACATCTGAAATTAGCATTAACAAAGGGTATTGCTCTGCAAGAGGTTGAACAAGGAACGCTTAATTACGGAAATACAGTCGCACTTCGTTTACTCGACAACCTTCTATCTGAATACTTGGAATCCTCTGAAATAAATATCTGGTTTGGGTGTATCTTCTTGGGCGTGTCAAATCCAAATGGACTGTTTGAAACCATGTATTATTCAAAATAAAATTTCGGACCTGCTGAATTTGAATGAACAACGTCTGACTGTACTAAAATTTACAAACCTTTAAGTAGGACTGGTTTATTTGTTTGAACATGGAAGTCTTCGTATACCGCTTCTCCGCTGGAAACCTGATAATAGAAAAATTAAACAAATAAGTAAAAAAAAATGTTCATACAAATTTTACCATGTCATTTATTTATGGCCATACTTGTAATACAAACACCAAGGGTAGGACTCTGTGTTTTAAGGATTGGGTCTCAAATTTGGAATTTTTTACGCATTATCATGGAATCTAACATTTCACTAAATTTTATGAATTTTCATGACTGTTCATGTCATAGTTGGTGACATGATTATAGCACAGTAGAAGACCACCTCAATAATAAGACCACCTCAACATTAAGAATACAATATTCATGTCCATTTTCACTATTTTACTCTTTATTCAACTTCAATTATAAGACCATTTTTCAAGGGTCCCAAGGGTCCCAAGGGTGGTCATTTTATTGAAGTTTTACTGTAAATGTATTAACTTCAATGATTATCACCATGGAAACCATGAACATTTTTTTTTTCATTTTTTCGACACATGGTCCTAGCAGGTTCAACAAACATAGATTAAGAATAGCCTAGGCTAACTGGATATTCCTAAAAAGTATTTAAAGATAGCAATTTTTTTTATCAACGTTTCAAAGCCTTTAACCAACAATCAACGCTGACAATATTTCACAAACCTCTTCTAACTCGAACGATTCTGGAGCTGAACGTTGCAATGGCTTTAAGCAATTTTTATCCTCAGATGATCTTGACCTGATGAGATCACCATTAATTTTTTCGTTCGGTTTCAAATTTTCTTTATTACTTTCAGAATGGTCTAGACTTATGGAATTCTCTGTCGAGTTTCCGGCGGAATCTGTGAAGGTTTGTCGCCGCAGACCTGGACTGACTTCACCCGCCCGCGGGGTCAGCTCGCCCTCGGTGTTTTCTGAGTCATATAAGGGATCAATTGGAACAAGGGTATTACACGAGTCAGATCTCAGACCTAGGGATAGTGCATTGAGATCTGATGAATTCTGGGATTTCTGATATACCTCCTCTGATGTGGCACTCTCAAGCTGGTTTAAATCCTCCTCCACAATGATGCTTACAGTCTGGTTACCACTTTGCAAGAATTTGCCAGATTTATCGGTTCCATTGAAGTTGAACTCCAATTCACCATCGTTCATAGACTGATCGAACGAAAATTCTAAATCCGAAGGCGTGTTTGGGGATCCAGTCATTGTAGACTGTGTAGATTTCTGTGCTTGCATAAGTATAGATTTAGGGTCCAGCGATGAACGAGAGGTGCCAGTCACATCTGGTACCCTGGACTGGTTTGTCTGAGCAACATAATCACCATCATCGTCGATAGAAGTCATTAATCTATTCACTTGTTTTTTACGCATTTCACCGATTGACTTTTTCCTCGTTTTTTCTGAAGAGTCCTCCGACGGATCTGAGAATACTGGACACTCGCTGTCAAAACTTTGACGAATAGTGTCTTCATATTGCTTTCTCAAATTTTTTATAGAATTACTTTTCACGATTTTTTGCTCTTCATTAGAGAAAGAATCGGAACTTTCCAAAGACGAATCCGAGCTGAATCGGTCACTGAAACTTTTCAGTTGGAGCCCTCGGTCCCAGCTGTCCCCTGAATTGTCGGGATGTCTATCCTCTTCATTCTCCTCCGTAAGCGACCAGTTCCCTTTACTTTTTACACTATGAACAAATTTTCTTCGTTTTTCAGCTGCAGACAGGGTTCGCTTCATAGATCCATTCTCACGATTTGATTTCAAGTCACTTAAATAATTGTCCCCATAGAATCCTTGTAAAGCGAGGGCTTTACGATTTGGAAAATCCAAAATGCTGGGAATTGCGCAAATGCGCTTCGTCTCCTCATCTGTAAAAAAATCAAGATTTAATGTTAAAACAAGCATTAAAATACGTTGTATGACATTATGACATTAAGGACGTCACCTGGAACATATTACCAAAACTTAAACAGTTGATCAGCAACATGATTTTGAAGTTAGTATGTGTTGTGATAGACCATATAAAATTTTGATACTTCCAGAATAAAGTAACATTAATAGTCAGCCATTTTTTTCTATTTTGGGGATGTATGGCGACGGGTCCTTTGATAGGGGAAATTTGCATGATGAATCACCAAGTTTGGGTTTTATAAGGCTAAAATTTTTAATAGTTTTACTGAAGGGGAATTTTCTTTCTAAGTAGGGGAAAAATATACACTTTATTCTTTAAGGAATGGGACCAAATATCGGACCCAAATTTGCCATAAATAAGGGCTGATAATATTCAGCAAAATTAAATTAATTTCAGTCTTAAATGGTATCAGATATTGACACAAGTCCTCTCCCTTTCTCCATTCTAGAGTTCTCTCCCTTTATCCATTCTAGAGTTCTCTCCCTTTATCCATTCTAGAGTTCTCTCCCTTTATCCATTCTAGAGTTCTCTCCCTTTATCCATTCTAGAGTTCTCTCCCTTTATCCATTCTAGAGTTCTCTCCCTTTATCCATTCTAGAGTTCTCTCCCTTTATCCATTCTAGAGTTCTCTCCCTTTATCCATTCTAGAGTTCTCTGCTTAATCCTTTCTAGAGTTCTCTCCCTTTATCCATTCTAGAGTTCTCTCCTTAATCCATTATAGAGTTCTCTCCCTTTATCCATTATAGAGTTCTCTGCTTAATCCCTTCTTTAGTATATGTATACATATATATACTATATAGTGCTATATACACTTGCCCAAAGTTCTAACGCATCATATTTAAATTCGATATAGTTTTCTTAATTCTGTACTAAATGTTATGAAAATTCAGATTTCTGATCATAATTAAAGCATTATTTTTTTAAAAACCTTTCGCAATTTTTTTATTTGATTTTAAGCCATGCGGAACGAATGATCGAATTTCGGTATTTTTGACTTGCTGCTTTTACTTGGTTGTCTTCACATGATTTCTTTTTCTAATTGTGTTGTTTTGTATTACAGTCGTTAAAAAACATGTTTTGAGTGAAAAATGGTCCAAAAGAAATATGGGAGGGCTATGTGTCCACTAAAATGATGAAAAGTAATATGCCCTTTCATAAATGTGTCTAAAATTGCATTTCCTGTAGGATAACAACGACGTTACTTATGTGAGCTTGTTACACGAGATTTCCATGTGGATCCAAGTAAAAATTGTAAATTTTAAACAACCAGAAGTGGAACTGGAAGTGGAACTGGAAGTGTCCGTGCCCTTCGTCTCGACACCAGTTAAGGGGACTCGTGTTATGCTGCAAATAGGCAGAAAATCATAAACCACAGGTGCCTAGGTCACGCTCAGTTATTAATTACATTTCTTTGATTTTTAGCATACAAAATTGAATTTTTATTAAAATTATTAGCTATTATTTCTGTAAAATTTAAACAAGTTTAATTCCTGAACCTTATTCATGCACTTCTATTTTGTTATCTGTGTGATTTCATTGTGTTTTTCTACTACAACGACCATAACTTTCCAACCCCACGTTCATCTTTTCGAAATCGAGTAAACCCAAGCGATGCGTTAGAACTTTGGGTGAGTGTACATATACTCTACAATCTCCTGCATTTAAGACAAAGTACTATATATATACTATATAGTACTATATAAATATAAATAAGCGATAAAGGGAGAGAACTCTAGATGGGATAAAGGGAGAGAACTCAAGTCAATCTCCTATTGTCTATATGTAGTAAAAATTGTGAAAATACAAAATGGCAGGTTAGCTTTTTTGACGAGTATATAGCGGTACTTGCCTGGTGATGGGGGTGCTTGATTCACTTGCGTGCCATGGATAAATTTGACTCCCTGAGCCAACGTTGAAAATGTTGGTCGCTGCATTGAACCTTAAATATCAGAAAATGAGATCAATAATTGACCAATCATTTAATCATACAAAAATAATTTAACTGAATTGGAAGTTTTAGTCATGAAATCTCGAAATAGATGAACAGAATATTCAAATTACAGGAATCAAAGAAAGAAACTTTAAACACTGTTTAGATCTAATCAAGAAAGAAACTTTATACACCGTTAAGATCTAATCAGTGTGTCTGGTTATTTACTGTCTCAAAGCTCATTTCGTTCTCAATATATTTTTCATAAAAAAACCTCGAAGTAATAAATGTTTAGTCTGAAACATACAAAATATTTTGTTTGGCATCGGCAAACTTTGATACACAAGTCAGAAAACAACAAAATCAAGAAGCCTAACTAACTGACGAAGTCAAATTCAATACAGCAACACCTCACTTAAATACCACCTCAATAGAAAGACCACCTCAATAGAAAGACCACCTCAATAATAAGACCGTCTTGAAATAAAGGATTAAATTTTCAAGTCCATTTTCATGGCTAGTTTTTCAACCTCAAAAAGAAGACCTCCTCAACAAGAAGACCAGTTTTCAAGGGTCCCAAGGGTGGTTGTATTATTGAGGTTTTACTGTACAAAAACTCTAAATACCTTAGATCACTATTTAATTGCAACTGTCATTATATCGTTAATTTCTCATATTCATTTAACCCAGAATTCATAATTTTCACAGATTGATATCAAGGTGACGTCAAAATACTCTGTATGAAACTATGAACATTTTGTAAGACTGTAAATTAAAGACAAAGTAATTGAATTGGTAACACATCACAAAGGTAAAAATCAGCAAATTCTCAAAATGAATTTATTGCAAATAAATGTGATCTTCAGTTAATTTGAAATAACAAAAGCAAAAACAACTATGTAATCAAACAAACAACAACGGTACTTCAACTCCGGGGTACTTCAACTCTGGGTCCAGGATGAAGACAAATATACAAAATAAATTTACACAAATGGCCTTGTAACAAATACATGTATGTATAAAATCATTTAGTTATGCACGAATGCTTGGAGGTTTGGTGTAAACTACAGTGCAACGCTACAAGATGCAACAGGCTCTGGGAAATACTGACATTGGCCATTGTAGAGGTTACATTGCTCTACAGAGGTAAGATTGCTTGTTGCTTCTTACTTTGGAATAATTGAAAAGAGGGCTGTTCAGGAAATGTTGCAACATAATACTGTAACTCAGTTTTGGAAAAGTAACTGAAACAAAAATTTTGTGACAGCCCTCAGACTATAAATAAATACTTTGATATTAATTTATACATGATACATCATAACATGTACCATTCAAAATTTCAGTTAAGACAAAAAATCTTGGGCTGAACAAGAATAAATACAAAAACAACATCTTAACAACAACAATAAATTTGTGTCTATTAAAGCAAATTCTTAGCTTGTCCTTGAATGATTTGGACAAAAAACAACAACAATAAAGGAAGGGGCACTATTACTATAGAAACAAGATTGCATGCTTTAAAAATCAGTGCAATAGGCTTGTAACTATACATGATATAAAATGCCACTTAAAATAGTATTGCAACAAAATCTTTGATCTACACTATAACTACATATAACAAACTTAAACACAATTTTGTATATAAAAGAAAACAAGCCATAAGAGGGTCGGTCAAAATGTAACGCTCACCAGAGACCTGGAGAAAATTTGTCATCAGACCCCAATCTCCGAAAGCATCTCAAGATGAGCTAAATCTCAGCTCAAATATTGTCTCAAACAAATCATTGAGATTTTCTTCATCTGAGACTGTACTCAAAACGGTATAACATAATGAAGAAGACTAGACGACTTTTTTCTCATAAAATTTCAAGAGATTTGTCACAATCTCAGACTCCATTTTAAGCAAAATCTCATATTGAGCTGAGATTTCTATTCGAGTGGAATTGTTGATGACAAACACAGGGTCTTCACAACAGCTCACTTTAAGAGCCTTGCACTCAGGTGAACAAAAAATATATCAAGCAACTATAAGTATAATTTATGTACACATTGTAAACATATAAAACAATTCACTGTATTCACCAGTGCCTGGTATTCATTACATCTGCTACGTACTCACCACTCAGCTGTCAACATTTACTCAGCTGAGTCTGAGTTTTGAGAGTTGAGTATTTGATGAGAATAACATTTAAGTCTTAGGCGGAGTTCTGATTATTCTATGTGTCCATTTTTTCTCAGATTTGAGCGAGAACTGCGATTTTGGGAAAAGTATTAATATAAAGATATTTACTCAATTCATGATTCACATTCAAATGTGGAAGGAAGTGTATACACAAGATTACTCATCATACAGTATTTCCATTCCATTTCACTCACTCACATCTCAACACTCAAATACAGCAGAGTAAGTTTTGACATTTGGGTGGTAAGTATCGGCCATAATTTCAGGCCAAGAAATATGCATATAATATTGACTTAAAACATTTAAAAAAAAATGCACTTAAATGTTTATTCAACAATGAACTAATTTTTTTTGGGATAAATTAAATGTGTTCAGAACTATAATTGTTTGTAATGTTTCAATAATCATGCCTCAGTAACTTCTAATGTAGCAACAACAACAACAACAACAACTACTGCTACTGCTACTGCTATTTAAAAAGATAAAGTTAAATGTTTATTCAACTATGAAATACAAACAACTCAAAACTAAACTTCAAATGAATTGAAAATATTTTTTTGGAAAAATTAAACGTGTTCAGTACTAGTGTTTGTAATGTTGTAAATATCATGCGCCAGAAACTACTGAAGTAGCAACAACAACAACACCAACTACTTCTACAACAACAACAACAGCATGGTTACCTGGGATACGCCAGTCTATATCTGGACTTTCGTTGCAATATATGAACGGCGGATAGGATGACACACGTCTCGGAAATGCCATTTTATCTCACAATATCACTCACAATATCACTATCTTAATATGTCAAACTAGATTTCACTTGTCAAACTTTTCATAAAGAGATGTATAAATATATAACTAGACGACCATTTTGGTAAAGAAATTATATAGATGGACCTCCTTTATTCGTATACATCAGAAATTATATTTCAAATAATACATGGTTTCGAATAGCCCATTTCAATTTGATGTGGCTAAGAATCGCGATGCATCGGGACGTGAATGGTGGATGATACCGAGTATTGATATAGATGGTCGAATAAACGAGGTCCAACTGTACTTGAGTTTGAGTACATGTGCACTTGATTTTAAAATTTCACTCGGCATAAGAATAGATAAAAGCAATATATATGAAACCAGACGTGACTAGGATATATTCGACATTGCCATGTTGACAGCTTGGAGCTGTAATAAATTACTGAATGAGTTACAGTAACAATGCCAAAAAAGGTCATGTATAATTATAACCCCGACATCTTGATTTTCTTCTTCGCATCGCAATGATATATGTTATTTTTTTAATATGTACACAATTATTTTGTTTTAGATGTGTCTTAGTCTATGTGCAGGAGACCACATTGAAAATTTGATGTGTGTAATTAATTTATACACAGTAAAACCTCACTAAAAGACCACCTCAATAATAAGACCACCTAAAAAAGATCATCTCAACAAGAAGACCAGTTTTTAAGGGTCCCATGGGTGGTCGCTTTATCGAGGTTTTACTGTAGATGTATGTCAACGCTTAACAAAACAAGGGGATGAAATGGGGAAACTTGTCTCCCTGCATACAAATAAGCAGATTCTCAGAATTATTCACTTTTACCCCTGGAATCAATCTTTCTTTCATACACTATCGTCTTCCAAAAATTATTGCTTCTTCTAGAAGACTTCAGACTTAAGTTGGAAATTAAGTTTTTATGGTTTTACTGAAGTTTACATCCAATTATTATAGCTTTGAAGTAAAATCATGGAACATTTATTCACAAAACAGTACAATTAGCAACTAAGCAAAAGCCTCCATTATGTGACCTTCATGATAACCTTTATGGTGACCTTCATTGTGACCCTCATCAGGTGATTTCATGGTGACCTTCATGGTGACCTTCACGGTGACCTTCACAGTGATTTCATGGTGACCTTCATGGTGATTTCATGGTGAACTCATGATAACCTTCATGTTTTGAGGATCAAAATATATCTACAGAAATTTGAAACCTGTATAATTTGTGAACTGTTATATACAAGGGCTTAATGTTGCACGATAAGACAAAACACAGAAAATGACAAACAAGCTATACCAAACAAAAGTGCAGTGGTAGTTTTTGTTATCAATGTTGAAATTAAAGTCCTGGCTAGGAACTAATCTTAAGTGTATGACAAACTACATTGCACTTTAATCATCCAAATCAGCCGTTGACAGCGTGTATGAATGACTTTATTAAATACAGATTGAAGGTTGGAGATATTGAGCTATAGCTAATGCATAAACGAGTATTTGTGGTTTCATAGATGAAGAGCAGAATCAAATATATATACATGATATTTTTAATGATCAAATCATTTAATTACTATACTCTAGGACTTTAAAAAATGTCTCTCTAATTTGTATTTGTTTGTTTAAATAGTATTTCAGTTACATGCAGCCGTCAGTTGACCTAACACTCTTCTTAAAACGGTTCATCTGAACACGTACGCTACAGTTCTTTTGTATTACACCTTAGCAAGCAAAACATGATTTTATTGCATTTAAAGTTTATTATATTGCACTGAATATTACTAAAAAATGTTTTTAATCCAACAAAATTTGGCTACAATTCTCATATTATTACCCATGAGACATTTCTTACATTTTGGAGTAGTGCAATAGAGTTTGGTGCAACAGACCGCTGAATCTCAGTTTTGGCAAAGCAGATACAATATCTTCGTAATATTATTTGAATGATTAAATAAACAAAGTAGAAAAGAAAGTTACGACATTCCAACATGTATAAAGCTGTAAGCATTTACTGCATAATTTATTATCAATATCGACTGCAGTACGGAAATTAGCATATTTTACGCCTGAATAATCACAGAAAATGCGACAATTGCAGTTTTACAATAACTTTAATTAACAAAAGTTTAAATTGTAAAAAAATACATTGCTAACAAAATTTAACAAAACTTAAAAAAGATTGAAGACTAAATTTTAAAAAATGTATAACAAAAATTGTTTGAAATTATGTATTAAAGAGAACAATATCTGGAGGCTTGTTTAAAATATCAAGAAGAATCTGAAACTGCATACTTTAGTACGGAAATATCCCGAGTGATCCTATAAGAAATATGTCCAGTTCAATAATATTCATAGCTCATATGCAAGAATACGGTTAGCCTTGCCACGTTAATTTATTTCAGAATTTCAATAATTACAAATCTAGTTATACCCAGAGTTCCTGTCTGCACTTCTGATCAAGGTTAGCAACGTTACGTGGGTAGAAGTTCAAACTCTCGTTATCTTGCAAACAAAGTTACTTCCTAGTATAGTAGAAAAAATCTCAGATAACGAGACCCTCTCACATGCTCAGTCAACTTATGAGAAACCAATTTATTTTGTGTTTCAAGTTGACTGTAGGCATTTTTTTCAATTAATTAAAAGGCCTAAAAAGTACTTTTTCAGTAACATACTGAAAATTAGTTAAGATTTCTTTTAATTTTTCTTCCTTTTATACATTATAGGTACAGAGATCACTGTACCAGACTTTCAGAATTTTTAGTCATGAACAATTATGTGCAGGATTGTCACAAGTCCCGGTTATAAAACATTAGGAAACACATATTTTTTAAAGGGCCTATGTCCATAATTTTTTTGGTGTAGATTCTACTTAAGAATGATAATTTATTTGTACCGTGTTTCTATGGTGATATCTTTGTACAGTTACCCCATACCCCGGTATATTTTGAAGTGTTAATGACATTAAAAGCTCTGAGTTGCTTAAACTAACCATAACAACAGTGTACAGTAGACCAATATTTATTTACAAGTGTCTAATTTGCCATCACATTAATTTCAATAGATCCAATCAAAATTCAAAAGTTTAAAATAGTGTCAAAATATCAGGTGTACCACAAAACAACTTCCTAGTAGCACAAGTTGTAATTACACGTAAACAAGTGAAAGTTAAGCTTGCAAATTCAACCTGTAAAATTAAATACTTGCAGATTTCAGTTGAACTACAGAAGTTTTATACTAATCTGCCTTGTTCATTTTTTTCAAAATAAAGTTCAGGAATAGAAAAGAAAAAAATATGAGCCTCAATCAAGTTTCAGAACAGTATTATATTCTGGTGACAATTAGTTCTTGCATCATTTACTGTGCTTCTACAAATTGAGTTTATATAATACTCTTATTATCCGACAGCCAAGTAAGGTAATCCTGTCCAGTTAATAAATGCATAATAATAAGTGCGATAAATATCAGTATCAAATCAGGGTTACATCACAAGAAAAAAATATTCTCAAGTGAAAAAATAACTTCAACACATTTTATTCTTACAATGGCCTTACATTTGGAAAATGTAATTGTGTTGTTATCATTTTTCATCTGCCATGAGGAATATTTAACAAACCAATGATTTCTCCTTTCCTAATCCGTGTCAGGACAGAGATAAGACAGATGATTAAATTTAAATCTCCATATTGCCCACCGTATTGGAGGTTACGCATAAATAAATTCCCCCTGAATATATCCTTCAGTGAATCCTAACAAAATATAAGAATTAATTTTGTAACAATATTATCCCTTTGCAGGAGGTACTGACCAAAGCCCCCCTGGTGCACAACAGTCAATGCTGAACCATGGTTACTACGGAACTTCCTGAAAGGTTTCAAGTACTTTTTCCCCATTTTCAAGAACTAAAAATGTTTTTTTTGGGTATAGAGATTAGGGATCCAGTGTATTTTTCAATGCACTTCATTTATTTTTACTATCTATCATAGCAGTCTCATTTTGTGCAACTATTGTGCATTTTCTGTTAATTACAGCTTAGAATATTTACTGAACAATATTGAATACCAAAATATAATAATTAACAATACGTACATGAATTTAAATAAGTCCCAAATAGCTTTTCTTCCAATATTTCCATGACAGAGTAAATTTGAATTCTAATTCTAGTCTCTATATTCCATCACTGACAAACTTAATCAAATTCAAAATACGTAATTGATCAAGTGCTGGTGCGTAGAAAGTGTAAGGTAACTCGGGGTTTTCCCTAGGATTTTTCAGCTAGGGGCTCTTGGACCCTCGTGTCTGATAATTGGGGGTCCTTTGTAAATTTGTAGGGTCCCAGATAATTATGCAGTTTATACTTGACAAAAATGTATTTAAGGGGTCCAAGGGATGCACAATGAGTTGAAAATCGGAGTCCCTAGAAAGAAAAGGGAGTCAGGGACTCAAGATTTCTTCATCAGGGAAATCCCTGAAATACATACATGTACCACAAGTTTTACACTCATAGAACAAAACTGTACAAGCCACAGATAAAATAGTCATTGAACTTAAAACATATAGACAGCCTGTTCACTCAGAGTTTAAACTTTAAATTTATTTTACATCGATTGTGAAACAAATTATTAGAACTTATATTTATCACTCTCGACGACTTTCAGGGATTGTGAAGTACCTTGTTCAACCTCGCCGCAAGCGGTACCCAAACCCACTACCTTAGGATCAGGTGTCAAGTCACTCTGACTCTTGCCCACTATTAAAGTTTCACTTTATGTAAATACCTATACCAATTAAGTTAAGCTTCATTTTTTCGGCACAGCCGCACTAACATGACTTTGCTTTTTGCTTATCAGTGTCGTGTAAACAGATCAAATCTTATTTTAACTACTAAACCAACTTCTCTTTAACCGAACATCATTTATTATATTGACGCGGATTGGTAAATCTTTCAATAAGGGTTACATTAATTTACCGAAATCCACTGAGTTTCAGTGAATTTACCGAATTCCATTCCGGAATCACCAGCAATCGTAACATCATGGCATTTTTAATTTTGTACATCAAATCTTAACCTTCAAATTGTGTCGACCATCTTTTTTCAAAGATATTTTTGTCAATATATAAAACAACGATGTTTATATAAATCACTCTCGATGTCCTACGACCACGAGATGTGCCAGGTTCAAACCCACAATTTCTGGGTTGAGCGACCGAAACCTTATCCACACCACTACATCCTCCCTTTAAATCTCTCTCTACAACACTGCATATATAAAACCTATCAGGATATGAATAATACACACATCAATTATGAGCTGCCTGTCTAATGGTTTGACCTATACAATCTCCTGCTATGATTGAAATATAGCTATGATGTACAAATCATTGTTTGCAAACTAGAAATGTCAATTTGGAAAAGTGCATGATTCATTAAAATCGTATCTGAATTGTACGTGAAATTATTTACCACCTCAATTTTTCAAACAGGATGCTTGAGTGCAAAAGATTTATCACAAGTATGCCCTGTGAGTTTTAGTGGTGTATGACCTAAGAAGAGACATCTTATAATATAAAATCTTATTTTCATGATGCTATGAAATCAAAATGTGTCAACCTCTGCACATTTCTGTCTTCCATAAACAAAAGTAGCTAAATTCCCTAATGTTCCTAAACAGAAGTTCTTCCTAATTTTCCTAAAAGTAAGTCAGCACAATTAAAAAAATTCCTAAGGAATAATGTACATATTTCTGAACAAATATTATCTAAAATATTGTCAAATATATACTCTCATAAGAATTATTCATTTATAATTAATACATATGTTGGAAATTGAGGACATTTAATGCTAATTGGTATTACAACAAAGATGTGCTTTGATTACGATCTATTAGTTAATTTATATATGAATAGTTAATAGTATTTTCACTTTTAATACATTTTTGAATTTATTTATTTATGTTGACAATGTGAATTGATAAAAAAAATATAAATTTCCACAGAAATGGAGAATTGATACAAAAAGCACACATTTAATCCTTTCTTGGTAAAATATCACTGATAAAATACAACACCATTGTCTGACAATTAATGTAAAAATCTACAAATAAAATATTAAAATATGCTTGAGCAAAGCAGTAACCAAGTAATAAAAAGGAAAGTTTGAAGGCTAAACGATTGTCTTGTTTGGTTCATTAATATTTAAAATGAATTTTTGTCTTGTATTTTTCATCTTGCAATATAATAGAAAGTTTTATCAACACATGCATTTAAGCTTTATTCATTTCATTGGCAATTATTTTGTTCGAATTTCTGAGCATTCAGCCTTAAGATTGTGTGGGTATTTTTTTGCAATGGGGCTTAACAGTCACCAACAGCCAGGGTCATGTAGAGACTATTTCAGTTATATAATGTTGGAGGAATACCCTGGGTGGACACCTGGGTGGAAACATCAATCTTCAGTAAGCCAGCTAGATAGCTTCCTCACAAATACAACAGCCCAGTTCAGATATCAACCAGCAGCGGCTAGGGGCCAATGATTTTGAAGTCAGGGACCTTAACCACAGGACCCCAGTGACCCCCTTGTTGACATTCTGATTGATAAAGAAATAACAGAAAAAAACGTCCTATTAACTTGTCAACATCGGGCATATTAAAATTAAATCTAATGTGGTTGAATGTTGGCCCTGTTCTCAATACAAAATAGGGTCCACGCTTCTCATTATCAAGAAAAAAAAACTGAATGATTATGAGAGCAAATAAACAGGCAATACTCTAAAGAATCCAGATCATTGGTTATCTTAAGGAGATGGTGAAACTAGAATTATGTAGATGTAATTCATTAATTACAATTTTCATTAATTACAATTATCTGTGTAAAAATACCAGTTGATATATTTTTTCACAATTTTGACAATTTACTGAGAAACTCATTCCCAATCCAAACTCGGCCCCTTTTCCCGAAGCCCCCAGATAAAAGAAACTTCAAGGAACATAAACTCTCTCGTTTCCCAACATGTATAAAATAACATGTTTGGCCTTATAGTTTATGTTGAAACAATAGAACACAAGGTAGGAAGGTGAACGTTATCAATCATAAAATATGAAAATGTCAGACTCAAAGGTTACATGTCATTTGAAACTTCTTAATGGTGTGATCCAGGTGTGAATCAGAACACAATACCGAACATCATTGTACAGCGTTGTACATGACAAGATTTGTAAGACAATGCAAAAATACGACAACCTAAATTTTTGTGGTTTTGCTTCCACTCTGGCCTAAAAAATACGTTACAGGTTTTCCGACCCTATTTTTTTGCCCCAATCCTAGAACATTTTTTTGTGTAATAACATTTTTTTCATTTCGGTAAAATTTCTTCTTTTTGGTAAAATTTCTTTATGTGAATTTTTCTTTTGGTCCATATTTCTGTCCAGTTATTAGACGCTTTATTTCAGCTATAGGCTGTTATATTCACCTTGATTAAACATTATCCATGTCAAAAGGGAAAGATTTGTCTTTAAACATATTCATTTAAATCTACGTTTAATTTGCTTCATTTGAAAATTAAACAAATCTGAAAAAACGTTTTTTTCTACCCTATTTTTGGGAGCATGAAAACATATTATTTAGGACTCCCTACCTGCAAAATTTGCATCTACCAAAAATGTATTATCAGAAATGTGGAAGCAATATACCTTTTTTAGTAGGAGCCCCTTTGCCATTTTTTGAATGGTGGGGCATAAAAAATTATCCAAAAAAAATTCCCTACTAAATCTGTAATATCATATGGGTTACCTTAGGCAAAACAAAACTTTTAATGTTGGTCTAAAAGAAAACAGACAACATAATACAATAAAAATATACAAATTCTGATTTTTTTCTAAAGTTTAATAAATAAGAAAAAATATGTTTAAACATTAAAAACATTGAACACATTACGGACGTAACAACATAAACAACAGGGCCATGATGGCCCTACATCGCTCACCCGAGTAACACTGCCATTCGTATTTACGAAATAATAATTTGTATTTACGAAATAATAATACATATTAACAAAAAATAATTTGAACCATCGAAAGAGGACCACCTAAGGATCATTTCTGAAAAATTTGATCAAAATCTATCAAGTGGTTGAGGAGGAAATGACATTTATAGTTTCCACTATCTACATATACATGGTGGCCATGTTTTTTGACAGAACTGAACAATTTATGCAATCTTGTAAGAGGACCACTAGACAATGCTACACACCAAATATCAAAGCTCTAGACATTATGGTTTGGGTCAGGAAGATTTTCAAAGTTCACACTTTTAAAATCTATGTTTAGCTCCTGTGACCTACTTATGCAACATACCTGAACCATTTATATAACTTCGAAAGAGGACCATTCGTGTGAAGTTTGGTCCAAATCCATTGAGTGGTTTAGGAGGAGATGTTGTTTATAATTTCCACTATATACATTTAGGGAACAAGTCCCGCCACCTGGCGGCCATCTTTTTTGACGGAACTTAATAATTTATGAAAACTTGTAAGAGGACCACTAGACAATGCTACACGACAAATATCAAAGCTCTAGACCTTATGGTTTGGGACGAGAAGATTTGTGACCTACTCAGAAGAGGCCCACCCAAGGATCATTCCTGTGAAATTTGAACAAAATCCATTCAGTGGTATAGGAGGAGATGTTGTCTAAAGAAAATGTTGACGCACGACCCACGATTCATGACGACGGACATTCAACTATCCTAAAAGCTCACCATGAGCACTTTGTGCTCAGGTGAGCTAAAAATAAATATTCTCTAAGAAAAAATACAATACCATTATTATAATAGCGTATATACACATATAACATATAATATACCGGTATGACATTTATTCTATAGTTAATTAAACAGTTTATATACAGTTTAATTTTACGACATTGGCTAGCTTAAATAATATTTCACAGTTTGAGTACATGTATAATTACATACATAAATTGTTGACAAAAATACTGTAACTCGGTTTTGGTAATGAAGTAGTTACACTAATGTTGCACAAACCCCTAAATAAACCCTTTTATATTAAAATTAAGCCATTAAAACCTAAAAAAATAATTTTTATAGCAAATATTGAAGGCTTAGCGCAAAACTATTTCAACTCAGTTTGGTAATGAAGAAGATACTGTAGATCTGCACTAAACCATCGATATATGCAAGTATTTTAAATAATTAGCCTTACACTGTAATAAACATACAATGTGTCCATTTTATATAAATAGTATCCCGGCAAGACCTTTTATGACAAGAAGCTAGTTCACAAAATACATACATGTAATTTACACATTCAATGGCAAATCACAGAAAAAACTGGCACCAAAATATTGCCAGTATCACATGACTGTATCAATCAATAACAAGAGGGCCATGGTGGCCCTATATCGCTCACCTGAATTTATTGCCATGTTGACTGCAAGATAGTCCAAGAGAATTTTCAATAATTTGACCTTTTTGACCCAACATGACCCAGTACCACTCTGCACTTGCATTTTATTAAGACAAACATTCTGATCAAGTTTTATGCAGTTCCGGTAGAAAATGCAGCCTCCCGATAATCCACAAGGATTTTCAATAATTTGATCCTGTGACCTATATAGTTTTTTGACCTCAGATGACCCAGTTTCGAACTTTGTCTAGATTTAATTGAGATAAACATTCTGACCATGTCTCACTTAAATGAAGTAAAAAATAACTCTGGAGTGTTAACAAGGTTTACCTATAATTTTACCTGGTGGCCTAGTGTTTGACCCCAGATGACCTAGTTTCGAACTTGGTCTATATTTCATTGAGATAAACATTCTGACCATGTCTCACTTAAATCAAGTCAAAATTGTGACATTGGGAGTGTTTATCAAGGTTTTACTATAAATTGACATATATTTTGACCCCAGATAATCCAGTATCGAACTGGGCCTAGATTTCATTTAGACAAACATTCTGACCAAGTTTCATGCAGATCAGGTAAAAGAAATTACCTCTAGAGTGTTAAAAGTCCAAATTGTTGAGGACAACGGACAACGACGGACACAGGGCGATCCCAATAGCTTACCTTGAGCACTACGTGCTCAGGAGAGCTAAAAACACCGGCATCACATGACTGTATCAATCAATCAAATGACTACATCAACCAATAATACACCAGCATCACATGACTGTACAAACCAAATCGTATGACTGTGACAATCAATAAAACACCAGCATAACATGAATGTATCAACCAATGAAACACAGGCATCATGTCTGTATCAATCAATAAAACACCAGCATCACATGACTGTATCAACCAATGAAACATGGGCATCACAGGACTGCATCAACCATTAAACACTGGCATCATGACAGTACCTCCCAAATCACATGACTGTATAAACCAATAAAACACTGGTATCACGCCTGTATGAACCAATCACTTGCCTGTATGAACCAATCACATGACTGCATAAACCAATCACATGACGGTATCAACCAATCACATGACTGTATCAACCAATCACATGACTGTTTGAACCAATCCTATGACTGTATCAACAAATCTCTTGCCTGTATGAACCAATCACATGACTGTATGAACCAATCACATGACTGTATGAACCAATCACAAGACTGTATGCACCAATCACATGCCTGTTTGAACCAATCCTATGACTGTATCAACCAATCTCTTGCCTGTATAAACCAATCACATGACTGTATGCACCAATCACATGACTGTATGAACCAATCACATGACTGTATGAACCAATCACAAGACTGTATGCACCAATCACAAGACTGTATGCACCAATCATATGACTGTATGAACCAATCACATGACTGTATGAACCAATCAAATGACTGTATCAACCAATCACTTGCCTGTATAAACCAATCACATGACTGTATGCACCAATCACATGACTGTATGAACCAATCACTGGACTGTATGAACCAATAATCATAAATTATAACACTTAGTCATTAGTTCAAAAAGGCCAGACACTGCCAAATTTCAAAATTTAAATAAAACACCCTATCAACAAAAGCCAAACTTTGCATCTCCCGAGAGGTTTTGCTCAGAAAATGGTTGCACCAAATCTAATCAGTTCTGTCCAATAATGAAAAAGTCACCAAACTTTAATATGACTCTTAGTGGTTCCAGATTACAACAAGATAAAATACATCATTAAAAATAATTAATTATGAATAATCAAAATTGTTAATATGGTCTTAAAAATTCATCCTAAGGCCATCCTTAAAAACTTGTTTGTTGTAGTTACGCAACCGACTCATGAAAAATGCTGTGACTCAATTTACTTTTCCAGGTTCAGCAATGAACATTTTGTTTGGGTCTTTTAGCCATTACAGTACTAAGACATAAACAAATACCCTACCTACCTACCCACTGTTAAAATTCTGGGTTGCGTAACTGAAAACAAACAATTTTTTAAAGATTGCCTAACTATACTTCAACTATATTCTAGTTAATATATTGTTGTATTGACACCAGTATAAAGACATTTCTATTTACTTGAGACAGTGGAATCATAAAAAACAACAGAAAAAAGAAACAGTTATATCCTTAAAATAACAAAAACAAACAACACCAGTATACTAAGGTACAGTATGGCACATTTAATCATTACATTGATGGCACACAAGAATCACATCTTTCATATTGCATCCAAACAAATATATTTAGAAAGACTAGACAACGGTTTACATCAATTTCGGTCCTGATTATGGCTGATGTAAATGGTTCACTGTTGAAAAAATGGTTTCTGGTGGAGAAAAATAATCTGATTCTTTTACTTTTTAGTGAAAGTACAGGGTGCGAAAAATGTTTGTTCACAAGTTTAAATTTTAATATTTTTCTAAATACTCTTTCTATCTATGTCACTATGGACCAAAAGTTAACTTCAGTGTGAGAGATATTCATGAAGGCAGCATCTTTCAACATACAAAATAAAGCCAGAGTACACAGCATTATTCTCACTTTATCTAAATTCAAACTTTGTGAACAAACATTTTTAACACCCTATACAATCTCAAAATTAGCGTAGGCATATCTAATAGTACATGAGCGAAAAATAGGACATATACGTTTTTTACTGAGAATATCGCTTATCTTGTGATCTTGTAAACGTAAAAAGTTCTCTGGTGGAGAAAAATAATCAGATTCTTTTACTTCTTAGCTAATAGGACATAAATTATACAGTTTTTACAGAGAATATCCCATATCTAGTGATCTTGTCATACAATCAAACACAACAAGAATATTTATACCTACAGATCATAGGATCCTAAAACATCTGAACAACTGTATGAGGACACTAGCATAGTAACAAAACAGTACATGTACATGCATACCTAATCTTTTACCCCCTGTGAGGTCAGCCTTTGGTCCCTAAGTGAGTTAATTAGGTCAAGCACCAAAATATTATCTTATAACATTATACATTATATCTTAAATTCTTATGCAAAAACCGTGTCATGTACCTACTGGATAACATATCAAATGGTTTGAAACAAATCTTTAAGTCATGTATACATCCCAAAGATAACTTGTCATTCATTTTACAAACCTGATTAACACATGATTCATACAGATCTTCCAGAAAAAAATCAAGTTCAAGGACTCTTCAAGTACTTTTCCCCCATTTTCAAGGACTAAACATGTTGATTTTTTTTGGTAAACAGAAGAAGGGGTCCAGAGTATTTTTCAAGTTTATCCCCCGAGATGACCATAACTGCAGCACGAATAAACTTACATTGTGAGAATTACTTTCAGAGTGCATACAAACTGTCATTATGTCGCATGTTTTCATCATTGTTGGCAGCAGAAGATTATTCAAGGGCAATTTACCTTTTTTTTTTCTTCAAAATTTAAGTACTTTTCAAGGAGTTTGTGGCTGTTAAAATTCAAGCAGTTTTTAAGGAGTAGGCTTCAAATTCAAGGACTTTTCAAGACCTGTGAAAACCTTGTAACAACAAATGTTGGGTGAGAGACAATACAACTTAGGGTGTGCAATGTTTCTTTACTGACCTAGACATATCAGGTACACATCAATTTACAACAAACTGTTCAGTCAATGAATGTATAATGCTATATCGGAAGGTTACTAAAATTATTTCACATATACCAGTCCTGAGCTTTCTAAATACTGAATTCAGCGAGAAAAGACCTAAAATATTTTTTTCAATCTACGAAAAATCGAAACTGATCACTAAAAAATGCAGCCCTTACACACAGAATACGATCACACCCCAGGGCTCTAGAAATTTTATACAAAGACACTTGTCCCGGACTAATGGAAATGTAAAATTTGACTTGTCCGACATAGGAAGCTAGTTGTCCGAGAATATCGGTCAATTCAGTAACAAATAAACATACACAATGATAGCTCCACCATCTAAAATTAATAATCACATGAATGTGTTTGTGGGATTCTAAGGTTTGATTTACAACTGAACAATTGCTGATGTTGGTTAGCTTAAAAACAGACTTGTCTGGGACTAACTTCAACACAACTGTTGGTAGCCTAGTAATTTGGCATTAAGACTAGTCTGGGACATCGAGCTAGTGGATTTCTAGAGCCCTGACCCATTCATAGATAAGAATAATGAACCAACGTATTTGAGAGGTTATCTTAGGCCACATTGCAGATGTCCTTGTCTGCAGCCCCCACAACCCTACTTTGTGAAGAAATGGCTTGAAAGTGAAGAAATATGTTTTTTTCAAAAAACTGAACTTTTGGTAAATGATTGTATAATGTTCCCACAGAAGAAGAATTGATAAAATGCCTGGTTTTAGGCCAATAAAATATTTTGGAACGCAGCATTTTTGGCGATTTGGTAGGGTGACAGCAAGCAAAGACTTCTTTAAGTTCGGCCTAAGTGAATTTCTTGACTATAATGTGTAATTAAGACAAATATATAAGTTAGGAAGAAATTGCCCTATAATGACACAGACTCCAGAAATGTATAAGAAAGATATGTAGACAAAATAAACTACAAAAAAACTATGGAATGAAGTTTTGTTGCTTTAAGAAACCAAAGCCTATTGCTAGAAAACTTAACAGTAACAGATTTAAAGACAAAGATGATGTAACACCTGGTTTGTAACATCATTTCTGCTTCTGTAGCCTGCATTCGATACTTCAAGTCTGGGTAACTTTTTTATTTCTGAACTACCCAGGCCAAAATGAAGGTCATATAACCATGGAATACCACCTCAGTCCACTGTCAAAAACTGTGGTGACCATGGTGGACCATGGTGATCATTTCGCCTGGGTGATTTTTATGAAATACAGCAAAGTCCAAGAGGCTAACTTAGCTCTAACCTGATCAGCCTCCATATACTACAGAGAGTTTTCATTCAAACACTCTCAGAAAACCTCCACCAACAAAGCTGGAAGGGTATGAAATAAAACACATAAACACAGTGGTAGAGCTAAGCCACATAGACTGTGCTATATTTCATAACAATCAGTAAAGAAATAAAAAAGTTACAGCAACAGTCTGCAGTGGCAACAATGACATCACATACCACATTATTCCCCCACACTTTGAAGAACTGCGCAAAGAATGATACTACACAAAGTCTCACACCAAGGTTTCTCGGCCATCTAGCAATGATACTACACAAAGTCTCACACCAAGGTTTCTCGGCCATCTAGCAATGATACTACACAAAGTCTCACACCAAGGTTTCTCGGCCATCTAGCAATGATACTACACAAAGTCTCACACCAAGGTTTCTCGGCCATCTAGCAATGCATCCGCAAACACATCATTCAGAGAGCCTGACGATGCCGAGGACCAACTTCTGATACCAAACTCTGCTCCAAAACTTTTATCATGACCAACATCATCAACATTCAGATCATCAGCAGTATTACCTATCTCATCAAGCACTTCACCCTCCTCATCTTTACCATTAGTGTTTGCTTCATCATCATTCAAGAAAGCATCATTTCCCAAGTCATTATGTACATCAACCTGAACTACGACCTTATTTAAATCTATAACATCATCAACATGTTCCGCATGTACTTCAGTTTCAAATCCTTTGATTACATTATTATTATCAGAAGTGGTGCTGCTAAGGTTACCACACAATGTTTCTCTGTCTTGCTGAGGGTTTTCACTGTCAATTTCTTTGTTCTTCAAAGCTTTTGATTTAATGTTCTTGATTAAGTAACGCTCCGGTACAATGCCACTTAGTTCCAACAGTCGACTACTGTTTGGTACTTTTTCTTCGACCGTATCTGACCATTCTTCTACATCGTCATTTACAACGCTAGGTTCACTGTTGCTGCTAGAACCTTTAGCTAAAAATGATTGGTTATTATCAGTTTTTGATTTTAAACTAAAATTTGGTGACTGACCTTTTCTAGACTGGTGGTAGCTCTCCGTCTGGTTCCCTGCATCACCATCAATCTCATCTTCATCACTAATGTCATTGACTGGTTCCTGCATCACAGAATTTGCTCCATGCATGAGTTGACTGGTTCCCATCACAGGAAGCATTTGTTGGAATTCTGGGTAACTTGCCGGCATGTGATACTGGTTCGGACTTGGACTCGCCTGTTGATGAGGAAGAAATCGTTCTGGAATTCGGCACAAAGAATCGTCACCGAGGAAAGATCCACCAAATCCGAGGTTGCTAAGTAACATTTCTGGGTCCATCTCACGTTGATGAAGGAACTGCTCGACACTACAACAACATGTAAATTATAAATTATTCAATCAATACACAAAGTAAGGGATAATTGCCTTTTACTGAAATTATCATTCAGACAATAATCATGCAAATGGTTTGTATTCATGCAATGCAAAGCGTGGTCAAAATGACAATAAGCACTCACTCGTACTGTACAGTGAAAAGCAAGGAACAGAATCATACAAACACAAGTTAATGCAGACGGCATTGCTACATTTCAATGCTCAATGCTCCAGCCAGGTATATGTAAAGGCAAGGTGCTGGCATGAAAAGGGTACTTCATGCTAGGGACCAGTGGACACGGGTCATGGACCAAGACTTTTAAGTTGGGGTAACCGAAATAATTTTACAAACTCCACACAGCATATCTTCCCTTGCAGTACAGCAATAACTATAATGGAAGATCACTGCATAGGAGATTGAGAATTTTAAGGTTTTATAGCCATTGTGAGAGTTCTCTTTTTTCTTCATTTGATACATAAATAGAGGATCTTACATTCGTGCTTATTTGATATTGAAACTCGTCGACTGAAACGAATATGATGCTCGGCAGAGCCTAGCGTCATATTCAGTCGACTCGTTTCATAAAAACATTATCAAATAAGCACGAATGTAAGATTCTATTTATCACATAACACCATAAATAGATTGTTTTCAATCTTTAAATAGACTTTAAATAGTGCTGAGATTCGGCTATTTATGTAACTAGTTACATATGATATTTATGTCACTGCTTTATGCCACTGATCATGGAGTGCAAGTTATGTGATAAATAAGTTTTATTGCAGTAAAATTATGTGAAGACAATACAGCATTTTACAATGAAAGGCAGGCTGCACTTGTGGCTAGGACAAGGAGCTTGAACATTTGAAAGAGTGCTTTGAGAAAAGGAGTGGGTGCAGCAATGTTACCTGCAAATTAAGGTGAAAGTTTAATTGATATACATGAATACTCAATTGATATTCGACCTTATCACAGTGAAATCTCGATAATGAGACTACAAGTGGTTCTGAAGGAATCCACCTTAGTTGTGAGGTGCTGTGATCATTGTCTTATAAATAAGAAAAATTGAAAACTAATCCATGAAGATATGGTGGTATAAATGAGGTGGTCTTAAATCTAAGGTGGTCTCTAAAGGTCTCTAAATGAGGTGTTCTCTAAATGAGGTGATCTCTAAATGAGGTGGTCTCTAAAGAAAGGAGGTGGTCTCTAAAGGAGATGGTCTCTAAAGGAGGTGGTCTCTAAAGGAGATGGTCTCTAAAGGAGGTGGTCTCTAAATGAGGTGGTCTCTAAATGAGGTGGTCTCTAAAGGAGGTGGTCTCTAAAGGAGGTGGTCTCTAAAGGAGGTGGTCTCTAAAGGAGGTGGTCTCTAAATGAGATTATCTCTAAATGAGGTGGTCTCTAAAGGAGGTGGTCTCTAAAGGAGATGGTCTCTAAAGGAGGTGGTCTCTAAATGAGGTGGTCTCTAAATGAGGTGGTCTCTAAAGGAGGTGGTCTCTAAAGGAGGTGGTCTCTAAAGGAGGTGGTCTCTAAAGGAGGTGGTCTCTAAATGAGGTGGTCTCTAAAGAGAATGGTCTCTAAATGAGGTGGTCTCTAAAGGAGGAGGTCTCTAAAGGAGATGGTCTCTAAAGGAGGTGGTCTCTAAAGGAGATGGTCTCTAAAGGAGGTGGTCTCTAAATGAGGTGGTCTCTAAAGGAGATGGTCTCTAAATGAGGTGGTCTCTAAAGGAGGAGGTCTCTAAAGGAGATGGTCTCTAAAGGAGGTGGTCTCTAAAGGAGATGGTCTCTAAAGGAGGTGGTCTCTAAATGAGGTGGTCTCTAAAGGAGATGGTCTCTAAAGGAGGTGGTCTCTAAAGGAGGTGGTCTCTAAAGGAGGTGGTCTCTAAAGGAGGTGGTCTCTAAATGATGTGGTCTCTAAAGGAGATGGTCTCTAAAGGAGGTGGTCTCTAAATGAGGTGGTCTCTAAAGGAGATGGTCTCTAAAGGAGGTGGTCTCTAAAGGAGGTGGTCTCTAAAGGAGGTGGTCTCTAAATGATGTGGTCTCTAAAGGAGATGGTCTCTAAAGGAGGTGGTCTCTAAAGGAGGTGGTCTCTAAAGGAGGTGGTCTCTAAAGGAGGTGTCACTGTAATTATCAATGAACCCAAACAGCGATAAGTTCAGAAATGCAGAACATATCTATTAAACCAAACTAGTAGATAAATCGAATAAAAACTATGTATGAGTATTACATAACTATAAAGAAATGTGTTACTAAATAGTGGGTGGGGAGAGGTGTAGCATTTTAGTGATTTTAACATTTCTCTATCAATATAATGCTGTCATCTTTACCAGAGAAATGAGAATAAGATTTGTTTGAGATAAAATGTGCTTTAAAGCAATTTTGAACCAGAGACCTGGACTCTGAACAAGACATCACTGACAAGACTGCATGTATTTGCATTTATCTATTAGATGTATACTTTTAGGATATAGAAACTAGCGATGCACCACTACTAAAATTTCTCTATCCGATACCTATCCAATACCGTGATCCTATCATATGTTTTGTGCTATTCAAGTTAAGCATTTCATGGTTGGTATCTTTCCATGGAATTTAACAGCCAAAAAAACTATGTATGCATTAAAACTGCATTAAACTCTGATGTACAGCATTCTTGGAATTACAGTCGCCTAAATTGTGAAACATGGCATTCACAAATATTTCAAGGTTGACAGTATTAGATACATGCTATTATTATGACGCGGATTTGGTCGTCCGCCCATAACGTGATGTATCCAGCAGCAATCCATATATAAATAATTCAGTGTGTAGATGTTAGACCAACTACGGAAAAAAGAAAGGAAAATGATGATCTTACTCGGGCAATACACAACCTAAAAGAAAAACTAGAAACTGCTACCAAGAACTCAATTCAGGAAAAGGATGCTCTCGATTTGAAAATACAGGACTATCAATCTAAAATGAACAATTTAGAACAATCTAACATAAAATTACTGGAAAACAACAAGAAATTGGAAATGGTTAATGAAGATTTGCATACAGAAGTCACAGAATATAAACAAATTGAGAAGTCTCTGAATGAAGAACTTGTACTACTTTATAAACTCCTAATTCATGTAGACAACCACAGATTTATAAAAAGATTGCTTTCAACCGGTCTTCAGGACGAATTTGATATTATAACCGACATAGAGCAAGTGCTTGACCTTTTTATATAACAGAACTGTGCATTTTGTTTTATTCATTTGTCAAAACATCGTTCTCTGGTCATGGATTGCTGCTATGTACATCACGTTATGGGCGGACGACCAATTCCGCGTCATAATACTATTAACCACAGAAATTCCTTTTTCCCTTTATCCCTATTCAAGTTAAAGGGAGAGAACACTAGGAGGGATAAAGGGAGAGAACACTAGGAGGGATAAAGGGAGAGAACTCTCAGAGGGACAAAGGGAGAGAACACTAGGAGGGATAAAGGGAGAGAACACTAGGAGGGATAAAGGGAGAGAACACTAGGAGGGATAAAGGGAGAGAACTCTCAGAGGGACAAAGGGAGAGAACACTAGGAGGGATAAAGGGAGAGAACATCAGGAGGGATAAAGGGAGAGAACATCAGGAGGGACAAAGGGAGAGAACACTAGGAGGGATAAAGGGAGAGAACACTAGGAGGGATAAAGGGAGAGAACACTAGGAGGGATAAAGGGAGAGAACACTAGGAGGGATAAAGGGAGAGAACTCTCAGAGGGACAAAGGGAGAGAACACTAGGAGGGATAAAGGGAGAGAACACTAGGAGGGACAAAGGGAGAGAACACTAGGAGGGACAAAGGTAGAGAACATCAGAAGGGATAAAGGGAGAGAACACAAGGAGGGATAAAGGGAGAGAACTCATGACAATGTTGGGGGGTCCCAAATGATGAGATTATAGAACGACAATAGTAGTTAACTACCATCACCAAACAAACCACATTGGGTGTATTCCTTCATTTCTAAGATAATACTGTACAATTAGATAGTTGCATTCTTTATTTAAATATTGTAGCTATCCAGCCATTTTTTCAGTTTTTGGGGAAGTATGGCAGGTCCACTTGATAGGGGAAAGTTGCATCAAGAATCACCAAATTTGGGTATTTAAATGGCAAAAAGTTTGAATTTTCTTCCTAAGTAGGAGAAAAATATTTACTTTTTTCTCTGGGGAATGGGATCTCATATCTGCCCCAAATTTGCCATAAAAAAGGGCTGCTATCATGCAGTTTCGCAGAAGGTTGCATACATCCGCACAGGTTTCGATTTATTATCCAATTTACTATAGAATAAACTTGATAATTCTAACATATTAAAGTCAATAATTCCAACTTTAAAGCTGATAATTTCAAATTTTAAAGTTTAAAGATAACGTTTTGAAATTTAAAAATCCGTTTGGTTCGAACATGCTTCCATAAAAGCTCATGAAGGAATACACCCAGAAACCGCCACAGCAACAAAACCTACAGACAGGAAGGCGGGAAGCAACACTTACCAGGCAGTAAGTCGAGGTAGAGCTCTATTAAAAAACAAAAATCACACAATAAAACACAGCAAAAAACAAGCTGGGGCTAATTTCACAAACATTGTTTGATACCAAGCCAACATTTTACCAAGAGCAATGCTTAGACTTATGGTTCAAAGTAAGAGTTGTCTACCTTTGTAAAATTATACTATACAAAGGAGACATTTGAAAGAGTTTGAGTACTTTTTGAAATGTTATTTTTATGAAAGAGTTGTCAAAATTTGACAAATTATATGATATGAAAGAAAGAGTGGTCTACCTTTGTAAATTATATCCTATAAAAAAGAGTTGTCTCCCTCAGTAAAATCCTATCATATAAAGTTGTCTACCCTTCCCGGCTGTACATTTTCCAGGGACACCCTGGAAATGATGCTGGTAATTCCTGGTATTACAAGGTAATCCATGGAAATCCCTGGTAAATGATGACTTTTCCATATTTTGTTTCATGAAATGTGGTATAATTTCCATGCAATGCGGAATTTAATTTCCAGTCTTTTCCAGCATAGGCTGGACTAAGATGGAAAGACGCTGGACAACAGAGGTAAAAGGCTGGAAACCTCTGGAAATGAATCCATTGCAGCATGGAAAGTGAAACTTAGTAATTTTCAAGGCTGGAAAAATATGGAAAGAACTTTGAAATTTTACAGAACACCATGGAAATAACTTAGTTATTTTTTGTTTAAAAACAACCCCAGTAAAAAAGTCAGTGGAATACCAGTGGAATACCACTGCATTCCAGTGGTAAGCATAATTCCACTGGAATTCCACTGGAATTCCACTGCATTCCACTGTAATTCCACTACATTCCAGTGGTAAACATAAATCCACTGGAATTCCAGTGGAATACCACTGCATTCCAGTGGTAAACAAAAATCCACTGGAATTCCAGTGTAACACCAGTGGAATACCACTGGTAAGCAATAATCCAAAATGGCATCCCTCATGAAAAAAACTGTTTGAATTTTTCTGATAAAAATGGAGGGAGTGTAGTGCCTTTTGAAACTGTTAACCTGTGTATTCAAACTGTATATTTCTGAATCAAACTTTACGGGACGGACATATTTTGTACATTTGCTGAATATTTCTGAATTAAATATTAACTATTCAGACGTTTATGATAATTTCTCAAAAACACTGACGGACTTTTTCAGACATTAAATTTATTATTTGTTGCAAAATTTTACGTGGAATAATCAGTTGTTGTATTTAATACTCAAGAATGATCCGAATAACATCTCTTCCTCGTAAACGCGTATATATGTCGTACGTCAAAGAACTGCGTACCGTATTTGGTCGGGACCGGTATTACTTACTTTTAAACCCGGCGTGTTTACATTTGGTGAGAGAAGCGGGAGAATTGCCCGCCGATGGCTGTTCTAAAATTGACGATAATACCTAATAAAAGGTTCCGCGAACAAATAAAACCTACCAATGGTGCAGGTAAGTGTAACTGTATGCTTGTTTGAACACTGTCGGATATATAAGATTGGTGGCAGCGGCGAATTTCAGACTGTTATTTCCCCGACCAAAACGACAAAAGAACGCTGCGTAACCGTCCATTTTTTCGAATGAATCACTCATGCTAGCTTGAAAACTGTTGAATCGGGTGTTGTGGTTGCTGGCATTTATCGTAATTAATTCCATACGATTGCATGAGTAAATAAGAGCAAAAGTACAGTACCTGTTTCAAGAAAATCATTTAAAATACGTGTTCTAAGTCTGCACTTACGTGAGGAATGGTTGATTCGTACTCAAGTCATTTCGCCCCGTAGCATTCCTAAACGGTTACTGGCGTCATTCTTTTATTTCCTAACATTGAGAATTAATTATGATGACAATAATTTAATGTGTAGAGCAATTTTATGCATTCCGCTTTTGATCTTGTCAAGGTTTACTTACAGTTGTGATTTATTAACAGAGAAATCGTTAATTTTTACCAAATTGTTTATTCTTTGGTTTGGCAGCTAGTTTTAATGTGATTTGTTCAATATGTTGTTTGTATCTTCTCAAGTTAGAAGTAAATTTATGTTTTATATTTCAGACAATTGTATAACTCACGAGGTGATAATAATAAAGATGTGTCAAAACACCCTGGTTGTTTAAAGTCTTGGAGGTTTTGTGGTAGCTAGGAAGAGATTGGTGCATCTACCCATAGTGATTTCCGTTGATGACACTGCAAAGACATGTTGGTGTGGTGATGAAAGAATGTTGGTGAGGTGATGTTAAAATCGCCAATGACTTTCAAAAAACCTTTGTTTCTTAACTCTCATTAGGTTACACACATTCTCTTCAATGCATTTAATTTTGTTCAACTTATACCATGGAAGAAAGAAATGTGTGGAGTGCGTGGATGGACTTCACAGAAAGATCTACTGAATTATGGAAATAGTTCAAGTGTGAATTTGTAATTCTATTGTTTAATAATGTATCATTTTAAATTCTCTAAGAATTTCAGTTTTCAGTAATGGTCACATGGGTCATTGGGTGTGTTCTTACAAAATGTGTTTATTATTGTCACCATTGCATTTTAAGTACCAAGTATTTTTGTTCATGATGTAGTTTGATTAATATTTAATTGCCAGTTGTGACGTTCTGATCATATGAAAGTATGTGTAAAATTAATTATTTTTAGGTAAAATTGTTAAACAATGATTTGTCTTATTTTGTTAACTAGGATAATTATGTGTGTATGCTATATTGAGTCAGCTTTATCACAAATATGTAAAATATTTACTTCTATTCTTGAGTCTGTTTTGTCACTTTTTCATACCTTGAGGAAAATCTCCCTGCTGGATAGGAATGACAGTCGAAAAAAGTGACCATCAGTCACCAGAATTGTATTCAGATTTTGATCCCCACCAATTTTAAGTGGTTGTCATTCTTACCACCCCTAGGGAGATTGTCCTGGAAAAGTCCTAAGTGACTACCTGTGAGGATGTGTTAGTTTATTTTTAAAATGTAATTATTTTGTTATTCTGGAAGACAGATGGATATAGTATAAGTGTTGCCCTTCCTATGGGGTAAAATAGTATACTTTTGTTGTTTGAATAAGCAATCACAAGATTAATCAGGTCACAAGTTTGTTCTGTTGTTTTAACTCATTATGCTAGGAATATTTGCAGATTCTGTCAATATTTCAGTTGTATACCAGTGGTAAATTTCTCTGGTACTCCAGTGGAATACCACTGAAAGTTTAACGCTGGTATTCCAGTGGTATACCAGAGAAATTTACTGCTGGTATACCACTGGAATACCAGCGTTAAACGTTCAGTGGAATACCGGCGTTAAAAATATCTGGTATTCCACTGAAAGTTTACCGCCGGTATTCCACTGGAATACCACTGGTAAATTTCTCTGGTATACCACTGGAATACCACTGGTAATTCAGTGGAATACCGGCGGTAAATTTCTCTGGTATTCCACCAAAGTTTACCGCCGGTATTCCACTGGAATACCACTGGTAAATTTCTCTAGTATACCACTGGAATACCGCCGGTATAGTTGATGGATAGGTTCTCCTACAACTACATTTCATCAAAAATCAGTGGCTCTGAAACCTGTAGGGGAAACATTTGGCTTGAAATACTTCAGCATCTTGTTATTTGTTATGTGTAACCTGTAAATGATGATTGGTGTGTTTCTATAAAGTTCAGAAATCCTATTTGAAATCTTTAGTTTTTAATTTTAGCCTCTCCTTTGAAGATGCAATGTTTAGAGGAGCTCAGTTGTGATCAATCTTTGTCCAAGACCTAAATCAAACCTTCAACCTGCTACACACAGCATTTTCATTTAGGATACAGTCATATGGATTATACCTTTTTGCTATTTCAGGGCTGTTAAAACTAGGCTGGAATACTTTCCAGGTTTTACCAGGCTCATTTTCCAGCATTTCCTGGAACATTTTCCATGGTAAAACCTGGAACATAATCCATCCTATTTCAGGACCAGGCTCTTTTTCCAGCATTCCCTGGAAAATTTACCATGGTAGCCTGGAAGATGTTCCCGATTTTACCATGGTATATTTTCCAGGGATGCTGGTATAAGGTGGTGAATATTCCAGCCTTGGTTTTTTCAAATTTTCTGCAGTTATAGTTTGGCAAGGCTGGAAACTTAGTCCGAATACTCCATGCTATTTTTTTCCATGGAATTCCATGGTAAAACCTAGAACTTTTTCACCCGGGTAGATAACAGACATTTAATAGGTAGAGTTGTCTGTCAAGTTGATGCTTACAAGGTAGACTGCATGGGCTTGCCTCTTTAAATAAAGTCACTATTATTACTATTATCATAACCTTGGTCAAAATACAATTCAAGTCCAAAACAAAATACGTTACTTCTGATTCAATGGGCGTAAAAAACAACATACAAATATAAAATCATACAGATAGTTTGTGAATTTAGTCCCCATTATCTTAATTAAGCAGACATGCAAGTCATGCAATACGAAAAACACTAAAAAGCATCAAAATAGAAAGAAACAACACAACTAACTAGTGACTTGTTCACAACAACGTATGATACGACAACATTGACCTGGTACTCATTAATTTTCACCGCTCACATTGTGCACAATCACCGTTATCGTTGACTCGGTGAATTAAGCACAGGTACACATACAGTAAAACCTCACCTAAGGACCACCACTATTATAAGACCACCTCAAAATAAAAACCATAATTTTCAAGTCCATTTTCACTATTTTGCTCTTTATTCAGTCTCAATATTAAGACCAACTCAATAAAAAGACCAGTTTTCAAGGGTCCCAAAGGTGGTCTTATCATCGAGGTTTTACTGTATATAAGAAGTCCTTCTTCATATTTTGCGGATTTGTATGAATATTCATGAGTTAAACAGGAAAATATTGTCAGCTTTCATATCATCTACAAGCAAATAAATATAGAAAACACATAGCAAACGATTTCCTTGTAACAGATTTATGAATAATTTTTAACTGAGATCCGACTCACATTCAATTTATCAAACTTATATTTACATAAACAGATTTTAGGAACCTGGTATATCCAGTGAATAGATACAAGGTTGTTTTTATTGTCCTCAGTTAACATAAAAAAAATACAGCATTCAGTACTTTTTATGAAAACATATCAATTAAACACTATTTATCATGACAAATATGTTTTTTGAACAAGTGGTATGTAACTCTGATAATCACAAAAAGTGCAGTTCTCATAACTGTGACCTTGGGGGTATCATGCAGACCTTGACATTGAAGGTTCCGTACAGATTTGAACTTGTAGGTATCATACAGACCTTGACGGCATCATACATACTTTGACCATAATCATATCATTAAGACTTTGACCTTTGAGGTATCAGACAGACCTTGACCTTGGAGGTATCATACAGACTTTGACCTTGGAGGTATTATACAGACCTTGACCTTGGAGGTATCATACAGACTTTGACCTTGGAGGTATCATACAGACTTTGACCTTTGAGGTATCATACAGACTTTGACCTTGGAGGTATCATACAGACTTTGACCTTTGAGGTATCATACAGACCTTGACCTTGGAGGTATCATACAGACCTTGACATTAACGGTATCATACAGACCTTGACATTTATGCTTACAATTGCACTTACATTTTACATAAATCTATTGAATCCTTAAATTTATATCAAATGTTCCAATGTATCGAACTTACAGCGCTGCAGACATGAACAATATAGAGAGCCTCCACACATAGTGAGCCTCCACACAACGGCATATCAATAAACAAATTAGATAGAATATTCAAGTACGAAGTATACTTAACATACCAGATAGAGTACATACCAGATAACTACACTATTAACACATTACGAATGAAAGCTCCAATTAATCACTTAATATGTATATATCAAATCAAACACTTTAAATACAGTATTTACGGTATTCCTTGTAATTTTAACAAAACACATCTAGATAAATCATCAACCAGCTATCATTCTATCTATTTTGAATCTAGATTCTAACCTTCAGTTATCAACAAATTTGAATCCTATATAGACCAGGACAAAACGAAATTCCTAGAAAATATGATAAAACACTTCATAACACAAATCTTCACTAACTGAGCAATACAGATATTGCAAGCATTAAATCTATGTCAATGTTACAGTAAATCTCTGAGATTAAGGTATGCAACTGTTTTATCAATCAATTTAATCTTCCTACATCCAGCATTCTACACTTCCTAGTTTAAAGAAAAAGAATGGAAACAACATTGAAAATTTATTTATGTAATCAATTATAGGTCTATACTGTTTTATCAGGTACCTTAACTCTGGCTGGTAAGCATTTAAAGGTAGATACAATGTAGTCTTAATTTTTTCAAAATATGCTGAATTTATATTTTTGAGAAATGTTAATGCAATCATTCAGACATATTCTGAACACTGCATTATTAGTTTTCTTAAAAGTTACATGGACCAGCAAACCATGAATCCGATTCAGATATTTTCTATGCCAACTCTAACTCGGTGCGTAGGTCAGGATAGAAAATACATGTACCAGACCCGTGTATTTGTGGTTTTGGAATACATGTAGGTAAAGCGCATTTCCAGCTGTGGGCTAAAAAACTTGTAGGCCACCTTTTACAGAAGTTGGCGCATATAGAGCAAACAATCACTTCTTTAATTGTGGCCTAAAACAACTTGAATAAGGCTTCCAGGTAAATAACATGCACCTACAGCTGTATGAAGCCAATTCTGACCCTTTGATGTAAACATGCAGATAATTACAAGGAAGCTAAAAGAAATACTCATGACATTGTAAAATGTTCGCCAAACAGCGCTGACCTTTACCAGACTGAACAAAATATTTCTTCCTTCATTAACGTATTTTTTCAAGCCAATCACATTTTTTTACAAGACTGAATGCTTTTACCACAAAAGTCCGGATTACACATTAAACAAACTCCAAGCAATCTACGATGGAGTGAAATCTGCGGACATAAAAAACAACAACATTTTTGTGTACATACAGATCGTTTGTAGATATAGTACACATACATAGAGAAAAGACTCGAAAACACAACATGACAAGAATAAACAAAGTCTGAGAGACAGACATGTGAACAAACATTGTCAACACTTGGACATTTAAGCCATCCTTAATAAATTGGATACCTTTGGCATATCCCAACCAACACCTGAACATGACCCCTATTTAAAACTATTTCCTGAGGGGCTTGAGAGGGGAACTTTGTTTTGGGCTAACCGTACAATTAGTTGAATCTTGATTACCATAAAAATAGGCAAATAAAAATTACCAATCTACCCACTTACATTTAGCTGGGCAGGGTAATGACAAACATACTATTTTTTAAGGATGGCCTCAAACAAATAACAAAGATTATATGAAAGACCGGCACAAGAGAAAATCATTAAAACATCTAAATATTTCAAGTACATAGACTAGACTTTCTATCAAAATATGCTCAAGTAATAATTTTGATAAAAAATGTCATGTTAATTCCTTCATAGAGACATACTCTAAAACACTGCAATATTACTTCTTTAAGTTTCCTGAAACTGCAAAACACGAGTCCGATACAGGTATTTCCTTTGCTAGCACAACACAAGTCCGATACAGGTATTTCCTATGCTAGCAAAACATGAGTCCGATACAGGTATTTCCTTTGCTAGCAAACACGAGTCCGATACAGGTATTTCCTTTGCTAGCAAACACGAGTCCGATACAGGTATTTCCTTTGCTAGCAAACACGAGTCCGATACAGGTATTTCCTTTGCTAGCAAACACGAGTCCGATACAGGTATTTCCTTTGCTAGCAAACACGAGTCCAATACAGGTATTTCCTATGCTAGCAAACACGAGTCCGATACAGGTATTTCCTTTGCTAGCAAACACGAGTCCGATACAGGTATTTCCTATGCTAGCAAACACGAGTCCGATACAGGTATTTCCTTTGCTAGCAAAACACGAGTCCGATACAGGTATTTCCTTTGCTAGCAAACACGAGTCCGATACAGGTATTTCCTTTGCTAGCAAAACACGAGTCCGATACAGGTATTTCCTTTGCTAGCAAAACACAAGTCCGATACAGGTATTTCCTTTGCTAGCAAAACACGAGTCCGATACAGGTATTTCCTTTGCTAGCAAACACGAGTCCAATACAGGTATTTCCTTTGCTAGCAAACACGAGTCCGATACAGGTATTTCCTTTGCTAGCAAACACGAGTCCGATACAGGTATTTCCTTTGCTAGCAAAACACGAGTCCGATACAGGTATTTCCTATGCTAGCAAACACGAGTCCGATACAGGTATTTCCTATGCTAGCAAAACACGAGTCCGATACAGGTATTTCCTTTGCTAGCGCTAATTTGGAATGTAGGTCAGGATAGAAAAATTCAAACTCGTGTATTTGTGGGTTTAGGAAACATGTAATGAAAGTGACAACGCAGTGTTGAAGAGTTTGTCTGTTTGAAGGCATTTACCACCAATTTTCTAATATTTACAACTAGGCATATTTTGACAAAAAGCAAGACTGCATACCTTTATATTTAAATGTGATATGAAAACGTACCTGCTGTTGCTTGTAAAGCTAGAGCTGGTTCCCTGCGTTCTCTCAATGGCTGATACCCAGCGTAGTCTCTTCTTGGATCGGGTATCATCCCCACTCCTATAATACACACATGTTTCTTGTTTTAAAAACAGGTCTTATGTAGCCTACCATATTTGTGCAAATAAATGCACCTGGCCTGTAAATAAATTGCCAACACAGTGCATGTAATACACTATGGCTGTGGTCATGTCAGCTGTGAAAGGATTTTCAACCTACCCATTCTTGTTTCAGCAAAATTTTAAGATTTTATCACAACTCAATACTTACCGTAAACTCTCAGATTTTGATTCATAAAAAAACTATTCAGCTGCCACTCAAAGCGAAACACTCAGTCTGAGCAAATTAAATTAAATTTGTAATTATGCATACCAATTAATAAATGAGCGCTATTATGGGATTTACAACATCTTCTGTAAGTGACGTCATTTCTGGAAAACGCAACATAGGATGTCACTATTTGTAAGCAGGAAACAATATTTACTCCATATGGTCATTTTGTTTTCATATTGCCATATGGGGTTAATATTGCTTAACATGGTGACGTCACATGTAACGTTTTCTGAAAATGATGTCACTTAAGAAGAGGTTGGAAATCGTACAGTGGTACTCAAATATTCTTTAAGCTAAACTCATAATACATAAAACAGGCCAAAACTTGTTAAGAAGAATAAAATATTAAAATATTACTTAAGTTAAATTAATAAATAAAGTATTATTCAGGAAAAATTTGATGATTCAAAACCATAGGTTAAATCGTTGAAGCTTGGCACAAATATAGCATTGAATTAGTAATAAAAACAACCTTATAAATTAAGGTTAATCATTGCACATAACTTGCAAATTAAAAAATAAATTGGGTGGGGGAAGGTAACATTAGATAGTAAGTCTATGGTAAAACACTCCTAAATAAATGAATAAATCACATCAAATTTTCACAATCAAAGCACTTTGTTTTTAAGAGCGTGTTAGAGTTTTGAGTCAAACACTCAACAAGTAATTACCTTACAACATCTTGATACTTTGTAAAGATCGTTTCATCTGTGGTAATAGAACAGCCATTGTAAATCTACTCAAATTTAAGATTTCACTCAAATGCCATTGATTAAATGGTAAAGTTCATGACATGGGAATGTTTGCGAAATTGCCAAATTCAAGAATGGTGTGAAAATATGAGCCAGCATAACTATGACATCATTATTGACTTACAGCTAAATTGTCATCAAAGCGTACATTTATCTCATTTTCAATAAATTTAAATTGATAGTTATGTTGTGAGGCCCTTTTGCATTTCTCACAAAAAATAAAACCATGCACAGGGTTTATTTTTGGATATTTAGGAAGACGACCCATACCCTTCAAATTGGGAATTTTTCGCCTTAAACTTAGAAATTGGGAAAAAGTCTAGCACTTACAGCAAAATATTAGGAATAGAAGTAAAGGATGTAGTGATTAAATGATGCTTTTAATATACACTGCCTGTGAGGCTAAACTGAACAATATTTTTTACTTCAGATTTTTTGGGAATTTTTACATTCAAATTAGGAAAAATATGTACTGTCTGACATTGGGAATATAGCCGAATAACGGCTATAAAAACAGCTGAAAAAAACCTAACATGCTGGGCTGTCATTGGGAACCGCTCATCATGCCTATTTCAGGGAGCGTGACGTTTGAGATTCAACCTTGCCCTAGGTAGGATTCGAACCCACGTTCTTCGGGTCCAGAGGCAAGGTGCTCTGTCCCCTAAACCATACAAGAAACTCCACAAAACTTTATACTTACCTAGACTCCTTCATTTTCTGTGTCATCGTACCTGCTAATAGATAATAGAAAAATATCAGGTATAGTGCTGATAGACTGACCGTGAACTAGTGCATGGAATTTCAAGACCGATCCAAGTCAGTTTAGGTAAGAAAATGCACCGGTGCATAAAACTTTATAACAGATGTTTGACAAAACACTTCAAGGACACGAATAAGCATGAACAACTGTGTACACCAATTGAAATGACCCTTGTAAAATATTCATAAATGTGTGGTTAATAATACAGAACTATACAAAGTTCCATAAAGGAATCTCATCTGAGGGTTAACTTAAAACATAAATTATCAAAACTTAAAATTTCTAGTCATACATAAAATAGTATCTAAATTTGTGCAAATATTTATGTGTGACACGTAAATATTGTAAAACTATACAAACATAAAACATAATCACATATCAAATGGGAGGTAACTCACCTTCAGTACCTACTGGTAGATCATCTTCAGTATCATCAGTAGTCTCCCTTGAAATTGTATCAGCATTAGCCCTACTGAAAATATATAAGAAATCAAGTCATTATAACAACATCACAATTAACTCACCACTAGAGAAATGGTGTAATTCTAATATGTATTTTCCAACCTTTCTTTGCCCCTAAAAATCATTTCATCCAAATGTCCTCGTCAGGGCACAACACTGAGCTTTAGGGGACTGATAGCCACACCCCCAACAGGGCTATTGTGCATCATTGACAGCTGAATAGGCGAATTTCAAGCCAAACTTTGAGGTTATTTATTCAATGTTTTTATACTGGTTTGAATCACTTATGACAATTATAACAAGTTTTTGACAAAGTTTAAAGAATTAAATGTGGATCCATCCAAACAAATCTTATAAGAATTTTCCTTCATTTTTGTGAGGGGAATTTTAAATGGAAACAAGGGAAGACATAGTATTTTAGTAAGGGAATGGTACCCATAAATGGCCCCAAAAAAAGAAATCCATACTTGTTGCTAGCAAAACTTTCAGAATACCAGCAGATAAAACAATTATTATAACATTTATTGATTCTTAACAATAAATGTGGATAAGACACATAATATGTGACAATATAGTTATAAGTACTCAACATAATGATCAATAATAACTAAACCCATTACATAATACAATCTACCGTAAAACCTCACTTACAAACCCCCTCTCAACTAACACCACCTTTTTTTTATAGGACCATCGGCTTATAATTTTGTATCCATATTTTAACTTGATTATCGGACCACTTCACAATTCAGACCAATTTTCTTCAGAATTGAAGCTGGTATTCTTGTTGCAATTTCACTGAACTGCATTCTGATCAACTTGATACACCAAAGATTTAAATCTTTTTTATTATACTTTAATCTGATAATTTTACATTGATAGTGGAACACGTCCCTACGACTGATGCACGCTCGGTGAATGCTTTCTGGGTTAATACTTAAGCCCACTACATGTTTGTGCCAAGTAATGGAATGAAGAGAACATATAAAGAACACATGAGTCTACAACTTCTGGATCAGGAATCTGGCACTCTACCCCCTGACCTGACTATCAGATAAGACAACTCATGATACAAATATACAAAAGACTCATTGGAATGAAAGAATAATAATAAGCAAAGATACAATATTTAAGTCAGTAGTCCAAAACATATACACAACATATAAACACATCCCATAACATATAAATACATGTTATAACTTATACCATCATACATCCAGAAACCCAAACATATATCCCATAACATATTCATACATCACATAGCATATACATACATGTTATAACTTATACCATCATACATCCAGAAACCCAAACATATCCTATAACACATTCACACATCACATAACATATACATACATGTTATAACTTATACCATCATACATCCAGAAACCCAAACATATATCCTATAACACATTCACACATCCCATAACATATACTTACATGTTATAACTTATACCATCATACATCCAGAAACCCAAACATATATCCTATAACACATTCACACATCCCATAACATATACTTACATGTTATAACTTATACCATCATACATCCAGAAACCCAAACATATATCCTATAACACATTCATACATCACATAACATATACTTACATGTTATAACTTATACCATCATACATCCAGAAACCCAAACATATATCCTATAACACATTCACACATCCCATAACATATACTTACATGTTATAACTTATACCATCATACATCCAGAAACCCAAACATATATCCTATAACACATTCATACATCACATAACATATACTTACATGTTATAACTTATACCATCATACATCCAGAAACCCAAACATATATCCTATAACACATTCACACATCCCATAACATATACTTACATGTTATAACTTATACCATCATACATCCAGAAACCCAAACATATATCCTATAACACATTCACACATCCCATAACATATACTTACATGTTATAACTTATACCATCATACATCCAGAAACCCAAACATATATCCTATAACACATTCACACATCCCATAACATATACTTACATGTTATAACTTATACCATCATACATCCAGAAACCCAAACATATATCCTATAACACATTCACACATCCCATAACATATACTTACATGTTATAACTTATACCATCATACATCCAGAAACCCAAACATATATCCTATAACACATTCACACATCCCATAACATATACTTACATGTTATAACTTATACCATCATACATCCAGAAACCCAAACATATATCCCATAACATATTCACACATCACATAACATATTCACACATCACATAACATATTCACACATCACATAACATATTCACACATCACATAACATATACATACATGTTATAACTTATACCATCATACATCCAGAAACCCAAACATATATCCCATAACATATTCACACATCACATAACATATTCACACATCACATAACATATTCACACATCACATAACATATACATACATGTTATAACTTATACCATCATACATCCAGAAACCCAAACATATATCCCATAACATATTCACACATCACATAACATATTCACACATCACATAACATATTCACACATCACATAACATATACATACATGTTATAACTTATACCATCATACATCCAGAAACCCAAACATATATCCTATAACACATTCACACATCACATAACATATTAATATATCACATAACACATTCACACATCACATAACATATACATACATCACATAACATATTAATATATCACATAACATATTCATATATCATATAACATATTAATATATCACATAACATATTAATATGGCACATAACATATTAATATATCACATAACATATTCATATGGCACATAACATATTAATATATCACATAACATATTCACACATCACATAACATATTCACACATCACATAACATATTCACACATCACATAACATATTCACACATCACATAACATATTCACACATCACATAACATATTCACACATCACATAACATATTCACACATCACATAACATATTCACACATCACATAACATATTCACACATCACATAACATATTCACACATCACATAACATATTCACACATCACATAACATATTCACACATCACATAACATATTCACACATCACATAACATATTCACACATCACATAACATATTCACACATCACATAACATATTCACACATCACATAACATATTCACACATCAAATAACATATTCACACATCACATAACATATTCACACATCACATAACATATTCACACATCACATAACATATTCACATATCACACACATACAAAGACCACCAATATATACTCAGTACATTTAAAATGCACAGTTTGAGACCTGTGGAATGTTTATATAAAGCATCATTTTATTGCATTTTGTAACTTATTTTATATGAAAATACCCAACATTTGCAATAAAATATATTGTATATATATGTTGTGAATAAACGTGAAATAATACAATTTACAGTTCTTTTCTTGTATCCCAATGTAAGTCCAAAAACTTGAGAAAATGCGTTTTGTGCGTTTTTAAATGCACCGAATATACAAACATATACAGAGAACTAACCAACAGTGTAAGCCAATGATCTCCAATAAGAGTACAAAATATCCCGAACGTAAAATTTACAATGTTTTAATAAAGCCGCCTGAAATCCTATCATTGACAGTGAACTATAAATATTAATTTAATAACTGGTACATACTTGAACCTGTACTTCAAAATATGAATACCATATCAGGGTGGAAGAACATTTTATTTTTATCATTGTAGTCAGATAAAGGTATAAGTTCCCCACCCACATGTTTTCTCCCAGGTAACATACGATACACAGCGACACATTATATGTCAAGGATATTGATGCAAAACTATTGTAAGCTCCTTCATTATCCAAACTGAGTTAGAATGGTTTTATAAACAAAAACTTTGATATATAATACTGGATGTTTGGATATTGTTCACAATGAAGGGAGGAACTGAGAACTGTTTGACAGTGACACCTGACTTTGTAAAACATTAAATATCATTGTGAGTCGAAATATTTCGAAATGATTCTATACACATGTACATGAAGTTACACCAAGATGGTTTCTCCAAATACCATTAACTCACAGAGAAATATTGGACAGAGCTTGATATTGAATTCTCATGTTCAAGCAAGATTATAAAAAAATTAGGCTAAATATCATCACAATTGGCATCTACCGTAAAACCTCAATAATAAGACCAACATTGGGACTCTTGAAAACTGGTCTTCTTACTGAGGTGGTCTTAATATGGAGGTTGAATAAACAGCAAAAAAATGCAAATGTTCTAAAAATGTGTGTTCTTAATTATGAGGTGGTCTTATTGTTGAGGTGGTCTTTAAATGAGGTTTTACTGTATTTTCAGAATAAAAATGAATATCAAAATGCAATTTACAGATGCTGAAAAAAATGATCGCAGGTCAAATACTGTACAGTACTGAAACTACATTGTGACATGGTATTTCAAAATATGACGCCTTCAATAAATATGCATGTTAAGCTTGTTTACGAAGATTTCTGGTTTTCAGAGTCCAGCTTAACAGTTGTTACTATACATATATATTTGATTGCCTTAGGCCACAATTAAAAATTGTTTGTTTCTAATAACCCTTAACCTACCCATGAAAATGGACCCGACTCAGAAATATTTTGAGGGGTTCTGAGAGGACATTTTTTTGCAGGATATTAATAGTCATCACTAGCATGACCATAAAATAATCAATAAAAAAATCTACCACAGGCTGTCGACTCACCTCTTTTTAAAAAGTAGGGCTATTTTTTTTCATATTAAAAAAGGTAAAAATTCACTGCACTGTACATTCTCCCAAGATTAGACCTCTGTGCTACATACGTTGAAAACAATATTTTGAGTTAACGTCTCAGGTTTGAGAAAAAGTAGGGTTAGTAGGGCTCTTTCAAAAAAAGTAGAAAATGAGGAAAAAGTAGGGCCCACCTACCTACCTACACACAAAGTGTTATGCCAAAGCATTTTTAAGCATGGCCATAACAATATTTGATCATAAATGTTGAAAATAAAGTAACAAAATATTCACAGACCTTCACAACAAGCCTGGAACTATAAGGAACTCTAATACACGCAATGTTACTATAAGGAACTCTAATACACACAATGTAAGTACCACTAATCATTCCTAATATTCCAACTTAGAACCAAATAACCAATCCCCAGTAAATACACAATCATACAATCATATTGATTTAACTTACATGTATGGAAGTCAGGACAGTTTGACAGATCACACACAAATCTTTACTAATCAAACTACAATATAAGTGGATATTGTTCCAGAGACAATCAGACAGCGAATTGGCAATTTCAAATAAGCAGAATCAAGTTCAGTGTATCTAGAAGTCAGCTCATATGAATTACAGTAAAACCTCACTTTAAGACACCCTCGATAATAAGACCAGTTTTCAAGGGTCCCAAGGGTGGTTTTATTATTGAGGTTTTACTGTATATCAGTGGGAGAAACTTAACAAACGAGAAATCAGGGGATTCCCTTTTCTTGCTTCTCCGTACATAAAGTGTGTTTATAAATTTACATATTTAATTCCCATTCGGAAAGCAAAATCGTTTTTCTGAAACAAAAAAAGTGACCTTTTGCTTCCTGAACAGGAATTAAAAGCTAAATATAGTAACATGCTTCCTTAACGAGAAACAGGAAAGGGGAATCCCCTGATTTCCTGTTCAGGGAGTTTCTTCCAATGTATACATATTCAGGTATCAGATTTCCTGTTCAGGGAGTTTCTTCCAATGTATACATATTCAGGTATCAGATTCCCTGTTCAGGGAGTTTCTTCCAATGTATACATATTCAGGTATCAGATTCCCTGTTCAGGGAGTTTCTTCCAATGTATACATATTCAGGTATCAGATTCCCTGTTCAGGGAGTTTCTTCCAATGTATACATATTCAGGTATCAGATTCCCTGTTCAGGGAGTTTCTTCCAATGTATACATATTCAGGTATCAGATTCCCTGTTCAGGGAGTTTCTTCCAATGTATACATATTCAGGTATCAGATTCCCTGTTCAGGGAGTTTCTTCCAATGTATACATATTCAGGTATCAGATTCCCTGTTCAGGGAGTTTCTTCCAATGTATACATATTCAGGTAGGGGATTCCCTGTTCAGAGAGTTTCTTCCAATGTATACATATTCAGGTAGGGGATTCCCTGTTCAGGGAGTTTCTTCCAATGTATACATATTCAGGTATCAGATTCCCTGTTCAGGGAGTTTCTTCCAATGTATACATATTCAGGTATCAGATTCCCTGTTCAGGGAGTTTCTTCCAATGTATACATATTCAGGTAGGGGTACCATAGTTTACCACCATCAAATATAATAATACTGTTGAGTATCTGCATACATATAAGCTTTAGACCATTGGCAGAATATATGAAAGCCCCGATGAGCATTTAAGCGGCAAAACTTGTGACATTATATACTGGTATTAGAAACAATTTTACACTATCAGCTTTGAACAAAATTGATACAGAAAGACGATCAGATGAATATGTTTGCAGAATATGTCATGGTTTTTCGTGAATTACCGATGTGTTTCATCCACTCCCATGAGAGAAATAATCATGAATCAGAGCACAAGTATTGATGACATCAAACTCCACTACAACAACAACAATCAATCAACACTATGATCGCATGACAAGATTTTACTGAATATCACAGAATCGGAAGCATCAGCTGACAAGTGTAAACAAAAACACAATAAACTAAGTCAAACTTCAACCCATTTTTGTCAGAAAGTTTTGGTTGAACTGGCAAGCTATGGGCTACTGAGGAGGCGTAGTGGTCGAGGGGTAGAGTGCCTGATCAGTTCGAGCCCCACGATGAGTGGGGTTTGATCATGAACTTCACAATCCTTAAATTTGGAGCGAATATTGGTTGGTAGCCAGGAAGCAGTCATCAGTGATTGGTTGGTAGCCAGGAAGCAGTCATCAGTGATTGGTTGGTAGCCAGGAAGCAGTCATCGGTGATTGGTTGGTAGCCAGGAAGCAGTCATAGAGATTAATTGGTATAAGTTGCAAGAAGTTGTTTCACAATCAGTGTAAAATAAATAAGTTTAAACTTTTTATGTGCGTTCCTAGGCATTAAAACATGCAACCTTTGATTTGAACCACCTCATAACGTTACCTAGGCATCACAACATGCAACCTTTGATTTGAACCACCTCATAACGTTACCTAGGCATCACAACATGCAACCTTTGATTTGAACCACCTCATAACGTTACCTAGGCATCACAACATGCAACCTTTGATTTGAACCACCTCATAACGTTACCTAGGCATCACAACATGCAACCTTTGATTTGAACCACCTCATAACGTTACCTAGGCATCACAATATGCAACCTTTGATTTGAACCACCTCAAAACGTTACTTGAGCTGCCATTTGCGGCCAGAGGTCGGTTCTTATTGACAACACAGTTCACCTATCGACAAGATAAGAAATTACTGATTACGCACTGAATGATTGATATATTCTGAAATTTGATTTAACAGCATAAGTGTGTGAATAACTATACAAGTTTTAGGGAACACTTAGACATAGTAATATTCCATAAACCAGATGTGCTGAAACAAAGTTGTACTTAAAACCCTAAGGCCCTCCTTAAATGTGTTTGTTCAGCCCTAAGGCCCTCCTTAAATGTGTTTGTTCAGCATAAGGATGGTAAAAAGGTAGGCAATTCAATTTTTATTTTGTATCATCACAGAAGTGTTTATGATTTATAACTACATTGTATCTTGATATTTTGTTTGAGTAATGGGACCATTTTAATGGGTAGGTGGGGTTATGCCAAAAAAACAATTTATTTTTTGATAATGGCAGCAAAGGAATTACAAGATTTCAACAAATGCCTGAAATACCTTAATTCTCAGCATGGTATTGCAATAATATACAGCAGTCTGTTTCGTGAACAGTATTTAAATTACATAAAGCTATAAATTAAGGGACTTAGCTTTAAGTGCTTTTATTTGTAAATCAAATTGAGCAAGAATATCAGTGTATATAAACTGTATGAACCTCAGAGTACCACCTTACAACTATATAACTGTATGAACCTCAGAGTACCACCTTACAGCTATATAACTGTATGAACCCCAGAGTACCACCTTACAGCTATATAACTGTATGAACCCCAGAGTACCACCTTACACCTATATAACTGTATGAACCCCAGAGTACCACCTTACAGCTATATAACTGTATGAACCCCAGAGTACCACCTTACAGCTATATAACTGTATAAACAACAGAGTACCACCTTACAGCTATATAACTGTATGAATCCCAGAGTACCACCTTACAGCTATATAACTGTATAAACAACAGAGTACCACCTTACAGCTATATAACTGTATGAACCTCAGAGTACCACCTTACAGCTATATAACTGTATGAACCTCAGAGTACCACCTTACAGCTATATAACTGTATGAACCTCAGAGTACCACCTTACAGCTATATAACTGTATGAAACCCAGAGTACCACCTTACAGCTATATAACTGTATGAACCTCAGAGTACCACCTTACAGCTATATACCTGTATGAACCTCAGAGTACCACCTTACAGCTATATAACTGTATGAACCTCAGAGTACCACCTTACAGCTATATAACTGTATGAACCTCAGAGTACCACCTTACAGCTATATATATAACTGTATGAACCTCAGAGTACCACCAGTTACAGCTATATAACTGTATGAACCTCAGAGTACCACCTTACAGCTATATAACTGTATGAACCTCAGAGTACCACCTTACAGCTATATAACTGTATGAACCTCAGAGTACCACCTTACAGCTATATAAACTGTATGAACCTCAGAGTACCACCTTACAGCTATATGACTGTATGAACCTCAGAGTACCACCTTACAGCTATATAACTGTATGAACCCCAGAGTACCACCTTACAGCTATATAACTGTATGAACCTCAGAGTACCACCTTACAGCTATATAACTGTATGAACCTCAGAGTACCACCTTACAGCTATATAACTGTATGAACCTCAGAGTACCACCTTACAGCTATATATATAACTGTATGAACCCCAGAGTACCACCTTACAGCTATGTAACTGTATGAACCACAGAGTACCACCTTACAGCTATATAACTGTATGAACCCCAGAGTACCACCTTACAGCTATATAACTGTATGAATCTCATAGTACCACCTTACAGCTATATAACTGTATGAACCTCAGAGTACCACCTTACAGCTATATTTAATTGTATGAACCTCAGAGTACCACCTTACAGCTATATAACTGTATGAACATCAGAGTACCACCTTACAGCTATATAACTGTATGAACCCCAGAGTACCACCTTACAGCTATATAACTTGATATCTCTATACTTTGAAATTGTGCAAGAAAAACAGGTTTTGCACCCCCCCCCGTCTTCTTCTTTAGATTTACTCCATTGTTAGTGTGACAATTGCACACCTTTGAAAGAAATGCGTCAAGTAACAGTGAATGAATACCACACCAAAATGAACAACTATATGCATACTAGGATTTAACACCAAACTATTTTATGGGTAGGTAGGGACTGATAATCTGGAACAAATTATTTTAAATGATGGCCTTACCAGGGTATGTTTTCAGCTTTTTATAGCAGTTATTCAGCTATATTCCCAATGCCAAAAAGTATATATTTCTCACAATTTGAATGTAAAAATTACCAATAAATCTCTTCAATTAATCCAAAAATTGACGAATTAAGTTAGAGGCGTTTCTCTCACAGGCAGTTTATATAAATAGCAATAGTTGAATAATTACTTACTACATCCTTTAATTTATTCCTAATATTTCGCAGTAGGCTTTCCTGTCTTTTCCTAATTCCTAAATTTAACAAGCACACATTCCCAATTTGAATATTTTGCAGTAGGCTTTCCTGACTTTTTCCCAATTCCTAAATTTAATAAGCACACATTCCCAATTTGAATATTTTGCAGTATGCTTTCCTGACTTTTTCCCAATTCCTAAATTTAATAAGCACACATTCCCAATTTGAATATTTTGCAGTAGGCTTTCCTGACTTTTTCCCAATTCCTAAATTTAATAAGCACACATTCCCAATTTGAAGGGTAATTAGGTCATCTTCCCACAATAAACCCCGCCTACTGAAGGTTTTTAACAAACACAAACAGTGAACAGAAATGGTTACTAATACAATGATTTGTTTTTGTTTGAAAAGTACGACATCTCTGACCAAGATATTGAACTATATACACCTAATAATGTTTTGCATAAAATTCTATATTTAGCAGCATTAAGGTATCAATTATGCAAGGTGCATAAATTAATCATACAAATACAGTTAATTAGTAATAAGTGAAAAAAGGTTGCATAACAGATGTGTCAATTTGTTATGATATCAAAAATGATAGTACCTTATAGTTGCAGTACAGACACAAGTAGGCTAATTAATGCAAACAAAAAAATAATTATTGAATGTTAATTGCATACATTGAAACTTCAATAACAAGACTGTGACCTTTGGTTCTGATGAAAGTCACAGAAGTGGTCTAACATTTCAGTAAAAAATTATGAAAGAAAATATAGAACAATGATGTAAATTATAAGCAAATCCGGTCTTACTCATGAAGTGGTTTTAACTTTGAGGTGGTCTTTATGTGAGGGTTTACTGTAATTGTTCATTCAATTGTGACACATTGGCTTGAAAGCTCAAAATCATGCCAAGTAAATTAAAACAAGAAATATCATGAAAAAAGATGGTCGGCGCAATTTGAAGGTTAAGATTTGTTGTGCTACATAAACAAATGCCGAGATGTTACGATAGCACATCGTCACTCAAGATCCAAAATGGATTTTGGTAAATTCACCGAAATTCAGTGGATTTCGGTAAGGTATCGTACCCTTTATCAAAAGGTTAACCAATCCTTGTCAAGGATTACATGATGGTACAAGATTTGTTTGCTGAAACCTTCAATGAAATTAAACACATAAAGGCTTTTATTAGTCGTTGGCATCAAAATATGAAGTATTTATGACCAGCACTAAATTGCATGAAGATCACCAATCAAATGTATTGCATTGTAACGGATTCAAAACAAGTTAAGATACGATACGGTCACTGTTTACTTGATGTTAATTGGTCAATATTTTCTAAAACATGTTTTCATTGGCTGACGGTTTTAAAATTTGTTTACAACCATTCTCAGGTAAAAAGAAACAGATAATAGATGTTATAAAGAAACTTGATTGTCCTGTCAATTCTATTTTTAGACTGGAACCTTCCATTCCTTTATACAATTGGGTACTGACAAATTTGGGCTTTTACGTCTGATGTGGCATGCTGTGTGGGCCCTCACAAATTTTCGAAAATCTTTAAACCCGTAGGGGCACCGTATAGCCCGTGGCCGAAAGTAGAGCTTGTACAACTTTCATTCCTCAGTCAGAGGAGACGTACGGGTGTTACCGGCGCTGTAGGACTCTGGGAATCCTATGGGAAGTTCATATGCTGGAGACATACGGGTGTTCCCAGGGCTGTAGGACTCGGGGAATCCTATAGGAAGTCCATATGTCTGTACAACATATCTACCTTAAGTTGAGAACATGATAATGTATAATTAAACATACGACTGAACCCTCTCTAGTTTCAATGAATATCATCCAATATCTTTTTCAAATGTGGAACAATCTGATATTAAATTAAAACAGACAAGTAAAAAACATCTCGGAAGACCTGTATAATATCTTGTTTCTGAATGCTAAAGTACTTGACCTAGATATAAAAACTATATGCAATCATATCGTATCCATCTCTGCATGGCGTTACTCTGATATCTAACATGGTCGAATAATATTGAATGAAGTAACAATAGTACTCAGGCACTTCAGACTCAGTGACTAGAGTGAAATTGAAAAAATAAATGAAAAAAACATGATCCCCTTTTAAATAAAAATAAATCAGTTCACAGCCAAGGCCATTCTTATAATATTCTATGTTAAGCGTTTTTGGGTGGGTAAGTTTTCGGCAGTCTGATCGAAAAAAATATCTAAAAATGTAAAAAATCCCCAACAATGATGATAAAATATGACGACATTGGCACATTTAGCTGATAATAATGTGTCAGGTAGCCAGGAACCATGTTCAGAGGCTGGAAAAATCATTAACTCTTGTCATTTACTTGGTAAACTGTTTTTGTTAACTAGTGGTGTGTATTTTATGTCTTGATGTGGAATGTCTTTGTGGGAAAAAATTGTTGCATGTACAGTAAAACCTCAATAATAAGACCATCCTTGGGACCCTTGAAAACTGGTCTTCTTATTCAGGTGGTCTAAATATTGAGGTTGAATAAAGAGCAAAACTATGAAAAGGGACTTGATAATTGTGTTCTTACTTTATATGTGGCCTTATTATTGAGGTATTTAAGTGAGGTTTTACTTTACTGAAGACTTGTTTTTTATTGACACTTTGTTTTTCAGTGCCTGATAGGTAAAGGTTTGGAAAAATGATCCTGACATTAAACACATATATTATTTGGTATAGCCTAATGATGAAGATCATACTATGATAAGAACCTAACAACTGGGTGATTTATGATGAGAAATTCATCACAATAACTGAGAAACAGAAAAATGAAATTTATTACGAAATTATCAAATTATCGGTAAAATTGAATTGAAGAATGTGATATTGCAATATTTTCATAATTATTGACAATTTTACAGTGAGGAATAAGACAAAATGTATATTAATATAGTAACTTGAACATGTTTACGAGCCTGTAATATTATAGTAACAACCCATCTTCAAGTAAATCATATAATAAATCAATTCATCAAGAATGTTATATGGGTTATAAACTGTGTTCTGTATCAAAAAGTCTGGAACAAAATGGTGTCTTTAATAAAAAAAAAAAATACTCAAAAGGGAGATAATCAAAAGTTACAGAGTTGCATTTCTTTAAATTCTTGTCACTAATTGTAATATTATTGAGAACACAAAACTAGTATTATAAAAAGGGAGATAACTTGGTAATAGTTCAACACAAGAGTAATGGTTCTTGTGCTAAGCATTTCTTGCATTTGCCATCTAAAATATCATTTGGTCAGATTTTCATGCAAAACATGACTTTTAGAAATAGAGTGTTCATTTACAATATTTACCTCCCTTGTTCTGAATTGTCGACCATATTGATAGGCAAATTTCTTTAAACTTTATAGGAAATATAACATAAACAATAATAAACTTGGTATTTTCTCAATTATCACATATTTAGGAATTATTCTTATAAGGGCTAATCAGTTTTGCCTATTAAAATGGCTTACTATTCAGAACAAGGGAGATAAATATTGTAGATGTGGGAACTGTCTATACAATTAGACCTCGTTTATTCAATAACCTTCGTTCTGTCCGAATAATTAAAAAGATCTGGTCCGGATGTATCTTGTATAATACTGTAAAGGATGAATTTAATACCAAATAGGGGACAATAATTTTCAGAGGGGGAAAAAGGAGGCTGGATTTTGGCCCCCAATCAGCCTGAAACCCCTGAAGGAATATTAAAAGTCCTACCATGTCATCATTGTTTACAATTCCTTTATAAATTGTTTATATGAAGAATCGTATATATCCTTCTGCATAAATCCACAGCATGTAAAATAAATATTGTATTGTCACAATGTCTGATAAATGTCAGTAAAATATCACAGCGGTTTTACACTGTCTAACATCAATATGTAAAGATATTTGTTACAAAAAACATTGCACTTTTTCATTACATTTCTACGCACTACATTTTCATAATTAAACCTATAAAATAATTTGCTTTCTGCTGAGTAGTTGATAAAATCCACTCACAATTTAATTCTGTAAATAATTTACACTGATCCTCAATTATCTTGTTTAACTGAACCAATTTTTCTTCAAAATAACCGAAATATAATAAACAATTTGTCACAGGAACTGATTACAAGCATGTTCATTTCCCTAGTCCAATTTTCAGACAATTAAATCGGCAGTGATTCAGCACTCAGTGGAAATCTATTAAGCTCACATAATAATCCATGTCAAAATTTTATCATCAACTTAACAAAAACTCAAGAGGAAATTCGCCCATTTATTGAAGCACTTGCATAAAGCATTTTGTTACATGAGAAAAATCCACTTAAAACATCTCATACTATATGTAACCAATGCACGACACATTTCAACATACGTTAACAGATGTATAATATTAGTTACCACTTGAGTTAAAATCTTAATCAGCTTCTGTCTGACTTAAATCTTTACAAAAATAAAACATTTCAGTTTTAGCGAAAAAGCGCATTAAGTTAACTGCAGAGTCGAAATAAATGAAATCCCATGATTTACGTCCGAGCTAACTTTCTAAAATAAATATACACAAGACGCAAGTGGATAGAACAGTATAAAACTCTTCAAAGTTAAATATTTACAAACAAAAATGTAGGATTATACAAATGTGTGCCAAGCTGAGATCTTTTCATCTTTTCGACATGGACATGAACCACCCACGCATTTTTTAACTCGCAAAAATACACGAATTACAACATCTAGACACGCCCTGGTTATCACATAAGGATATCTTATCCTCGGTTCAATTCATGAGTGTAGGAAATACAGAGTATACTTGATGAATAATCACAAACTCACTTCAGAGCCCAATTATATATCTAAGGTCAAGGTCAATTGGAATACAAAAAGTCAACTATGTGTACAATAAAGCCAAGATTTAATAACTCAAAATAAATTTCAGCCAAGATTTCATGAATTTTTTGTGTGATTTTTTTCAAAGTCAGCAGTAATTCAGAGCTGTCATAGAAATGAAAATGACTTGCATAATATTGCAGATGAGTAATGTCTGAATACAATAAAATCCAGTTTTGACAAATTCTGTAAGTTATATGTAATATATAACTCATGTAATGAAATTTAAATATTCTTTTAACAGTAAAAATTCCCAAAAAATTAACTTTTTACCAACAAGGTCAAAAACAGCGGCTATGAAATTAAAGGCAATAGTTAATATACATAATACACCTACGCCATTATTTATGATAATGGTATAAACTAATACAAATATCAGTTTGCAGAATATAAATAATTACTGAAGATTCATTACCATCTCGGGCCAAGAAAAATAATTGTCTGTTTTCTGTAACACACAGAAAAACTTTTGGTTTCATAGATATCAATTATATTTTCTAATACAGTCAAACCTGTCTTAAGAGACCATCCAGGTGAACAGGAAAAAGTGGTCTCTTAAGTAAGAATACAGTAAAGTTGACAAAACATTAAGTTAAACAATGCATTTTATTTAATTTTTTAAAAATACTTTATTACATGTATAGCTATTAAGATATTTTATTAAAGACATATAATCGGGTAAAATATTTAAATCACATGACATGTATGTGATAAAATCTACATAATTCAATTGAAAAAATATTTTCGCCTTTAGCGGTCGCTTAATTAGCAACGACGCTGTTTATAAATATTAATGGTCGGTTAAGTCGCGTTTGACAGGTGGTCGCTTATGTTGATTAATTTATTGCTTAAAAATACACGGGAGGAAGTCAGAACGGTCGTTAAAGAGAGGTTCTCATAAAAGGTGGTTGGAAGGACAGGTTTGACTGTATATTGTTTCATACAATTGTAAAATTCATAAAGAAGGAGAGATCACTTTCACATGCTGACTTTCAAAATTCTTAGCCAAGAAAAAAAAAAAGGGTTTAATAGTGGTAAAATATTATGTGTGATCTGGTTATGTGACGCAGATATATGTTTCAACGTGCCTCATAAATGAAATGCTCTACTCTGTTTCACCATGTATATACTCTAGCAGACACACAATGCCTACCTATAAATCCGTAGGTGGTTTCGTTTTACACTTAACAGTACAACCTCTGCAGACATGCATTATCAAGTTCACATAATGGAGCCAGATGCATTAATGGTTTTTATTGGACGGTGCACCCCAAGGGGCACTGTCCTAAGTATGCACAACTGATTTCAAATCTACAAACCAAATTACAGCAATACAGCTTTCTGCATTGAAGAAAATAGTGCAGTTTTCAATACTTAAATACACATGGCAAATTGAATACCCTTCCAAAATTCCAATTAATATGATAAAATATAGTAAAAATTCATCAATTTAGCATATTTTGATAAATGCTGCTCGATGATACAGGCTAAATATGATAAAGTATCCATGCGCAAACCGCCGTTCCGCTTGAGTGGTTACAATCTCTACAAACCAATTTACCTAACAGGAAATAGATCTGGTCGCCAGACGAAAAACTGTACTAAATAAAAGATTCCCTTCTGAAAACTTTGTTTAGTTTGCAGGTTCGAAATGTGTCACTAACAAGTGTTAAAAAATTCCAGTTCAGGACCCAAACACATAGCTTAGTACCAGGGGTGTCACTTACTCTTGAAGTAGCAGGAAAATCACCAGAAGTAGACAGGGGGGGGTCTGGGGGGTACTCCCTTATAATCATTCATATAAGAAAAGTAGCTGGATGATGATGCTTAAGTTACCCGGTAACTTTACCGGCTACCACCCCTGTGTACCATACACAATATTGTCGTAATTCAGGAGTATAATCAGTAAAAATATAGAGCAAGCTGGCTTGGGCCGTCAGATTTGTATGATCATAATCAAGGGTATAATTCACATCAAGCGATATCGTTACAAGTAGAGTACTGCACTGTAGATGACGGGCTGTTACAAGTAGAGTACTGCACTGTAGATGGTGGGCTGTTACAAGTGGAGTACTGCACTGTAGATGACGGGCTGTTACAAGTGGAGTACTGCACTGTAGATGACGGGCTGTTACAAGTGGAGTACTGCACTGTAGATGACGGGCTGTTACAAGTGGAGTACTGCACTGTAGATGACGGGCTGTTACAAGTAGAGTACTGCACTGTAGATGACGGGCTGTTACAAGTGGAGTACTGCACTGTAGATGACGGGCTGTTACAAGTAGAGTACTGCAGTGTAGATGACGGGCTGTTACAAGTGGAGAACTGCACTGTAGATGATGGGCTGTTACAAGTGGAGTACTGCACTGTAGATGACGGGCTGTTACAAGTGGAGTACTGCACTGTAGATGACGGGCTGTTACAAGTGGAGTACTGCACTGTAGATGACGGGCTGTTACAACGGGCTGTTACAAGTAGAGTACTGCACTGTAGATGACGGGCTGTTACAAGTGGAGTACTGCACTGTAGATGACGGGCTGTTACAAGTGGAGTACTGCACTGTAGATGACGGGCTGTTACAAGTGGAGTACTGCACTGTAGATGACAGGCTGTTACAAGTGGAGTACTGCACTGTAGACGACAGGCTGTTACAAGTGGAGTACTGCACTGTAGATGACGGGCTGTTACTGACGTGAGGATCACACGGGTGAGGTTACACTGTATAGTTCAGCATACTGGTCTGCATGGCTTGTTAACCGATGCTGAACAATACCACAAAAAAAAGACCAATTACAATAAATCAGTGAAATATAATATTTCTCTACCATGAATTAAACACATACTGACCTAAAGTCATGACACTGTACAAATAGACCAGTATATGCCCATATAACAGCATGGCAGATTCATAAGTAACGTTTAATCTTATTATATTTCTAAAATTAAGTTCTATAAAAAATTCACAAATTTTAACCCTTTTCAAACAAATTAGTGGATAAAATAAATTAATGAAAAAAAGAATACACAAGAAATTGTCATGGTGACAACAAGTCTATCATATCTGATTTTAATATCTCATATAACCGTGACAGTATCAGGGTACTACAATCACATAATTAGCACAGCTTGTATGTTAATTGTACAATGAATAGAAATCTCCTGCAGTGAAATTTCACATTTTAATCTATGAGTATTTAATTCAAAATTGTAAGAGTACTTTCAACTGAAACCAAGGTGACCTGGCTGTAGAATTTGAATGAAGAATGATCAAAACTCTAAATGTTAAATTAAACCCAAACCCAACCGATGAGGCCGATATTACATTCATTACCCAGCTAGATCGTCAGATTGTAATATGCTTACAATAACATCAAAAACATACATTAAATATCTCAGATTTATATATCTCATAACTGTAGAAAATAATTGAGAAAAGTTTTGGCCTTTAATTTTTTTTATTTTTTGAAGAAAAAGGGTTATAGGGATCTATGCCCCTGACTCAAATCTCACAGATGTCCGGTGTGCATCCCCCTCCCCTGGATCCGCTAGTGATTTATGATGATTAAAGAATGATGTTTAAATCGGGCTGAAAAAATAATCAAGACTTTGTCAATCTATAATTAAAGAGAGGGTTGTAACTAAAGCACCACACCCAAGTTGGTGACCAGATAATCCAAGCAGTAATTTATAATATACGGACACTGATAAACGTACCACTAAGACGGTTATATAGATCTATCTCACTGTACCTACCTCACCTGTCTCATCATTCTAATATTATCATCATCAATATCTACCTTCAGGACTCTTGAAATGATAAACTTTTATAGTCCAATAATCCTTGAGACAATATTTAATGAACGTTTTCTTCTAACCCTGACAGTACAGCAATATACCAATAAACTATGCGAGTTATTAATACCGTAAAACCCATATTATATGCAGTCTCCACCTTTTTGTGAGCTTTTTGTGTAAATTTTACATGGATAGAGAAGTTGAAGTCCTTAATCACTTATACTAATCATTCTGTATGACTGCTTTCTGGCTTACTAAAGCCACAGTACATACCAAAATTAGGGATTTACGTGGGTTCCACTAGGTGCTGCATCTCAAGGGTCATTTTGATAATTTTTTACCAGATTTTACCACCGTAATTTAGATAAAACGGACCCTTCAGCCAAAATCCTGAGGGTCAAAATGTGGCTTTTAAGAAATTCCAGAGGTCAAAGAGTCAAATCCAGCATCATACTGAACCTCTGGTATTATACATGGTAAAGAAACAAGTCCATACAACTTATATCAATCACTCTGTAGGACTGCACCCTGGGGTACTTCAGCCAGTGCTCACACCTAAGTTAAACGTTAAGAAGACTGGGAGAATCTTGCCATGACAGCCAGATTCGAACACATGACCTAGTTGTAAAGTCCAGCGCACAATCCCTAGACAACCCCTTCCCTTACATAGACCAGAATGAAGAGTTATAGAACAGACTCATTCATCGTAAAAGTGTACAAACTGAAAATGAATGGAATGATGAAGTCATTGCAATCGATAAAGAAATTAATGAAGAAGTCTAGCAGAAAATGCCACATACAAAGGGCACAACCACATCAAACGCACCTGGAGACATGGAAATGTACATACAAGTAAAAAATTACAAAAGGTAAATGAACACAACAAAACAATTGTGGGTGAAGATAGGACTGCCTTGGACCAGTCCAACGCCTTTTTCCTTATAATGTTGGGTCTGATGCATTCCCAATTGAAAATAGTATGTTTGTTTCCAAATCCATCCTGAGAAATTGCCAAAATCAGCAAGGGCTTAAAAAGGTTTGCATCACAGTGATACCAAAGACAAGCAATAACTAATCAAAAAAACTTTAGATGGTGAGTGAAAAAGTATCACCAAGTTATTAGAATACTTAAAGTTGTTTTGAGAAAGTCAATAATTTGTTCAATAAATGCAGCACTCGAGAAATATTTATGAAAGTCACATGTCCCAGACTAGCGATACTTTTAAATAGACTAGCCCGAAATTCGAAACTGGTAGTCCGAAGTTATATGTCTTTACATTACCTCATATTTTGTTAAATTTTATAAGATAATACCATGGACATGGTTACTTAATAATAACTGTTTTAACAACATACTCTGTCCGATTGAGCGCGCGTCTAAATTTAACTTAACCATCACAATCTCTACAAGAATCGAGTTCATGTAACGTCGTTGCTAAGGGACTTGCGTTGTTTGTGATCGGCAAGATTTTACATTTCGACGTCCCGGGAAGAAATGTATATGCGAGATGTAATGTTTGTGCCGAATCGCCCGCTTTTATATTTACTTGAAAGGTCGCCATGTCAATAAACTCATCTACTCACTAAGTGAATGAAACTAGCCAAAAACATTGAATAATATATAAACTATGTGTTCAAAACTTATGTTCTGAATGTGAAAATCAAAGTGTGTAAACACGTACTTAGTTTCGTATGTAATCCTTATTAACACACTCTGTAAAATCATTGCATTATGGAAAAAAAACATTTATTACTGCCCGCTTGTTTGGAATGTATTTGAGCAATATTCGTCATCACTGCATTAATGACGTCACGCCACGCGCAGATTCGTGTTACTGTGATGAGTATTTATTTATAGACTGAAAGCTGTGTGTAAATGAGTGTGTCTGTGTTTTGCCTTTTATTTTCTCGCGTGTGTGATAAGAAATTTCTTTAATTTTATGCACAAGGCAACTACGCGTATTCAAAGAAGACATGAACCTTGTCACATTGGATAAAGTTCATAATTACGCACAAGCGGTACTGGATCTATTAAATTAAATTAAATACGACTAATACACTTATACAATGTTATTTAGCTGCCTTAATCAGTTATTTTGACAATATCATATGATACAACACTTCAACAATTGATTAATTTACAGGTTTAGTATAGCCTTTACATGCTGATTTTTCTATGTAAAATTTACTGGTATTTCGGTAGTATTCGAGGGTATGTTAACTCCACGAAATTTGAATAGCCTAATAAAATGTGCTGAGCGCTCCGATTGGATACTGTGACATTCGACCGTTATGGTCGAGTAGGCGAGGGGGGGGTGCTTGCTACACGCCAAATTGTCGACATGGGGCCTGATTCAACATCTGATAAGATAAGCATGAGCGAAATCTGTTAATTGGTCTGTTAATTTGTCACTTGTCCGATTTAAATAGGCTCCAAATTTAGACTAGCCCGGGACTAACTTAAATTTACTGGATGATAGCCCGAAACTATTTTAGACAAGTCCGGGACGTCGAGCTAGCAGATTTCTCGAGGCCTGAAATGTACCTAAATTTTTTCTCAATTTAGACAGTTTCCAAATCACACTGGACCTGGACCCATTCCCAAAATGGTGAAAAAAGACATGCAGTCAGTGGCCAAAAAACTAAAGGGGTTTAAACCTGCTTCAAGGGTGCCACAAATGCCACACACAAAAGCCTCATGGCCACCTCAACCACTATGCTAGATAATAATGATATACATTTTGTTTATTGGACACAATATACAGAAGTTTACCTTTCATGTTTAGTGTTTGATCTTTCTGACGGTCGTACCAAACCACTCCCCACTCCTGAAATACAAGAATACATCAACACTCATCAGTAGATATGTAGAATCTGGACCATCTAGGGGTCACAAAATGAGGTCATATGAAACAAGCAGTCTCTGAAGACAGATTTTAGAATTTTCTACCAGACTCTAAAGGTTTTCATACATACACTGACCAGAATTGGACAGACAGAAAAAGATGAAGAAATTTATGGAATATGAATTTGATTACAAGAAGGCAAGGCATAAAAGAATCCCAATTTCCACATAGCCAAATTCGAATACATGACCTGCACCATATAAGAAACCATAAATCCTCAAAAATCAGAAGAAACGAAACAAACAACGCTCTTAACTTAATTACAGTTACACTTTGCTTACATCTGATCAAATCTGATAACTTTTAATTAAGATTCTTTTGAGTCCACGATGAAGGAAATCAGAAGAAAAGTTCACACGTCTCTAAATTTATGAATATTTTACCTTCTTTATCTGCTTCAGGTTTCTTTCCATTATTCCCTGTTTCATCAAAGTTTACTTCATTCTTGTCTTGTTCACTATCATCATCTTTATTTCCATTATCTCTCATAGTTACAGCCATATCACCATCCGCTGCATCATCTACGACATTGTTATTTTCAATCTGAGGTAACTGTTTGGCATCTTCATTTGAATAATATCCACTGTTATTTTCAAGCTGATTATTTCCTTTTGTATCACTTTGTAGATCTGGTAGACTGTACTGCGATATCTCCTTACCAACTTGAGAAACACAAGAAAACCCACAAGTTTTGTGGCAAAGATTCCTGGATTTTTTTTCACTATTGTTTCCGTTATTTGCAGAACCTAGACCAGGTAGCCTTTTCCGATAGCAGTCAAATTTTGACTTAACAAAATCTCTACCTCTAGCTAATGCATCTTTAGCCTTACTTAACTTTGATTTCTGTTCTCCATTTAGATCTCTAAATTTCTGAAAATCTTCACAAGTAACGAAATTATCACAGCTGTCAAGTTGTAAAGATCGCGCTGAATAAAATGTCCCACTAGTTTCCGCTGTGTAAAAGCTTGCCTTTGATGACAAAGTAGTGCTCCTGCTATTCAGGAATCTTTCTTCAGATAAAACCCTCGGAGTCCAAGTCAGCGTTTTCTTTATTCTTCCAATAACTGGTGTAGCAGTACATGAATTGTCTAATGAATAAAATGACTCGTAAACAGAAATATCACTTTCAGTCAAGTCTTTTACCATAGAATTTGCCTGCTTAAACTTACCATTCACTTCAACAAATTTTCCTGCTATGTTTGTCAATGTATCCGATTCATAAACTTCACATCTTGTACCTAATGTCACACCATTCTCATCATAATTTTCATCAAGCACTTTGCAACAGGCAGCAATCAGTTCATCCTTTATGGACTGACTGTGTGGAATGTCTCCAGGTGTATTACAGAAAGTATCACCAAGTTGAAAATCTTTGACAGATTCGCTATCAGAATATTGTGTACAGTAATCCTCCTGGCAATCATCAGATATCGAGCAAACTGATGAAGAATCTATATTAACATAAAGACTTTCAGCTTGATCCTCTGTTCTAGATGTTAAATTAGGGCTTTCGCTACCAGCAATTGAATTATGTTCACTTAAACCTTGTACATCTTCACCTACAGTTAAATTCACTTTAACTTCACAACTGTTGACTGTTACATCCTTTTTTTCAGGTATCACAGTACTCGTATCATCAATTACTTTATCAAATTTGCCCACACTTTGAACATCAGTATCAGTTGAAACAGGAGTACTTTCTTCTGAAACTGTTTCTAAGTTCCGCTCAACATTTTTTGAATTTTCAGCAGAATTTAAAACAACTGATGGTATTTCATTGTCTACCAATATATTCCCACTCACTTTCTTCTCATTACATTCGTCAATACAAGTTTCAATATTAGTTTCCGGATTTGATTCTTCTACAATAGTTTCAAGATTTTTAGGACTTTTTTGAATATCTATTTTCGAATCACCATCAGATTCACATCCTTCCAATAAAGAATTATCACATTCAAATGTTTTAATCAAATTCTGGGTGAATTCATTAAACTTTTCTTCTATTTTATCCAGACAGACAGTGAATTCGTCAGGATCTGGGGAAGAGCTGGCACAGGGAATCAAGTTAAGTGGAGATAAAGAGGAAATTTCAGACAGGTTTTGTTTTGTATGTTTGGTTTCTGGTCGACAAGTCACATTAACATCACAGCAAACTTCTGGTTTGGATGACTGGGAACTTATTTGATGTATATCTTCACATGTCCATGAAAGTTCAGTCCCAGGTTCAGCTTTTTCCTTCACCCTGCCATCTACAAAGAAAATATTATCTGAATATAAGAATTGTGGGACATTATTATATGCACACACTCTAGCCCTTTTATATGATTTTTCACCAGTAAAATAGGAGAAATGACTCCAGAATAGCCTACAAACAATTGTTACAGTTTTAACTACTTAAAATAGAGTTTGCTGATATGTTTGTAATGTATACACAGCTTTTATTTTTGAAAGGAGATACATCATAACTTAATTAATGCTTTCTGGTGGTTTAGCACAGAATGATGGTGACTTATTATCCAATAAACTCACAGTGGAATTATCAAAGTGATGATATCATTTAAATGATGTCATATAAAATATTGAGGCATTCAACAGGGAAATTTGTTGTAACTAATCAGTAAAAAATAAAAACGCACCAAAATGAAGCATGAAATATATAAACTATTTGCAAGTTTCAGTGTACAATTGAGTCATGCATTTCACCCCTTGAGCATCTGACTCAAATCGTCACTCGTGAAAATATTTCTGATTCAGCGCTGCTCATTCGGTGAAATAATTTTTGATATTACAAGGAAACAGACAAATATCCTCTATAAATTTATTTTGTAACATAAATGATGTCATAAACCTATGATATTCAACTAACATTTACTATTTTCGATTAATTCAGCAGTGAATAACAAACAACCTGACATCACAATTACTGAGCACACAGTGAAGGTCGCTGCTATTATTTGCAAAAAAGTACACTTTATCAAGAATATGATAATGATTAACAATACATGACATACACATAAAACAAAATCACACTTGTGCTCCTTACTGAATTAATCAAACTTGTACTCAGAAAGATGGTAAACATGAATGTATTAGGCTTAATTTGATTGTTTATGAAGTTTGGTAAATAAATGCAGTGATTTATGACCACTTAAGCAATTTCCTGAATATATTTAGTTATCAAAGAAAAAGAGATGAAACAATCATGAAATAATCTCAGATGAAAGTCCATAGTAGGGAAATAATAAGTTACAATATTAAGAATTAAATACAAGCACATAAATACAGTCGGACCTCGTTCATTCGAATTCAAGTTTTATTTCCTTTCGAATAGCTGAGTTCAATAAGACTTGCCTTAGAAGATACATTGTGACATGATATTTATTTCAGATGATACCATGCAAGTATTTGGATAGAAGAATGTCGAGTAAACGAGGTCCGACTGTAACATTAGCAGAAATACACATAAAATTGAAAATACATAAATGGACCTTAAATTATTGTCGAGGGGGTCCAAGAGCATCTGACTCCGGATTGGAAGGTTGCGAGTTCAAACCCTGCATTCAGCGGGTTTTATAATGAACTTCATTATGTTTGAATTTTGCATAAGTATAACTGGTTAGTAAACCAGTAAGTTATCGTGAAGAGTTATTAGTACTTACTGTAATACATTTATTATACATTGTTAGTGAAATCTCAGTCATTTAACATATAAATACTAGGTCTTTGATATTTGGCGCCATCTGCCAGGACCACATTTATACTAATTAATAGGACAAAAAATTCTTAATTTTGCCACAAATCGATGGATTCAAAATTCCATGATTTTTTTGGATTTATTTACTGATCAAAAACAGGGAAAACTGTTTTGTAATTGCTCTAACTTAGATCTGTACAACACAAGACTTTGTTTTAAAGTTTAATTAACTTAAAAATTTGAGTTGGGGTTGGCAGTATAACTTCACATTTGCTCTACTTGGTTGCCTATCGTTATTTAAACAAGTTGTTAGTTCTTGCCAAGGAGTAATGACTTGTTGAACAATTAATGTAAAATAAATATGTTCACCAAACAAATAAGAAATTTCACACATTCACAACAATATCGATACAACCATCAATTTATACCATACAGGAAATGTAATTTCCAAAACAAACTTAAACATACAATAAATGAATAAAACGCTGCATGCTGAAATCAAATGGCTAAGTATGTATATATATACTGGTCAAAAGTGCTAACCTACCAGTACTATTTCACACAGTGTCCAAAACGCTACTGGTGGATACAGTTTCTGTTGATTTCGATTGTAACAAGCTATAACATGTATGATTCAAATACAGTCGGACCTCGTTCATTCAAATTTGTCAGGTACGAAATTTTATTTTAAATAATACATGGTTTTGATTCCCCATAGCCCATTTCAATTTGACGCACCTAAGAAGATGAATTCCGTATACCAACGAAATTAAACCAGATGTTTGAATACTGCATTTCGTATGACCCAAGTTTCTTATATAATTATAGTTTCTAAGTATAGAGGAACGAGATAGGGAACGGATATTTATTTCCGATGATACCAAGTATTCAGCTCGAGGTTGTCAAATAAACGGGGTCCGACTGTATACTGAATTGTTGATAAATATTGATGTAAACCAGTGTAAAATATTCTCATGTTCATTATTTTAGTTCCCTTTGTCATACTGTTGGGCAGATTCTAAAAATGTCAGGTTTTCATGTTTGACCAGTATATAGTCTAGTTGTACAAATAAATCTATACAAGAAAACTCAAATGAAATTCAAATTTGAACGATACAAATATTTAAACAGAATGTGAGATTTTAATTTAGTGCACCCAATTTAAAACACATAAATAGCAAAAGTATTTTATATGATGGTAAACATTAACTGATATACTGTACTAACTAAAATATAAAAACGCCATCACATGTGACCGATAGTACATGTATATTCATTGTGACACTGAAATTAAATTAGTCAATTTGGGAATTTTTTTTCTAACTACCATAATGAAAATGTAAAAGAATATATAAGACAAACAATTAAATGATACAATCATTTTTGAATTAGCAGGGAAGACAGCAAAAATAGGGCGTGGGTCTGGGGGATACTCTCCTTAATTATGATCATTCATACTTGAAGCAAAAGTAGACAGGTGATGATGCATAAGTTTCCGGGTAATTTTACCGACTCGGGCCGTCTCTTACTTCAGACACCGCTCGGCATATTTCAACATTGTCATAAAACCAGAGGACAACAACAACTCATTCATTCTGTCGTGGTGCAAGTCGTGGTACAAGTCTACCACAGGTTTTTCATTCCAGCAGTTTTTGTAGCCTACTTCCACAAAATTCCCAATACCAAAAAATACATTTTTTTCCCAATTTGAATGCAAATCTTCCCAATAAATCAAAACAGTTTTGGCGCAATTTAGCCAACAATTCGAGGCTTTTCTCTCACAGGCAGATTTTATATGCAACGTACAATTGTTCATGAATTATTCAACTACTTCCTTCACTTTTATTCCTAATACAGTAGACATTGCTCGAGCGACCACCTGTAATAAGCGACTTTTCTATTAAACGACCACTTAAATTCCCGCCCGAGCGTTTTTACTATATAAATTGTATCTATTAAACGACTTTTCTATTACGCGACCAGCGACCGCATTAAACCAGTCCCGACAGGTAAAAAAGATAGTTAAATAATCCATTAAACGACCGCATGCACTTAATCCCATTGTGCATTTCACACCTTATTCACAACTGCATTCGCGCATTGTCCTTTAAACAATTGAATAAACAATTAGGCGTGATAAATGCGACCAGGTAATTACTCGGCGACACAGTTATAAAACGTCATGTAAAAAATGTGTCATATATGTGTCCGTTTAAGCCCGAGTCTCGAATGTAAATGGATTACACAGCATAAACGCTCATAATTTCTACAAGAACCAAGTTCATGTAACGTCGTTGCTAAGCGACTAACGTTACTTGATGTCGCCGAGTTTTTACATTACGATGTCCCGAGAAGAAATATGCGAGATGTAATTTGTGTACCGTCTCGCCCGCTTTTATCTTTACTTGAAAGACTTCTTATTTTCACTGAGAGAATAAAAACGTCAGACAAAAACACATCGCATAATTTAAGTCTGGGTTTAAATGTGTAAACACTCACTTTGTTTAGTATGTAATCCATTTTAAAGACCCCGTAAAATCATTGCCTTATGGAAAAACCGTTTATTTATACTATCAGCCTGTCTTAATACGCACGTGGAATAAAGTTTTAGAATTATTCCAGTTAATATAGCTGTCAAAACTACGTCACTGAATTCATGACGTCACACCATGCGCAGATTCGTGTTACTGTGATGAGTACACTGTACAGTTATTTATTTATAGACTGAACATTATTATGTACCCGTGTAAATGTGTGTGTGTCTGTGTTTCGCCTTTTACTTTTGCGTTAGTTAGAAAATTTCGCGCGTATGATAAGAAATTCTTGAATTTTAAGCACGAGGCCACTACACTATTCAACGTACATGAAGCTTGTCATATTGGATAACTTACGTGGAATTTAAGAATTAGGCACTTGACCAGTGTGATATTGCCTAGTGAGCTGATAGAGTTGTTTAAATTTACGAGCTTTGTTTCACACCAAAGATACATATGAATGGAAAGAGGATGGTATTTATACGTTTTGATTGTCAGTACGACATTCATTTGTACTTTAACTTTCGTTCAAATTTTTGATATCTATTAAGAGACCACTTTATTAAGCGACCACTTTTTGGCCGTCCCTTGGGTGGTCTCTTAATACAATGTCTACTGTACTTTGCTGCAATTGCTAGACTTTATCCCGATTTCTAAGTTTAACGCGCAAAAATTACCGATTTGAAGGCTATGGGTCATCTTTCCAAAATAGCCAAAATAAAGCCTGTATAAACATGTACATTGCAGAACCACACCACGAGATATGTGTCATTACCTCACAGGTCAATGTTTCTAATTTTCTATCTGAAACGATCTATGTTGTTATTATTAAAATAGAATAGGGGACTGAGGACGCTAAACATATCAGAGTGTGGACTATGGCCCCATTTCGGCTCCAAAATAGGCCAAAAATCTGCCGTCCAACATGGATATAGAGTACAATACCTCTGCCATACAACATGGATATAGAGTACAATACCTCTGCCATACAACATGGATATAGAGTACAATACCTATTTTGTTAATGATAATGTAACACATGTTGAAAGCTGACATACAGATCGGTGACATGTGACAATTACTGTCCATAAACCCCATTAACATTCCTTTCCAACAAAATTAAAACAAATAGAGCTTACTGAAAACAACAAAGTTTCTGTCATATGTCAAAGAACAAAATATTTTTTGGTCTATTAAAGACTGGCTCATTTTGGTGAACTATAGCTAAGAGACAATGTATAACAATAAAGATACATGAATGAATAAAAGTATCGTATATGTCCTATTTAACACTCCCGCTCTGTTAGATATGTCCCTGTGGTTTTTGAGAGTTAACCATGATGTTTTGTGGCCAACCAGGCATGTTAAATAGGATATTATATAAATGCAGCATACATTTCATACACAAATACTTTATTTCAGTCTCAAGAATATTTGTAAGTCATTAAAATAGTTTAAAGCTAAATTTCTATGAATTTTAAGTAGCCATGGAGCCTGACCACTGATAGTTATTCACATAAGGTCAAGGTCATCAATTAACAAGGTCAAAATTACGGTAAAAGGAAACATACATTTATATCAAGGGTTAGGTGAAAAACTACCGTAAATGCTTCTTTACATAAACTTGGATCAGGAGTCAGCGCTATATGTGATCACTACATCTCCCAGATTCATTAAAAATAAGGAAAGCAGCATAACGACTAAAAGTGTACGCACAGAAAACTTACAGATACATTTAATCTGACTGTCCCCATAAGACTTTACCCCTGCCCCCTGTCCCCATAAGACTTCACCCCTGCCCCCTCTCCTACATTTTAAAGCATTTTTCGACTTTAAACAATATTTTGATTTTTCAGGTTATATATTGCCCCTGCAAACACTCGTATGCGAGGCGATACTCATGCAAGATTAAAATATTTATCCATAATTATATTCATGTCAGATAGAAAACTTACTTTGTTAAAGCAAAAAATAATGATATCCTTATTATGTTGTAATGTCGGGAACCAGACCGACCACACTGGTTAGGCTAGATACTTGCAGTCACTTTCAGAACTGTACAACATAATTCACAAACGCCGGCATTCACTCAGAAACATCTAAAGTTAAACAATAAAACACCAAGTGTCACTGAAAGGTCGGAAAACAGCGAGTAACATTCAGAACTGCACTACATCACAAAACACTCCGAATTCCATACAGTAACATCAAATCTACAGCACTGAAATCCTCGTTTTGAAGAGAAAATTAAGTTCAAACTTTAGTGAGTTAGCCAATTACACAAACACACTAATTGGTATGATTCGCATTCAAGCACAAGTATAAACGTTAAATCCATCCATCTACAAACTTTTCTTTCTACATTTTATGCAAGGATTGAGAAGTGATCATTTTTTGCATTTTTATGAAGCAATTAAACATAAATTAAGTTGACAAACATTACAACAACAAAATGGTTAATAAGTTGAGGATGAAAGCAAAACCATCTATCTGATACTGTTATTCTATACAGAGATAGACCAGTTGTGCTTTTACCCCTCCAAATGTAACAATAGGATAAACATGCATAAAAAATATGTCACAAATAATACAAACTACACAATCCTGCCCCGGGCAATGTAATAATGAAACTATAAGGGGGATTTTATTACTACATAAAACTATAATTATATTAAACTGACCTTTTCACCTGTCATAATAAGTATATTATGTTCCCTGACATTATGTATTTTCAACACCCAAGTAGACAATTGTGCACATCTTAATCTAGTCATTATCTTTACTTACAAGGACACTTTGACACATATTCTAAACCATTTCGTCTCATAGTCATATAAAGCATATAATACCAACATGTGTATTTTCACAAAGATTTTTTACTCGTTTTATTGTTTCAGTTATTGTTTTATATGTTTGATGTTGTTTAACAGTTTTTGTATTTATATATATTATAAAAGATTGTTTTATGTATTTTGTTCAATAATTTATATAAAGTTAATTTGATGCGTACATTTCTAAGTTAATCTAAAATGTTTTAAAATTTATCTCCTCTATTATCCTAAAAAGATTATCATTTACAATGCAAAAGAAAGTTTCTTGTTAATCATATTTCTTTTTATTAAGCTTATAATCTGAGATCATCTGCCTGTAACAAGTTTGTTTGAATCCTGCAAGCAAGTTCCTATGTAATTTAAACATAGTAACCAGGTTGGAAACCAAGGTACTGACTGAGGATATATAAGGGACCACATAATTGTGTATGTACTTACACTTTATATCCTTTGCTTCACAAAATAAAAATTGATTGAAAACGAACAACTCTGTTACAGTTATATCCTGGAAAATTTATTGATACCACTTCAAGAGAAACGCAAATACTATTAATACGAAAATTAGGAACCAAATCGAAATACAAACGGACAATCACTAACCAAGACAATTATATTAGTACCAAATTTAAAAAGACACTAACACAAGGATACACAACGACGAGCCTTGTGAAAGTATTTACTTCACCAATTTTATTTCTCTCCTTTAGCATCGGGCGCTTATTCCGATACCTTCATACAGTAGTGGAATCAAAGCGCTGTGTGGCAGCGTTCAAATTATGAAGAATTCAACTCAATTCCAATAAAGCAAAAAGTTTCATTTGAATCAATCTGAAGTCATGTCCATCGAGACCAGCTCAGATTTCTTCTGATTTTCTTGGGTTTAACATCTTCTTTCAACATTATGTTTCAGTTATGGTAACACTAGTCAGTCAATTGACCTAACCAGTAATCCTGGTATAATTTATCAATCAGTAATCCTGGTATAATTTATCAATCAGTAATAGCCTGCACTACACAAGCAGCTGACAACTTCCCGACATGAATCCAAGGTGGAGGACAAATTACTGTAGTCACGTACAGAAGGACATGACCAGTGCCCAGTCTGGAATTGAACAATTCCAACTTAAAAAGCTAACCAGGCCCTGAGCAGCAAGTATTCGAAATTTGCATAAAATGAAATTCAGACGATTACAGGAAATTTGCATTTCTTATTTTAAAATGAAGGCATTTTTGATAAAAGTAATATTACTGACTATTCCCTAATAAATGCCCCTCCCATAATTAATGCCCCCCCCCCCCCCCCCTTGAGTGTGGAAGATATTTTAGGCTTGCGAGTGCCACTTTTGGCTTAAATCAAAGGTTAGAGAATGGCTAATTAGTACCGTTCTTGTTCTAATAGATGCACATGAGCAAGAGACTTTTTGCATTTTTTTTATTAAATGCCCTCCCCCCTCTCAAAATGAAACACCCCAAGGGGCTTTTCAGTTTGCTCCTTTTTTGGTTAATTTTTACCGAAACAAAATTTTCCTACATTTAAGACATCAATAAATACCCAATACATGTGTATCAACAAACACACTAACGCCGTGTTCCTCTGTATTTGTCGAAATAAGAAGTTAACAGTATCTCCAATTTTTTTAACAAGCCAGGATTTTTACAATATTTGTCGGTGCATAACATGATGAAACATGATTTTTCAAATCTGTATTACATTAGAATGGTTCAAACATCCCTTAGGCAATGGTAGCTACAACATTGGATGAAGACCATTCAGTATGTTTCATTCAGATGGGCCATGCAGATACATCTTTAACAAGGTCTGGGAATTCACAAAAATGTTTACCAACACACCCACTATGTATGTAGCGACTTTTAAAATGTTCATGTTAGGCCATCCGAAAATATTTGTTTGTTTGCAGTTACACAACTGACTCATGAAAATTGTAACAACTCAATTTTGATTTTTTCAGACTTTTAGCCATTACAATACAAATGTACCTATCAACCCACTGTTAAAATTCCGGGTCACGTAACCGCAAACACACAATTTTTCTTAAGGATTGCCTTACCTCGACAGTACAAGGAAATAAGCAATTTACAAAAATAAATTAATTAATAACAGTCATGTCACAACTGCAAAAATATATCGCAAAAATCCAGAAAAAGTAATGCACCTAGACGTTTAAATGACAACAATAACTGGTCAAAACTGCTAACTCACGGGTACTACATGTATTTCACAGAGTTTCTAGAAAGCAACTGGATAAATTTTGTGTTGATTTTGATTGCAGTAAACTACAACATTTATGATTCTAATGAACTGATCAGTGAAAGTAAATCTGGTGAAATCACGCTCATCATCTCATCATGATGAAGAAAAGATTCTCAAAGTCAAAATGGCGGGTCAGCACTTTCAACCAGTACATTTACACAAATTGCATCAGATATAAAAACAGTAAATAACTAGAAACCAAACTCATGTCACAGTTAATAATGAAACTTTACGAAAAATGAAGGAATGTGAATTTGACGTTATTTACTAACATGAGGCATTTAAATAAAATGTTCGCATGCATGCATACTATGTTTTATTTTAATGCAGTTAGCAGCACCAGCCATTACGTGAGTAAACAAAGTATTTCCTTCTTTGTTAATTGTAAAACTTCAAACGTTTTACAAGACTGACTGAATTTTTAGAGGATATGTCAGGCAGTAAGTCTTAGATCCATTTTGTGAACTCTCTTCATGGTAAAGATACATCAGGGGTTCCATTTGACCATTGAGTTGACCCTTTGATCCCTAGGATTTCCAAAAAGTCACATTTTGACCTGCAGGATTATGGGAAGGGTAAATATTTCTTTAAAATAATACGGTAGGTAATTTGGGAATTAAATGGTAAAATCTGGTAAAAATGAGCCTTGGGATTCAGCCCTAATAAGTGGAACTCCCGATATATATAAGATTCTAAAGCTACTTCATATGCGATTTGAATTAGTATCAAATTCTTTCCTACTATAGTATGAAACACAAGTTATTACATGGTAATACTTCGGAATGGATTAGATTTGTGTACCAAACACATAACTGAAGATTTGCTGAGCATACTAAATAATTCAATCTAGAAAATATTTATCCAGGCATTATCAGTCATCAGGGGCATAAAATATAAACACTACTCCACACTCAAACTCAGATAAGTTTGAGTCTGAGTGAAAAGTATTTTAGTGAGCTTCGTGGACAACAACCATTAATGAATCATAAAATGATTAAATGAGAGCCTAGCATTCATTGAATCTGAGATTTGAGTGTGATCATGAAACTTAAATTTGAGTGAGAGTCCGATATTTGAGTGTGAGTCTGAGATTTGAGCATGAGTGTGAGTCTGAGATTTGAGTGTGAGTCTGAGATTTGAGTGTGAGTCTGAGATTTGAGTGTGAGTCTGAGATTTGAGTGTGAGTCTGAGATTTGAGTGTGAGTCTGAGATTTGAGTGTGAGTCCGAGATTTGAATGTGAGTCTGAGATTTGAATGTGAGTCTGAGATTTGAGTGAGAGTCTGAGATTTGTGTTTGAGTCTGAGATTTGAGTGAGAGTCTGAGATTTGTGTTTGAGTCTGAGATTTGTGTTTGAGTCTGAGATTTGGTGTGAGTCTGAGATTTGAGCGTGAGTCTGAGATTTGAATGTGAGTCTTAGATATGAATGCGAGTCTGAGATTTGGGTGTGAGTCTGAGATTTGGGTGTGAGTCTGAGATTTGAATGTGAGTCTTAGATATGAATGCGAGTCTGAGATTTGGGTGTGAGTCTGAGATTTGAGTGTGAGTCTGAGATTTGGGTGTGAGTCTGAGATTTGGGTGTGAGTCTGAGATTTGAATGTGAGTCTGAGATTTGGGTGTGAGTCTGAGATTTGGGTGTGAGTCTGAGATTTGAATGTGAGTCTTAGATATGAATGCGAGTCTGAGATTTGGGTGTGAGTCTGAGATTTGGGTGTGAGTCTGAGATTTGGGTGTGAGTCTGAGATTTGGGTGTGAGTCTGAGATTTGGGTGTGAGTCTGAGATTTGAATGTGAGTCTTAGATATGAATGCGAGTCTGAAATTTGAATGCGAGTCTGAGATTTGAGCGTGAGTCTGAGATTTGAGCGTGAGTCTGAGATTTGGGTGTGAGTCTGAGATTTGAGCGTGAGTCTGAGATTTGAGCGTGAGTCTGAGATTTGGGTGTGAGTCTGAGATTTGAGCGTGAGTCTGAGATTTGAGCTAGAGTCTGAGATTTGAGCGTGAGTCTGAGATTTGAATGTGAGTCTGATATTTGAGTGTGTGTCTGAGATTTGAATGTGAGTCTGAGATTTGAATGTGAGTCTGAGATTTGAGTGTGAGTCTGAGATTTGAATGTGAGTCTGAGATTTGAGTGTGTGTCTGAGATTTGAATGTGAGTCTGAGATTTGAATGTGAGTCTGAGATTTGAATGTGAGTCTGAGATTTGAGCGTGAGTCTGAGATTTGAGCGTGAGTCTGAGATTTGGGTGTGAGTCTGAGATTTGAGCGTGAGTCTGAGATTTGAATGTGAGTCTGAGATTTGAGTGTGTGTCTGAGATTTGAATGTGAGTCTGAGATTTGAATGTGAGTCTGAGATTTGAGTGTGAGTCTGAGATTTGAATGTGAGTCTTAGATATGCATGTGAATTTGAGTGTGAATTTGAGATTTGATTGAAACTACTGATACTAAAAATATGAGATTTGAGGGTAGGAGTTGTGTGCTGAGTTAAATCCCTCAGCCAAAGAATATGTATATTTCCATTTTTCTAAGCCACATATATATCCGTAGTCTCTGCACAATATCACAATCGCAGGAAATGACAGTGTACAAATTGTGCAGTTATTCTATTTCCTAAACATCCATAACATAATTGTAACAAAATGTCAAAATCATTTTTTTAAATAATTTGACAACAGGTCATGCATACACAATGTTGGTAGCTAAAGCTTTAAAACATTTAATTCAGATAATTAAAAATACTTGCATGAATAAAACAAAAAGTTGACATTTAATTCAAACAATGGGCTATGTTACTAACTGAATGCCATCGTTGCAAAACTGTCATATACACATCAAAATGTCTTTAACATGCTTAAGATACAATGTTTGTAGACGCTTAACTGCGGGTTACTTTATTGGCGGGACTTTGAATCTGGGCTTCATGCAATATTTAACAATTTTGTCTATTCAGATTCTGACGACCATCAAGCTATGTTAGAGGAGGAATATAATTATCCTATCTAAATTTCAGAAAAATAATTCATCATTTATGACAAAGCGGAGCAAACTATTTGGAGCTGTACTCTCTTAATCCACAACATTCATTCCTTTTTCTACAGTTCCCACGAGTCTGACTATCAGAATCCTACAAAAATTGGAGAAAACCTGGTGGTATATAAATAGAGGAGCTGCTAAATAAACAATAAAAAAGTGGAAGCAATTAAATTTCTTCCCAAATTGTTAAATTTTACAACGCAAATTTTCCTTATTCATCGAGGGTCTTTTTCCCAAAATGGACAGAAAGAGGTCTGACATATCTTAATTTCAACAACACTACAATGGTTTCCTGAAGCTAGAATTTATCATAAATTTAACCTCTCTATAGCAACAACCTCTGTATAACAGCCAAACTTTACTTCCTCAAGAATATGTTGCACTAGAGAGGGGGCGCCACATGTTTTCCATCAGATAAAAAATTATGGCGTATGAATATTTTCAACGCTTTACATTCTTACTTCTCATTTATCGAGAAATATTTATTCTGAAAAAAAACACTGCATACATGTCAGAAGTTTATTTTCAAATCAAGATAATTGATGGCTGTTGATGAATTAAGACAACGGTATGACGTCAATTGTTTAAAATAGTTTAAGCAAGCATATTTATTGACAATTTTTAATTAAAACTTTCTTTTTCATCCATATCAAAGTAATAAATTTAATTTAAGGTTGGCCCTATTAAGAACATCAAAATGGGTTCTATAACTGGATGTTTTGGTATATGAAATTATTGTATAGTTAAACCAAAATAATAAGACCACCCTTGGGACCCTTGAAAACTGGTTATCTTATTGAGGTAGAATAAAGAGCAAAACAGTGAAAATGGACTTGAATATTGTGTTCTTAATTTTGAAGTGGTCCTAATTATTATATAATTCAGGTGGTCTTTAAGTGAGGTTTTACTGTACATATTAAATAAATCAAAATAATTGATCTGGAGCCGAGCAGAAGTTTGATGGAGCATGCCATAGTGCTATTAGATTGACCGCGGTCACAGTACGACCTTTCAGGACAGACCCATGTCAAGTTAGGTCAGGAAATGATCTTGTGTGTAAACTATTACTGCTGTTTGGTTTACATTTCTATTGAAACACAGTCAAGCTTAAACACAAACATTTCAATACACTTATTTTTAAATGTGATGACCAAGGTAATATATTCACGCTTTCATGGTTAAAAAAACAGCACTTTATGAATAAGTTAACTTATGTATTTTCTACCACATTTATATAAACAGCAGTTTTCCTCCAAGTACTTTGGGTAACTAGTCTGACCTTGGTTACATTGTTGGTCATATGCTGTTTGACAACAGTATTTCAGCAATGTTTATGTACAGAAGTGGCTAGAACTAACCTGGGCCCAAGATTACCGTATAACAACACCTGGGCCCAAGATTACCGTATAACAACACCTGGGCCCAAGATTACCGTATAACAACACCTGGGCCCTAGATTACCGTATAACAACACCTGGGCCCTAGATTACCATATAACAACATCTGGGCCCTAGATTACCGTATAACAACACCTGGGCCCAAGATTACCGTATAACAACACCTGGGCCCTAGATTACCATATAACAACACCTGGGCCCAAGATTACCATATAACAACACCTGGGCCCTAGATTACCATATAACAACACCTGGGCCCTAGATTACCGTATAACAACACCTGGGCCCAAGATTACCGTATAACAACACCTGGGCCCTAGATTACCCTATAACAACACCTGGGCCCAAGATTACCGTATAACAACACCTGGGCCAAAGATTACCGTATAACAACACCTGGGCCCAAGATTACCGCATAACAACACCTGGGCCCTAGATTACCGTATAACAACACCAGGGCCCTAGATTACCATATAACAACACCAGGGCCCTAGATTACCATATAACAACACCAGGGCCCTAGATTACCATATAACAACACCAGGGCCCTAGATTACCATATAACAACACCTGGGCCCTAGATTACCATATAACAACACCAGGGCCCTAGATTACCGTATAACAACACCTGGGCCCAAGATTACCGTATAACAACACCTGGCCCAAGATTACCGTATAACAACACCTGGGCCCAAGATTACCGTATAACAACACCTGGGCCAAAGATTATCGTATAACAACACCTGGGCCCAAGATTACCGTACAACAACACCTGGGCCCAAAATTACCGTATAACAACACCTGGGTCCAAGATTTCCGTATAACAACACCTGGGCCCAAGATTACCGTATAACAACACCTGGGCCCAAGATTACCGTATAACGCATACTTACACTCAGCACTCAAATCTAAACATTTACTCTCATTACCCGTAGTCTGATAATGACTCATATTGAGTGTGAAAATGTATGATAATGTAAAATGAGAGACGAAAATTGTTTGTGGTTCATTTTCTAGTAGATTTGAGTACAATATGAGACGTAGGAGTAATAACTAAGTCTGAGTGTGGAGTGTGGCACTCAAACCCTACAATTACTCCTATATCCCATAAGTACCATAAAATCTCAAAGAAAATGGTCGTACATTCATACCCCGGGTGGTGGAAAATGTCCGGGAGTCTGATGATACACCGCAGCGCATTTATCCTCCACTTCAGACTTACTCAAGAAGTTGTCAGTTGTAAGAGGAAGAAACCAAGAAAAACTCATACAGTCAACTGTCCATGGTGCATGACTGAAATGCTCTTACAGTATAAAACATCAGTGTAACACAACAGTCAATATTCATAGGAATAATTCATTCATCATGATTTTTAGTTTTTGCTCAAACAAAAAGTATTTTCCAGATTTCAGAGATTTTCTCTTGGTAAATTAGCAACAGAATCTGCAATTCATGAAATTTCTCTTGAGAACCACATTCCTCATATAAATTATAATAATCAACAAATTTAAGTCGCTATTCTAATCTATACTGACAATCTTATCAACATTCATAGAGTTCCTTTAAGAATCTCCACAAGGTCATCTGTTGAGTATTTTTTGTTTAATTTCTGACAGAATTTTTTACTCATCTGTTTTGTGTCTAAATATCTCTAAAACATAAACAAGAAATAAATTGTTGAGATGTTATGATCCAAAATGGATTTCGGTAAATTCACCAAAATTCAGCGGATTTCGGTAAGGCAATGTACCCTTTATCGAAATGTTAATCAGAGTCATGTTACAAACGCTGTTTGATTGAAGAGAAATTGTTTTGGTGGTTAACGTAAAATTTGATTGGTTTATACAACACCGATATATGCAAATAACAAAACCATGTTAATTCGGCTGCGCCAAAAAAATACTAACTAACTTACAAACCTAAACCCAAAATTGCGGGATTTGTTATAAACAATACTTGAAGCTTGAAGGCATTTGACGGTCAATAAATTAATTACCAGTACATGTAATTATGAGACTAGTTCAAAGGTTTGGAGCAAAACTATCGTAACTTCTCCTTTAATTCAATTTACTGCTTTTGGTGAACAGTTGCTTAGCAACTGTTTCCCAGATTTATTAACTATGTATATAGGTAAACATATAATTTAAAATTTACCCCCACAAAAAAGTATGCGTAACTACGTAGTTATTGTTCCACCAATCACAATAAAACCAGGATACCGTAAAAGACAGAGTTTAGATATCGTAATGTTAGAAATACATGATTCATGTGTATATATACTTAAGATTTATTTTTAAAGCAATAACCGAACATTCCCCCTACAAATATAAAGCAGCCCTTTGTATAGCAAATTTGGGGTCGATATTTGGCCCCATTCCCCAAAGAGAAAAAAATTCCCCCTACTTTAAGTAGTACTTAGAAAGAAAATTCCACTCCAGTAAAATTATAAAACATTTTAGCCTCATAAATACCTAAATTTGATGATTCCCCTATCAAAAGGAACCGCCACAAAATCTGAAAACAATGGCTGTAAAGCAACCGTTCCCATCAGCACTCGCAGTGCTTTGATTTACAATAGCTTTGCCCAAAACCTTCAATATACAACAACATAGCATACAATGTGATATAGACATGTTACATTTTATTAGTTATCACTGGAATATAGAAAAATACTATCTGGAATATAAAAAAATACTATAACTATCACAAAAATAAATATAAATGACAAAACTCATATTGACAATGAAACCTTACCCATCCCTATATACACCTTTGGCAGCTAAGGTAAAAATATTACATTGAAAATACATATATTGTGTATAATATTATAAATGCAGCATAAGGTATTGTTTGCTATCTGAAATGAGTTGTCAATTAGGCCACATTTAAATAAGCCTCTGTTTACTGTTTCCTGACCTTACTTTGTAAAGTTTGAAACTTTTCCAAGGGGAATTTGGCCAAAATGGTCCTGCAAAACAACACTGACAGCTATCTTTAGTAAATACAGAATGCTTGCCTTTATCCTAATAGAAATATTATAAAGATGAACTTCCAAGTAATAAAATAAATCTGTATGTTGTATTCCAAAATACTGGGAAATACAAAGCAAGGGAGACAACTATATATTAAAGGTTATGATAATAAAGGTTTGAAGTTTGATCTCATAGCACATGAAGTTACATAACAATTGTTCTTTAAACCAATAAGGAAAATGAAAGTCAAACGTTGGTATGTTATATTATGTTGCACCAGCACTTGTAATAAGATACTGTATATTACAACAATCCGAGAGTTGCAGGAAACATCAGACAAATTCCAATCAGGTCCTGAAGCTTTTTACAAGGTTCCTGACCAAATGTAAATATTATTTATATATATATACAAATACAATTTCTTTCGATATGGCAATAAATTTTAGTTCCAGACGCAATCAGTGAAACATTTTCAGGAAGTTATATATATATGAATATATGAACGCCGCTGTACGATTTCCAACCTCTTCTTTAAGTGACGTCATTTTCAGAAAACGTCACATGTGACGTCACCATGTACTGACAGTAAGCAATATTTGCCTCATATGGCAAACGAAGTGACCATAATTATAATATGGAGTATATAATATTTGCTGCATGCAAATAGTGACATCATATGTTTCGTTTTCTTGAAATGACATCACTTACAGATTAACAGCAGAGGTTGTAAATCCCATAGCAGCGCTCATATGTACATGGTTGGTAAGTATATATGTTCATTTATTATTCCTTGTTTCAACTGGTATCTTATTCATCATTGAATACTTGAATACACTGTATAATTGACAAGGTTATATATAAATTCCATCATGTCAAATATATTTATATTGATGTAAAACAAGTTTTATTAGTATCTTTTCACAATGATTAACACTCACTTATTATTCCTTGTATCAAATAGTAATCTGATATATATCTTTGATAACTTGAATGTTATTGATAAGTTCAAGTATACAAATATATTTTTGTTACAGATGAAAATGCAAATGCAGAAAATTCTGAGTGTCTTAAACTTTATAACAAATAATAAGTACTATAAAATTTCTCAAGGTCTATTACCTGCCCTTTTGATTCATGTTACTTCTGTGAAGAAAAATCAATTGAATATTTCATTTTTGATTTCTCATACCCAATAGTATTGCACTATGCATTCAAGCATGATAAACTCGTAAGTATGAAATGTACTGAAAACTGACCTTATTTGAACATGTGGGAGACTGTATTTTTAAAAAAGGAAGATGGCAGAGTAATTTTAAAATTTAATATTGAAGTCTGATGACACTAAAAACAACATGTAACCCTATGTGCATGCTACTGATTAACCTGTGTATGGAATTGGATTGGATGTGTGGGGAAAACTACTCTCTAAAGCATTTTAAAGACATGTTCAACTTGTTTTAATTTTGTGGAATGTGATTGCTATAGATGATTTGCTTTCATGTACTTGTTGGTGACCCCAGTGCAGGCATTGTTGTAAGAATAAGGCGCCTAAGAATAAACCATTCTACTGTATGACTGTATGGTCTAACATATATGAACATCAGTAGTCTTATTTCATACCTTGCGACTGTCATTAATATTGATAATGAAGTAATTAACAGATGAACCAATGCAATTTAATTACAAAATTGGCCTTACTGAGACAATTTTGGCGAATGTGAAATGATTATAATATACGTAGCCATTGCCAACGGTTATATCTGGCTTCTACGTTACTAGCTCTAATCTAACTCGAGAGACTTGTGTTGAGAGGGTAGTGGATGTGATGCAATTGAAATTTGCCAACATGAACAATTTAAGAAACAAGGTTATATCCGCAGAGTCAACGTCGCCATAGCAACCGCAAATAAAAAGAAATAAATTTGATGAAATTCATTTGGAAATTATCATAACATCCATAATCAAAATAGTTATGTTTGTCACACGCAAATATCACGAAATATTCGCAAAATAGTGAAAATGCATCACATCAGAACTGCAAAATCATCGTTCATAAGTTTTCAAGTACATTTCGGAGTTTAATAAGGTAAAAAGAAATTTGCAAAAGAAATTTTACCTCATCAGACTTCTTCCTGATTTGGACTGTTTATACTTTCTAATTAAAGAGTTCATCGTGGACATGATAAAACTCAGTTCTATCCCGTACCATTTTCGTACGGTCCAGTGATCAAATACCGCGAATTTCCCCCCTGTTTTTGCAAAAAGGTTGTGTTTTATCATACTTATCGGCATTTTTATTAATTAACCTGTATGGATCAGTATCATATATGTAAATAATCAATGTATTTTCTTTTCTGCATTCTAGGCAAATGTAATGATTTATTGATAACTAACTCTGTTTTTAATCAGTTGTTAGATTCTAATTGCTAACAAATAAATGCAACTTTTGCAGAAAAAACGAGACACATTCAGTATTAATTGACATAGGATTACAGGCGGAGTATATTTGTTTAAGACGATTGTGCGTGACGAAAGATGCAAATTATTGCACTGACAATCTTTCCCTAGAGATTAGTACCAGGGGAGACAAACGTTGCAAGAATATTAGTTAAAACCAATGGTAGTTACTTCCCTTCATTCCACAGCGCGCGGATCTGTACTTCACAACAAAGACCTAAATACCATGGTATTTAGGTCTTTGTTCACAATGTACAGGATGTAAACCAAAGAAGAAAGAAGGGAGGAAAGAAAGAAAGACTGATTTATACAAGGAAGGTCACATTCATAAGAAATTATTTTTCCTCATAGATGATCGTCGAAAAGGAATCACTTGAGGTACGTACTGTAATCCGGCTGTAAATAAAGAATCTTGTGTTATGTATCTAGATCATGCTGCTAGTAAAAAAAGAGGACGGACTATAGGGAAAACCTAGGATTGCCCAGCGAGTGTACATTAAGAGAAGCGTCATGCTCGACACAACGGCCTAACAGCCTTGGAATTATTGACATGTACATGTATACATAGTGGGAGCACTGGATTGCCACGAGTTCTCTCCCTTTATCCATTCTAAAGTGTACCGGTATGTGTATAATATGTACAAGATGCATACATTATAGAATGGATAAAGGGAGAAACACTTGAAGGGATAAAGGGAAAGATCGCGTGACAGTCGCCTATGTCTAGTTGACATCATGCCAATCTCGCATAATGGATATCAGCTGTACACGTGTATTGTAGATGTACTTGATTAGTGTCGGTAGTTTTAAAGATATGTTATGCGCATTATTGTTCATTTGTTTACCTAAACAAACATGGAAAATATTCTTTATCTAGTTAAAACTTCAATAAATATGCATTATCATAAAATACATTTATAATGTATTTCTCCGTATTTGTCGAAAAAAGTTATTTGATTTGTAGTATCATAAATTTTAACAAGCGGGTGTTTTTTTACTAGTTTTGTCTGTTAGTGATATGATTAAACAAGATTGTTTTAAACGGTCATTCATGGCAATGGTTCGTATTAATGATGTTTTAGACTATACTGAATAAATCCCAATAAAACAATTTAGGTTCAGATGAGCCAGATATATCTTTAAGATGCTTTACTGTAAATTGGAGCACGATTTGTACCCGTAGCGGTTTCAACACACACTATCCTGACTTCGAGGTCGAGGATTCGTAGCCCGGGCGTGGCATATGTTCTTCCGTGTCAATTTGACCGAAGATGATGCATCCAAAGTCATGTGTCCTCCACCTCAATCTGATTGAAACCTGGACCCAAGGTAGAGCGTCTCGGCACCTGATTTTTTTTCATTAGATTTTCCTTCACCTCCGAGCTCTGATTTATGTGGTGAAGTTGTCAGTTACTTGTGGAGGAGCAGGTTAGTACTGGTGGGTAACACATGAGCAGGTTAGTGCTGGTTGGTAACCCAGGAGCAGGTTAGTACTGGTGGGTAACACAGGAGCAGGTTAGTACTGGCTGGTAACACAGGGGCACTAGTTAGGTCAACTGACCGTCATATGTACTTAACACCATTTTAAACGCAACTGTTTTAATTAGGCTTCATTTTGTACATGCTGTTAAAAGCTACCAAATGTTTAAAATATTGTTAAAGAGTATTTAAACTATGGACCAATAATTCATATTTCATGATTGAATAAGTTAGGAAATTATGTTAATGGCTATTACAGAATTTTTTTTTCTTTATTGAGGAACGGCGCTAAGATTTAATTATAAATTTGCTAATTTGAGACTTTTTTGTGATCTTTTATCGCTAGATTTGATCTAACGTAACTAATCACAAATTCTCTGATACAATTTTCTATTCTGCTGCTTATTATCTTTGATAAAAATCTTTATAAGCGGACTATTAGATTGAACAATTACAGTAAAACCTCAATAACTCGACCTCTCTTGGGACCCTTGAAAACTGATCATAGTATTGATGTGGTCTTAATATTGAGATTGAATACAGAGCAAATTAGGAAAAATGGACTTGAAAATTGTGTTCTTAATTTTGAGGTGGTCTTATTATTAAGGTGGTCTTATAGTGATGTTGTACTGTGTGTGTAAAGTGTCATGTTCAAAAGATTGATGTATGGGTAATAATGAAGTAAAACAATACAAATCAACAGAAATATATGTGTTTACAATTTGCTAGAAAATAAGCACAATAGTTACGGCAACATTATTTCATTCCTATTTAGTTAAATGTATATTTCACTTTCTTTATTTTGAAAAAAATATGGCAGTATAAGAAGTGAACAATTACAAAAGCATTTGAATGAATTATGAATGATAATGATGCCACGCACAATATTCAGGTCATTACCTCTAAGGTCAAGGTCACTTAATAGGGTTTTTCGGGGGCATTGGTCTACTATGACTGGCTTTTAGTGACCTCTCATGTTTATTACAAGACTAATTTTGATGCAAAGCATCAAAACGGCGGCACAAGTTTTAGGAAGCATGATATTGAAGATTTATTATTTTGTTTATCAATAAATAAGAAAGTATGATCATCACCAAGCCATAATTCTGGTAAGAATCATCCACAATTCATGACAATTGCCTAAATAGTCTTGGTACCAATCAATCATTTGTAGTTGTTTCGCGGGAAAATGCTGGTGCATCGATTTACACGAAACGAAGAAAAAAAACGATTACACGAAACGTAGATAGAACGAAACGGATCTAAAAATATACATGATTATAACTTCTAGTTTTACAGATCTAAAAGAACTATTGGGATATCAAAAGGGAAAAATATCCACTAAAAATGTCAAAACAACGTAATTAAAAGTTCAGTTCAACCATCAGCATTTGATCTCGAATGTACTGAATCCGTTTTACTGCCAATGCGTTATTTGAACAACAAATGCTATGACGTTTTCAACGACAATTTTCATTGGCTGAATTTTGTTTACATATTACCATCAGTACATAACTTATATGGGTCAAGTTAAGGCAATGTATATTGCATAGTTTGGTCACTGTATTTATATTTGTACATTATAAACTGCATTCATGAACTTATTAATATGGATTAACATTTTTTGTTTAACAATTTGCTTTTTTATAAGTACAATTTCAATTTGCGTGCACAGCATTAGGAACCATTTCCTGAACTTTGATGATGAATTGAGCGTAGTTGTGAAACGAAGCTATGTAATACACGATGCCTAACCGTTTTCGTGACTAGCTGTTGTAAATTCTTATAAGCATACGTAAAACATTTTTTAAAGCTTTTTATTAACGGTAAAAATACATTTTAAATATTTTGACATTTTTTTATTATCAATTAGTACACTTTTTTTATCTGTATAATTAGAATCACGTTTTGTAAGAACAATTTAAAAAAGCATAATACCAATGGCTTCTCCCATTTCGATTATGCAACTCCATGTACCTAGATTAAAAATTATTCAAATAGACGACGGCCTGAAGGCCGCCGTCAATAATTTTGACAACGTTGACCAGGTGTGACGATTAAAGGAGATACATTTTAATTACTTTAATCAGTTGAATTGATCGTAAATTCTTACAACAGGAAAACATAATACTGCCGTACAAGAGAGGTTGTTGTTATGAGAGGCGCGCTCTGTGAAGGTTCTGTGGAGTATTTCTTTGAGTCACCCTCGGGACACTTGAAAAATAGTTTTCTTATTGAGGTAGGGTTGAATAAAGAGCAAAACATTGAACATGGACTTGAAGATTGTGTTCTTAATTTTGAGGTGATCTTATTATTGAGGTGGTCTTTAAGTGATATTTTACTGTATGCGTTATAGGTGTTTGAAATACGCCAGTGTCACGATTATGCCCCCTCATAAGCCACCAGTACTGAAGTTCAGATTTGAGTATTTCAATGAATATTACGTACTCTTCTAAACATTCGCTGTAAAAATACAATTTCGAAAACAAATCTGCTAAAGACGCATGTTCTCATTGGTGTTGGTGAACATTTTAGATTTCTATCAACTTGGTTTCAAACCACAGCCTGCAAATAGATTTCCACGATTCATTTTCCTATGGCTATCCTCAAGAAATGCTCGCCTGAAGTCGACTTTGATACTGCTACCCATCAATGTTTGGTTAAGTCGGAATTAAAAAAAAATTCAGATTTTTTTATTGGTAGAGCGCCGGACACCTGCTCCGAAGGAAATGGGTTGGAATTCTGCCATGGCCGAGATTCTACCGAGGTTTTCTCAATCCCTGAACTAAGCATTGATACAGGTTAGACATCCAGGAAGGAGCCAGTCAGCAGGTTGTGTAGATACCGAGAGTTATCAAACTTGTTTCAGTATCGATGTCAAATAAACTGTGACTGTAAGAGTTTGTATTCTTCTCCTGAATACGTGGCGAGAAGTCAAAAAATAATTCAGGGTTTATATACAAATGTGATTGTGTTTTTCTATGTATTTAACAGCGTCCTAATGTGTCATTATGTCATAATTTTATCCAGTTACCCAAGGTTACATTATGAACGTTTCTGTCAACACATGTGTTCAGACATTTTTTACATTTCAACGTCATGAAAAATAATCATACAATGATGGTGCAACTTGTGTATTATTTGTGTTAATATCCATTTCCCCGTCAAAATGAATTAAACGCACGCACAAATATGACAACACCATTTCATTATTTACTTTTCTAATAGAAAATGCTGTGGCCGGTACAACATTAGATTTTTCAAATCGTGAAATTTACTCGTGTAAATAACATTTCCGAGACGCACTGAAATGTTTAAATGTTTGTGAAAATTAATGAGATTTACAGAAAAATGATGAATTTTGAACAGAATTCTGATATTCAGATGTCATTCATTTGGCACGCGATTATTTGTCTTAAAACAATGTGTAATGACGTTTTAACTTAAGTCATTCGGCATACCTCGGCATTTATGTTAAAATATAACGACAGAACGTTGTCGTTGTGCAAAACGAAGCCACACGTCATGATGACCTGTTTTCAACTAAAGACGTTTCGAAACGTGTGAATAGTCGTAAACATGACATAAGATGTTTGATGAAGCCCACTTTCTATCTCAGGACAGCGTTACACTATACGATAGTAGATCATAGCATTTATTAATCGTACATTACATACTTACATTTCATACCGACCGACCGACCGAAATATCACGTTTGTTGAACACCATGTTTATATGAGCGCCGCTGTATGATTTCTAATGTAGTAACCATGTACTGACAGTAAGCAATATTGGCATATTATGGCATTATGAAAACGAAGTAACCTTATGGAGTAAATACTGTTTCCTGTTTGCTAATAGTGACATCACATATTGCGTTTTCTTGAAATGACGTCACTTACAGAAGAGGTTGTTAATCCTATAGCAGCGCTAATATGTTCATACAAGTTATGACGTCAATGAATAATACAGTTCTAGATTCTAACTGACTTTGTTCAAGGACAGACTATTAATGTCTCCCCTATGTACACTGAAACAATATGAACATCTCAGTGATCTGATAATACACAGCACTGCTCCATTTGTGGTTTTATAATGTGCATTAAAACGTGTCAAATCATGATTACATGCACGTATTTGCAATAAAAAGTATTCTCGTTGAAGAGGGAATTAACAAGCTGACTTCAAATGGCGCCTTCACTCATGCATAACCTTGTATAAAATTCCAGTCACGAAATGCTCGTGCAAATTTATCGAAACATAAAAATAATTTCAAATATTTTATGTCAATATAAGTATTTCAAAAGTAAATTGAATTCAAAATTAGTTGAACATACCCTTTTGTGAACTCTATGTGTATTGGTCAATATTTTCCAATACATGTACATGTTTCCGGCATTGGTTGACCAATTTGCTTACAATCGTTCTCATGTAATTCAAAGCAGACTACACATACGAGTATATGTAGCGGAAATAGATAATATAACCAGGTCATACTAAATACATGATATGTTTGCGGTAGGTCGTCGACAATGCAACATAGACACCGATTAAAATGTTTTGAGTTCTTCTTTGCAGGATGATTTTCGTGTCATTTTACCAAATCATGACAGGTGTACATACAGAAAAATACAGAGGCAAAATCGATCTACCGGTACACTACAAATATCGTTGATTGAGATACCGAATGCAAACTTCACTGAAGATGATATATATTACATTGCAAAAGCATTATCATAATTAATTATGACATAATTATTCTATCCACACGGTTATAAGAACAGTAACCTTTAATTCTAATGCATTTTAATTACATGTAGTCTAATAAATCATTTTTATTTGCTCGTGTTGCACTGCTTAAACATATCATGTATTGTATAATTCAATCGATGTGGCATCCTAAATACCAATCACCATCACCACCTACATCACCAACTCACAAACAGCAGCATCACTTTACCATCGGGACAAAAACATACACGACCCCATTGGACATAAGCTTCAGAGCTTTAATGGGTCGTCCTAGGTTCAATACACACTTCAATTTGAGCTAATTGCTCATTTCAAGCTTCTACGAGTTATATTTTACTAAAGTTTCTATGATTTATGTTTATGAACAATTACCAATAACTCCCCATTATGTTCATATACATTGTTGTAATATAAAAAGGTCTCCATTTATAGCGATTATTATTTGTACTGAATCTGTACATTTGCTCTATAGATCTACAACAACTGACTTAACTACACTTTAGTGTAAACCTACTGTGATAGGTATGTGTTTAAAAAAATTGATTTACCCGAAATAAAATCAATCAATCGATGGCACAAGGGACACAAGACGTAAACATAAATAATCGGTGAAAACAGAAGTACTGTCAATGACAAAATAGCACTGAAGGCTTCATCTGGTTTAACATCCAACCTCACACATATCTTACTATCAACCCAATCAAACGAACGAAACTGATCTTCTTATTGGGGTGGTTTTAATATTGGGACTGAATAAAGAGCAAACCAGTAAAAATTGAAATGAAAATTGTGTTCTTAATTGTGAGGTTGTCTTATTATTGAGGTGGACTTATTTTTGAGATGGTTTTATTATTGAAATGGTCTTGTTATTAAGGTGATATTTTTTTGCGATGGTTTATTATTTAGGTGATCTTATTACTGAGGTGGTCTTATTATTGAGATGGTTTTATAATTGAGATGGTCTTATTATTGAGATGGTCCTATAATTGAGATGGTCTTATTATTGAGGTGGTCTTATTACTGAGGTGGTCTTATTATTTAGGTGATCTTATTACTGAGGTGGTATTATTATTGAGATGGTCTTATAATTAAGATGGTTTTATTATTGAGGTGGTCTTATAATTGAGATGGTCTTATTATTGAGATGGTTTATTATTGAGATGGTCTTGTTACTGAGGTGGTCTTATTACTGAGGTGGTCTTATTATTGAGATGGTTTTATAATTGAGATGGTCTTATTATTGAGATGGTTTTATAATTGAGATGGTTTTATTATTGAGGTGGTCTTATAATTGAGATGGTCTTATTATTGAGATGGTTTATTATTGAGATGGTCTTGTTACTGAGGTGGTCTTTATGTGAGGTTTTACTGTATCCGCGCTTATGTTCGAAGCGGGTCATGATAGTGAAATACATGAGAGACCGTAATTGCTTGATTAATTGGAATCATGTTAAAATACCAATTTATGTCTCAATGTGATTTTCAGATGTCAGCAATATCGAACCCTAGAGAATACTATATAATGTAAAGTCAATGTGTGGGCAAGTATTGTTCTTACCAGAAACGTTACGTGGTCAAAGTTCGATGTAATAAAAAAGTGATTGATAAGCAAAGACATTTTGAAAGACAACGCGGAAATACACCCACTATGAATCTACTTTATTACATGTATAGTATTTTACTAGTAAATTTGAAATGAGGTAACAGAACCAGTTATCTCCTTATAAATGTATCAAGGAGATGGAAGATTTTGGCGCTGACCCCTCGATATGTTTCTCCACCATTTCTGGCGTGCTTTTAGCGAGATTGTTCTAAAGGGTCCATGTTTCATGACAGCCAGTTTAGCTTGTCTACACATGGTCCGCGCCCTGACCACGCTGCATTGTATTTAATTCTTCTAATTCAGTATTGCAACTAGAACAACAAAAATGTACGCACCATAAAATGGTGATTGTGGTTACAATCGTTTGATGGAAAGTTAAATTTTTGTTGAATTTATAATCATCCGTTTTATCATAACTGTTAACAATATTAACACCTTTGTCAATAACTACGTCATAATAAAGGGTGTATTAAATAATAAACAAAAGCCGTGGCATCGTTATTGCGACATTGTTTATCGGACATCGAAAGATATTTTTTTCAAACTTTATACAAATATGCTGTAGAATCAAAACGTTGAATATTGGAACTTAGGTGACATAAATGAAGAAGTCGAGCTGGAAATGGCACAAACAAAGGACTCAGCCGTATCTAAAACACGAGAAGACGTGATAGTAGACAACAACTAAGGCAACATTGACAAGACACAATCGTAAATGATGGGTAAACAAGAAATATCTTCAAAAAGATGGTCGGCGCAATCTAAAGCCAGCAAGTATTGTACCCCTTATCGAAAGGTTAACCAATCCGTGTCAAGGTTACAAATGTTGTTCGGTTGAAGACAAGTTGGTTTAGTGGTTAACGTAGGATTTGATTGGTTTACACAACACTGACATACAAATTGCAAAGCCATGTTAGTACGGCTACGCCGATATAGGAGTTTCGCCAATTAGTTCTGCACTTTTAATAAGCCCGTTTAATTTAAAATCGATCAGATTTGTTGTCAAGGTTCAACAAAACGTGCCGACAAAAAGATTGCAAAGCATCCCCTGGAGATTTTATTATTAATCAAGTGACATGTTTATAACAATGAACTTGTAAATTGCTTTCTTGACACGTATATATAGCAGAACTGGGTGAAATCGTAGGCTTCTTGATACAATAAAGCATAGATTGTTAAACCTATGTTCCACGCCTTGTGCTGGGCTGTTAAACAATCAAATTATTGTTATTGAAATGATTTATGATAACCTCATACAATTCCATCTTTTAAACAATGCAATGTTCATACGTCATACTGTAAACTGGTTCAAAAGAAGTTCAACCTATCTATTTTGTGATGCAGTTGGATTTAAAGAAAATTGGTTAAGGTATTCAGTTCAGTTTTATACAATTACATTTAGTTACACATATACACGCAATCATTTTCCATTTGTCATATTTTATTGCCGACATCTTCATGTTTTATGCATATTAAACTAATCAGAAAAGTTACGATTGAAATACCCTCCTTGTTGTCCACTCCTATTCTCCAGCCTGACAGTTCCTTTACTTCCCCATTCCTATAGATGTTTGCCCTTACACCGTCGCAACTCCTAAAATATGTGTGGGGAGGCATTGTCTTGTAAATGTGGCGTTCCCTGTAACAATTTAATCATTCAGGGTTTTTAACAAATTGCTTTATAGTAATATCTAAAGTGTCAACAAAATGATAAAACCGTGAATCCATGAAAACATGTGTTGGGAAATATAGGTCGATAGAACGAAAGCCTGGCAGTGACATTTCAGCTTCATGAATTCACAAGTTTAACTTCAAGATTTGTATTTCACGAATTTACGATTTCATCTTCGCGAATTCACGATTTCCTCTTCGCGAAGTTGAAATCATGAATTCGTGAAATTCAAGTCGTGAAATCGTTAAATTAAAATAGTGAATTCATGAAGATGAACTCGTGAATTCATGAAGTTCAATTTGATAATTCTACGACAGACACAGTGTACGGCATAACGGTATCTCGACTAATTTGAATCGACAATTATCGTTATAACATGTATTTTGGTTGTCGAAGGAACGTCGACGGAACGTGGGAGGTCGATGTTTCCTTCACGTATTCACATCTGACAGATAACTTTATCGTTCAAATGCACCAACGTGTCATCAAATTTATTACCTTCGTAAATAATAAATTATAAATTTGTCGAGTTTTGTGGTTTTGTTTAGAATCTTTTTGGTAATAAATGAACACGACAAACTTGTTTACTTATATTCGCCTTGACACTTGTATAACTAGGTTCGAGTCGCAGTGGAAATAACTGTTTCTATAACTAATTGGCTGGAGGTCAGCCTGACATAATATGCTTTGGTATAAACAATAACAGGAATTTGTTTGTGCTACTCAAAGGTTTCTACGATCAACATTTCCAGTTTATGGCATTTTGACTTCAATTCATTGAACTGGTTTGAGCTGTGACCATACATGATACATGTTTCAACTTTCATTTAATACCAGTAGTATTTAAACCGGGCGTTTTCCTGCTATACCTCATCATTCAGTTTTAGGCGCTTTAGCGTCTCATTGCTTTAAACGTCAACCGGATGGTCTACTCGAAGTACCGCCATATTCATCGTCTCAAGAAAATGGTACATGTAAAGTCCTCTGATTTTATTATAGATTTGATGAGTATAATGGCTGATTTGTCAGGGGTATATCAATTGTGGAATGGCGGGAGTCTTGATATAAACAGCTTTTCTGGATTATTTGTGTCATTTTTGACGAATGAGCTTACACGAATAGTCGCGTATTAATTCCACGTAAGATAATATGGAAAACGTGCAGTCTTGCCTTGGAAGCGCCTCCCAGAACCTTCAGTTCTTTGATTACTAAATATTATTACACTATTCATACATGCGTGATAAGTATGCAGAACATTGAATAAATTAGTTGTGATCTTTGACAATTAGATATTTAGTTGTTGCATAAGTTAGCGGAATTAAACACATCATTTTTAATAATTACCTTTCAATCAAATGTATGCACTTTCCTGTTCTTATTGTTTTGATGTTAAGTTTATTTGGTGTGTTTTTATATCATTAGTATTTTACGAAAAACACTGAACATATCTATGTCGATTAAGTATGTGGCTCTCGTAGATCTTAAACCGTTTATTTAAGTTGACATATAACAAATATTATACAGTATTTACAACTGATACCGTTCCATTTCTAAGTCACTTATACTCGAGTCAAAGAAGAATTAAGTTGTTACTGTGAACGACACATTCACAAGACAATGCCTCCCCACACATATCCTAGGGAAACATCAGCACATAAAACACCAGGAGTTGAGGAGGTGTAAGGGCAAACCCCTGGTGGTTGGGGTGATTAGTAATTATTAGGGATGTCAACGAATAGCAAATCAGGTATTCGAATATTCGTTTTTCATTTCGAACGAATATATCTTTGGGAAATGTTTTGTTTTCGTTTTTTAATACAAGTATTCAACGTTATGCATTCATAAATACGAAATCAAGAACATGATAACTTGGCAACATACATAAAATAGAAGATCTACATTCATTCAGTTTCAATGTCAAATTCACAACTCGGTTTCATTCGGTTTGGTAATCATTCTTATGCAGAAAGTTTATTTTATCAAAATATATGAAATAAACATGAACACTTGGTAAAATACACTTAGTCACTTAGACCTCTTATCCAACGATCGGGTGAAATAATTTCAGGCGGCAGACGGCATTTTGACAATAGATACGTGTAATTTAGCATGAACTTTGAGATTTTTATTATATCAGTGTACATATCTTGTTTAGGTACGTACGCTATTTTTGAATATTGAGTACTTAATTAAAAATCGAACCATACAAAATACATTTACTCGTTGTATTTTGAGTAAAATGTTTTTAAACAGTCATTTGGTTGGATGATATGACCTACGTGAAAAATTAGTATGCAAATTGTGTTGTTTCCCGTCACCCCATTTTTCGGCATGTTTCTTTTCTCAATTCCATCTTTGATCTTCTTTAATTAAAAAGCGAGTCATTAACTCAAGTCCATGTCAGTGGTTTTAACTGCCTACTTTTTACAACTTTCGTCAACAACAAAATTACCGACAATTAGACACCTACTTTCTTCTATTTGAGACTATGGACTATCAAACTGTTACAAACGGTCAGTAATTAACGGATTATCGAAAGAGACAAAATGTCATCACCCGACGATATACAATTATATTAGCACCCCCCAATATACACAATGACACTTTTACAAGCGCGTATATTTCAACAACAACAACATCCTTTATTACTCTCATACTATCTTACACAAATCGGGGTCGGCAAATAAATAAACAAACAACAATTTTTATTTTTCATAATTTTTTATTAAGTATATTTTTTCGAATATTCGAATATTGAAACAGGATTCGAATATTCGAAGATAAAACGAATATTCGAATATTCGAATATTCGTTGACATCCCTAGTAATTATCTGGATGATTACCAAAACAAATGATGGCGATACGAATAAGGGGAGGCAATCAATTAGAATAATGGGTGGCAATCGATTAGAATAAGGGGTGGGAATCGATAAGAATAAAGGGAGGGAATCGATTAGAATAAGGGGAGAGAATCGACCAGAATAAGGGGAGACAATCGACCAGAATAAGGGGAGGGAATCGATTAGAATAAGGGGAGGGAATCGATTAGAATAAGGGAAGACAATCGACCAGAATAAGGGGAGACACTCGACCAGAATAAGGGGAGACAATCGACCAGAAGAAGGGGAGGGAATCGATTATAATAAGGGGAGGGAATCGATTAGAATAAGGGAAGACAATCGACAACAATAAGGGAGGCCATCGATTAGAATAAGGGGAGGCCATCGATTACAGTAAGGGGAAGCCATCGATTAGAATAAGGGGAGGCAATTGATTAGAATAAGGGAAGACAATCGACCAGAATAAGGGAGGCCATCGATTGAAATACGGGGAGGCCATCGATTACAGTAAGGGGAAGCCATCGATTAGAATAAGGGGAGGCAATTGATTAGAATTAGACACTTTCTTCCTTAGAATGTATTTAATGAAAGAATATATTCTTAAATTACAAGTTGACGTGTGAAGGTCCCAGTGCTAGGAGCGGCCTGTGGGGACGGTGTATGATCCAACGTGTTAGTCGACGCTTCATTCTTGGATTGAGGTCACTCGGCCACTCGGTCTGTTAAGAAAAGGGGGCAACCAAAGCAACATATTCTCGCGAAGTCAGTAGATACGCTTGTACAGTGGTAAGTATCTAGTGAGGACACGGTAGTGTGATGGATAAAGCGTCGGTCGCTTAACCTGGTGGTGGTGGGCTCGAACTGTGGCAAAGGACACATCCTCATCTCTTGATAAGACGCCTTCGCTTGATGGACTACGGACTGATTAACATTATGAGAATGCTTTCGTCAAATTTAAATATAATTCAAATTTATTCAGTTGTATAATCATGTGAACATATAATATGCAAAACATAAAATACATATCAATGCAAACACTCTTTATAATCAAATTGTTACAGACACCAATATTTAGATATATTGCAACATTATACTTAACATGGTATAATAACAAAATGTATACTACATCTAAAACATATAAGATCTTATGATAACCAATGAAAGCAACAAACATGCGCGTATTTCCATCCTTCTCGAGATTAGATGAATTGGCGTACATGTATGTTTACTATGTAGCAACAACAACGACAACAACAACAAAACAAAACAGCAACAGCAGCCTCCACAAAAACAACAGCAGTAGCAGCAGCAACAACAACAATAGCAACATCAGGAGCTGCAGCAGCAGCAACAACAACATCAGCCTCCACAACAACAACAGCAGCAGCAACAACAACAATAGCAACATCAGGAGCTGCAGCAGCAGCAACAACAACATCAGCCTCCACAACAACAACAGCAGTAGCAGCAGCAACAACAACAATAGCAACATCAGGAGCTGCAGCAGCAGCAACAACAACATCAGCCTCCACAACAACAACAGCAGCAACAGCAGCAGCAACAACAACAGCAACATCAGGAGCTGCAGCAGCAGCAACAACAACATCAGTCTCCACAACAACAACAGCAGCAACAGCAGCAGCAACAACAACAGCAACATCAGGAGCTGCAGCAGCAGCAACAACAACATCAGCCTCCACAACAACAACAGCAGCAACAGCAGCAGCAACAACAACAGCAACATCAGGAGCTGCAGCAGCAGCAACAACAACAGCAGCCTCCACAACAACAACAGCAGAAGCAGCAGCAACAACAGCAGCATCCACAACAACAACAGCAGCAGCAGCAGCAACAACAACAGCAGCCTCCACAACAACAACAGCAGAAGCAGCAGCAACAACAGCAGCATCCACAACAACAACAGCAGCAGCAGCAGCAACAACAACAGCAGCCTCCACAACAACAACAGCAGAAGCAGCAGCAACAACAGCAGCATCCACAACAACAACAGCAGCAGCAGCAGCAACAACAACAACATCAGCAAAATCAGGAGCTGCAGCAGCAGCAACAACAACAACAGCCTCCACAGCAACAACAACAGCCTCCACAACAACAACAGCAGCAACAACAACAACAGCAGCAAGCAAAACAACAACAGCTACATTTTTTTCAGCATAATGCAAAATAACAATAAGCCTACATTATAAATTTCAAGAAAAACTGATGAAGTTAAAATACCGGAAGTTATAAAATATAATAAAGTAAGTTTATGTATGTGAGTGTAATATGTGAAGGAGAGATTGCAGAACAATAATTAATTATCCAGGTAATTGCATCAACTCATTTCTCGTGTTGTATCTGACTTGCAATGTTTCTTCACACCACGAAACAACACCGTCATACGAGATAATCGTGTTATGTTGTTTTTTATTCTATTCGCACCAAGGCTAGAGTTGTATGTATCTTGAATACAACTCGTTCTTGTTAACAAGTTGACAACTTTCACGTGTTGTCTCTAGCGTCTTCCTGAGCACAACGTATAATTAATGGACGCTGTATTCATTTCGATTCAATTAATTAATTAATCATGTTCACTTAAGCGTGTCAAGTTCTTGTTTCTTATATACCTGGTGTTTATCTTGGCTGTGCCATAACTTGCCAGCTCTTCAGTAGAAAAAGATTGGAATAGTACGTTGTTGGTATATTAGTTCTCGAAAACGTAAGTTTTATTTTACGTGTTTTCATATAACAGTCTTGATAATGTTTTATTTGATGTGAATTCTGCAGCAAATATACTAGAATACACATAAGATCACGACGCCAAAGTGCTATTTTTTATTATTTACTATAATTTTTATTTTTATATTGTTTATTGTTTTATTTCTTATTTGTTAAGATATCTTATTACTTTTGACTTTTCTGAACAAAAATAATAAACATCACTTAATAACCATATCTAAAAAGTTATATCACATATTACACGCGAAGTGTAGTTTAGACTTATTATTAGTATATTTTGTAATATGTTCAATCATCGATATAAAGAAAGTGCAACTTTAAATCTCTCTTAATATTATTTAGTACTGTCAAATCTAATATTCACCTCTATTATTTACTGAATTTAAAAGCATGTTCCCTGTATATTTGTTATATTGTTTAATTATTTGTGAACTCTATGTGAGACATATTTGTGTATAGAACCACATAGTGTCTGAGTATTTGTTATTTCTTATTCAGTAAAAATTATCAACTCACTTGCTATAAGAAAATGTAAAACAAGATTATCTGTATAAATTCAACCGTAATAATAATCTAAAAGTAAAACAATGTAAATATTCTGTATCCAATTCACAAAATATGTTTACTTTTAAAGTCTACTGTTTGGCCTCATTACTTGTTTTATTCTGTGTTTAAAGACTATATTCGTGTTTTTGGTAGATTTGAAATGGAAAGTACACATTTTTAAATTCCATGCTTTCAATTACTAACTACAGAAGGATCCTTTTGATACTTGTAAACGAAATGTGATTTTAGTCGATTTATGTAGATTCGGTAGTTTCCGGAGATCTCTGTATACGCTCGTAATTTAAATACACAACTTGTATAACGGGGGTCATTCGGTAGTTTCCGGAGATACCCGTATACGCTCGTAATCATAATGTAACAATATCATATTTTGTGCCATTGTAAACGTAGAACGGGTCACAGATTATTGCAATATTGAGCGATCGTTGCATTTCTTGAGAAAAGTTTTTCAGAGATGGTATTTAATAAAATATTATTGAATACAATATAGAACGAAAGAGATCATTTTCATTTTGTTCAGATGTCGTTATACTTTCACTATATTCGTTACATATGACTGGTATCAATATTTCCTGCTATGCAAAGAAAGACTTCAACTTTAATTGCCAGGAATGCTTTTCGAAAACGCATAAAATATCGAGTACTCATAAACATACTAGAACATTTTCTGCTAAAATATCACACAAGTGCTCATAACGAAAATAAATTTAAAAAATCCAAAAACCAGTCCGACGTTCGTAAAAAGTATAAGCAACCTCAGTGAGGTGAACATTTGAGAGACAGTCTACGTATTTGAGAATGACCCTCGTACGTAACAAACAAGTAACGGAACATCAGCTTTAAATTTCAAATAAATTGTTACCAAAATAACAACATGTCCTTTTCCCGGAATTGATGGCGTCTTTTGTTGGATTTCTGCTTTAGTTTGTAAACTTATTATAAAGTCGGGAAACATTTTTCTATGATTGTTTGGTGCTTTAATTATGTGATGTGACAGCTTCATTACTCGTGTATGATATATGTAAACCATGAAAACATTATTCAAATACGACGACAGTTATTTTGCAACCGCTGTCTTGAATGATGTATTTATTCGTATGCATAGATCTGCAATGTAAATTTTCTCGGCTTATTTTAGGTCGCCCTAGAACTAGGGTTTACGTAAACATATCACGTGACTTAGATACAAACACACAATCGGATCACCTCGGCTATTTAAAAAAATAGACATCGGAAGTAATATGGCGGGAAAGTAGTTCCAACATGGTTGCCGAAAGTGAATGTACGTAGTCTTTGTGGAAAAGTATCAAATATGTCAAAAGTTTGACAAATATCTCTACAATATTAAGAAAAGGAGGCATATAATATTTTGATAATGTTAGATTGAGATTTCTTGGAAAGATATCTTATAGTTAACAGTATAAGAAAACCGCATCACGTACCAATATTTTAGGTATAATCATACGCGTACCTTCGAGGTCTATTTCCGAACTGTTACGGAAATTGCCGAGATGTTGCGATTGAAAAACACCCATAATTCGGATACTATATTTGATGTCATGCTTTTCGGTGATTTGTTTACAACCAAATAAAGTCACTGTCCTAAGCAATGAGAATAACCGATATTATTTTCACTGGTTTGTGTATTAATTTGTCGTGCTAAAAGTGCACATGAATACCGCATTCACCTCTTGATACAGAAATCTTTAATTCAAAAAGTGAGGATCAAAATAAGTTTCAAACTAATAAGTCATTGTGTTCTTTTGAGCAGCTTATTATATTCATACAATTACCAAATCCAAGGAATCAAAGTTTACCATGGCGATACTGTAAAATTTACCTGATATATATTTCGGATGATACCGAGTATTCGGATAAAAAATTGTCGAATAAAGGAGTTACGACTATATATAGAACAGTGGACCGAGCAGTATTTCACCCAATAAATAATGTTCATGTTAGTAAAGAGATAAATGAATAAATTGAACATCAAAGGCTTTTTAAGAAATAATGAACCTTGATTATAAAATTAATGTATACTTATAAGGAAAATGTCAAGGAACGAATCAAGGGAGTACAATTATACATTAGATGTATCAGTCACGTCATACATAATCCATCAAGAAGAATTGATATCAATAGACGACAAAGAGGGCTTTAATTAAATGTCAGTTGAATAGTTAAAGAAAAAAGATCGCTATCCGAAATTTGACGGTTGTTTGATTAATGGGAATAAAGTTCGCATATTACATACATATATTGAAAACAAGTTCTAACGCAACATGGAAATGCCCATTAACACCCAAATAAGAATAAGCTACTTAACAAGTATTGCCTTGACGAGTTCGCGTATACATTTTTATTTACAATGTACGTGTGTGTATCCGTAACCTTTCTAGATATATAGTTTAGTTTTTTCTAGATAAAGTGAATTACAAAATGTACAGTCGGACCTCGTCCATTCGAATTCATCGGGTCCGAAATTGTATTTCGAATAATACATGGTTTCGAATAGCCCATTTTAATTCTAAGAAGATACACACAAACCTGATATTTATTTCTTATGATATCAAATATTCGGATAGAAGGTTGTCGAATAAACGAGGTCCGAGTAAATTGCAACAATATTTAACGATATGTAAGCAAGAAACGATGGTTTGGATACAGATTCTTTGTGATACAAAGTATTAACATCATTTTCAAACCAATTCGCATTAATTAGCGAGTTAGCACGTGCTAAATTTGCACCCTGTTGCTGAACATTACTTCTTTACGCGAAGGGAGGTAACTGTTGCAAAAGCAGTTTCGTCACGACCGCCACGGGTTTTAGTAGATCTGTTCAGGGATTAGCTATTTTTAGCACAGGTTTTAAATCGAGAGACAAAATGCATGAAAGTTACATTTCCACTGACATGTAAACATGTTCACAGAACATATGTGCATAATACATTTTTGGAACCCATTTCGGTTGTTTTTATTCTGTTAAACTTCGCTTCGAAATCCTTAAACATCACTTAAACAATAACCGCTCCTTCCATGGATAAAATGAGAAAGGAAGAAAAGCAGAGTCGCCGACTAATAAACTAAGTTGCACCAAACAATCAAATGGGTCGCGTTGAAAGTTTTGCTGAATATAAAATAACCTATATTAACGAATATACAATGATTACGCATACATTTTGACAAGAAGTGTTGTGGAGAAAAACTTCAAACATCGTAGTTGCATAGCAATGAGACGAAGTAATAATCATATCAAACGTGTATTGACATTTATTACTGGAATATGAATTCATGCCATTTCGACTGCTAATTATGCCATACTTTTCTTGCCTACACTCATGCCATGCTGACAACATTAAACTGGCATTCATTAATTTTCGCCAATGCCCTTCGTAAACAATCGCCGCTCTCATCGGGCAGTCACGTGATAATAGACGAAATCCGGAAACGGGGTATAAACAAAGTTTAATTTAAATTCATTGAAATTCAGCCAGTCTTTATATGCTATCTTTGCGATTCGAGCACGATGATGACGGTATTTTGTTGTTTGCACCGCGTTATAAGATGTAAATCCCGTATTTTTACCAATCCGGTGTATACATCGCAATTCGCCGACGATAATTTACGGTCTTGTACGTATATTCACGAATGTCAGGTAAATATTGTGCGACTGTACAAAGTGAGTAGAACTTGTCTAGATATGTAGTACAGCTATCATCACGTTGACGTGTACGATCATTCTTGATGACAACAATTGCAGGTATCTGAAAAATACAATGGTATGTCAAAAACATCCGACTGATGATAATGTGTTACATGCAATCATACCAAACTGTGAGGTATCTTCGCGTCAAAATAATAGAATAAATGTGCTAAACTAGGTTAGTAAATCTTCCAAAACATTACGATGTCACGTGGACAAACACGTGGTTTGTGACGTCATAGTTTCGCCGACAAAGCCGTATCGAGTGTTTTTATAACAAAACGAAAGCACCGTTTAGTACAAAGTTACCTCGAATTGCAGTTCAAAATTCAGGCAAAATCGGTTGTATGCATTGAAATTCACGGATTTCGTGATATCATAGATACATACTGGTAAAAAATGTTAACCTGCCTTTTTCGAAACAGCTACTGAGTCTAGTCGATTATACCCAGGACAGGACAAGTCAGGTCAGCACGGAACATGATGGCACGGGACAGGACAGCACGGGACAGAACAGCACGGAACAGGACAGGACAGGGCGGGCAGGACAGGACGGAACAGGCTAGTACGAGACAGGACAGGACATTTCGGGACAGGACAGGACAGGATAGCACGTGACAGGACTCGGACAGGACATCACGGAACAGGATGGAACGAGACAGGACAGGACAGCACGAAACAGGATAGCACGATACAGGACAGCACGGAACAGGATAGAACAAAACAGGACAGGACAGCACGGAACATGATAGAACAAGACAGGACAGGACAGCACGAAACAGGAATGAAACGGGACAGGACAGCACAGCACGGAACAGGATAGAACGAGACAGGACATCACGGAACAGGATAGAACGAGACAGGACAGCACGAAACATGATAGAACGAGACAGAACAGCACGGAACAGGATATAACGAGACAGGACAGCACGAAACAGGATAGAACGAGACAGAACAGCACGGAACAGGATAGAACGAGACAGAACAGCACGAAACAGGATAGAACGAGACAGAACAACACGGAACATGATAGAACGAGACAGGACAGCACGAAACAGGATAGAACGAGACAGAACAGCACGGAACAGGATAGAACGAGACAGAACAGCACGGAACAGGATAGAACGAGACAGGACAGCACGGAACAGGATAGAACGAGACAGGACAGCACGGAACAGGATAGAACGAGACAGGACAGCACGGAACAGGATAGAACGAGACAGGACAGCACGGAACAGGATAGAACGAGACAGGACAAATGAGATCAGAGCAGGACAGGACAGCACGGAACAGGATAGAACGAGACAGAACATCACGGAACAGGATATAACGAGACAGGACAGCACGGAACAGGATAGAACGAGACAGGACAAATGAGATCAGAGCAGGACAGGACAGCACAGCAACATAAATATGTATCTTAAGCAACCATATAAAAAATTGCACACTCGTCTAAATATTTAATCATCCTTGAACACATTACAGCTGATATCAGCTGCGTCGCCATAAACGACAAAGATCATACCGAGCTAGTCACATATTTGTATAACAACGCGAGACTCACGCGTTTATTGTCTGTTCACAAACATGAGTTGTTGTTGAACGTGTATTTTATATCTGTTTTAATGCTTAACATCATTATTCGACAATAATGAATGATGAGGAATGGTCCTGTTTGATGTTGTGTTAATTGCACTCAGACATCCGTATATTCGTATAAAAATACGAATATTTCTGTCAGGTTAACGTAAACCAGGAGGTGCCGTATATTGATGTCGTAAATTGAAGTCGTAAATATCATGTTCATATAATAATTCTAGATGTACTGACATGAAATTCAACTTGAATTGTTACGTCGTTTAAATAACTTCAGCAAGATTCTTGTAAATATTAAATATTATGTTAAAATAATTATCATTTTCTCGTAAAAATTACCACTACATCTATCATTTTATTAAGCAAAGGAATAATTCGTCGCAATCTTGGACATATTTTCTTCATGTCGTCTGTTTTTTAATTGCATTGTAATTAAAATGACACCCTACAGTATTTAAACATGTACAGACACATTGTATGAAGAGCAATAGATGAATATTAAGTTTAATGAGGGAAGATTTTACAGTAAAACGAACGAATCTTAGCAAAAGGCGCCATGATTTTGAGGGTGGTCGTAACAAATGGCTTTCCTGTCGGCTTGGTCGTGTTGTGATATGTATTGAAGCATTTTATCTATCTTGTTTCGTATTAAAGTCTGAACAGAACTATTGAAGGTGATTTCAAGTACACGTTCATTTCTATTCTTGCCGTACAGTTGGTTACACGCTTTGTTTGCGTTAGTTCTTTACTCGATGAAACGATGCTAAGTTTTAAGTCCGATCTGTTCTGTCCTACGTATATTTGTTTCTGTAAAATACAAGAAACTTGCTTATCTTTCATTCATCACGTGCGCCTGTTTGTCTTGTCAAATTATAAATATGTAATATCACAACTGTCGACATTACAATAAATATATTCCTACTTTAACAAACATGCGATTTGTCAGATACTTTACATCTTCTGTCAAAATAAAATCTTCTGCGTGTGAGAATTACTTCACTGAGTCCAACCTTGACTCAATGCCAAGGTCAATGTCATTTTCGTTTTATTTTAAATACAATGTCACTTTGATATTCCCTTTTGCATCTTTGTGTCCTTTCCTGTCCTTGGTGGTTTGAAAGTTAATTTTCAAATAATTTTAATTAACTAGTTTCTTTAAGATGAATACTCATTATTTATGAAAGCATTTTACCCAAAGTAAATATAAGTTATAAATCGTTGATATAAGTTATAAATACATTATACACTTTGTATACAAAAGTGTGAAATAATAGTCTAGAAAAGGAGGAATTCCCCAAAACAGGATTTCTCACTATGAACATTGGGATACTTACGGGGATGGGAACAGAAAATACAAAAAGTTGGAATGAGAAACAGATATAAAAATTACGGAGGGGTCAAAATAACTGTAAAAAGGGACATGTGGAAAGGAAAATAGGGGAAATGGTCAAATTAGACTGATAAAAAGGATTATGGGTGATGTATAAAACCAACGTTGGAGGGAAATGGGTAACTATGATCACGGTACATGTAACATCGTTATATAGGAAAGTTGAGTACCATTTATATATGGGAATGACGTACATATGGGATATACACACTCCTGGTATAAGACAATGTTTCATACAATAAACCTTCGAAATTTGGGAAAAAAACAACGTTTCGTTAAACACTATTGTGAAGTAAAATATCACAAAAGATAGATAAGCGCGATGCACTAATACATAGTTAATATTACCCGGTTATCTGCACGTATATAAGCGGTATTGGCAAAAATAAATAATAATTTAAATATAATGTCAAGTGAGTAATATCACATGCCATGTATGACGTCATCATCATCAATTTTATAGTAAGATGTGTTTCAGAAACATGTAACACTCTGTTAACACGTGTTTACATGTCGGATAATGAGTGTCAGACAATTTGACAATACGAAAAAATTAAGGTCGAGATTGATTGGACAGTGTCGTGCGTTAGTAGCTAGTTTTGCTAGTACTATCTTTGATACATCTTTTGTTTCAGAATTTCTGTCACGAGATACTTTTTCAAGACACGACTGAGTGATATGACTAATATCTGATATTTGAGAAAATCATTTTTGATTTATTTCCTTACTATTATTATGATGATAATGCGCGAGAAGTCGAAATTAAAAACAAGTCTCATGTCAGTAGGTAGTCGTTATACGAACCCCTAACTTGTAGTAAGCATTTTCGTTTAAAAATTTGATTTAAAGATTTGAATTTAATTCCATGGAATGGAAACTGGCTGATATAGGTGAAACAATAATAATAAATAATTTACCAACAATCCTTAGCGCGCGCTCGGTAAGTGTAGTGCATTTCCATTACTTTATCGATGGGCGACAGTCTGCAATCTTCGTTCGTTTTCGTCCGTTGCTGGCTCTGTTGGTGAGCACTTAAATGTCCATGTAATTACCTATTGATATATGTGTAATTCTTAATGGTCTAGACGAAGAAATTCTAAATATGAATTCATTTAGACTGAAGAAATGTTTACATATACGGATTACGGCGGATCAAAATGTCAACTGCAAAAGTTAAATTTACAAGCATTTCGTTTTCATTATATTTAAACGGATACATTTTTGCCTGAATATTTCTTGTTACTCACTCTACACTATTGCCATGTTTTATCAAAATACATTGTGTAATAATAACGTAGGAACAAAATGAACATTTACTTTTTTAAAGTCTAAGTCTGAGATTCTAAAGTCTATCATAAAAACTGACTAATTTTCACTCACTATTTTCAAAAATGCAAGTTAACAAAATATTTACAAAAACATACATAAATACGACACATCGGTTACTTCCCTTGGCGATATTTTAAACTTACGAAAATGTTTTTTTTTTTGGCTCACAGAGCTCAGAACCAAGGCGCACACGTACGCTTAACAAAAATATAAAACGGCATGGCCTCGTGTTGCAGGCGTACATAAACATTGTCTTTTACCATTGCCTATGCACGATTAACATACTTACGTGTACATAAAAACAGAATAAGCATCATACTAGATGAATAATAACGATCTTATCAGACTAGAGACAGACGGCTGACATTTTCACTCAATGGTTTGATCATTTCTCTGAGGTGTCAAAGTCAAATGAAGTGTTCTGATTGGACAATGAGATTTGAATACTTTGATTGGTTGCCAACTTGTGAACTGCGTGATGCTCATTTTTATGTGCATAAGATATATCGATTACTCGACGGTAAAACCGCATTATAATACGTTTATACACCTACTTTCATTTCTGCACGGTCGTGTGGAAAAAACGCCCACCGTCTATGCGATATTTCCTCCCGTGTGACAATGAACATGACCGAAACAAAGGATACACAGATCATGACAAGAGTGATTTGTACATAATTAATTTCGGTGAACTTAAAGTCTCGTGTAAGTCGTGATTTAAACGTTAGGTGAAGTCACTGATTGGTTGATGAAGTATGAGCCATCTTATAGTTCAAACATTTCATAAGTTAGTTAACACGACGTTGCGCCGAAAAAAACAAATACTTAAACATGAAAGTGACATTTGCATCGTTGTTATTAAAACACTTTGACCTTTTGTCTAGCAATTAATTGAGGCTAGATATTCGCACAATGTTACGGTGGCACAGAGGTGACATCCGCAACACTTTATTTATATTGTGGCTACAACTTAGTAACTTGTATATGGATAAACACTATGTGCCACCGTACAAAGCGATTTAATAAGTTGTGGCCACAATATAAATAAAGTGTTGCGGATGTCACCTCTGTGCCACCGTACAATGTTGATATTGTATTGCAAGTGTTCACTATGGTAATAATTTGTTTTGTCGCGTAAAGTACGTAAACTTATTTTTCCTATTTCAATTGGAAAACTTGATTCGTTCAGTTTTACAACACCTTCGTTCCAACCTCTTATACGGTGGCATGGATGTGACATGAGTTGTAAGCGTTGTGTCTCGTGGCATCGACTTTGGCAGACGAAACCATTACAAAGTCACGTGAATGAGTTAGTAAGTCGTAGTCGCGAAGCAAAAATTGTACGCATGGCACCTCTATTCCACCGTATATTTTGCCTGATGTCTTACCGGAGTTTCTTATTGTTCTCATCTGGAACACACGAGCATATACGGTCTAATGTCTACCTAAATACTGTTTCGGTGATCATCCTAGTCTAATCATCCCCCACATACGTCTAACGTCAAGTCTGCTAAATTTGCCCATTTTTAAAATAACTTGCCGCATAAATGACCTCATCAAATAGATTTCTTTGAAGTTTTAAATTGCATTCATGGAGAGAACCACCAGAATGTCAGCAACATTAGCCACGTCCTTCTTTCAATATGTACTAGTCAAAAGTGCTAACCCACCAGTAATATTTTACAAAGTGTCTAAAAACATTTGTGGTAAATATTCTGTCGATTTTGATCACAAATAGCTATCGCATTTATGATTCAAATTAAAAAGAACTATCGACAAAATGACGATGTTAAACCCTCAACATCACGTACATCGCTCAAGATCACTTTGTCACAATGAAGTGAAGATTCTCAAAATACAAAACGGCGGGTTAGCTCTTTTGACCAGTATATACATACACCGTTTATTTTTTTCATGGAGAAAATTTCGGTCCATACAATTGTGTTAGCATATAATTTAACATGCTTTTAAAAGTAATACCAATGACAATTAAGTTGTTTTTATCTCTTAATCCCTAATCATTAGAAACTGGCGTTTGCCATTGATTTTTGCATCCCTTTTTATCTGTCTACCATTAACTCGCAGTCAACGGGACGCTTTCATTTTACTAAAATCTGCATTTATCTTGTAATACAAACAGGTGCGCTCTTTCAACATTCTAACATTTTTAGAATCCTTATATGGCGCCATTGTTACGTAATTTGGTTGCAATGACATTTATCGCTTTTTTGGCAGCATTCATTTTTGCTGGCCCCCTCTCGTATTTATATAGAAATCCAACCTCTCTTAATCTATCAAACAACGGATATAGATCGGTCGTGATATCTTATCAAATGTAAGTAAAAAGAACTATTATTTTTATCTCTCTTAAATCTGTTAAATGTTAATTACCAGAAATTATTTCCGAGGATTTACTAGATTAGATTTCACATTTTCGTAGCATTGTGTTTGATGTTGGCAAAAAACAACAACTTTGAGAAAAAACTCTGAAATGAGTTTACAATGCAACCTCTCTAGAGCAACAGCCTTTGAGAGATGTAACTTGTTGCTGTTGTTGCGAAGTTGTTGTCCTAGAGAGATGATATAGGTTGTATTTTTTTACCATGGGAAAATTGATAATATTGTTGCAGAGAGGTCGTTGCTCAAGGGAGGGTCCCCTCTAGAGAGGCTGTACTGTATTAACGGCTTAATCTAAAACATTAATAATTGTTTGTCAATAGTATTGTTTATAATTCCAAGAAAATATTTCAGAAGTTAATAATAAATAGTAGTAGTAAATGAAATTTTTATGTTGTGATTTTTTCTGAAAACAATAAAATGTGTCTTTGGCGATGTTTAACCGTTTATTTTTCGATAGAATTTTACAAAATCAGTTATTTATGAAGACAGCAATAGAGCTGTATACTCGTACATGTACAATTTATACTGTAAATTGTAAAAATGTGGATTTTGCGGTATTTTTTGTTCGCCTTAAAAAGCTTCGGCCATCACTGCAAAACTGCTCGCAGAAGATAAAACTCGCTTTTAATTAATTACGGTATTCACCCGCTATTTACTTTATTATGTTATTTTATCGCGTGCTGTGTCTTTTTCATTGTTTGCTTGATGTAGTATATAAACGTGCAGAAATACTTACTTCAGCATATTCAAATTCCTCGTTTTGATGCCTGAACATTTATAACAACCCAAGTGAGCGTATGACATACTACATTATATCCCTTGACAACATCTGCATACTCTTGTCAGTTACAATAACATATGATGTATTATCTCCCTTGACAACGTTAGTGACACTAAAATGTGATGTATTATCTCCCTTGACAACGATAGTTACACTAAAATGTGATGTATTATCTCCCTTGACAACGTTAGTTATAACAATATATGATTAATTATTTCCCTTGACCACGTCAGTTACCATAAAATGTGATGTATTATCTCCCTTGCCAACGTTAGTTACACTAAAATGTGATGTATTATCTCCCTTGACAACGATAGTTACAATAAATGTGATGTATTATTTCCCTTGACAACGTTAGTTACAATAAAATGTGATGAAGTATCTCCCTTAACTACGTCAGTAACAATAATATGCGATTTAGTATCACCCTTGATAACATAAGTTACAATAAAATAGTATGTGTTATTTCCCTTGACTACGTCAGTTACAATAATATATGATGAATTATCTCCCTTGGTGACGTTATATTCTCTTGTCGTGGCCCTCACTGTACATGTTTGCCCATTTCTGTCTGATTTATCACATGCATCAGCGATTCTCGATGTAATCTATGAGTTGATACCAATATTTATTTCGTGTTTGCAATTTAAGTTATTGATAACCTTGTACGGAGGGAGCTTCAGAGACAAATGTGTCTGTTATAAATATATACTGACTATTTGGGAGATCGGACCTTTAACATACTTTAACTGGATAAGGAATTCAATCGACCTTTTCGTATCTAAATTTATAGAATGATAGGTTTTTAGATCAAAATGTTAAAACATCTGTAATTAATCATTTAGGTCTGACACGTCTAGGTATGACACAAATAGGTCTGACACATCTAGGTATGACACATCTAGGTATGACACAACTAGGTATGACACAACTATGTCTGACACAACTATGTTTGACACAACTAGGTCTGACACAACTAGGTCTGACACAACTAGGTCTGACACAACTGGTCTGACACAACTAGGTCTGACAAATCTAGGTCTGACACATCTAGGTATGACACAACTATGTCTGACACAACTATGTCTGACACAACTAGGTCTGACAAATCTAGGTCTGACACAACTAGGTCTGACACAACTGGTCTGACACAACTAGGTCTGACACAACTAGGTCTGACACATCTAGGTCTGACACAACTGGTCTGACAAATCTAGGTCTGACACAACTAGGTCTGACACAACTAGGTCTGACACAACTATGTCTGACACAACTAGGTCTGACACAACTAGGTCTGACACATCTAGGTCTGACACATCTAGGTCTGACACATCTAGTTATGATACATTTAAGTCTGACACATCTAGGTCTGAAACCATTTTGTCTACAAAATTCCTGAAATTGATAGAAAATAATATGATGCCATCCATCTGCTTATAGTCAGACCGTGTAGTGGTAATTCTTTGCTTTGTACATTCATTATTTCCTTTCACAACAGCACAGTCCATCGCTTGTTTCGTAGAGGTCAGTCCTTTGTTTGATAACCGTTGACCATGTTAGCTGTTTGTTAGCGATATTACTTGTAGAATGATCATTTATCACATTCATTGACTTTTCGATTAACTGTTTGGTTTCATCAAATGTTATGCGCAATAGTGACCGGGTGAATATGTCCGTTTATCAACCTAATACAGGTAGATAACTGTCTGTTTTATCTATTCCGAAATTGAAGTTACCCTGTTACCAACGATGCGTTTATTAGACACTGTATTACGTGTAATATCTTATTTTATTATTCAACGCTGATTTGTGAATTACGGCAGAAATGAATTTCGGGTATGTATTGAATTTATGTAAATATTATAATATCATGCGGAACACCTCTGATGTTTACGTTAGTTTAATAACAAAATTTGCATTGTTTTGATGACAGTTTCTTTGCAAGTATTTTTGAACTATTTCTTTAACGATATTAATTGCTTTTTATTGCTTCCATTTTAGGTAAAATGATATTTTAAAGACGTTTAAAAAAACATCAGTATGTATTCTATATGTATTCTGTGGTATGTTGTCTCGACCTAACCATCTCCCTGGTAACAGTAATCATCTGTTCTTCGACGACCAACTTAGTTTTTAACATATTTTTTTAAATTCGATTGTGAAATAAATTATTACAACTCTAATTAATAACTCTTGATGACCATCCCGATTACTATTCTGGTGTTAGTATCTCGCAGCTCTCGTAAACGGCTTACGACTATCGTAAGTATCTCGCAGCTCTCGTAAACGGCTTACGACTATCGTAAGTATCTCGCAGCTCTCGTAAACGGTTTACGACTATCGTAAGTATCTCGCAGCTCTCGTAAACGGCTTACGACTATCGTAAGTATCTCGCAGCTCTCGTAAACGGTTTACGACTATCGTAAGTATCTCGCAGCTCTCGTAAACGGCTTACGACTATCGTAAGTCTATCGTAGAAGTTATGGTTATCTTGAAACTTACGTAATTTGCGAATCTGTGTAAGTGTATTAGTAACTGTACAACTGGTAGAATGCCGTAGTAACTCATACAAAAGCAGCAAAAATGTTGCTTTGAAGTGCTACGACTTTTAGGATATAAATAAACAACGTTAGTTTACGATTCTAAAATCATTCAGTATTCTTTTAGATCATTTTGTTAAAAATGTAGTCGAAGCTTCAAAACTTTGGATGCTGTGTAAGATTAGGAAAATTAAGAAAAAAATGTGATACAATAAAACCTCAGTAATAAGACCACATCTGGAACCCTGGAAAACTGGTCTTAATATTAAGGTGGTCTTCATATTGAGGTTGAATAAAGAGCTAAACGGACTCGAAAATTGTGTTCTTAATTTTGAGGTGGTCTTATTATTGAGGTGGTGGTGTAACACTTTATGCGTGGTTCTACTGTAATTTATTTTTAGAATTTTATCGTAATTCTTTTTGCAAACATTTAAGGTGATCAGTTTAGTGATGCAAATAAATCTATGTTCCATAATTTATTGATCTACCTTCAATACATATTTATTTCTTTAGTTTGCTACATTTATCATTTAAATTTCCTAAAGCAAAGTCCAACCGCGAGGTCAAAGTTACAGCAAACGTCAACAACTCGTTTGAGTCTGCACTTACAATCTTCTGACTGACCTCTAGAACTACCATTTGTAAAAGGATAATAAATTACCTTCATATCATGCAAGTTCATACAAACGTGCACATTAATGTTACAAAGAGATTCCTCACGTGTGTATACATATCCCAGAGACCGAATAAAATCGAGGAAAACATTGTAGACAAAAAATTAGCTTTAACCAATTACAAGGTCATACATAAAAACCTCACTTAAAGACCACCTCAATAATAAGACCACCTCTAAATTAAGAACACTATTTTCGAGTCCATTTTCACTGTTTCGCTCTTTATTCAACCTAAATATTAAGACCACCTCAATAAGAAGACCAGTTTTCAAGGGTCCCAATGTTGGTGGTATTATTTACGTTTTACTGTTCATAAATACTATACAGTACAACCTGTACTGATGTACACCCTGTGGAAGATGTTCGGCTGTTGTTGAGAGGTTGTTGCTCTAGAGAGGTTACATTGGCTGTGGAATTTTAACGCAGGGGGAATTAATAATATTGTTGAAGCGAGGTTGTTACTCGAGAGATGGCTGTTCTAGAGGGGTTGGACTGTATTGTAGTAACAACGTTAAGTTAATGATTCGATCACATTGTTGAAGCGAGGTTGTTACTCGAGAGATGGCTGTTCTAGAGGGGTTGGACTGTATTGTAGTAACAACGTTAAGTTAATGATTCGATCACATTGTTGACAATTTACTATGTAAACTTTGAAATACTTTATATGTTAATTAGCAGTGAAATATACCTACGAGTGTCATAAAGTCTTAATTGTTTAATCATTTATAACTAATTGCAAAAATATAATCCATCACTTTGATGTCGAGTCATTTATACTCCGTGTATACGTTCTGTCATAAACTGTTATACTGTACTATAACATGTGCATGTTCTGTGTCGATATCACTTTTACCAGTGTAGTGCCACATATAGGCCGTGTCGCATATAGTTAGTTTATGTCCTGTCCTATTGAAAGTCATCATCATTATCATCTGTTCTAATTTAAAGAATACATATTTCCCCAAACTGCCATATACACACTGAGTATGTGTGTCACCTGATAATATACTCGTATTCCCCACATCAGACAGTGGACAAATCTTCTGGACCAATTCGTGGTATGTTTAATAAAATAACAGAAACAAATATGGTAAAATGAAATAAATAGTTTGATTTAGTGTTGCTTGAGCACTATTCTACTAATAGCTTCGAGCAAATAAAAGCAAGTAACCATTAACGTATTATTTGATCATATCACCACAGTCGTAGACGATCGGACCCGGGATCAAACCCGCCACCCTCGGACGGGAATTTTAGTGCGATACCGGCTGCGCGATGGACGGGGATTCGTGATAAATTATTATTATTGTTCTTATCTTGACAGCAAACACCAATGTGCGTTAGCAGTTTATATGCTTTGATCGCAATTACAATGTAATACAAATGTTTAAAAATGTGTTTAAACTTCTTGTTTCTGTGAGGTTGCTTTAAAATCCACAATTTGGTCATACATGTAGAAGGCGGAGCGCTGACAAACATCTATATGCCCACTATAATGCATTAGTACATGAAAGGGTCATAACTCCTTCGACAGGCAGTGGTTGAGGAACTTTGATGCATACGTCAGCTTATCTCCTTTTCAAATTCAACTTTTTTTTGATATTGTTGTCTTATTCAAATACGCATTTCAAAAATCATATTTTTATTGAGTATATATGAATATTGTGCTTATTAATGAATACAAATTAATATCAAATCTTCGTAAATTGTCCAAGTATAAATTATAATGTGAATCTTCATAAATAACCAGCGCGTGATGAGGTGAACAAATGTATCCCCAGCATTCCAATACATATCTCTCAAAAGTAGTCTCCCTTGGTAAAATCGATATTAAGCCAACAGCAAATTGCAGAATGTAAAGTTCAAACTTATTTTGCATATTGATATCGGTTTGGAGAAGACTAAAGCGGCAAATATAAACGCATGGAATGGAGACAACTTACACAACATGTTGCTACCAAAAAGTAGAAAACAAACATGGCTTCGAATTATTCTCTGATTAATTTACATAACCGCACTGAAATGAAAGACGCAATTGCAGCGAATGTCAAGGTCACACATTTTTTTGTCAAATTTTAAAATTACCTGAATATCTCTGATTCGGAGACAAACATTGTCTAATTAACATGTCACCTGCCAACTTGCTCGAGTATATTTACTGTGCATTTTTCCTGGTACTTGCTGTTCATGCAGTGCATTCATGTTAATTTTATCATGTCCTGGTTTCGGGGATTAAAATACCAAAGTTTCGGTGCATTTACGAAACAGCCAAAATATTTGTATTAAATCGTAAACAGAATATTCCGACTGATGTTGGTACATATTTCTTGACTCAACTTGTTTGATCATTTGTCGCGAAAACCGTCTTAGTAAACTTAAATCCACCAATGAAAATTCCGTGCCAGTAATTAAATTTATGATAATGATAAAAAACTGATTTGCTTTAAGTCGCTCAAAATTGCAAAAAAATATCCAAGCCTTTAATTTTATGTTAAAGGTAGATTTTCTATCAAAGTATGCTACGTAATAATGTTAAGAAAATGGCATGGCAATGTCTTCATACAGACATACTCTAAAACATGGCATTGTAACTTTTCTTACACATTTCTTGGAACTGCAAAACACGAGTCCGATACAGGTATATCCAATACTAGCGCTAACTCGGCGTGTAGGTCAGGATACAGGTATATCCTATACTAGCGCTAACTCGGTGTGTAGGTCAGGATACAGGTATATCCTATACTAGCGCTAACTCGGCGTGTAGGTCAGGATACATGTATATCCTATACTAGCGCTAACTCGGCGTGTAGGTCAGGATACATGTATATCCTATACTAGCGCTAACTCGGCGTGTAGGTCAGGATACAGGTATATTCTATACTAGCGCTAACTCGGCGCGTAGGTCAGGATACATGTATATCCTATACTAGCGCTAACTCGGCGTGTAGGTCAGGATACAGGTATATCCTATACTAGCGCTAACTCGGTGTGTAGGTCAGGATACAGGTATATCCTATACTAGCGCTAACTCGGCGTGTAGGTCAGGATACATGTATATCCTATACTAGAGCTAACTCGGCGCGTAGGTCAGGATACAGGTATATCCTATACTAGCACTAACTCGGCGTGTAGGTCAGGATACATGTATATCCTATACTAGCACTAACTCGGCGTGTATGTCAGGATACATGTATATCCTATACTAGCACTAACTCGGCGTGTAGGTCAGGATACATGTATATCCTATACTAGCGCTAACTCGGCGTGTAGGTCAGGATACATGTATATCCTATACTAGAGCTAACTCGGCGTGTAGGTCAGGATACATGTATATCCTATACTAGCGCTAACTCGGCGTGTAGATCAGGATACATGTATATCCTATACTAGCGCTAACTCGGCGTGTAGGTCAGGATACATGTATATCCTATACTAGCGCTAACTCGGCGTGTAGATCAGGATACATGTATATCCTATACTAGAGGTAACTCGGCGTGTAGGTCAGGATACATGTATATCCTATACTAGCGCTAACTCGGCGTGTAGGTCAGGATACATGTATATCCTATACTAGAGCTAACTCGGCGCGTAGGTCAGGATACAGGTATATCCTATACTAGCACTAACTCGGCGTGTAGGTCAGGATACATGTATATCCTATACTAGCACTAACTCGGCGTGTATGTCAGGATACATGTATATCCTATACTAGCACTAACTCGGCGTGTAGGTCAGGATACATGTATATCCTATACTAGCGCTAACTCGGCGTGTAGGTCAGGATACATGTATATCCTATACTAGAGCTAACTCGGCGTGTAGGTCAGGATACATGTATATCCTATACTAGCGCTAACTCGGCGTGTAGATCAGGATACATGTATATCCTATACTAGCGCTAACTCGGCGTGTAGGTCAGGATACATGTATATCCTATACTAGCGCTAACTCGGCGTGTAGATCAGGATACATGTATATCCTATACTAGAGGTAACTCGGCGTGTAGGTCAGGATACATGTATATCCTATACTAGCGCTAACTCGGCGTGTAGATCAGGATACATGTATATCCTATACTAGAGCTAACTCGGCGTGTAGGTCAGGATACATGTATATCCTATACTAGCGCTAACTCGGCGTGTAGATCAGGATACATGTATATCCTATACTAGAGCTAACTCGGCGTGTAGGTCAGGATACATGTATATCCTATACTAGCGCTAACTCGGCGTGTAGGTCAGGATACATGTATATCCTATACTAGCGCTAACTCGGCGTGTAGGTCAGGATACATGTATATCCTATACTAGCGCTTACTCGGCGTGTAGGTCAGGATACATGTATATCCTATACTAGCGCTTACTCGGCGTGTAGGTCAGGATACATGTATATCCTATACTAGCGCTTACTCGGCGTGTAGGTCAGGATACATGTATATCCTATACTAGCGCTAACTCGGCGTGTAGGTCAGGATACATGTATATCCTATACTAGCGCTTACTCGGCGTGTAGGTCAGGATACATGTATATCCTATACTAGCGCTTACTCGGCGTGTAGGTCAGGATACATGTATATCCTATACTAGCGCTAACTCGGCGTGTAGGTCAGGATACATGTATATCCTATACTAGCGCTAACGCGGCGTGTAGGTCAGGATACATGTATATCCTATACTAGCGCTAACGCGGCGTGTAGGTCAGGATACATGTATATCCTATACTAGCGCTAACGCGGCGTGTAGGTCAGGATACATGTATATCCTATACTAGCGCTAACGCGGCGTGTAGGTCAGGATACATGTATATCCTATACTAGCGCTAACGCGGCGTGTAGGGCAGGATACATGTATATCCTATACTAGCGCTAACGCGGCGTGTAGGGCAGGATACATGTATATCCTATACTAGCGCTAACTCGGCGTGTAGGTCAGGATACATGTATATCCTATACTAGCGCTAACTCGGCGTGTAGGTCAGGATACATGTATATCCTATACTAGCGCTAACTCGGCGTGTAGGTCAGGATAGACAATGCCGGGATCGGACACTTGTATTTGTGGTTTTTGGAACTTTTGAGAGAAGAAAATGACAATGCAGTGTTGTAGAGTGCATCTGTATGAAGGCATTTTATTAGCGCTTTTCTCATATTTATCACTAAGAATATTTTGTAAAAAAGTTAGATTATGTACCTTTGAGAGGAATAGTATTTCTCTTTTTTGTGTTATCCCTGGTTTTGGTGAGCATTTTATGGTCCTTGCATATATGTATAACTATATACCATCATGTCATTGCTGTTATTTCATACATCTTATTTTGTTTTTACCATGTTTTATTTGAACACTTTTACGGAAAAAAAATTATTACTGAAATAAATCTAAATCTACCTTTAAAAGCATTTCAACAGTCAACCCTTATATAACAGCAGCTGCAAATTTACGAAAGCTCTGCATCAGTGTCAGTTTAACACATGTAAAACATGCCGAAAGTGGACAGGAAAATCTCATTTCCACATTACTAAATAAACACTTCAAACGTTCACAGTCTAGATTTGTGTCAAAATAATAGTAAATATGAGAAAATTGGAAGTATACATCACTCCATTGTCACTTGGCTTACATGTTTCCAAAATAGCAGGTGACGGATACCGGTATCTTCTATCGTGACCAACATACCGAGTTCTTGCTCTCGTTAGCAGAGGAAATACCTGTATCAGATTTATGTTTTGCTGTTTCAGGACATGTTTAAGATACATTATAATGCAGTGTCTATGAGTGCGTTTGTACAATTACATGACAGTTTTTTTAATTCATAACATCCTCACCAGGCATAATTGGATACAATTAGCACTATCTACCTTTAAGTTAAGCTCAATGTGTCTGGTATTTTAAACAACAAACGTTTTATCGTTTAATACTTCATCCCTCCCAGCGTTTCCTCCCTTCATACCTTCTATGTATACCGTCACTTAAATACCAACTCAATAATAAGACCATCGAAATTAAGAACACAAATGTCAAGTCCATTTTCACTGTTTTGCTCTTTATTCAACATCAATAAGAAGACCACCTCAATAAGATTACCAGTTTTTAAGGGTCCCAAAGGTGGTCTTATTATTAAGGTTTTCCTGTATATGAATATATACTACAATGAATCTTACTCTATTGATACCTGACCTCTTTCCGCGGCCGAAATCACGCTTCAAACATTTTACGTATGGACAACTTATCTGTGATAAGAGTAAGACCGCTTGTACTATATAAACATATGCTATAGAAGGGGAGAGAACTCGGGACGTATCCTGTGGTTTCATATGAACTTATTTCATGGTGTTTGTGATTTGCTTCCTGACTTGGTTTGATAATTATGCTTTTCTTATTTATTCAATGAAATAGTCCATCAAATGACTAAAATATTCAGTTAAAGAAATCATTAGGAACAGAGATTTTCAGAATAAAAATCATATCATAATGAAGAAGACGGTTTGAAGTTCACGTCAGTAAAAATATTGTGATATAGCTGAACTGTTATCTTTTATTCGGTTTAAGTTTTTTCTTCTGTATGCCTATCGAATATCGACCCGATCGATTGAGTCGATGTCGACGATGGCGCATATTCAGGGAAGACAACTATCTCAATAAACCAGCGATTTGTCAATAATTTCTGGACATGCGGAATAAAACAAAATATGTGCGCCGCTGTACGATTTCCAACCTCTTTTTTAAGTGACGTCATTTCCAGATAAATGTCAAATGCAAATATTTGCCTCATATGGCAATATGAAAACGAAGTGACCATATGGAGTAAATAGTGTTTCCTACTTGCAAATTGTGACATTACTTGTGACGTTTCCTTGAAATGACGTCACTTACAGAAGAGGTTGTAAATCATATTAACTGTTTGTCTTATTTGGCTTTTGTATTTCGATATTGAAGATACGTTTCAAATGCGTAATTGTGGTGAATCTAGTTTGCGTCCGCGACATAAAAACATCTTCATCAATGTACCGATAACCAAACATATCTGGTGAACTATTTCTTAATTTGTCACAAAACTTGGTAAATACGTCAACATGGTGAGGTTTCTAAGAACTCTATGTAAATAAAGGTCACGGTTGAGATTTTGATCGAAATTAATACTTCTGTATAAAATGGTTTATTAAATGTATACTACGCAACTTTATCTGGTTCATGTTTCTTAAAAAATGTTTTACTTGCGCAATTGATATAATTTATAATAACAAGTTAGCTAATTAGAACATAGACGATTTAGTTTTCAACTATCCTAAAAAAAGTTTATTTCCGGTAGCTTGACGGACCGACCGAACTTGGATTTTTGTGTGTCTCTTCCTTGCAGGACTTGTTCCATGTCTAAACCGGAAATACATCTTAGAACATTTAAAATCAACTTATCAACCTACCCCAAATAGTTTGTATATGTGCCCCTGAACAGCCCCATATGTTACTGATTGGTCTCATACCTCAAGTCAATGTTTAAAGTGTTTGTCAATATATTTTGTCAGCTTGCTTGCGATTAATCATTTAGTGCTTACTTGAAGCGCAAAGTTTAGCTGATATGTCTTATAATGTACGTCCGTGACGAGACATACACTTGCAACATCTGGACTGAGCGGCCGCCACCTTACCACTGCATTACCTCGCTCGTCCCTCGAAATTATAGTTTAATCTTAAATCAAATGAGCCTAATGTATGGAGACGTGGCGGTCGAGGGGTAGAGCGCCTGACTCCTGCTCTGGATGTCGTGAGTTTGAGTCCAACGTTGAAGGATATGATGTAGATCATGAACTTCTTAATCATAAAAGTTGGTGCAAGTGTTGTGTACCAATCAAGGAAACAATCATGGACGGTAATTAAATTCAGTTGTATGACATTGCTTCACAATCGATGTGAAATATATAAATTGAGACTAAATGACATATAGATGTAATCATGGCCTTGAAGTCTGAGTTCTCATCGTATCTTGTAATACATATACAGTAAAACCTCAATAACAAGACCACCCTTTGGACCTTTGAAAACTGGTCTGAATATTGAGGTGGACTGAATATTGAGGTGGACTGAATATTGAGGTGGACTGAATATTGAGGTGGACTGAATATTGAGGTGGACTGAATATTGAGGTGGATTGAATATTGAGGTGGACTGAATATTGAGGTGGTCTGAATATTGAGGTTTATTAAAGAGTACAAAACGGTGCAAATGGACTTGAAAGTTTTGTTCTTAATTTCAAGGTGGTCTTATTACTGAGGTGGTCTTTAAGTGAGGTTTTACTGTACATGTATGAAAACGTTAGAACCGTGTTTCAAATGTATTGAAAGATGAGAACTACGGCGATTAAGACTTCAAATACGCAAACAAATCGTAGGGCGGTAAATTGGCTTTTTCTATAAAAAGTTTCACCAACGCTGCAACCAAATCAGAGCGGTGTTTACGCACTGAAAACTATTAATTCTATTATCAGTTATTAATTAATGCTTTTATATGCATTACAGTTCGTTGTTTATCCTCGTATGCACTTGTTTAAATACACAGGGTTCAAAATTAATTGTACTTCAAACCATTTTACTTCGTATAAAATAGTTAAATACAGTGTAACCTCTGCAGAGCGTCCCTGTCTGAAGCAACAACCTCTACAGAGCGTCCCTGTCTGAAGCAACAACCTCTGCAGAGCGTCCCTGTCTGAAGCAACAACCTCTGCAGAGCGTCCCTGTCTGAAGCAACAACCTCTGCAGAGTGTCCCTGTCTGAAGCAACAACCTCTGTAGAGCGTCCCTGTCTGAAGCAACAACCTCTGCAGAGCGTGCCTGTCTGAAGCAACAACCTCTGCAGAGCGTCCCTGTCGGAAGCAACAACCTCTGCAGATCGTCCCTGTCTGAAGCAACAACCTCTGCAGAGCGTCCCTGTCTGAAGCAACAACCTCTGTAGAGCGTCCCTGTCTGAAGCAACAACCTCTGCAGAGCGTCCCTGTCTGAAGCAACAACCTCTGTAGAGCGTCCCTGTCTGAAGCAACAACCTCTGCAGAGCGTCCCTGTCTGAAGCAACAATCTCTGCAGAGAGTCCCTGTCTGAAGCAACAACCTCTGCATAGAGTCCCTGTCTGAAGCAACAACCTCGGTAGAGCGTCCATGTCTGAAGCAACAACCTCTGCAGAGCGTCCCTGTCTGAAGCAACAATTTCTGCAGAGAGTCCCTGTCTGAAGCAACAACCTCTGCAGAGCGTCCCTGTCTGAAGCAACGACCTCTTTTCAACAACCTTATATATAGTTTCCTGCAGTAAAACAATTCGATTAATTTAACCTATATAGAGCAGCAACCTCTTAACTGTATTTTAAGCATAATTCTCCGTATAACATACTTAAATACAGTCAAACCTCTGCAGAGCTGCCTTGACTGGAGCAATAACACAATTCTACAACTTTATTAATATTTTTTCTGCAGGAAGAGATTTCGATGAGATTAACCTCTCTAGAGCAACCACCTCTCACTAACAGCCATTAGTTACGTCCTACAAAGGGTGTTGCTCTGGAGAGGTTGAACTGTACTGTATATGGAGATATTTTACGACAACTGCTAATATTGTATCATCATAAATTAGACGGATTATGGTAAAATGTTGGTTATGTCACATGATAAAAAAGATCTGCTTAAAGGTAGACAGTCGTATTTTTTGTACAAAATATGCTTAGTCGTAAATATGTGATAATATTATACCTCACGTGACTTTGCCTTGTTAAATGTCCATATACTCATTATGAGTCATTCCGTACTATTACTCTGACAGTACGTTTTTCACCGGGTGATACTATCACGTGGCTAAAAATAGACAATTCTGGTTTCCCAAGTCCATGATGGTAGACGCTTATTGAAATGCGTTGTAAATCAGTAACTCCCGGCGCTTGCAAATCATTCCAACCGACAAAATAACGACAACTGTAGACAAACAGTTTGTTTCCATTTCGTAGTGTTGAATTTTTACTATTATTATTTGTTCATTATAATAAAATAGATATCGGATGGCTTCCCAGTGTGACAGTACATATTGTCAACATTCTAGAAATACTGTCACACAGGAAGCCATCTGATATTTATATAGTACACGGTACATGCCTTTATAGATGTTCTCTACAACTATGCAATGTCACTTTTTTACATCTTCCCCAAACCCACGAACACAAACGTCCGATACTAGTATTTTCTATCCTGTCCTATTTGCCGACTCGGAGTTAGCGCTGACATACGACATACCTGTATCGGACTCGTGTTTTGCAGTTTCAGGAAACGTCTGCATGAAGGAATTTAACATGACATTTTCTCAAAATTATGAATTAGCATATGAGCGCCTCTGTACGATTTCCAATCTTTTCTTTAAGTGACGACATTTCCAGGAAACGTCACGTGTGGCGTCACCATGTACTGACAAGAAGCAATTTTTGCCGCATATGGCAATATGAAAACGAAGTGACTATATGGAGTAAATATTGTTTCATGCTTACAAATAGTGACATCACATGTTGCGTTTTCACAAAATGACGTCATTTACAGAAGAGGTTGTTAATCCCATAGCAGCGCTCATATTTTGATAAGAATGAGACTACCTACCTTTAAAATAAGTTGTAGCGAATTGTGCATCAAATGCAAAAGAGCAAATTTTGGAAATGTTGGTAGCCTACTTTTAAACGTAGTTAAGTGTAGATTGTCACGGAGTGTTGAAATGCAGTAAGATAAATGATGTTTTGTATACAATAGGTGTTACGGCTGGAACATTTCGTCAACAAATTTCATTGTTGATTTAAGATTAAACTTTGTATATATATACAAGATGGTGGCAGCACTTATTTGTTTATTTTTCTTTGACATGTAAGGAAATACGTGCAGATATTTAAATATATGTGTTAATTAGATGTTTGGATTAATTATTTCAATAGTTTCACGCGGCTGTAATGCACGTGTTGGAATATTGTGACGTAATCACGTGTCAACTGCTTCAAGATCTCGTGAAGTGTTTATCATAATTACGTGTTTTTTTTTTATTATTGTTTTTAACTTTTAATTTTTGAAATCCATATTTATTCGATAATCTTGTCGAAAATTCGATACTTCAAGACATAATGGACTTTCGCGAATAGTAAGTATATTATTTCATATGATTTCAACAAAAATCATGCATTTTAAATGGGTTGGTGAAGTAAATTGCATGTACAATCAAACACATTTCTAATTGGTCATCCCACATTTCTGCATTTTATCATTTTGATAGAAATCTTTACAGGTCTACTTTTTTATCCAAAGATGTGTGAATTTTGGATTTCAAAGGATTAGGGCATGGGTAAGAATGAAGTAAAACAAACCTAATCAGTTCATATTTCTCTGTATTTATTTTGAAGAGTAAGATAATATAAAATGTGACCAATGAGAAAAGCACGTGAGTGTATATGTATCGTTTGTTTTTATTGTACAATTACATGTCAAGAAATGTTCTGACAAGACAATATTTTTTCAGGATATTCTTATTCATTTTATATGGGTGATTGTAGGATAAGGTATGAAGTATAACATATTGAGGTCACCTAGTACACAACATGTATGGAAGACTCACTGACACATCTATATCATTAACACACGCGGTTCAAATGCGTTTATTCGCAAAATTGAAAATAAAAAAATGTGATTTTGTAATGCCGGACAGTAAGTGACTCAAACCATTGACCGCTAGCTTGCGGTAAGCACAGTTGAGTTTCGAGGTTATAGTGTGATTGATACCACTGACGGTTAGCTTGAGGGGTACAGTAGTCTTGAGGTTAAGAAATGACTGAAACTATTGGCTACTGGCTTGAGAACACAGTGCAGTTTTGAGGTTATAAATTGTTCAAAACTATTGACAAATTGCTTTGGGGAGGGACGGTGTTGTAGTAAGGTTGTGACAGTTGCTCGAAAGTAAGACAAGTCATTATTTTTGTTGTATACATTTTTAGTTAATGTACGTACATAAATAGTGAATATGTACCACAATAAGCTGGAGGCAAATGTTTCCCACGTCATTACCTTGTATTAATTATGCTATTTAACAGATAAATGTGACATTTGTATAACTACGGTCTCTTAATAGTTTATATGTATTTTAGTCACTTAATCCAGGTCAGATTTCGTTGTTTAACTTCCCAGATTCGTTCAGATCGGTGGAACAAGCACGATACGTTTTTGCGCTCTCAAAAATCTGCATCATGAATCACCAAATGTGGGAATTTATAAGTCTAAAATTTTAACAACTTCACTAAAGGGGAATTTTCGTTCTAAACATATATACTTTGGGAATGGGGCCCAATATCGGCCCCAAATTTGCCATAAAAAGGGCTGCAATTATTTGTTGTAAAACGTTACGTGTGTCACAAGACCAACATCAGCGACATCTTTGTTTCTCCTTTCGCCTTGACCAATACCAATAAATGTTGCTGAAGTAGGTATGGAATCAAATTCGACTGTGTATATAACATTCCAATTATCATGCATTGACAATATCATAATTATATAACATAAAATCAGTCGGTGTTACCTGCGTATTTATTGTTATACATTTACAGTAAAACCTCAATATTTTGGTCTCTATTCAACCTCAATATTAAGACCAACTCACTAATAAGACCAGTTTTCAATGGTCCCAAGGGTGGTCGCATTATTGAGGTTTCATTGTAACAGAATGAAAAACCGATTTATTTGCCGAAATGAAGCGGGATACACCTATAACCTATATACACTGAATTAAATTGCTATACTTAGCTGTAATTGAAATTGAGACAAAATCAATCAATGACGGATTGTTGACATTTTTTCTCATCTAGGTATGTTGCATAAGAAATTAGAAAAAAGCTTACATTCTGTTAATTGACGCGAAAGTTTCAATATTAACACATTCTTGAACAGTATCTGTCTGTTGCCAAGACAAAATATATTTGAACACAATTAATGCAAAGCTGGAATGTCTATTTGAATACAATAGGTATTTCATTGAAAGTACATCAGTAAGTGCTCTGACTAATACAATTTAATTTAAAGCACAACCTTAAAAAGTCATATTTCTTATGGACAAATTACTCTTTTTCACAATCTTCATTTAATACAATTCAAACTATCTACAGTAACACTCGTTTGTAGACCACGTTTTATTACAGGTTGTACCAAAGAGAGGTTAAATTCATAGTAAATTCTTACTAAATGAATATTGATGCTATTGTTGAAGAGATGATTTTACTCTAGATGGGTTAAAATGATAGTAGGTTCTTACTGCAGAAAACATTGATACTGTTGATGTAATTATACATCAATTATAAATCTTTATTTCAATCTCATCAGTGTACACATCACATACATATCCAATAAAAACGAATGTATACCTAATACAAATAAACTGCCACTCATACAATGAGTTATACGAGATAATGTATGCACATAAAACTGATATATCTAAGTATCTACATACATTTATATAAATGCGCTTCTATGGGATTTACAACCTCTTCTGTAAGTGACGTCATTTCAAGAAAACGCAACATGATTGTGATGTCACTATTTGCAAGCAGGAAACAATATTTACTCCATATGATCAGTTCGTTTTCATATTACCATATGGGGCAAATATTGCTTTCTGGCAGTGCATGGTGTCGTCACATGTGACGTTTTCTGGAAATGACGTCACTAAAAAAAGAGGTTGGTTAAATTATTATTATAGACTAAACATTAATATCACATAGTACACTGTACTTATATATCACATATATCAACATGGAATAAAACTGGAGCAACATTGCTAATATGTAGAACTAACAACAAACTGAATGAATGTTAGCAAAAAGTGATAAGTAATCAATCCATTTAGCCTTCTTATAATCATATCACATTAATTGTGAAACTGGTTATATAAATGTAGCTGAAAATTATGTTTTTACATACATGTGATACAACAGACGCGCGGTCGATCAAATTAAGGAGACTTTTTACCTTTAAACACACACAACAAGATGTTTAGTCTTTCTCTGACATATCGATGGCACCTTTCTAAAAAAAAACGTAACCGCATTTTGCGCAAAACCGTTTGTTTCGGTGATTCAGAAAGTATATATAGCTTGCCACTTCTTTTGCGAAGTCACCTGCGCTGATCTGAGATTATCACGTGACAAAATGCCGAATTCCGATTGGACGGATTTGATTAATGGCCACTTCAGAAATTGTCAATAGTTTAAAGACCCGGATATTGATATTTATGAGGATTTTATATTATACTCAAACATAATTGCCAAATATTGAAAGCAAATAGAGAATATCGAAGCTCATACGTTCCGAGAAATAAGAATTCAAAAACGCTGAGACATATTTTCAAATTAATTTATTTAATAACTTTTTGTATCCCGAAAACTTGTGAATTTTAAATGACTGACTACGAGATCATTGCACCGAATATAGACGAGTATACAGTACATATACATGTACTCATAAACTTGCACGATGGACCTCTAATTCACAAACAATATGCAAATTGTTTCACTCATTAATACCTCTAGTCATTTACATTAATTGCATTTAATTAATGATGATTGATGGTAGATTTTTTTACTCAGATTCATCAATCGCCGGTGAAAATGCAGACTATTTTGTTTGATCATTGATACTTAAACAACTACAGTAAACCTTCACTTAAAGACAACCTAATATTTAAGACAATCCCATATTTAGGACCACCTCATATTTAAGACCATCTAATATTTAAGACAATCCCATATTTACGACCACCTCATATATTTAAGACCATCACATATTTACGACCACCTCATATTTAAGACCACCTCATATTTAAGACCACCTCATATTTAAGATCATCACATATTTACGACTACCTCATATTTAAGACCATCACATATTTAAGACCACCTCATATTTAAGACCATCTCATATTTAAGACCATCTCATATTTACGACCACCTCATATCTAAGAACATCACATCAATAAGACCATGTTTTCATGGACCAGTCATTTTTCGTCTATATTTTAATCGATCAACAGACCACCTCGTTACAAAGACCAACCTGTTTTGAGAACAAAAGGTGGTCTTAATACTGAGGTTTCACTGCAGTTTTTTCATCGGATGTCAATTTCTGTTTAAAATCAACTCATCAACTGTATATTTTTACATATAACCGTTAAAGCACTTGGCTGCCATCCTTGAGGTCATTGGTTCGAATTCACGGTGAAGCGTAAGACAATTTGGCTGGCGTCCCATAGTCCACCACGCCATCAAGAAACTGATGTTACCAAAATAAACATATTATCAAGAACTGAAAAGTTTAAAGTTTGATTCGTTCATATTATTAGGTAAAACGTGTTACAATATCGTGATTGTAGTTTATAAACTAAACAATATATTCTGTTAGCATGAAGTCACATTGAATTAGGAGCAATAACTTATGTCGAATGTTTACACGCGTGATTCGCCCCCTTGTTTGAGAATTAAGTCGTTTGAAGTAATCTCATTATATTGACACAGACAGTTTAGTTACATTTTGTATTGCGTTTATCGGAGTTTTAGCGCAAAATATTCTTACAGTTTTCAATCAAGTCATAGTTGCACTACTTTTGCACCAACCATCGCAAAGTACTTTCAATTCCGTCAGTTTTGATTGACTGAAGCATCGACTTTGACGACAATTTCTTTCAAGTGTGAAGCACTTGGTACAAATAATTCATTTGACAACAATGGTTAATCTATTATGGCACTACCAGTCGGTTTGAATGATTTACATGTTCATGTGCTTATCTAAGATTTCAAACAGTGCATATACAGTTCGACCTCTCTAGAGCAACCCTCTTGTGGGCAACAACCTCTCTAGAACGACCCTCTCGGTCCGATCGTGGGCAACAACCTCTCTAGAGCGCCCCTTTCATGGGCAACAACCTCTCTAGAGCGCCCCTCTCATGGACAACAACATCTCTAGAGCGGCCCGATCGTGGACAACAACCTCTCTAGAGCGGCCCTCTCATGGACAACAACCTCTCTAGAGCGGCCCTCTCATGGGCAACAGCCTCTCTAGAGCGGCCCTCTCATGGACAACAACCTCTCTAGAGCGGCCCTCTCATGGGCAACAACCTCTCTAGAGCGGCCCTCTCATGGGCAACAACCTCTCTAGATCGGCCCTCTCATGGACAACACCTCTAGAGCGGCCCTCTCATGGACAACAACCTCTCTAGAGCGGCCCTCTCATGGACAACAACCTCTCTAGAGCGGCCCTCTCATGGACAACACCTCTAGAGCGGCCCTGTTATGGACAACACCTCTAGAGCGGCCCTCTCATGGACAACACCTCTAGAGCGGCCCTCTCATGGACAACACCTCTAGATGGTCCTCTCATGGACAACACCTCTAGAGCGGCCCTCTCATGGACAACACCTCTAGAGCGGCCCTCTCATGGACAACAACATCTCAAGAGCGGCCCTCTCATGGACAACAACATCTCAAGAGCGGCCCTCTCATGGACAACAACATCTCAAGAGCGGCCCCCTCATGGACAACAACATCTCAAGAGCGGCCCTCTCATGGACAACAACATCTCAAGAGCGGCCCTCTCATGGACAACAACATCTCAAGAGCGGCCCTCTCATGGACAACAACATCTCAAGAGCGGCCCTCTCATGGACAACAACCTCTCTAGAGTGGCCCTCTCATGGACAACAACATCTCAAGAGCGGCCCTCTCATGGACAACAACATCTCAAGAAGAGCGGCACTCTTGTGGGCAACAACTTCACTAGAGCGGTCCTCATGTGGGCAACAACTTCTCTAGAGCGGTCCTCTCGTGGGCAACAACTTCTCTAGAGCGGCCCTCACGTGGGAATCAATTTTTCTAGAGCGGTCCTCTCGTGGGCAACAACTTCTCTAGAGCGGCCCTCACGTGGGAATCAATTTTTCTAGAGCGATCCTCTCGTGGGCAACAACTTCTCTAGAGCGACCCTCTTGTGGGCAACCACTTCTCTAGAGCGGTCCTCTCTTAGGCAACAACTTCTCAAGAGCGGTCCTTTTTTGGGCAACAACTTCTCTAGAGCGACCCTCTTGTGGGCAACAACTTCTCTAGAGCGGTCCTCTCTTGGGCAACAACTTCTCAAGAGCGGTCCTCTCTTGGGCAACAACTTCTCTAGAGTGACCCTCTTGTGGGCAACCACTTCTCTAGAGCGGTCCTCTCTTGGGCAACAACTTCTCAAGAGCGGTCCTCTCTTGGGCAACAACTTCTCAAGAGCGACCCTCTTGTGGGCAACAACTTCTCTAGAGCGGTCCTCTCGTGGGCAACAACTTCTCTAGAGCGACCCTCGTGTGGGAAACAACCTCTCTAGAGCGGTCCACTCGTGGGCAACAACTTCTCTAGAACGGCCCTCTGGTGGGCAACAAACACTCTAGAGCGACCCTCTCGTGGGCAACAACCTTTCTAGAGCGGTCCTCACTTTGACAACAACCTCTTTAGAGCGACCCTCTTGTGGGCAATAACCTCTCTTGTGCGGTCCTCACGTTGACAACAACCTCTTAAGTGCGACCCTCACGTGGGCAACAACCTCTCTTGTACGGTCCTCACGTGGGCAACAATCTCTCTAGAGCGGCATGATCGTGGGTAACAACCTCTCTTGTGCGGTCCTCACGTTGACAACAACCTCTTTAGAGCGACCCTCACGTGGGCAACAACCTCTCTTGTGCGGTCCTCACGTTGACAACAACCTCTTTAGAGCGACCCTCACGTGGGCAACAACCTCTCTTGTGCGGTCCTCACCTTGACAACAACCTCTTCAGAGCGACCCTCACGTGGGCAACAACCTCTCTTGTGCGGTCCTCACGTGGGCAACAATCTCTCTAGAGCGGCATGATCGTGGGTAACAACCACTCTTGTGCGGTCCTCACGTGGGCAACAATCTCTCTAGAGCGGCATGATCGTGGGTAACAACCTCTCTTGTGCGGTCCTCACGTTGACAACAACCTCTTTAGAGCGACCCTCACGTGGGCAACAACCTCTCTTGTGCGGTCCTCACGTTGACAACAACCTCTTTAGAGCGACCCTCACGTGGGCAACAACCTCTCTTGTGCTGTCCTCACGTGGGCAACAATCTCTCTAGAGCGGCATGATCGTGGGTAACAACCTCTCTTGTGCGGTCCTCACGTTGACAACAACCTCTTTAGAGCGACCCTCACGTGGGCAACAACCTCTCTTGTGTGGTCCTCACGTTGACAACAACCTCTTTAGAGCGACCCACACGTGGGCAACAACCTCTCTTGTGCGGTCCTCACCTTGACAACAACCTCTTTAGAGCGACCCACACGTGGGCAACAACCTCTCTTGTGCGGTCCTCACGTGGGCAACAACCTCTCTAGAGCGGCACTCTCGTGGGCAACAATCTCTCTAGAGCGACATGATCGTGGGTAACAAGCTATCTAGAGGCCCTCAAGTGGACAAAAACATCTTTTCTACAACAGATATTATTTGTTTCTTCAGTAAACATTTTACTATCAACTTAAATGTTGACAGGTTTACTGAGCTTTTTTTTACGAATCGATTCATTTGAATAATAGATTGTTAAACTTACTGCAGTCAAAATAAACAGAAGATTTATCCAGGTTTTTTTTAGAAATGAAATGAAATTTTCGAACAGGTTTGCATTGTTGACCAGTTTATTTTTAACCTTTATAGAGCGACAATCTCTCAACATTAGCCACGGTTGTGTCACACAAAGGGTGATGCTATACATAGAGTGTTCTGTATGTATATGTATTCAGTTGGATTGATTGGGAACTTGGCTTATTCTAGTATATACTTGTATTCTGATGACGAGTAAACCCTGTTGCTTATCAACATTATGTTTTTTAGAAGAAAAAACAGTTAATTTACATATTTCAGTTAATGACAACTTGAGAAGATAAGATACAAAACAATGTTAAAGAGGCAATTACAATTAGAAAATCAATGCATCATGCACAATAAACACAATTGTATAATACATATGTAATAACAAAAAATTATTCTAATTTTGTTCACAACATGTATACAAGAAAATATGATATTTTCGGAAGTTTCAATTCTGGCATTTATTTAAATTTACAAATAATTTCTTAAATGATCACACAAAGTTACCTAATTTTTATGATGTTATTAAAGTCTTGGTCCATGACCCATTGTAAGTAATTGTAAGTTACGTTATTTATGTTTAAATCAGGTATGAATTTCGTACTATTGCAATTATTAATTAACCGTACATATATACGCTGCATTTGATCACGTGATCTTAAATGTCGACTTTCACGCGTGCAAATAACTGATTATAGACAAAAAAAGGCTAAACGGTTCATTTTGGCCTCAACTTGTTAATTGATCATACTTCATCATTAAGTATATATTGGAACTATGCTTAGAGCCAGCGGACGTGTGGTGATAGGAAGCTGGGATGTGAGGTGTCGGAACCATTAAAGGGCCACCACCACACAGCATCACAAGACGCCAGTACTGATCCTTTTCCAGAAGTCTGTTTGAGTGTGATTCAAATAGAAATAATGTTTTCATCACACTTGAACTTAAATCAAATACAATCTGTAGAATCAATGTATACGGTGAATTATTATGGTTGTGCAAGTATTCTATATCGTGTTTCAAAAGTTTTTGAATGATGTACGGGTGATAGTTGACCTCACCATTGTTCCTGGGTAACTAACCGGTACTAACCTGTTCCTTCGCCAGTAGCGGACAACTTTCTCACTTGAATTTGATGTGGAGGACGAATGACTTTAGATGAATTATCTTCTGCCAAATTGTCAGGCAGAACATACGAGCGTTGCAATGGGATTTACAACTTCTTTAGTGACCTCATTTCAAGAAAACCCAAACATGTGATGTCACTATTTGCAAGCAGGAAACAGCATTTACTCCATACAGTTACTTCGTTTGCACATTGCAATATTGGGCAAATAATACTTACTGTCAGTACATAGTGATGTCATATGCGACGTGTTCTGGAAATGACGTCACTTAAAGAAGAAGTTAGAAAACGTACAGTGGCGCTCATATTATGCTTCGAACGTTCGAACTTACGACCTCAAGGTTGCCATTAGAGTGCTCTGTCGACTGAGCTAATCGGCCGGGCTCCGTGAAATAATACTGTTCAATGTTTTGGTTTGGTCTATGAGGTTTTACCGTATTTATTAAGTCCTTAATCCATTTCGGATTGATTTAAACGATTTATTGCATAATATGCGTAAGTAAAGTCTAAAATTTACTGCCTAAATGATGACGATCCCTATTATTGAAAGTTCTGTAAATACGATAAATTATTTTCCTCTCAAAGAAATCTGTATATATACAAACCTTCTACGCACGTAAAGTCAAGTCATGAGCTCGTCAGACCGAACTGTGCTGCATCTAAATCACAGAGGGACTCCGATTAACGACGATTGTGCGTGTGGAAATAATCTGTTGATTTTATTTTTTAGCAAAAAAAATCAAATTAAATGGATATAGATATGGATTCCGAAGATGAGTAAGTTCTTGTTCATTGTCTGAATAAACTCCTATCAGTGCAGCCTCTCCTACAGCAACAGCCATTGGAAGAAGCACGTTGCGACACTAGTTGACAACTTGTTTCTTCTGACAGAGCTTAACTTTATAATAATATACTAGCGCCATTAAAAACGCAACTATTTCACTAAACCTTCGTTTTGTTCCGAATTTTAAACGCGTTTTAGTGTTACAAATGTGTAAATCATTCTTCAAAAGAAATTAAACTTTGTCCATAGTATTCATATTTTATAACTGATTAAGTTTTGGAAATTATGTTTGCTTACTCTAAAGTATAATTATTTCTTTATAATGTCGCCGTGTTGACGCAGACAATTTTTAGTTGCGTTTTTAATGGCGTGCAGTATATTATATTTTACCGCGAGAAAAGGAGTAAAGAGAGGTTTTTCTTGAAGAGAGGGGGTTCCCAGGAGGGGTTGCACTGTGCTTTAAGTTACTCTTCCATTTTCTACCCATGTTTGATTTGTTTCTTCACTCCCCGTGTTGTTCCCCTTCCTCTTTCTTATTTTCATGTTAAGCTTCTTCCGAGTTTTCCTTTTTTGCTGCACTCCGAGCATTTATGCATGGAGACTTCTTGTCGGAATGTGGACTTTGACGCACAATCCTCTCTCATATATTTATATTTTTATGCAGGGTGTACACTTAAGCATGATTTGAATCTTTTAAATAATGTTATAGTTACAAACTGTTTTTCCATAACATCAAATTCAAGCAAGTTTTTTAAATGGAAAGTGTCGGAAATTCATATAATGAAAATTTAACCAATCCGCGTCGAGGTTACAAAACGTAGTTCGGTTGATGAGAATTTGGTTTAGCGGTTAACGTAAGATTTGATTAGTTAACAAAGCGCTGTCAATCAAATAGCAAAGTCACGTTAGTACCGCTGAGCCGAAGAAAAACTAATACTAGTCTCAACATATTTACCATGTCGAAGAAAATTTTGGACAACCGAGCTATGCTTGTAAACTGGACACATTCTGCAATTTGTAAACGCTGGACTGGAATGTAGCAAGCGCGAGATTAAAACAGTTGCACCGAAACAAACATACATTTATACGTAAGCTATCGCTCGAGGATAAGATTAGCTCTATGTCCCGTATATGCATTCATTTAAATAAATCTTGAAATTCCTATTTAATCTCTAATATTTTCATCCAGAATTTGCTATTTGTTACATCTTATACCTGATATGATAATAAAAGTACACATATCGATGGAAAACAATTGGCTATTTTTTTAGTAGATTTTGTAAGAGCTACTGTTCCAAGGAGCTAACTGTGCATTCTGTATGTTGAGAATCTACACTGTATTGTGACAAAGTAAACTGATACGATGAACGACAGGCAGGTTTACAGCGACTTTTTATCCATATCTCGATTCATCTGAATAACAACTTTCTTAACTTTCTGAAATCAACATCAACAGAAGATTTATCCAGTAGTTGTACTTATAGAAATTATGTGAAGTGCACTGGTTGGTTAGCACTTTTAACCAGTATATATTTTGTACATGCACTGCTATTCCACTAATACACAAGAATGTATATTTAATCATTTTATAAATGAAAAAATATTTCTGCATAAAACTAATGATATATAGCCCCAGCCCCAAATAAGTTGTTTTCTGTTTAAATGCAAACCATATCAATTACATAAAAAAGGGTTACGAAATAAAATATTATTGCATTGCAGAGCGATTGCACCGCTTGATTCTGTATCATAACTATTGCAACCTCTTCTGAGTGGGTCCATCTCCATCTTGAACAACAACCTCTTCTGAGTGGGTCCATCTCCATCTTGAACAACAACCTCTTCTGAGTGGGTCCATCTTGAACAACAACCTCTTCTGAGTGGGTCCATCTCCATCATGAACAACAACCTCTTCTGAGTGGGTCCATCTTGAACAACAACCTCTTCTGAGTGGGTCCATCTTGAACAACAACCTCTTCTGAGTGGGTCCATCTTGAACAACAACCTCTTCTGAGTGTGTCCATCTTGAACAACAACCTCTTCTGAGTGGGTCCATCTTGAACAACAACCTCTTCTGAGTGGGTCCATCTTGAACAACAAACTCTTCTGAGTGGGTCCATCTCCATCATGAACAACAACCTCTTCTGAGTGGGTCCATCTTGAACAACAACCTCTTCTGAGTGGGTCCATCTTGAACAACAACATCTTCTGAGTGGGTCCATCTTGAACAACAACCTCTTCTGAGTGGGTCCATCTTGAACAACAACCTCTTCTGAGTGGGTCCATCTTGAACAACAACCTCTTCTGAGTGTGTCCATCTTGAACAACAACCTCTTCTGAGTGGGTCCATCTTGAACAACAACCTCTTCTGAGTGGGTCCATCTTGAACAACAACCTCTTCTGAGTGGGTCCATCTTGAACAACAACATCTTCTGAGTGGGTCCATCTTGAACAACAACCTCTTCTGAGTGGGTCCATCTTGAACAACAACCTCTTCTGGGTGGGTCCATCTTGAACAACAACATCTTCTGAGTGGGTCCATCTTGAACAACAACCTCTTCTGAGTGGGTCCATCTTGAACAACCACCTCTTCTGAGTGGGTCCATCTTGAACAACAACCTCTTCTGGGTGGGTCCATCTTGAACAACAACCTCTTCTGAGTGGGTCCATCTTGAACAACAACATCTTCTGAGTGGGTCCATCTCCATCTTGAACAACAACCTCTTCTGAGTGTGTCCATCTTGAACAACAACCTCTTCTGAGTGGGTCCATCTTGAACAACAACCTCTTTTTTAAACAATAAGTGTTCCACTTGTATGAAGTAAAAGAGAGAGAAACAGTTGTTACAGGGACGCCACAAGACCGTGCCTCTCCACAAAGACCTCCGGGAAAAATCCGTAAAACTTAAGGCATTTGAGGAGGTTCAATACATAAGGGAACAGTGGCACAAGGAATGGTTAGGCCGACCATAATGATAACTAAAGATAGTCAAAGAGGACAAACAGGGAGGCTAATGGATGGAAAAGGTCAAGATAGCTGGCAACAATAGGCCGAAACTGGGGAGAAAATAACATGAACAATATATAAAGTCGCAGAATTGCACAGGGGGAAAGGGAAATTAACATACAATAATTAATAACCATACAGCGATATACAGCTTTGGAACTGTCAGTAAATATACAGGGGGTTTCAATCAATTAAACACCAATTTTACCTCCTCTCTTCAATAAATTACTAATTTTCCCGAAGTAAAACTTTACAAATAATTTAAACTCTCAATAATAAAGGGTGTTGTTCTGGAGAGAATGCACTGTACTTCTACAATCGCTGTCAGGAAAGCTCCTTAATGTAAAAATGACTCAATATCATATCACAAAAGAATGTTTGAATTGTGAATTATTTAAATATTGAAAGGTTAAAGTAATAATAGACAAGTTGACGTATTTATGGCATACAGGTGTTATTTAATAACTAATGTTTTCTGATATTTTATGGCATGCACGTACAGTTTGCATCACTAATTGTCTTATTGGCAAAGTATGTGTCATGTTTTATATTAGATGTGGTCGTAATGGCAACTTTGATAAGTTTGAATTTAACGTGGGTTAATGCTAAAGTCCGGTAAATGATTACGGAATGTATACCACGCTGGACTCATGCTAAAAGCCGGTTTATGTAAACTGACAAACAGGACTTTACATGTATTTTATTTGATAAAACACGACTAAAGGGGATATCGGGTAAAGCGACAGGATTGAATTATACCTAATGAACTGAACAAATATATTCAGTAATGTTACATATACGCATATATCAAAAAAACCTCCCACGACAACTTCTGACTTTCCCCCCCCCGGATATGAGTTTGTATACAATTTACCCAATGTGCTTTTTGTATGTACAGATTTCTTGGTATTAATCTGTTTATCTGAAATTCTAAACTGTACTAAGACTCAAGATGATTTGTATATGATTTGTATACAGGAGATATTAGTTTACTATTGTATTGTTACACTTTGTACGTATTGGTCAGCTCTCTACGCATGGAGGAAATAAACGTATTCTATATATCCTAACTTCTGTATTGAGTGATTAACATATGTTCTGTAATTATGTTTGTTAATAACAGATTATCATATGTGGAAGATACAGTAAACCTTCTCTTAAAGACCACATCAATAAAAATACCACATCGAAATTAAAAACATAATTTTCCAGTCCATTTTTACTGTTTTGTATTTTATTCAACCTCAATATTAAGACCACCTCAATAAGAAAACCAGTTTCAACTGTTTTTATTATTGAGGTTTTACTGTAATTAAACAAACATTCTTAATATTCAATTTCAAAATATTGTTATTCTCAGTGGGTATAAAGTTCACACTGGCCGGTTTCCGTGTCAGGCCGGAACTCGGTTATAGCACCTCGTGATCTTTGCTTTCAACATGAATACCACGTGACCATGTCATGTATTTTGGCCCAGTTAAGAAAGGGCATCCCATCACCAGTACGTAGATTATCTTAGATAAATAAACCCCGTAGATTCAGTCGAAAAGAGATTTCTGCATAAGTAGCCATAAATTAAGTAATTTAATTATGAACACAAACGTGATACATTGTATTTAATCCATATCATAAATTGTCAACACACAATGTTATCTGTAATAAATGTACTTTTCGCCAATATTAGTAGGACTATATCGAAAATTGCAAATGGAAGTTATATTATTAAAAACTATTTTGAGTCCGAAGTATTTTCCTTTCAACATATTATGTTGCTTTCATTACCGCTCGAGTTTATGGTTATTATTCGACGTGTTTTACTTCATAGCTGAAAGAACCATTTTAGAATATACTTTCTACACTCTTCCTTTAAACAACAAGTATGTATAAATATATATCAATACTGGGGTAAAATATCGCTCATTATCTGTCAGTGGGCGCTAAAAGCCGCCCGGAGTCCGGAATTCAGGGTTTTATTCATTGAATTAATAAGGAAATGGGAAGATACGAAACGTCGAGAATCGTCCGATATTCTGAGGATTCCGGTTTTCAGGGAGTTTACTATATAAACAAAATGTTTTCAACCAAAAGTTAAACCTTCATTTACAAGTTATCCCGTACTTTAACTTAATCTTACTACAAAACCCTTTTTAATTTAACTTTTTACATAACTGTTTATAGCTGTCAATATGACAGCTTTAAACATGTATTTGATTCAGTTAGATAAAACGAATTAACAAAAAATGAAATGTGATAATAATTATGCTATCTTGGTTTGTTTTGTCTTCATATATGCTGAACAACAAATATTAATTTTCACATTGCAACACATTTGCTTGATTCCTATTATGACGATCAACTGTTAAAATATATTTATTGTTTCTGAATTAAGCAATGCAAAACCTAGACCAAATTCTGATTTCTTTAAAAGAACATTTAAATATTCTGGTCTTATAACCTGGAATAATTTGACAAATGATATTAAGGAAACACATAATTTAGACGCATTTAAGATCAAATGTTCAAACTATTTTTTAACTTTACAGAATGAAGATACCTGAATCAAATGTATTTTACTTCACATTGAATGCATAGTTGCTTATTCAATATACATATTCTGTGTATTTTGTATGTTTGTATTTTTCTCTTTGTATGAATTGTTCTTGAAGGCCTCAGGGAAGATTAACATGTCATTGTTAAATGAGTTACCTTCGTTAAATAAAGAATTATTATTATTGTTATAATACTTATTAATTTTTACACCTACGTGCTGGCAAAAATGGCCATGAGCATTCGTTACAACCGCTGCTTGAAAAATGGTGCATTGTAATTAGAGTTTAATTACTTCATAGCTGAAATAACCATTTTAGAATACATTGTACATTGCTATACCTTTGCTTTAAATAACAAACTTAAATAAATACTGAACATTGATATAGTGTTGTCTGAGTTTGTTTTGTCTTTATACATATTACATCTTAACCTTCACATTTTAACAAATTTGCTAGATTCATATCATATGACAATCTGTTTAAAAGACATTTATTGTTTCTGAATTAAGCAATGCAAAACCTGGTTATAATAATTATTAATTTTTACACATACGTGCAAGCAAAAAATGCCATGACATTCGTTACAACCGCTGCTTGAAAGATGGTGCGTTGTAATTATTTTGACATACTATGTGCTAGAAATTACCATTCGTCTGTCACTTAATCTATCATTCTGGTAAATACATTTGCTATTCATTCATTACATCCATGCTTTATTATCAAAACTGAATAAACCAGAAGTGTACAGTACAGTCTTACACTTTGTTGTGTTTGGAGTAGAAGTATGAGGACTTGATTCAACAGTGCATTGCATGCAAGCTTTGTACGGCAGTCAGTTGACATAACCAGTGTTCTTGGTTTAACGGCTTCTACTAATACAGTAAAACCTCACTCAAAGACCATCTCAATAATAAGACCACATCAAAATTAAGAACACACCTTTAAAGTAAATTTTCACTGTTATGCCCTTTATTCAACCTCAATATTTAGACCACCTCAATTAGAAGACCAGTTGTCAAGAGTCCCAAGGGTGGTCTTATTGTTGAGGTTTTACTGTATGTTCTTCCGCAAGGAACTAACAAACTTCCCCAAATGATTCAGATGTCGAATGCAAGCCTATATATGTGTTATATTAGGATATTATCATGAAGCGAAACCTGAGGTTCGAACCTTCGTCATCCAGATTGGCTGCTGAGCGTTCAACTAAAATGGATAAACCGGGGGCCCTCGATCACTAGACTGTAACAATAATTGATACGTTGATCAAAATACTAGTACGAAAAACGTAGCTAATGCTGCATTATGATAGTATTTACGCGTAACACCAAGTTGGCGGCCCTGTAATAGATTGTCTACCAGTAGACTCCGCCTGTAGACTGACAAGATTATTGACGAACCTTAAAATTTAACACATACATATCATATACATGTACAGTAAATCCTCTCTTAAATTCCCACCTCAATAATAATACCACCTCAATAATAAGACCACCTCAATAATAAGACTACCTCAATAATAAGACCACCTCAATAATAAGACTACCTCAATAATAAGACCACCTCAATAATAAGACTACCTCAATAATAAGACTACCTCAATAATAAGACTACCTCAATAATAAGACTACCTCAATAATAAGACCACCTCAATAATAAGACTACCTCAATAATAAGACCACCTCAATAATAAGACTACCTCAATAATAAGACTATCTCAATAATAAGACCACCTCAATAATAAGACTACCTCAATAATAAGACCACCTCAATAATAAGACTACCTCAATAATAAGACTACCTCAATAATAAGACTACCTCAATAATAAGACTACCTCAATAATAAGACCACCTCAATAATAAGACTACCTCAATAATAAGACTACCTCAATAATAAGACCACCTCAATAATAAGACTACCTCAATAATAAGACTACCTCAATAATAAGACTACCTCAATAATAAGACCACCTCAATAATAAGACTACCTCAATAATAAGACCACCTCAATAATAAGACTACCTCAATAATAAGACTATCTCAATAATAAGACCACCTCAATAATAAGACTACCTCAATAATAAGACCACCTCAATAATAAGACTACCTCAATAATAAGACTACCTCAATAATAAGACTACCTCAATAATAAGACTACCTCAATAATAAGACCACCTCAATAATAAGACTACCTCAATAATAAGACCACCTCAATAATAAGACTACCTCAATAATAAGACTACCTCAATAATAAGACTACCTCAATAATAAGACTACCTCAATAATAAGACTACCTCAATAATAAGACCACCTCAATAATAAGACTACCTCAATAATAAGACTACCTCAATAATAAGACTACCTCAATAATAAGACTACCTCAATAATAAGACTACCTCAATAATAAGACTACCTCAATAATAAGACTACCTCAATAATAAGACTACCTCAATAATAAAACCACCTCAATAATAAGACTACCTCAATAATAAGACTACCTCAATAATAAGACTACCTCAATAATAAGACCACCTCAATAATAAGACTACCTCAATAATAAGACTACCTCAATAATAAGACTACCTCAATAATAAGACTACCTCAATAATAAGACTACCTCAATAATAAGACTACCTCAATAATAAGACCACCTCAATAATAAGACTACCTCAATAATAAGACTACCTCAATAATAAGACTACCTCAATAATAAGACTACCTCAATAATAAGACTACCTCAATAATAAGACTACCTCAATAATAAGACCACCTCAATAATAAGACTACCTCAATAATAAGACTACCTCAATAATAAGACTACCTCAATAATAAGACCACCTCAATAATAAGACCACCTCAATAATAAGACTACCTCAATAATAAGGCCATCTCAATAATAAGACCACCTCAGTAATAAGACCATCTCAATAATAAGACCATCTCAATAATAAGACCACCTCAATAATAAGACTACCTCAATAATAAGACCATCTCAATAATAAGACCAACTCAATAATAAGACCACCTCAATAATAAGACCATCTCAATAATAAGACCACCTCAATAATAAGACTACCTCAATAATAAGACCATCTCAATAATAAGACCATCTCAATAATAAGACTACCTCAATAATAAGACCATCTCAATAATAAGACCAACTCAATAATAAGACCACCTCAATAATAAGACCATCTCAATAATAAGACCACCTCAATAATAAGACTACCTCAATAATAAGACTACCTCAATAATAAGACCACCTCAATAATAAGACTACCTCAATAATAAGACCACCTCAATAATAAGACCACCTCAGTAATAAGACCACCTCAATAATAAGACTACCTCAATAATAAGACTACCTCAATAATAAGACCACCTCAATAATAAGACCACCTCAATAATAAGACCACCTCAATAATAAGACCACCTCAATAATAAGACCACCTCAATAATAAGACCACCTCAATAATAAGACCACCTCAATAATAAGACCACCTCAATAATAAGACTACCTCAATAATAAGACTACCTCAATAATAAGACTACCTCAATAATAAGACTACCTCAATAATAAGACCACCTCAATAATAAGACCACCTCAATAATAAGACCACCTCAATAATAAGACTACCTCAATAATAAGACCACCTCAATAATAAGACCACCTCAATAATAAGACCACCTCAATAATAAGACTACCTCAATAATAAGACTACCTCAATAATAAGACCACCTCAATAATAAGACCACCTCAATAATAAGACTACCTCAATAATAAGACCACCTCAATAATAAGACTACCTCAATAATAAGACCACCTCAATAATAAGACTACCTCAATAATAAGACCACCTCAATAATAAGACCACCTCAATAATAAGACTACCTCAATAATAAGACCACCTCAATAATAAGACCACCTCAATAATAAGACCACCTCAATAATAAGACCATCTCGAAATTAAGAGCAACATTTCAAGACCACTTTAACTGTTTTGCTCTTTGTCGAATCTCGATAGTCCGACCACCTCAATAAGAAAACCAGTTTTCAAGGGTGCAAATGGTGGTCTTATTATTGAAGTGTTACTGTACATATCTGTTTTATAATGACTGGCAGAAAGCAGCGCAGATTCCTTTCCTATTTTTCTCATTCTCTTCCATTTCAGTTTCAAGCGAACATACACAGACAAGTCTCTGGAGGAGAGCGCAGGCGCGCAGGATTGTAACCTATCAATCGGAAGCTCAGACAGCGATATGACGTCAGTAAACGCACCACTGGACGCTTCCAACTTGTATCATGAGTATTTCAATGCGGCGGAAGCAGCGACAGAACGGGTAGCCACCCTGATCAATTGTGACTTCGAGTGTAAAGATCTGTTTTGCCAGATGGACATGCTCCGGACATACAAGAATGAACTTGTCTGGAAAGAAATGGCAAGGTATGACCCTCCAACCTATTTGATGTAATGATATTGATATACCGTAGGAAACCATGATGGTTGATGGTGGTAGTGGGCATGCCTCCTGATCCGAGGGTCGTGGTATCGAAGTTAGGCGCGAGATCTGGTTAGTAACCCAGGACGCAGTCATCAAGAGTGATTATGAAAAGTTTTTAACTTGTTTCAAAATCTGTGTAAATTAAATAAACAACTTTAAACTAAACTAAATTCTAACATCATGTACACCATTAAAACACTCATACTCTGAAAATAATCATTTTTTCTTCTGTGCTTAAAACTGCTATTTTTTAAAAATTCATTCACATGGCTATTAAATACTAAAAGGGATTCATGGTATAAGGGCATATTACAAGCTCGGAATATTGGAATGAAATAATCCAAAACATTTCAAAGATATTGCAAACTTCCACGTTTGTAGACGGAGCATAACATCTGGAAACATTCCATCACCTTTAATGAAAAATGTCCTAACAGCACGCAGCTTAAACAAAAAGAACTTTTCAGCGAAATCACATTTTTTATGTTTTAAGTCATTTAGACAATAATGTATTGCAAGTGTCTCATTTGTTCACGATGTAATAGTAAAAGTTCTGAAAAAAAACACTTGATATTGTTTAGCAAATTGCGAATATTTAAAACAATAATAAATGAGCGCCGAAGTTAGATTTCCAACTTCTTCTACATGTGACGTCATTTCTAGAAAACGTCACGTGTGACGTCACCATGTTATGACAGTAAGCAATATTTGCTCCATATGGCAATATGAAAACTAAGTGACCATATGGAGTAAATATTGCCTCCTGCTTGCACATAGTGATACGACATGTTGTGTTTTCTGGAAATGACGTCGCATACAGAGGAGGTTGGAAATCCCACAACAGCGCTCAAATTTTCTAATTATCCGTTAATTAAAGCACAATCAATCGACTCGTGTTTGGGCTACAAATTCCTTCAAAGTAAGAACATTCATCAATCAACAGGGCAATAAACTTGGCTTGTTTTATTACATTGTAATTATACAGTCGGACCTCGTTCATTCGAATTCATCGGGTCCGAAATTTTATTTCGAATAATACATGTCTTCGAATAGGCCATTTCAATTCCACGTGCTTGGGAAGATACATTCGGGGACCCGATATTTATTTCGGATAATACCAAGCACTCGGATAAAAGGTTGTCGCATAAACGAGGTGCGACTGCTGTAAGTGGTTTGTCTGAGAAAAGGAACGACATTATTAATTAATAGAATAAATATCAGCAACAAAATTATGGGCGCCGCTCGGGACCGCATATATGGAACGCTTTCGGACCGGAAGTCTTGTAGGGAGCAGTTATTGGAAAAAATATGTTAAAGTTATTATAATTGTTTAACTTTGCAGATGGATCCGATACGAAGAAGCCGTGGAGGAGGGAGGAGAACGATGGTCCAAGCCACACGTAGCATCACTGATGATGGAAGCATTACAAGACTTACAGAGTATCTTATCAACTTGTCCTGTCATTATGAACAGCAAAGCAAAAACAATGGCGGACATTGCAGGTAGGCAACACAGACGTTTATCTCATGTTTACCTCCTCTGTTTTGATAAAAATGAGGTACAATTTTCGTATCTTTACCGTCAGCATCGTCCGCGTCCACATCTTGTTCATTTTTTGCTCAGTTTCTGAGAAAGTGAAAGTTCAATTGCCAATGCCATCACAATAGAATATGAGCGCGTCTTTGGGATTTACAACCTCTTCTGTAAGTGACGTCATTTTAAGAAAACGCAACATATGATGTCACTATTTGCAAGTAGGAAACAATATTTACTCCATGTGGTCACTCCGTTTTCATATAGCCACATGGGGCAAATATTGCTTACTGGCAGTATATGGTGACGTCACATGTGACGTTTTCTGGAAATGACGTCACTTACAGACGAATATGGAAAAACAGCGGCGCTCATATAGTCTTGCAGCGCAGATGAAAAAATCCATAAATATCCAACATGTTTATACACTACTTACGCAAACGTAACACAACGAACGTCTGTATCCGCCTCCAGGGCTCTTGTTTAGTTTACGAAAATCTCGATGTACAAATTAAAACAAGACAGACATTGTACGTTTCAGTCGTATTGTGTATAGACACCACTAGTTCAAAGTTTTCATATAACACATTAATATCTTACGAATATTCATTTTTGATACCGCAACCAACGTAACGAGATGGACCCTACTCAAATATCTTTGACTCTTCTTTCATAGTCTTGTAGTTTTGTAGTTTTATTTCATCATACAAAAATACCAAAAGGAATCTTAAAGAAAGAAAAGATGTATCGAAATAGTGTGTAGGATTGTCGCCAATAAATACTCATTTACGAATTGCCTACTTAGGTGGCGCTAGTCATAGTGGTGCAAATATATTTTAATAATTTCTCCCTTTGTTTTAATCGAACACATTGACTTTTCGACATTTAAAAAAAAGAAACTATAAGGAATTCGAGCAAGAAAATGTCAAATACAATTGCATAGACGTTGCGCAAGCTAACCCGGAACATAAACGTATCGTCAAATTACGTTTAGTCCTAAGCGTCAACGTGTTACGATTGTTCTAAATTATCTGACTGCAGCCTAGTGAAGGAGCCGTTTAAGGTAAGCAGTCCATCAATGGTTGAAGTATTCCATCCATAACGTTGAGTAACTTCCCTTCTATATATATATGGTAACTAATCACAATTAAAAATATTTTTAAATTGTATAATGTAATGTTAAATTGAATTTCACAGCAGTTGCAAGTTATAATATTTCAGGCAGTCCTTCACTTTATATTTTTTAAATGGTGCTTTTATTGGAAAAAATAAAAAAGTATGTAATGTTTGATAAAGGGAGGTAATTTACTAAAATACTTCAAAATATTAAAAGAAATGTTAGTTTAAATCTTGGAAGTGACATAATTTGGCAACATTGTCAATTTTCTTATGTTTAATAACTACAATGAACTTTCATTTGCCATAAATAAATCATACTTTTGAAAGAAATAAGCAAAACTGCAAATTCCAATTTCATCATGCGTATGTAAAATTTAGGAAGCATGCTATCTAGAATTAAATTTTGCAAAAACCAGACCGTAAATGTCTCTGAAATTGGAATATACTTGATGTTATATGTTACAATAATTTGAAGACAATATGACGCCCAACTGAATAAAAAAAATATAAATTTTCAAATGTTATCCGCATTGTTAACAACTGTTTCATTTATCGCAGGCATTATGTCAATGATGGACTGCTTACCTTAAATAATCAATTCAACAGAGATGAAAACAATATCGCCTGGCTGCATATGTTCGAAAACAGTAACGACTTCATCTGAAATCTTTTTTTTTTTACAGAGGTGGTAACGAACGAATGGATAAAAGAACGGGCGATACTCTCTCTATTAAAGGAGCGGTTAGTGTCAGTGTTACTTCGGCCACATAAATTCCAGCATTACAAACGTGGAGACATGAAGAAACGGAATGCATCATCATTAAACCTGCAAAAATTGAACAATGGAAATGAGGCTCACGTAAACAGTACGTATTTCTGACACAAAACTGATTTTCAACACATGAGATAGTCACGAGTTCTCTCCCTTTATACCTACTACAGTTATCTCTCTTTAGTCCTTCTATAGTATGTGTATATAAAGTACAAATCTCCTGTGATGTTTACTATCTAGATCCACCTTACCTTCTTAATTCCGATGTGTTAACATTTCAAAACTAAAGGGATGTAATCAAAGTGATATCTAAGAACTCTGTAATGAAATGGATTACCTCCCCTATGACTGACCCCGTACAGGTAATTATAAACCGATTTAGTGTTGAACGTATCTAATATGTTCGCAGTTTTTAACATTTCATTCAATTTCTCAATTTTCGATTCGTTTTATGTTGATTAAGCCTAAATATGTGGCTATGTTACAATAATCATTATTATTGTGTAAATAAATTAAACCCAAATTATGATAATAATCATTCTATGAATGAAGCACTCGATATCTACGTTGTAGATCTTATTAACGTTATGCTACTCAATATTGCAGAATTTCGACCAACGATAGATAGGTCTACTTCTATATTTATATGCGTATATTTAATCCACCGCTAAATAATGCCGGTCCCAAGTCGGGATTCGAAAGGAGACGGATTGTTTACCATCATTTGAGACGTCCTTATGCGTCAGAATTTATGACGTCCTTATGCGTCAGAATTTATGACGTCCTTATGCGCCAGAATTTATGACGTTCTTATGCGCCAGAATTTTATGACGTCCTTATGCGCAAGAATTTGTGACGTCCTTATGCGCCAGAATTTGTGACGTGCTTATGCGCAGGAATTTTATGACGTCCTTATGCGCCAGAATTTATGACGTGCTAATGCGCCAGAATTGTATGACGTCCTAATGCGCCAGAATTTTATGACGTCCTTATGCGCCAGAATACATGCGTATGTGCCAAAAGTTGTGGCGTCCTTATGCGCCAAAAGTTATGACGGCCTTATGCGCCAAAATTTGTGACGTCATTATGCGCCAAAATTTTTGACGAAGTTATGCGCCAAAAGTTGTGGCGGCCTTATGCGCCAACAGTTGTGACGTCCTAATGCGCCAGAATTTCTGACGGCTTTTTGAGTACATTTATTGCTTAATAATTATGCTAAGTTATTCCACTGTTTATAAACTGGTCGTATTTTACAGAGGCGTATCAGCCTGGGGACAGTCTTCATGTGCCAACTAGTCTAAAACACACAGTATGTCCGGACTCACCTTCACTCGCCTTGGGAGAGGTAATTAATTACAATCAATTACTATTATACTTAATAACTTACCCCTCACCACCGCGGGTTCGAATCCGACCCCGGATGAAGAACCCAGCTGGCATACGGAAGGTTGGTGGTACCTTCGTGTCCAAATTGGGTCTTCCTCCGCCTTTATAGTTGGAATAGTCTTACCTAGACCCTGGCTGGTTATGTAACTTAAATGCCCTTTACAAGAAAAAAAGACTATTCCTGGGTTAATTCCACTTTTCCTTCGTCAATCGTATTGACCTGATTAAAAGAAAATAATTTTATGGTATCAATTAATTATTATTTTAAGATCAAATTGATTATTCATGAAGGCCATATAATTAATAAGATATATTAATTTATTGTTAAACCTTAATATGTTTACCTTCTGAAAATAATGAATTTATTAGTAGTATTTTTATTATATAAATATATTTTGGGATTGTGACGTAATTTATTGTTTCTCTAGAGAAATATCGAATACTATAGCCTATATGGGTGATATTACACGTCTTTGACGTCATTTTATGATATAGATATTGTTTTTACAGATGAACAAAAGTTTTATGAGAAAGATTCCACACGGGTCCGAGGTGGTTAATCTGCTGGTCGGTGAAATCAATGAACTGGATAAAATCATTGCTGTATTTGTTAGATTACAGGTAACAGGTTGTTCATAACCAATGGTTGATTAAAAGTTTATTTATAAATTGAATATACTGAGTCGTTACTGAGCAGCACGAAAGAGGATCTTCGTTACATATTTATGAAATTCAACATGATCAAATATATTTTCTATCTGGTTCTCAAATAAACAAATTATATAAAAAATACTTTTCAAATAAAAACTATTCAATCCCAGGTTTTATTTAGCAAATATGATTGTTTATTGTATATATTTGTTACTATCAAGACACATTGGAGTGAATTTACTCATGGCCTATTAAAGTGTCGCTATGTTTTTAATTAATAACATTGTAGTTCATATTTTGTTTATTTGTTTTTATAATTTTATATTTGTTAACTATTCAGGATCCTTGTAACCTTGGTGACATAACGGAAGTGGATTTAAACACCAAATTTATGTTTATTGTATTGGGACCAAAGACACATTTAGGACATTGTGCTGAAATGTGTCGATGTATGGCGGCCTTGTTTACTGACCAGGTACGTGTGCTTGTCAAACCCTTTCGGCGGCTCAGTGGTACCGCGCTCGCCTACGGCTTGAAATAACACGGGTTCGATACAAGTCCCTGACAGATTTAAGTTGTTTAAATGTTACTAGCACATCCCTTGCCTACACAAGGCATGATTAGGGTAGTACTTGGACTGGTAAGTCCAATCTCATGTTAACCACGTGATATATTGTGTCCCTGTGTGACAGTGCTATGTTTGTATACAAGTAGACACCGTTTCCACATGACAGACACAATATTATTGGAACATTTAACCAAAAATTTATGTGTGTACTTATATGATCTGATCTGATTCGATTAAAAGTAAATTTTATATAATAATATTTTTTTTATTATATGTTTCTAAGTGGTCAATAAATATAGTGAACTAGGAATTAACACTAAATAATGATCAGACCCTCTGTTTTTCATTCTCAGCGATATCTAAATATTTGATAACCCAATTTTTATGTAGGAATGTGCAGAATCAGTCATCCGGGAAGATTATGATGGGAACGCGTTATAAATATTATTCGAAACGATGAATTCGAATGAACGAGATCCGACTGTATATATTGTATATATATATTGTTATAGCAATCTTATACATTATAAGTGAAGTACCAGTTTATAAAAGTGGAGATAACTGTTTTATAATAATGCTGCACCTTTAATACCAAGTGTCATTACCATGTGATAAAGCCAAATATCACCCGCTCGTCCAATGGGAATGTTGCACTGTGACGTCACGTGATGTAGAAATGTTCTGAGAATTATGGAAATTTATATGTTTTACCATGTTGCAGATATTTCGATGTTGTGCATATAGAGCAGAGGATCGGATTGATCTACTGTGTGGCATACAGGAATTCTCCTTACATTTGACAGTGCTGCCACCTGGTGTGTGGAATCCGGGGACTAGAATAGAACCCCAAGATATATTACCTTCACAGGTGAATCAAGTTAATTCTTGTCTATGTACACTTGTTGTTGCCTTTTCGGGTAAATAACAACTAGTGGAAAAATGGTGTGCTCTAAAATATTTATATTAAGTATTAATATTAAAGATGTATCTGGCTAATCTGAACATAAAATGTTTGAATTGGCTTCATCCAGTATTGTTGTTACATTGGCTAACACATCTCTAATAAGAGCCATTGCAATGTATAACTGTTTGAAAATATATTTGTTTTACCATAATACTAACGGTCAAAATTGTTAAAAACCAGGAAGTTGTTTTAACATTTTATGATGTACAAACATCTTCCTGCGACAAATACGGATCAATACATTATGAGTTCATTCTTTGTTAGTGCATGTTTTATTGATGCTTTAACTAAGGGTAATATATTTTTCATATTTTTTTTGGTAAACAAAATGAACAAAAAATAAGCATAATATTACTTTAATGTTATTAGAAAAATATCAAAGTACTGAAAGCCTCTTATGTAACATGTGACTTAGAAAAATTTCCTTCCCATGTTTTGTTGTTTGTATTTTGGGGCAAACTACCAAAGATGTGTAAATGTTTAGACAGACAACCTCAAAACTTCTCCAACATTCCCTGCATTTACAAAATAATTTGTATGAAACACAAATCTAACGTCATACTCATATGAATAAAGGGATGTGAATATTGTTAAATGAATGGAAAGATTAAATAGACCAATTAATCAAAGTACTGAAAGTGCGCAAAGTCTTGCGGCCTGTTCGTGTAGATAGTAGTAGACAGATACGGATTGCTTCAATGTGATTTACAATATCAATGTAACTATTGACAGGACTATAGGATAGGCCCAGGGACAATGACTAGCAGTAAAAGTGCAACGTCCATTTGTGACATGGATAAGAAATCGGACAATGATCAACAAGAAGAAGAAAGTCACTCGGACCCCACGTTGGTACGAACTGGAAGGTAAGCGACTTTCTTATGTTATATCATACACATGTAAGACCATTAACCATATTGTACATCCATACGCACGCTACAGTGAAACCTCAATAATAAGACCAACCTCCAAACACGTATTACATTTGTTTGAAATGATAACTTAATACAAACTATGCCGCTCGAATAATATACATTCAAGACGTATATATACGTCATATCATACTTGCTACTCGAAGGGATGTTTCCGTAAGAAAGTTCATAATGTTACATGGAAGTAGTTTTATGCCGTTCGTTTTCGACCGTATTTAAGGGGGCAGACCAAAGCCCTTCCTTTATTTATTGATAAGATGGACAAGCCCCTCTAGTGATTATGAACCGTTAGAATATACCCCCACCCCACGTTCAAACTGCTATGAAATGCATATTGTTGTAGAATGTTCATCACGATGCCATCTGTTCTACAGAACGACGGTCTTAGTTGTAAGTGGGTCTGATTATCGACTTAGGAATATCAAGCGGGAAATGAGACAAATGTATTGAAGCAAATTTAAGAACTTTTTCATACAAATACCGTACCGGTCTTATTATTGAAATGGACTTTATTTCGAGGTGGATTTTAAGTGAGGTTGTATTGTATACTACCTGATGTTACACAACAAAATATGTATACACGTATACCTGCTGCTTACGACACATCAGTGTTACATTGTTCAATAATATCATACGAACAAGACTCATTTGATATCCTCGTTTTATTGAACATTAGGCGTGGGGAGTAGGTTAAGCGGTCAGGGAATCGTGTACATGCAGTATTTTAACGATGGCCTTATTTAAGCATTGAATGTCAAGGCTAGATTGAAAGCATTTTGTAAATCGTATTAATCACGTCACACTCAGCATACAGTCCTGAGTGATTATAACTCATGCACTATATTTCTAAATCCATAATCGAACTATTTATGCAAATTATATGACGACTAATCACTGTATTAATACGCGCTGGTTGATATATATATATTATGGCAAAATTATTAACAAAAACACCGGGACATTTTATAAAAAGACATGCAACAACATTTAGTATCCATTTTGTTTTCGTCAAAATTGAATTATGACGTCATTGAATTATGACGTCATAATAATTATGATATTGTAGAATATTATATACAACAAGTTTAAAATATTATTTATTTATACAGGTTGTTCGGTGGATTGGTAAATGACATAAAGAGGAAGGTACCGTTCTATTTGAGTGACATAAAGGACTCTTTACACATACAGTGCGTGGCTTCGTTCTTCTTCCTATTTTTAGCAACACTGACCCCTAACGTGACCTTTGGTGGGTTGTTAGGCCAGGCTACGGATCAGTACATGGTAAGGTTATGGTTACAAATTGTGGTGATATATCATTGAATTATATTGTGTTTTAATGTATAAATCAGTATACTAATGATATGATAGGTTTATGCGCACTGTGGTCTTCCCTGTGGTACAGCTTTTAGTGTTTATTATTGATGATTATTAACTTGAGCGTGGTAAGAAAACCCATTTTTTTCTATTGAAATGATATCAGTAGAAAAAAGTGATACGGCAAGTGCGAGTGCCAGAACTTTGAAGTTCCACACGGTGATTTTGGCTAATAATATAACAGTTAAAACCCCATTGAAGACAACCAACAGACCCAGTCTAATTACTGTTAAAACATATACTTCTGCAAGAATAATTGGAGAAACAGTAGTATTAGAGGGCCAATTCCCAACAATCCGACGCTCGCACTGGCTTCATCGCTAACATTTCAATAATAATTTTTTTTTCTTAACACACTCCATCGGTTTCTATATACAGTAAAACCTCACTTAAAGACCACCTCAATAATAAGACTGCCTCAATAATAAGACCACCTCAATAATAAGACCACCTCAATAATAAGACTGCCTCAATAATAAGACCAGTTTTCAAGAGTCCCAAGGGTGGATGTTGTATTGCGTGTTTCCTGTCTGTTTGTCATTATACATGTTTCCAACAAAATATATATAGTTTGATTTTCCCTCTACAGGGGACAATGGAGTGTATCCTTGCGGCAGCCATATCTGGGGTAATGTTTGCCCTGTTTGCTGGACAGCCCCTTAACATTTTAGGGAGCACTGGGCCCATGTTGGTACTAGAAGGCATTTTATATCGTTTCTGCAAGTAAGTGTTTCATTTTGTTGTATTCTATTTGCTAAATATAATTATTCGTTACACAATTGAATATCGCGCAATGCATTGTACCTTTGCGCAACCCCTTCGAGCTACTTATGCCATGCTGTCCTGACTCGCGATCCCTCGCGAAGGTATTACCCTGAAGAGGAGCCTGCAATATACTCATATTAAGTTGATACATTAAAACCGCACTTAAATACCACTTCAATAATAAGACCGAAACAAAACAAGAACACAGTTTTCAAGTCCATTTTCACTATTTTGCTCTTTATCAACCTCAATATTAAGACCACCTCAATTATAAGACCAGTTTCCAAGAGTCCCAATGCTGGTCGTATTGTTGAGGGTATTCTGTATTTGCTTCCTTTTCAGAGACCAAGATTGGGACTTCCTACCGTTTAGAGTGTGGGTCGGATTTTGGACTGGGTTTTTCATATTGCTGATAGTTGCATTCGATCTAAGTGCATTAGTTCGATACATCACCCGATTTACAGAGGAAAGCTTTGCCTGCCTGATTGCGCTCATCTTCATATACGAAGCATTCAAAAAAACATTTGAAATCGAGAAATACTCGCCTGTCCATTTTTCTCCACCGTCTTCATCACTGGGGTGTTTTTGCGTTCTTGACAATTCTTCCGTAGGATCGACGCCGCCGCCATTAATTTCAACAACCGGAAATGACACGTTTACAACTGTAGCAGCCTCGTTTACGAATATGACAACCTCGATTTCAAATTATACAAATATCACCAGCACTACAACCCCAACGCCTAAGTTCGGTTTTGAGTTAGAATGTTCTAATCTTGGAGGAAGAATTGCTGGCGGTGAATGCGAGGAAGAATATGTTCCTGATGTGTTCTTCTTCTCCCTAGTTCTGTTCTTCGGTACATTCCTCCTGGCAAACATTCTGGTCCATTTCCGGCACAGTTTGTTCTTCCCAACATTTGTAAGTATATGGACCTCTTTGTCATTAAATATCTCTGGTTTCAGTGCGCTTAATATAGACTCAATTAATTTATCATTTTTGACTTTTGTAAAGTTAACAAACAGGCTGTTCTCCGTGACTAGTTGACTTGATTAGAATATCCAAATTATTTTTTCTCCATCTCTGATTCGTATAGGGAAGTTGTCAGTTGTTTGTGGAAGAACTGGTCAGTACTGGTGGGCAACCCATGATCATTGGTTAAGTCAATATACGACGAACATAACCGAAATAGAATTGAAAACGTCGTATAACTCAAACTTACCGACGAAAACAACTAAAAAACTGCGCAAAAAACAATCGACTTTGCTCGATGAAGACGTTCACACTGAAGAACTTGAAACGCACATTACTGTGCAATATTGCATAGGCCCTTTTTTCTTTATTCATACGCACCAAACATCAAATCTTAAAAGTCCCTAATTATGTAAAACCTCACTTTAAGACCTACTCCATAATAAGACAATCTCATTATTTAGAACACAACTTTCAAGTCCATTTTCACTGTTTTGCGCATTATCACCCTCAATATTAAGACCACCTCAACAATAAGACCATTTGTCAAGAGTTCCAAGAGTGATCTTATTATCGAGATATTACTGTATCTATTATTGTATGTTTTAGGTTCGTCAAAATGTCAGTGATTTTGCGGTCCTTATTTCTATTATCATTATGGTGGCCCTAGATGCAGCCTGTGGTCTCCCAACTCCCAAGTTATTAGTACCAGAAGAGTTCAAGGTCAGTTTAGATTATACTCTATATTCATTGTCTGTTACTATATTGATCGGACTCAATTATTAATTTGACATCGATATGATTTTGATTACTAAAGGGAAACAACTGAAATTTATATTCTGGCTTAATAAAGCCACTAATCAGGGGAGCTTACTCTTGCATTTTGTGAATAATTTCTGAAAATATTTGCTTTGAATAGAATACTCACAAGGAAATGTACATTTGTAACATAGTAGAACATTGTGCTCAATAGTGACACGGTGTGTGTAATGTTTGCACGTTTGTGAAAATTACACTACAGACTGCCGAAATAAAGTTAAGTACTAAGTATGTTTGTAATTTCATTGTCACACAGCGTGTAAAAATGTCGAATTTTCGGAATGGTCTTGACGTCATTTTCCTGTATGTTTATACGTATCCTTGGGTACATACTGCATATTCAAATCATATATTGAACACAACTTCGGTTGAATAGAACTACGTTTTGCCGAACCCATTTCGTCAATTCCGACGAGTTGGAGCCGACGAAAGTCCTCTGTATATCTCCATTGTTGTACAGTCGGACCTCGTTCATACGAATTCATTGGGCCCGAAATTTATATCGAATAATACAAGGTTTCGAATAGCCCATTTCAATTCGACTTGCGTATGAAGATACATCGGTACTTTATTTCGGATGATACCGAGTATTCGGATAAAATGTTGTCGAATAAACGATGTTCGACTGTAATTAAAAAATGTTTTATCTGTCGCCAGCCAACAAAGCCAGGACGGCCATGGTTTATCAACCCTATCAGTGACAAGAATCCTTGGTGGCTGATGTTGCTAAGCGCCCTACCCGCTGTCCTAGCAACCATTCTAATATTTATGGATCAACAAATCACCGCAGTCATTGTCAACCGACGGGAAAATAAACTTACGGTTTGTGAGAATATATTGTTATTATGAGTAACATTTGTCTTGTGTTTTTAGTTTTTGTGTGTGTTTTGAGCGCTGTCATTACACAACCTGTATTATAGACTTTGTTTTGACGTCACAAACTAGGCGCTCTGTCAGTATAGACTTTGGTTTTGACGTCACAAACTAGGCGCTATTGCCCGTGTAGACTTTGGTTTTGACGTCACAAACTAGGCGCTCTGTCCGCAAACGTTTTGGAGGCTTAATTGTGATTAATAGAAATAAATGAACGAGAAAATATTTTTGAGAAGTGCATCAATTGTTTTTTTTCATTTAAAGAGAAGAATACTTTTCTATTAAGAATTATGTACATTCTGAAGCGACGTCAATATTTTGTAACATACTTTTGCATCTTGTTATTAATATTGAAATTTCTATAAAAGAAAGTAGACGCCCGATTTTAATACTTTTGGTATTAAATTTAAGCAAAATATATCTGTTACAAAATGTAAACATCTGAATAGGGATTTTTTGTCACTAATACAGATTTTGTCATGACACAGTCCATTTATTTCTTTTCGAATTTCCATTTTCCTTATGTTGGGAGTAAACATTCGAGCACACTATTTTGTGAAATGTATTATAAATTATTTTAGAATGCCTTCTCGGAGCATGATGGTCTCCCCGCCAAAATAAAATCATAAAACTTACAAAAAAATTAAAACATAGTGACATTGTGAATTCAAGCTGGTACCCACAGTATTGTCAGTTTAATAAGATTCGAGGCCAAAGTATTTGGAATAAGATTGTACATGCAATGTTTTAAATATATTGTATTATATTGTAAAACTCTAGTATGTATATAAGTATAACACTCGTGTATATATCCTTGTTTGAGAATTAGTTGGTTATATATTAGCCGAGTTTACAAAACTTGTTATTTACAGAAAGGATCCGGCTACCATCTTGATATGATGATTGTGGGTGTGCTTGTTATAGTTCTTGGGTTGCTAGGGTTACCATGGTACGTTGCTGCCACGGTAACGGCGTTAGCTCACGTTATGAGTTTAAAGAAAGTGTCCGAATGTACAGCGCCTGGAGAGAAACCAGTTTTCCTGGGTGTAAGGTAGGACTAAATACATTACATGGTGTAAGGTAGGACTAAATACATTACATGGTGTAAGGTAGGACTAAATACATTACATGGTGTAAGGTAGGACTAAATACATTACTGTGTGTAATGTAGGACTAAATACATTACTGGGTGTAAGGTAGGACTAAATACATTACATGGTGTAAGGTAGGACTAAATACATTACATGGTGTAAGGTAGGACTAAATACATTACTGTGTGTAAGGTAGGACTAAATACATTACATGGTGTAAGGAAGGACTAAATACATTACATGGTGTAAGGTAGGACTAAATACATTACATGGTGTAAGATAGGACTAAATACATTACTGGATGTAAGGTAGGACTAAATACATTACATGGTGTAAGGAAGGACTAAATACATTACTGTGTGTAAGGTAGGACTAAATACATTACTGTGTGTAAGGTAGGACTAAATACATTACATGGTGTAAGGTAGGACTAAATACATTACTGTGTGTAAGGTAGGACTAAATACATTACTGGGTGTAAGGTAGGACTAAATACATTACATGGTGTAAGGAAGGACTAAATACCTTACATGATGTAAGGTAGGACTAAATACATTACATGGTGTAAGGTAGGACTAAATACATTACATGGTGTAAGGTAGGACTAAATACATTACTGGATGTAAGGTAGGACTAAATACATTACTGGGTGTAAGGTAGGACTTAATACATTACATGGTGTAAGGTAGGACTAAATACATTACATGGTGTAAGGTAGGACTAAATACATTACATGGTGTAAGGTAGGACTAAATACATTACATGGTGTAAGGTAGGACTTAATACATTACATGGTGTAAGGTAGGACTAAATACATTACATGGTGTAAGGTAGGACTAAATACATTACATGGTGTAAGGTAGGACTAAATACATTACATGGTGTAAGGTAGGACTAAATACATTACATGGTGTAAGGTAGGACTAAATACATTACTGTGTGTAATGTAGGACTAAATACATTACTGGGTGTAAGGTAGGACTAAATACATTACTGGGTGTAGGGTAGGACTAAATACATTACATGGTGTAAGGTAGGACTAAATACATTACATGGTGTAAGGTAGGACTAAATACATTACATGGTGTAAGGTATGACTAAATACATTACATGGTGTAAGGTATGACTAAATACATTACTGAGTGTGAGGTAGGACTAAATACATTACATGGTGTAAGGTAGGACTAAATGCATTACTGGGTGTAAGGTAGGACTAAATACATTACATGGTGTAAGGTAGGACTAAATACATTACATGGTGTAAGGTAGGACTAAATAAATTACTGGGTGTAAGGTAGGACTAAATACATTACATGGTGTAAGGTATGACTAAATACATTACATGGTGTAAGGTATGACTAAATACATTACATGATGTAAGGTAGGACTAAATACATTACAGATTGATAAACTGTAGGATGACCAATTATAAGTGCTTTAGTGTAGTAAAATACTTGATATATCATTCAGTGTAAGAAAGATAATCATCGGGAGGTCGACATTCACTATAGATGTGGTGTGCGGAATTCATAGATTCCTGTATTCAGAGAATTTTACGTATTGAATCAATAAAAGATTAATACGTGACTTCGAAAATTGTTCGAATTTCCAAAAATATCAGTTTTCAGAGAGTTCGGTTTTCTGTAAGTTTAGGCTACTGTAGTGATTGCTTGTTACATATAATTCCTATATGAAATGAGTTCAAGCGATATATAAATACGTGTATATCGATCATTTCAGAGAACAACGAGTTACATCATTCCTGGTTGGAGTATTCAGCGGTCTGGCTGTGCTTATCACGTCCGTCCTTCGAGTAAGTATATGTCATTTTGTGTAAACATATTGCGAACACTATTTGAGCGCTGCTATGAGATTTACAACATCTTCTGTAAGTGACGTCCTTTCAAGAAAAGGCAACATCTGATGTCACTATTTGCAAGCAGGAAACAATATTTACTCCATATGGTCCCGTCGTATTCATTTTGCAATATATGGGCAAATATTGCTTACTGTCAGTACATAGTGATGTCACATGTGACGAAATATTAAAGAAGATATTGGAAATTGTACAGCGGTGCTCATTCATTATTATTTGATTCTGTGTTTTATTTTGTTGTCCATTAGTACGCAAGTCATTTTACCTAGTCATTGGGTTTCCTATCAGTGCACTAGTCATTTTACCTAGTTATTTGGTTTCCTATCAGTACACTAGTCATTTTACCTAGTCATTGGGTTTCCTATCAGTGCACTAATCATTTAACCTAGTCATTGGGTTTCCTATCAGTACACTAGTCATTTTACCTAGTCATTGGGTTTCCTATCAGTGCACAAATCATTTAACCTAGTCATTGGGTTTCCTATCAATGTACTAGTCATTTTACCTAGTCATTGGGTTTCCTATCAGTGCACTAGTCATTTTACCTAGTCATTGGGTTTCCTATCAGTGCACTAGTCATTTTACCTAGTCATTGGGTTTCCTATCAGTGCACTAGTCATTTTACCTAGTCATTGGGTTTCCTATCAGTACACTAGTCATTTTACCTAGTCATTGGGTTTCCGATCAGTGCACTAGTCATTTTACCTAGTCATTGGGTTTCCTATCAGTGCACTAGTCATTTTACCTAGTCATTGGGTTTCCGATCAGTGCACTAGTCATTTTACCTAGTCATTGGGTTTCCTATCAGTGCACTAGTCATTTTACCTAGTCATTGGGTTTCCTATCAGTGCACTAGTCATTTTACCTAGTCATTGGGTTTCATATCAGTGCACTAGTCATTTTACCTAGTCATTGGGTTTCCTATCAGTGCACTAGTCATTTTACCTAGTCATTGGGTTTCCTATCAGTGCACTAGTCATTTTACCTAGTCATTGGGTTTCCTATCAGTGCACACTTGGGCATTATTTTGTATTGTTTGATATGCACAACACGTAATAGCTCCTTTATACACAGATATCATCATCATTGGGCTTACATATCTGCCACTCATGAATAATCATACAAGTATGTAAGTTATTTGTGACGGATTGCAACACGTCACTTGCAGTATTGATAATTACCATGATCCCACTCGACGATTGTGTCCGAAGATAAGAAAGAAAAAAATGTTTATGAATGTCAGTTTTATATTGTCGAATTAAAACTACATATCATTATTATTGTTTCAGTACATACCTATGCCCGTGCTTTACGGGGTGTTTTTGTACATGGGCGTGGCTCCACTGGGTGGTATGCAGGTAAGTCTTGTAATTTGTCAGCTTTGACAGATTCAGTTCTTTCACCAAAATTGCTTCGTAAAATCCAAAGACTCTGCAAGCACTTAATTGATTCTGTTTCACATATCAGATCTCATGGAGGGTGATAGCATATAATGTTAACCCTCGAAATGTTTATGCCAACCTCGTCTTACGCATCGGTTTACACTAACTTTCTCGGGTTAATATTATATGCTATCACACTCCATGGGATCTGATATTTATATAATGTCACATTGCGCTTTTGGTGAGGCAGCCCACAATGTATGTGATACAGGCTGTCAACTGGGCCCTACTTATCCTACATTGCCCTACTGTTTTTACTTGCTGCCAACTTTTTCCCTACTTTTTCTTGAAAGATTCCTATAAATCCTACTTTTTTCAAATCTGAGGCATTATTTCAAAATATTTCTTTTATCTGCATGAAGCACAGAGGTCTCATCATGGAGAATGTACAGTGCAGTGATTTTTTACCATTTTTGATATTCCAAAAGTAAGGAATCATCTCTACTATCCCTACTTTTAGGCAAAATAATATCCCTACCTAAATTGCCATACTTTATCCCTACTTTATGGACAGAGGCGAGTGACAGCCTGGTGATAATTCCTATATGCCTTCTGTATTCATTGTTATACCAAGCAAAACTTTCTATTCCAGCTGATTCAGCGAATCCTGATAATGTTTATGCCGGCAAAGTATCAGCCAGATTATTCCTTTGTCCGGAATGTACCAATAAGACGTGTGCATATGTTCACTGCAATCCAAGTGCTCTGTCTGGCTGGACTGTGGGTCGTGAAAAGTGTCAAGAGTATATCAATTGCATTCCCTCTTATGGTAAGTTCATGCATGATCTGAACCAGCAACTTTTTCTATTCGCTTACATTCACAAATAGCGAATCTCGAGGACGTAGGTTCAAACTGCGGTTGATGTGCATGTTCTGTCTGATATATTGAGAGAAGATGCGTCCAACACTATTCGTCCGCCACTTCTGGTTTACATGGAGAAGTTGTCAGTTGCTGGCGGAAGAACAATTTAGTCCTGGTTTGTAACACACTGGCCGTCGTACAGAACTGAAATTCTAATGAACAACGGCACAAAGGCCCCATACAATAAAAGAAAGACACAGTAAAACCTCACCTTAAGACAACCTCAATAATAGTTAATCGAAGGTCCCAAAGGTGGTGTTATTATTCAAGTTTCACTGTATACGGTAAAACATCAATAAAAAGACCACTCCTGGTTCTAGAGGAAGTCAGCCTTAGTTGTGAGATGGTCGGATTATTTAGTTAAAACAATTGAAAGAAATTTCATTTTTTAACACCTTGAAATCAAGTTTTGCGATTTTGGAAAAACGTCATATAGCTTGAATTTAAATAACCCCTAATACAATGTTACTTAGGACCAAGAAGCAATGTGGCTTAAACAAGTAGTGTACACGTCATATGGAAATAGAACGAACATTATGATAGAGCTTCACTTGACAAAAAGGTACCAAACAACCCAAATTCACCGAAATTCAGATTATGCGATAAATTGCGAAACAAATAGAGAGAATAAGTTGCTACAGGGAACGCCACATACATAAGACAGTGCCTCCACGCACAGACCTCCAAGTTGCTACATGGAACGCCACATACATAAGACAATGCCTCTCCACACAGACCTCCAAGTTGCTACAGGGAACGCCACATACATAAGACAATGCCTCTCCACGCACATACCTCCAAGTTGCTACATGGAACGCCACATACATAAGACAATGCCTCTCCACGCACATACCTCCAAGTTGCTACAGGGAACGCCACATACATAAGACAATACCTCTCCACGCACATACCTCCAAGTTGCTACAGGGAACGCCACATACATAAGACAATACCTCTCCACGCACATACCTCCAAGTTGCTACAGGGAACGCCACATACATAAGACAATACCTCTCCACACACAGACCTCCAAGTTGCTACAGGGAACGCCACATACATAAGACAATACCTCTCCACGCACATACCTCCAAGTTGCTACAGGGAACGCCACATACATAAGACAATACCTCTCCACGCACATACCTCCAAGTTGCTACAGGGAACGCCACATACATAAGACAATGCCTCTCCACACACATACCTCCAAGTTGCTACAGGGAACGCCACATACATAAGACAATGCCTCTCCACACACATACCTCCAAGTTGCTACAGGGAACGCCACATACATAAGACAATGCCTCTCCACACACATACCTCCAAGTTGCTACAGGGAACGCCACATACATAAGACAATGCCTCTCCACACACAGACCTCCAAGTTGCTACAGGGAACGCCACATACATAAGACAATGCCTCTCCACACACATACCTCCAAGTTGCTACAGGGAACGCCACATACATAAGACAATGCCTCTCCACACACATACCTCCAAGTTGCTACAGGGAACGCCACATACATAAGACAATGCCTCTCCACGCACAGACCTCCAGGAAAACAACAGAACATAAAACAGAAGGCATTAGAGGAGGCGTAAGGGTAAATAGGTAAGGGAACAGGGGCGCAAGGAACGGCCTGACCGATCATAAGGGATAACTATGAGAATCAAAGACGACACACGGTGAAGGGGGGGGGGGGGGGTTAATGGATGGAATACATCACAGGACAAGTCAAGACAGGTGGCAATAATAGGCCGAAAGTGGGGAGAAAATAACTTGAAGTGAAAGAACCGTACAGGGGAAAGGGAAACCCAGCATACATCTTAACACAAATAATAACCTTACAGTGAATAACAGCCTTGGACCGAACTGGAAGATATGAACACGATACGTGTGACACATATGTCCTGATTTCTTAGAAATGATAACTTCATTATTTGTTTCAGGTGTTGATTATATGTTTTGTTAGAAAAGCGCTGGATAAGTTATTCACACAGAGAGAATTAAAATGGCTAGATGACATATTACCAGCTACTTATGTGGAGAAAAAAGACGAGGAGACGGACATGCAAATGAAGAAAATGGATATTATGGATGAACCAATACTTATCAAGGTCACGGTGAGTACTAAGGCCAAGGGCATTTTCTTCGACGTCGGAATTTATAATTATACAAAGGTCATGGTCACTCATTGTATGTAGTTTTCTTTAACATAAATTTCGTTAAATGCAAGTCAACAGTCCGTCATTACCAAGAACGAAAGACATGTGTATATATTGTTTTTTCTGTTGTTTTAAGTTTGAATTCAAAAAACAAAACATTAATCACATATATTTTTGGATCCTGAAATCGGTAAAATTGCATTTGCATATTTATCATTTCTGTATATTTCTAATGGCGCATAAAACAATTTAAAAAAGTCATTTTTATGGGTTGTTTGGGCGGTGCAGAATATTTATGTATAAAGCATGGTCACTCATTCAGGGTATGTTCTGGCGTGTCATTAAAGCTAACAAACGTTTGATCTTACACAGAGGGTGATTAAGTACACATGTCGAATATCAGGGCAGCAATGTTAAGAAACTTGATTAAATGTTCATTATATAAGAACACTTAACATGGGAAACATTGATGTACGAACTAAAGTGAACATTCGGTTTGATTCCAATTTTGGTTACAGACGGACATAGATGCCGACAATCAGTCTTCAAAGACGTCGATAGGAAGAGCACTTTCTGCACCGGAAGCGGAAAATGGAGAAGTTCCGAGTCACGATGCGCTTAAACCGAGAATGAGCCTCACTTTCATCTGCAAGACGGATATTGACCGAATTAAACGAATGACGCCGGAAGTTGCAACCGACAGACGCATGTCACTTATTGCAGCCAATGAGAGAAAGCGTTCTGTTGGGTCGATGCCAGGACAGGCAGCCAGCCGTCGGAAGTTTTCATCGCCATTAATGCTGGCGAGAAAGCTGTCGGTTGAGCATTATGCGAGCCCATTCCACCCACCCTCGGTTGACGACCATAATAAACTAAACAAAATGTTGTCGTTGCCGGCGACAATTGCTGACGAGAATGAAAATGAAGACAGTAACGATCAGGACTAGTATTTGTTTTAGATTATAAAACAAACTATGCTCAATATAGACGAGTCTTCCATGTACATAGTATTGTGTATGCTTCTATAAACATATATATCAATATATCATACAGATTCTGTCTCGTCGCATTATTTCCAGAACCCCATAACTTGTTTTTCGTCTTTTTGAGCAGAAACGACTCTAAAGTTTTACCCTCCTGTTGAGATAAGTGTTACATACGGGGTTAGGGAATTGCATTTTATTTAAGGTATGTGCATTCCAGAACAATATAGGTATTACAGATAGAAAGAGATTGGAAAGACGGTTTCAACAATACTAAATACTAAAACCGCCAACATTTGAGTTAGGAGTTCTTGAAATAAGACGACGATCTGCTAGCAAACTTCAATCTTTGATAAAAATGTATCCATTGTGAACAGAGCAACCTTTCTAGGGCACACTTTGGGTGTTGCAAGTTTTGTTTGTTGATCTCAATGAGTTAAATTTGTTGTTAATTATTTCGTAAGGATAATTGTGATGTTGTTGAAGACAGGTTGTCGCTCAAGAGACGGCTGCTTTGGAGAGGTTGTGTTGTAAAAACGAAATACGGAAGACTGAAAAAAGACACTACTTAAAAATTTATGTCACATCTCATTGCGACTTTTATACCATTTCATTTGTTATTAAATTTCCGGATATGAATGATACCCTTTTATGAATGATCACTTTTGTATTTGTCAGTGTTTGTGTCTTCAATGTTGGGCTTATAAGTCCGCTCCTAATGAAAATCGTACGTCCGTACGTACATATTTACCTGTATATAAATGGTAATGAAGTACGACTAATATACATAGTACCTTAATCAACAACAAGCAAATCCTTGTTTGTGAAGACCATCTGTGACAAAATACCAACATATGACATCAGAGGTGATATATGCCATCAGTTTTGATTTTTAGAAAAAAAAAGATTCGCTTTAGTGTTTTCATACATCACTATAGACAGGGAACCAATTCGCAATTTGTCAGTGTTTTATTTCGATTCAACAAACTAGGAACCAGGTAGTCAGTGTCTTAAAACGAGTCATCCAACTGGGAACCAGTTGTCAGTGTCTTGAATCAATACAACAGACGGGGAACCAGGCTGTCAATGCCTAAAATCGATACAACAAACTGGAAACCAGGCTGCCAGTGTCTTGAATCGATACAACAAACTAGGAACTAGGCTGTTGATGCCTTAAATCGATTCAACAAACTAGGAACCAGGCTGTCGATGCCTTAAATCGATTCAGCAAACTAAGAATCAGACTGTCGATGCCTTAAATCGATTCAGCAAACTAGGAATCAGACTGGCAATGCCATAAATCGATTCAACAAACTGGGAACCAGGCTGGCAATGCCATAAATCGATTCAACAAACTGGGAACCAGGCTGGCAATGCCTTAAATCAATACAACAGGGAACGAGGTCGTCATTTTTTGTTTAATAATTACAAATGAACGGAAACCAATTTTCCAATGTCACCTATGAACGTGTTAGGTTTGTTATGTGTTTGTTACTTATAGTTGTGTGTAGTAACTGACGAGAAGTGTCTTGTTTTATATAATAATCATTGACCAAGTTTATAAAATCATTATTTTAATTATGAATGTGACTTGTTGAATAAAACTTTATTCCATATAATACATTCAAAATAGTTTATATTTCCACCCATAAAATGTTCTCCAGATATTAGATGGTTTTCTCCTTACAATTCACCAGGCCTTCCCTGAAACTGTTTGGTTGTAGTACGCCTTATGCCATATTTTGTGGTACGCCTTATCCCATATTTGTGGTACGCCTTATCCCATATTTGTGGTACGCCTTATCCCATATTTGTAGTACGCCTTGTCCCATGTTTGTGGTACGTCTTATCCCATGTTTGTAGTACGCCTTATCCCATATATGTGGTACGCCTTATCCCATATTTGTGGTACGCCTTATCGCATGGTTGTAGTACGCCTTATCCCATATTTGTGTTACGCCTTACCTCATGTTTGTAGTAGTTTATTAGTAGATACTCTTCACATATCAGGAGTTGTCATTGTGCAGTAGATATAAACCTTAAACCATTCAATATGTTTAGGTTATAGCTCATACATTGGAATTATAAGCAAATTAAGTGCAAGGGAGCGTCAGCGACCGCAGCACTTAATTTGTTTATTATAATATTAATATGCGAGTTATTAACGGCTTATAGTTCAATCCGCCTCTTCCTGTGTCTTACATCCAATGAGCATCCAGAATGTTTCAAATTTTTGGCCAACTTATCCATTTATATCGGTAGGCGGAGCTTAGTTTTCCATATTTGGAAACCACCATATTGATCACTTACCAGATTTACTTAATGAAATCACTTAATAAATATTGTGCGAAATGCCATAATAAATGGATATGTTGGCCAAAATTTTGAAAAATTCTGGATGCTCATTGGATGTAAGACACAGGAAGAGGCGGAGTGAACTATAAGTTAGATATTGAAGCGTATCACCGAAGACAGTTGAATATCTCACATATTTGACAGTTTACTTCCCGTCCAATATATTGGGTAACCAGTTCAATATTAAGCTTAACACATAATATAGTACGGTGTCAACATATTGTACGGTACTGTGGATGTACAAGTATAATATACCCATATACGAGAACAAAGACAATGACGTCACTGTTGTAATTGAAGCGTCGATAATACATAACAAATAATGCATTAGTACAATGGACAGAACTATTGAACTGGTTCGTTGGGGTGATAAGTAATATAAACCTTCAACAAACAACTGCCAAAAGGAAGTCATGCTACGATATGGATTTGACTTACTTTATTAAGTTAAATTTACACAAACATGACGTTAGGTCGCTGTGTTGTAGTGGTTAGCATAACGGACCGACAATCCGTAGACAATCCGTAGATTCGGTACAGGTTTCAATGTATCTATAAATAACACGCCGTGGAACAAGTGAAGCCCATGCCAATGCAAGATATAAAAGATAAAAGTGCAAGTTAATAGAACAAGGAACGTCGCATACACAAAAGATAGCATTCCTACGAAAAGCCTGCTGGTGAAATTTCCGCTTCAATATTTCTCAACTTCAAATTCATACGGATCACAAGTTCAAGTTCATGACTTCTCGATTTAATCGTCATGAATTCACGATTTCAACTTCGCGACTTTACGATTTCATCTTCATGAAGTTGAAATCGTAAATTCTTGAAGTTGTAATGTCACCACCAGACCTTCGTACATTCCAACACTGATCTCAAGGTTACAAAATGAATTAAAAATGGAAGAGCGGTCCGTAGGAGTACACAACTTTTAAAAACGAGCAGAAACACAAATGCACAAAGGTCTCACATTCCTGGATCTGTCTGCATAAATGCTTGTGGCTTAAACCAGTATGATGGCACACCAATCTCGGACTTAATCGCTATATCGCTAACGTTGGTAAGAACTAAACTATGAGGCGAACGCCCAAATATACACACATGACACAACAACATGGCGAGCAACAAACGTTGGTAAGAACTAAACTATGAGGCGAACGCCCAACTATACACACAAGACACAACAACATGGCGAGCAACAAACGTTGGTAAGAACTAAACTATGAGGCGAACGCCCAACTATACACACATGACACAACAACATGGCGAGCAACAAACGTTGGTAAGAACTAAACTATGAGGCGAACGCCCAACTATACACACATGACACAACAACATGGCGAGCAACAAACGTTGGTAAGAACTAAACTATGAGGCGAACGCCCAACTATACACACATGACACAACAACATGGCGAGCTACAAACGTTGGTAATAACTAAACTGTGAGGCAAACGCCCAACTATACACACATGACACAACAACATGGCGAGCAACACACGTTGGTAAGAACTAAACTATGAGGCGAACGCCCAACTATACACACATGACACAACAACATGGCGAGCAACAAACGTTGGTAAGAACTAAACTATGAGGCGAACGCCCAACTATACACACATGACACAACAACATGGCGAGCTACAAACGTTGGTAAGAACTAAACTGTGAGGCAAACGCGCAACTGTACACACATTACACAACAACATGGCGAGCAACAAACGTTGGTAAGAACTAAACTATGAGGCGAACGCCCAACTATACACACATGCCACAACAACATGGCGAGCAACAAACGTTGGTAAGAACTAAACTGTGAGGCAAACGCCCAACTATACACACATGACACAACAACATGGCGAGCAACAAACGTTGGTAAGAACTAAACTATGAGGCGAACGCCTAACTATACACACATGACACAACAACATGGCGAGCAACAAACGTTGGTAAGAACTAAACTATGAGGCGAACGCCTAACTATACACACAAGACACAACAACATGGCGAGTAACAAACGTTGGTAAGAACTAAACTATGAGGCGAACGCCTAACTATACACACAAGACACAACAACATGGCGAGCAACAAACGTTGGTAAGAACTAAACTATGAGGCGAACGCCCAACTATACACACATGACACAACAACATGGCGAGCAACAAACGTTGGTAAGAACTAAACTGTGAGGCAAACGCCCAACTATACACACATGACACAACAACATGGCGAGCAACAAACGTTGGTAAGAACTAAACTATGAGGCGAACGCCTAACTATACACACATGACACAACAACATGGCGAGCAACAAACGTTGGTAAGAACTAAACTATGAGGCGAACGCCCAACTATACACACATGACACAACAACATGGCGAGCAACAAACGTTGGTAAGAACTAAACTATGAGGCGAACGCCCAACTATACACACAAGACACAACAACATGGCGAGCAACAAACGTTGGTAAGAACTAAACTATGAGGCGAACGCCCAACTATACACACATGACACAACAACATGGCGAGCAACAAACGTTGGTAAGAACTAAACTATGAGGCGAACGCCCAACTATACACACATGAAACAACAACATGGCGAGCAACAAGGTCACAAAGTAGTAGTAAAATATTGCATATGACAACGGTTACTTATTGTAAAGGGAATTAACCGCTACGGGGAATTTTTGCTTAGTGGTTTAAGGCAAGGTCAAAACCCGACTTATTCATGGACATGATCAATTTAGGCTTACATTCGCGACCTGTGTGGGGAAGCGCTGTCTTATGTATGTGGCGTTCCCTGTAGCTACTTATTCTCTCTCCTATATCAATAATGGGCAAAACTGATAGCTCTACTAATTTGGAATACGAACATTTGGTTTTGAAATCCGTAATCTAATGTAGCTGGTATAAATGACTGTTTTGTTTGCATTTGTAATTACGTCAATTAAGTATCCATTACATTATTTTATTATGTCAACAAATATTTATCAACTTGTTGCAAGCTGAGAGAAATCGATGCCCCCATTAAACATTTGCATGATTTTCTATATCTTCACATGCATGTTTTTCTCGCTAAATAAAAATTAAGGAATAGATGTAAAGTAGTGAACATGAATGAAGAAGTCGAGCCGGAAATGTCACATACACCCACAGACACGCTTAGGGCAATGAGACATGAACATATCACATACATTTAAATAATGACATAGCTAAACCAATTAAAATGTCAACATTCACAAAATCGGTACTTTTCTCGACCGATCCATACAAGAGAAAATGAGCGCCGCTGTACGAATTCCAACCTCTTCTTTTAGTGACATAATTTCCCGAAAACGTCACATGTGACGTCACTATGTACTGACAGTAAGCAATATTGCACCATATGGCAATATGAAAATGACAATGTCGGGTAAATATTGTTTCCTGCTCGCAAATAGTGACATCACATGTTTTCTTGAAATGACGTCACTTCCAGAAGAGGTTGTAAATCCCAAAGCAGCGCTCAAATGGAGAAATACTTGCAAAGAAGGAAACACAACCAAACCAGACGGAGGAGGTACACGAAAATAGGGTACAGAAAAGCAAGATCGAAAATGAAAAGGTACTTGCAGGGAAAGGAAAAAAATAGATGGAAGAGAAATTACACGCATGTAGGGTATGCAGAAGGGAAATAATCAGGCTTTGGAAATTATAAACACCATATCATTAACTTATAACTCAAGCATGTGAATATTGACATACACAGGACGACATGACGTAACAAAATAATGAAGGTATTTAAGGACACGTTGAAGAAGACTGCAGAAATAGTTTTTGTCTTCCATACATGCTGTTGCTAAGCTTGCATCTCCTTGTATCATTTGTATAGAAAGCAAGCTTTACTTACCAAATAGCTTTGGGAGACACAACATTTTGCAGTAGTTGAGACGTTGTTGATATGAAGCATTTAAGTCGATAGTTAATTCTTCCTTCCAACTGAAACAATCGGTAATTTTGCTGGCATGTTGTCTTTGGTCAGGAGAGAACAACTTTGGAGAGGTCGCACTGTATTTAGTTTTAATTATACTCATGCCAACTGTATTTTCCTGATGCGTGTCGTCATTTCTATTTATAAAAAAGGCGTTATGTCAAATCCTGACAATTATTGGGAAATAACCGCACTTTATGTAACTGGACAAATATTAGGACTAGCAAAGAGGAATCATGTTAAGGTTTGGCGTGAAATGAGGGATCTTTAGTAATGCGTGATGGTCGACCTGAAGTTAATTCAATGTTTTTGTTTCATTTCATTATTCGATAGGTTTTTATCACATCAAATATGTATACATGTGTGTTGTATTGATTCTAATCGATACTGCTAATCTCGAGAGGAGCTTTGTTGAGTCAACTTATTCAATTAAGCTATTGGGTATCAGTTACCTGTAAAATTAACGATGCTATCAAATGTTTTTATAATGTAGTTCAGTCAGGTGGGACACGTTCGAGGGTTGTGGAAATTTCTCGATATTGATCTTTTGACTGCATGACTCCAACTCTCCCCGTTTACTTATTTTAATCAGAATTTAATAGATCTTACCAATGTATTGAAGTTGCTTGTCAGTTACACTGTAATATATACATAGACAAAATTTGAGCGCCCCTTTTGTAATGATAACAATGATATGATTGTTACCAAGACAAAACTAACCATATAACCTAGAAATACATTCTTGAAATAACAGAATATCACTTATAAAATGTGATCTGAGATAAACAATTACTAGGCCAATTTAACATATAACGTATGTCCATCAAGGTAAAGATGTTGAAGTTCCCAAGTCGATATAAGATGGTTATTTCGGTGTTAACATGTTACTTTGACTTTCTTACATTACATCCCTAATTCAAATGTTTAGTGGCGCATATACAATGTAGCTTCCATGTGCTCGAATGAAAGCACGAACCCTGTGTCCCTCTAGTCACACGTCCGATCTTCTGACGGGACAACTGTAGCCACTGCCGATACAAAACTTCTTCCAGTTCACCATGTAAATTCTGTAAAGGATGATCTAGTATCTGAATACGACGGTAGAGAATGTCCCAAATATGCTCAATCGAATTGGACTCATAGCGTACTAGTTGGAAGGCAGGTAGTGTTTGTTTAGTTTAGTACTGTAATGGCTTCGTACGCATTATCCCATATTGAATATGGTAAGCATAACGGACTGACAATCCGTAGACAATCCGTAAACCCGGGTTCGGATCCCGGTAGCGCCAGTGACCGATTTTTCGTCTTCCTAAAAACATGACTTTATTAAAATGCATCCCTCTTGAGAAACAACCACTCTTAAAACAAAGAGTAACATCAGGGATTCCGCGCTGTACAGGTTGCAAGGTATCTATAAATAACACGCCGTGGAACAAGTGAATCCCAATGCAAGATATAAAACATAAAAGTGCAAGATAATAGAACAAAGAACGTCACATACACAAAAGATAGCATTTCTACGAAAAGCCTGCTGGTGAAATTTCCGCTTCAATATTTCTCAACTTCAAATTCATATGGGTCACAAGTTTAAGTTCATGAATTCTCGATTTAATCGTCATGCATTCACGATTTCAACTTCATGAAGTTCAAATCATGAATTCATGAAGTTGAAATATTGAATTTATGAAGTTGAAATCGTAAATTCTTGAAGTTGTAATGTCACCACCAGACCTTCGTACATTCCAGCACTGATCTCAAGGTTACACAATGAATTAAAAATGGAAGAGCGGTCCATAGGAGTACACAACCTTTAAACACGAGTAGAAACACAAATGCACAAAGGTCTCACACTCCTGGATCTGTCTGCATAAATGCTTGGGGCTTAAACCAGTATGATGGCACACCAATCTCGGACTTAATCGCTATATCGCTACCGTTGGTAAGAACTAAACTATGAGGCGAACGCCCAACTATACACACATGACACAACAACATGGCGAGCAACAAACGTTGGTAAGAACTAAACTATGAGGCGAACGCCCAACTATACACACATGACACAACAACATGGCGAGCAACAATCGTTGGTAAGAACTAAACTATGAGGCGAACGCCCAACTATACACACATGACACAACAACATGGCGAGCAACAAACGTTGGTAAGAACTAAACTATGAGTCGAACGCCCAACTATACACACAAGACACAACAACATGGCGAGCAACAAACGTTGGTAAGAACTAAACTATGAGTCGAACGCCCAACTATACACACAAGACACAACAACACGGCGAGCAACAAGGTCACAAAGTAGTAGTAAAATATTGCATATGACAACGGTTACTGTTATTGTAAAGGGAACTAACCGCTACGGGGAATTTTTGCTTAGGGGTTTAAGGCAAGGTCAAAACCCAACTTATTCATGGACATGATCAATTTAGGCTTACATTCGCGACCTGTGTGGGGAAGCGCTGTCTTATGTATGTGGCGTTCCATGTAGCTACTTATTCTCTCTTATATATCAATAATGGGCAATACTGATAGCTCTACTAATTTGGAATATGAACATTTGGTTTTGAAATCTGTAATCTAATGTAGCTGGTATAAATAACTGTTTTGTTTGCATTTGTAATTACTTCAATTAAGTATCCATTATATTATTTTATTATGTCAACAAATATTTATCAACTTGTTGCAAGCTATCTTGGAGAAATCGATGCCCCCATTAAACATTTGCATAATTTTCTATATCTTCACTTACATGATTTTTCTCGCTAAATAAAAATAAGGAAATAGATGTAAAGTAGTGAAAATGAATGAAGAAGTCGAGCATGAAATGCCACATATAATGTCCACAGACACCCTTAAAGCAATGAGACATGAAGATATCACATACATGTAAATCATGACCTTGCTAAAACAATTACAAGTCAGCATTCACAAAATCGGAACTTTTCTCGACCGATCCATACAAGGGAAAATGAGCACCGCTGTACGAATTCCAACTTCTTCTTTTAGTGACATAATTTCCCAAAAACGTCACATGTGACGTCACTATGTACTGACAGTAAGCCATATTGCACCATATGGTAATATGAAAATGACAATGTCGGGTAAATATTGTTTCCTGCTCGCAAATAGTGACATTACTTGTTTTCTTGAAATGACGTCACTTCCAGAAGAGGTTGTAAATCCCAAAGTATCGATAACATGGAGAAATACTTGCAAAGAAGGAAACAAAACCAAACCAGACGGAGGAGGTACATACAAGTAGGGTACAGAAAAGCAAGATCGAAAATGAAAAGGTACTTGCAGGGAAAGGGAAAAAATAGATGGAAGAGAAATTACACGCATGTAGGGTATGCAGAAAGGAAATAATCAAGCTTTGGAAATTATACACACCATCTCATTTATAACTCAAGCATGTGAATATTGACATACACAGGACGACATGACGTAACAAAATAATGAAGGTATTTAAGGACACGTTGAAGAAGACTGCAGAAATAGTTTTTGTCTTCCATACATGCTGTTGCTAAGCTTGCATCTCCTTGTATCAATGGTTTAGAAAGCAAGCTTTACTTACCAACTAGCTTTGGGAGACACAACATTTGACAGTAGTTGAGAAGTTGTTGATATGAAGCATTTAAGTCGATAGTTAATTCTTCCTACCAACTGAAATAATCGGTATTTTTGCTGGCATGTTGTCTTTGGTCAGGAGAGAACCACTTGAGAAGTCGCACTGTATTCAGTTTTAATTATACTCATGCCAACTGTATTGTCTTGATGCGTGTCGTCGTTTCTATTTATAAAAAAGGCGTTATGTCAAATCCTGAAAATTATTGGGAAATAACCGCACTTTATGTAACTGGACACATATTTGGACTAGCAAAGAGGAATCATGTTAAGGTTTGGCGTGAAATGAGGGATCTTTAGTAATGCGTGATGGTCGACCTGAAGTTAATTCAATGTTTTTTGTTTCATTTCATTATTCGATAGGTTTTTATCACATCAAATATGTATACATGTGTGTTGTATTGATTATAATCGATACTGCTAATCTAGAGAGGAGCTTTGTTGAGTTCACTTATCCAATTAAGCTATCGGGTATCAGTTACCTGTAAAATTAACGATGATGTCAAATGTTTTTATAATGTAGTTCAGTCAGGTGGGACACGTTCGAGGGTTGTGGACATTTCTCGATATTGATCTTTCGACTGCAGGACTCCGACTCTCCCCGTTTACTTATTTTATTCAGAATTTAATAGATCTTACCAATGTTTTGAAGTTGCTTGTCGGTTACACTGTAATATACACATAGACAAATTTTAAGCGCCCCTTTTGTAATAATAAAAATGATATGATTGTTACCAAGACAAAACTAACCATAGAACCTAGACATATATTTGAACCTTGCAAGAACAACATTCTGGAAATAACACAACATCACTTATAAAATGTGATCTGAGATAAACAATTACTAGGCCAATTTTACATAAAACGTATGTCCATCAAGGTAAAGATGTTGAAGTTCCCAAGTCGATATAAGATGGTTATTTCGGGGTTAAAATGTTACTTTGACTTTCTTACATTACATCCCTAATTCAAATGTTTAGTGGCGCATATACAATGTAGCCTCCATGGGCTCGAATGAAAGCACGAACCCTGTGTCCCTCCTCTAGTCAGACGTCCGATCTTCTGACGGGACAACTGTAGCCACTGCCGATACAAAACTTCTTCCAGTAAATTCTGTAAAGGATGATCTAGTATCTGAATACGACGGTAGAGAATGTCCAAAATATGCTCAATCGAATTCAGTTCTGGACTCATAGCGTACCAGTTGGTAGGCAGGTAGTTTTTGTTTAGTTTAGTACTGTAATGGCTTCGTCAACAGTCTACATGTACTTGTGCATATCTGTATTGATACATTGTAAGTATTATGTGTATTTCCTCCCATGTTGTGGCTTATCCACTCATTTTCATATAAAAGGAATAAACAAAGAGTACATTCAATGTCGTCTTATTCAATTGTAGACATTATAGGATTTTTCTACGCGCAAGGAAACAATTTCGTCGACGAACCTGAAAATAAAAATTGAGTCTCGGCATTTTTCATGAGTCGGTCCCATAACTGCAAACAAACACTTTTTAAGGATGGCCTAAGGTTGTTGAGGATAATAGAGGTTGTTAAATAGAACGTCGCTCGGGAGAGGTTGCTATGTATAAGTATTAAAGTACTTTAGTTAACAAATTATTATCCAAGCAATACAGACTCCATTCCATACAGAAAAAATCAATTGCGGCGACTCAGGCAGAACTAATGTGATGTTATAGTGTCAGTTATAGAAAGTATTAAACGTTCGCAAGTGATCATAATGGACTTCAGAAAAATGTTCGAAAATATGTTAGAAGCTAAGACATTATTTGTTTTGGTTGTTATAGCAACACACCTTCAACGTAAGTAATTTTATATTTTTATTGTTATGAGAATGTGTTTTTCTCTCTCTTTGAAAATATTATACGTATCCTCTACATATATTTATCTTTTGTTTCAAATGTTCATCTTTTTAGTTTTATGTCATCCAAATTTGTAGGCTTTCTGTTACCCATTTCTGCTATTTTATATTTTTTATACCTCAGACCTATGCCATTTCATTTTGTAGTATAAATACACTAAACACGCATAAGTTGTACTAAAATGTATGCAAGTTAAGTTTTGACGTAATTTCTCGTATTTGTCATCGTTTGCGTAACAAGTTTTTTAGAACATGCTTAAATGACTCTATGATAGCTTCTTTTTTATAGTCCCGACGCGCTACAATTTTCGAACTTGATTATAGATATAGTCTGACGAGACAGTATTGTTCGTGACCATAGCCAAGCACCATTATGTGTACGAAGTCACTTACCTTATATAAACGGTCAAATGTTTTCTTTAAGCAAGCTCATTGTATTCCCTAATATTGTTGAGTACTTCATTAGCTCTATAGTCATACAAACGGATACAAATGAGCCTGTGCACTGAGGGACTATTCTAGCGAATATGACACCACAGGGGATCAGAACGTCAATTATGCCCTAAAATGACATTGCTATGCAACAACTCAAACGGAATTCATACGGAAGTCAATATTTGTGTCTCTTCTGCCTTTGAAATGTTTCATATACTCGTATATATTTTCATGTCCCTTCGTGCCCTATTCCCGTACATCTTTTTGCGCATGGTTTTGCAATTTGCATATCAGTGTTTTGTAAACCAATCAAGTCTTACATCAATCACCAAGTCAATTTCTCTTTAACCGAGCAACGTTTGTAACCTTGACACGGATTGGTTAATCTTTCGATATTGGGTACGTTACCTTTCCGACATCCACTGAATTTCGGTGAATTTACCGAAATCAATTTTGGATCTTGAGTGACCAGCAGTCGTAAGATCTCACCATATTTTTATGTTGCACTAACAGTCTTAACCTTCAAAATGCGCCAACCATCGTTTTTCAAGATATTTTCGTCCGAGCATGAATCTGAAACTTGAGGCTTTAGATGTACATGTACTTCCATATGTCAAGACGGGTTTACAGAACATGCATTTTCCTTGTTCATTCATTTAAAATTCTGTATAACCTGAAAGTTCAAATTAATTCCACAGTGGTACAGACATCATACACAGCGGATATGGAGACAGAAATCAGGTCAGAAACTGTCTTACATGCATCCTACGATCCCGTCTCGAGACCAAAGAGTCAAACTCATGTAAAAACTGGATTAAATGTTCTAGCAATTGATGAATTGGTAAGTAAACGAAAGGCGAAAAACAGTCGGACCTCGTATATTCGATAAGTTCGAATGAACGAGGTCCGACTGTATTTGTTTTTTATAGCTTTGTGAATTGGTTTTAAAGCCCTTTTTAAAGATCGATTTCTAAGCACTTCACGACGATCAGTTGACCTAACCATTTATTCATTGAATACATTATCAAGCAGTACTAACTTGCCCTTCAGAAGCTGCTGACAACTATATGCAAATGAATCATTGATGGAGGACACATTACCATAGCCAAATCTCACAGAAGAAAATAATCTGCACCTCCGGGAATCGTACCTGGATCCCCCGGGTGACAGCCAAGCGCTTTACCAATTGTATTCACCCGGCAAACCGATTGTTTATTTAAGGATTCCGACGTATAAACAATGTTGTACTTACCTGAAATATATAAAATGCTAGAACTCTAACAAGGCAGACCGAGGCCAAATGGTACGGCCACTATAAAAGTACTTAGATAATGACTATTACACTCGGACGACCTTGTTTATTGGAAAACCTTTTATCCGAATGCTTGGTATCATCCCTATTTTTAATTGTTAATTATGACGTGTTTTTTTCATCTGTGATTGGATGTTAGTCACTTGGCAACTTGATAAACGATTCTCAATACACTTAACTAAGGGAATAATTAATTGGCTAATTGGGTCAACAATTTAACCATTCATTTGAATGATAAAACTGATATGATATCACAATGGATTAGAACTATTTACAAAGGGAATTTTTATTCTTAATTATCTAGTAATCGGATATAGAGAATCACTTTTATTCTAAAAGCCTTTTACTTCCGATAACCATTATTAATTAGTAATGTTGCTAACAATTCTGTAATTCAACCGCCGTATTATAGTTCAAAAGTTTATAAAAAATATCCACCGTGTCTCCTTGTCACGAAATGTAAATATGTCAATGTTTTATCAGCAATAAGACATGATTGATTTTAAAATCGTTAATATTCACCAAGAGTCCTATTTTAGTTACTAAAGTGATGCATCAATACCGTCTGGGATCACTTTTTACAGTTTACCTTTTCATTTCGTGGTGAAATATCTTTAACTTAGATAAAAGCTTTACAATATATATCTTTGTTTCATGTCTATATTGCCTTTCTATATGTTAACTTGTATGTAAATAGTTTAATGTCTCTTTTAGATGTATGTTTAGTTCACCTTTCCCCATGTACAATTCTTTCATTTGATATGGTGTTTAATGTTCTTTTCTCCTCCTTTCGGCCTGCTATTACTGAGCTTTTTTGGCTTGTCATCCATTGAATTTCCCCCTTGTTGTCCTCCTAAATTCTCCTTAGTTATTCTTTATGGTCGGCCAGACTATTCCTAGCACCCATACTCCCATACATGTTTACCCTTGCACCTCCTGAGTGTTTACCCTTGCCCCTTCTCAGAGCTTGATATTGTGTGGACTAGTGTTTCCTCGGTGGTCTATATGGGAAGGCATTGTCTTGTTTATTTGACGTCTCTCTCTCTCCTTGTGCTTTTGCGCTGACCGTGTACATTCATGTTAATTGATTTGAATGTATCATCTTTGTTAGCTGTTTTAGCTCTACATTCGCTTGCATTTTTTAGAATTTGAAAGACCAGAAGTTAACAATGGCAGGTTGGCTCACATTTGTAAGTATTTTCGAAATATCATTTACAGGCAAAGAAAACCTACACACAATACCTTAAAGTAAGTCTGATATGGAACTTTTTCACGGCATATGCTCATTTTGTGTAATTACACAAGTATTTACTTGTAATGTGCATCTTTTATGTAAAGATAGCACTGTCACCATCTCCGAGACTTCGAAAACAGTCCGTTTTTAATTGAATTAAACTTCATTTATCAACATTTATTTCAGTTGTATAAGGCGGGCAAACAACAAAACGTATTGCGTAATAAATTAAAACAATACATTATATTGTCACGAAGTCAAATGCATGTATACATATTACTAGAATTGTGACCATTTTATTCATGGTTAAATCGTTCATGCGTATACTCACAGTTAAGTTATTCTCATGTCATACGTATTTGCTATCAGGAATGGGAGGATGAAAGACTGACGTGGAATAAGACGGCAAAAGACGATATAGAATATATATTTACTAAACCAGACTACATCTGGAAACCTGAAGTAGTCATTGATAACTCGTACGTACCTCTTGGTTTAAAGTTATTTACTTTTAATCGATTGTGACACAATTACTAACTGCTTATGAGCACCGCTGTACGATTTCCAACCTCTTCTTTAAGTGACGTCACTCACCTTGTCCTGACAGTAAGCAAAAAATGCCCAATAGAGCGACTATATGGAGTAAATAATGTTTCCTGCGTGCAAATAGTGACATCAAAAGTTGCATTTTCTTAAAATGATATCACTTACAAAAGAGGTTGAACATCCCATAGCACATGTAATCGCTCTCGATGAATGCTTCCCCAGTTGCCGACCTGTACTCTCGAATTATCAAGAATTTGTGAAGACCAGCAGACACACCTCGCCCGTGGCAGAATTCGTGCGGCAGAATTCGTGCTCTCGGCATTTGGATCAGCATACCCTGTGGCGCTCATTCTATAGACTACCACCCCTTCCTTAGAAGGCCACAAATCATACTTGTCAATTAATGTGTGAATTGTGAATAGTTCTTTTTTCCTGACAAAGTTCAAATGTATGTATGTGGGACAAACAATGACTGTTCGATGGCTTGTTTGTTTAAACATTTCCCTTTAGTGGTAAAACACCAATGAATACGTGTTCCAAGTTGCAACAATCATTGTGCATTAAATATAGAAGACATTTTTAAATAGCACCATCAGAATTACTCGTTACAAGTTATGTATATAATAATGAGTCCATTATCCCTACGCCTTATACAATACCTTTTTGCCATTATACCCAGACATTGTTTAGAAATTAGTGTGATACAAGAAAATCTGTTTATGTAGATTGTATTACGTGATATAGTCAGCGTGTTTGTTTTCCCGGAAAGTATTGCAGATCTCGGGATTATAAAGAGTGTCGATTTGTTGTTGCGGATAAAATACACAGGTGGTGTTGAATGGCAACCACTTGTTTTGTTCACAACTCACTGCGAGGTAACTTGTTCAAATATGCGTTCACGTGTTCATGTTAACCATATATTGTGTTTGTTGTCTGTAAAGCTTGTATTTTGCCTTCATAATGTATGCATTTCATGTACTTATGCTTCTATCCGAGTTGTGGTAAGCAACAATCCACAAAACAACCCAACTATAAAGAGGGAGCAATGAATGTTGCATATAAACCATGCTGCCAACTGCCCCTAAATATCTACCCGTCCATTTTTCTTATCGCTGTGCGCATCGTATTTGGCATTTCCTGCACGATATCTATAAAGCTTACTATAAACAAATATCAAAAAGCACACTATTAGCGCATCGTCGCTTTATTTCCAGAACCCTGTCACTTAATGTTGGCTATTATATAGTATCGTTTAAATCTTCTTTCCAGGCTCTTCTATCTGTACTACCTATATTGTTATAGAATGCGCATAACTTAAAAAGCCCCGTATGTAACAATCATCTCTACAAGAGGGTAAAACTCAGCAAAAACGAAAAACAAGTTATGGGGTTCTGGAAAAAATACGACTACATACTTGAAACATTGAAATCTTTTTCAAAAATTTAAGCGCAACATTTACGGTTATTTCAGTCTGATACCGGCCACAACCCAAGTCAATACATGCATCTAAGTATTTGAAGGCAAAATAAAGTGTGGTTGCAAGTTTGTTTTAATTTTGTGTGCTTTATTCCATCAATCATGACTCAGTGTTAGTAGTGAACTACGCCCTGAAAGCGAAACTGTCATACCATGCCTTGGTTAAATACTGTTACACGTTTACAGACTGACAGATCTAGAAATTGTATCGAGTAAAGATCTCATGTTGAGACTGAAATACGACGGTACTGTAGACTGGGAACCACTAAAGTTGTTTGAAGTTCACTGTGAGGTTAGTTTAGAACCTTTGTGTTGCTACATTCATGTCATGTTTTTAATTGTGTAATCCTATGTTTTGCCATTTTTTGTTAAGTTTTTGTTTATATTTTATATCTGCTCTTCCATCTAAATTGTCCAGCATGATAAAAACAACAGTCATAGCTTGATCATCGTCGTCTGCGTCAACGGAATCAATAATTGATCGATAAGCTCGTTTTCCTGAGAAAGTGTAAGTCCGAGTGATAAGTTGACCCACGGACGTTTGTATCATCTTGCTTTGTTCTGGAATATTTTATTCTCCTCAATTCCTCAACATTTTTGTTTTTAATTTAGTGTGTATTACGAATGCATTACTCCTATTTCATAGAGATAGTGTTATACTCTAAATTCCCCTATCAAATAGTGTTAGATATCTGCTCTCATTTCTGTATTTGTTGTACCCTTTGCGGGGCGGCATTGCTTGTTAATGTTGCCTTGCCTGCACTACTGTTTCAATTACACAATTTGTGAATTCATTAATATTTCGCCTACCTCTCAATTCATTATGTTTTGCTGATGTTTTCCTGGGATCTCTGTGGCGAGGCATTGTCTCGTGAGTGTGGTGTTCCCTGTAACAACCCTTCTCTATTTTTGAGATGTGTGTATTAAGTCAAAGATTCGTTATTATTTCCCTACTTCCTTATTCCAAACAGCGTAAAATACGATCACAACTTTAATTATTACAAATAAATAAATAAGCCGAGTAGGCAATGCCACAAACAACATTCCAAACCACAAGCACAATGAGACATCGACATATAGAGAAAACACAATCACAAATATGAGTGCAAATAGGAGTGTCGCCCTGGAACTGTTAGTGGCAACAGAGAGAGAATACGTAACTACAGGGAACGCCACATACACAAGACAGTGCCTCCCCACGGAAACCTCCGGGAAAAGAACAATCAACAAAACATAAGGCACTTAATGCAAAGACTGATATAATTCATGCATTGACTTTAGAGTGATTTAAACCTTAAAGCATTTTTACAGTGGACTTTAAGTGATTTAAACTTTATATAATTTATGCATTGAATTTGAGTGTTTTAAACCTTATATAATTTATGCATTTGAATTTGAGTGACTTAAACCTCATATAAGTTATGCATTGAGCACATTCAGTACTCGTATCAATACTTTCGGGAATGTTGTTGGCTTTGTGGCCTTTCCTAAGCTACAATACTCCATGTCAGCCTTTCTATACAATTACAAGGGAAACATCCTTAGTAACTTATGTTTTGTAGACTGTTATTTTCCCGAGTATAAAGTCTCATTTTGAGTGAATGTGTTTATTTGTATATTTCATCCTTTTAATGTTTACCTTGGATACATCCCTCAGTGAATCAAGATATTGTTACTGAGTGAATTATAACATGGTGTTTGTCAATACAACACAGATAACAATCTGACACGAGACTGTTGGGAAATATGAAATAGTATGTACATGTATTCAAAAGTCGTTTATCATTGAGAGTTTACGTAAGATGTAATGATAACTTGCTTGATGACATATACTAGGCTAGATACATGATACTGATACCGAATATAATAAAACAAAACGAATTCCAATGAAACACTAAAAACAATGGTTTCGACCATCCCCAACACACGCAGTCCAAAGCAGTTATTGTCGATTATGAATTCGACTGTATTGCAATAATACCAGAGGTGACATTTGATCAAATGGGTTTTAGCTCATTCAAATCTATCTGGCGTGGTGTTGATGTTTTTTCCTAATTGATATCACTTAATAGGAACTGTTTTGGTATCTTTGCACCCAGAGAACATAGGAAGCATGAGCGTATTTATGCATAGATATGTTATGTAAAACACTCTTTCATCTGTGTTCGATAAAGCATGACATATGAATATGATATTGAAAAAGAGAAATATTAGTACAGGCAAGGAATACTAATTAACATGGCTTTCCCACATAAAGCCCTTGGGCACGAAATTAAATGAAGTTGTTCATGGTAAATGCAATAATTGCAGATGAATTTGTTTTAAACAATCACATTGTTACTTTGTACTATAATGATACTGAATATCATTTTTCACTGCATGGCCTGTGTTTTTCATTTTAGCACTCGCTCTCGCGTCCCTTTTGTCTTAATGTAAACCAATTTTAATTACACGAGAACAGTTGTAAACAAAGGCAATAACTATAAAGATGTTACGGGGAACGCAACATGTCCAAGACAATGCCTCTCCACACAAATGCCAGGGAAACACCATCCTACAAACATTAGGGATTGAGGAGGTGTAAGAGAAAATATCTATGGAAATGGGGAAGTAAGAAATTGTCTGACTGACTGTCAAAACAACCATGGAACAAACAAACATGAAAACGTGTTTCAGAAAATATTGACCAATAGACATGGTCTACCCAATTACGGTATTCTCCACGAATGTTGAACCCAAAGAACATATAAGCGCTGCTATGGAATTTACAACCTTATCTGTAAGTGACGTCATTTCAAGAAAACGCAACATGTGATGATGACACTATGTACCAGCAGGAAACAAGATTTACTCCATATGGTCACTTCGTTTCCAAATTGCCATATGGGGCAAATATTGCTTATTGTCAGTACAGTGTGATGTCACATGTGACGTTTTCTGGAAATGTCGTCACTTAAAGAAGAGGTTGGAAATCGTACGGCGCCGCTCATATACATGTTCAGGATTCCTTGTGTTTTGGAGTGGTTGTGCGCTTTGTCCTTGGCATTTCCTGCTTAACTTCCTTTTTTATATAATCCACGCCACTAAAAACGCTAATTGTCCGCGTCAAGTTGGTGACATTATAAATATAAAATCTTGTTTCGGTTGACACGAAAAATCGGTCAATGGCGCCACCGGGATATAAGAAATAAACATATTTTATTATCAAACATAATTTCATTAATCTAATCAGTTATAACATATGAATACAAGGACCATAGTTTGATTTCTTTTTGATGAACGATTTACACAGTTGTAACGATAAAAGTATTTAAAACTAGGAACCAAAATGAATGTTAAGTTAAATAGTTGCCTTTTAAATGGCGTTAGATAAATTACAGTGGCACTTCGTAGACTGGATATCTAATCTCCTTATAAAGGCTATGCAAAAGATTTTCATTACAAGCTAAATATTTAAACAAATCTCATTGAAAAGTCTTTAGCCCTTTGTTTTCTAGAATGTACTATTATATATCGAATACTTTTGCGTACTAATAATTACACGATTAATATACACGTACCATTGTCTCCATACTGTGAATATCACCATTTATATACGGATCACTATTAATACAAATATGTCAGTTGTTTTAGTAGGCTCGACTTCTATACTATATTCATTATTAACTACTTTCAGGTAGACATCACATATTATCCGTACGATCAACAGAAATGTGGTGTTGATATTGTCAGCTGGGCGTATACCTATGACGAAGTAGTACTTGACCATTTGTTTGATGTCGTTAATCTGGAAGACTTTGTGTAGGAACCATTATTTATCATTATTCAAGGTTTTTATGGGGTAAATTGACAGGCCACGAGGGCGCATTGGCGCTATGTTTTTTTGTGTAATATGAATGGTTGTGCAGTCGTGGTTTATCCACAATAACTTATCCTTAGTTCTGTTTTACCCCCTTTATTATTTCATTTTGTAACCTATGGGTTCGTATGGGTAAGCCCTTATTTAGATGTGTAATTCCCTTTGCTACTCTTTTTATCTGTATATTATAAATCAACTATTCCATATTATCTACTGTCCCGGCTGATACGATTCAAAATTGGTCAAAATTTAGATAAACAAGGCAAATGAATCGCAAGACCACGGCCATGCGGGACAACATGGCCTGTATGAGAGTCAAACCATTTGATTGGCTGAGAAGCTGGGCCAATACATTATGTATTTCTCTGATCGTTATCTTGATAATTTGTGCCGAAATGCTGTTTGGTTGACAATTCATGGCCCATTCGATTACATTACATTATAGTAAAGTTCATGGCAGGCGTTTAAACTTGTATTTGTTTCAGACGACACGGAGAATGGCAAGTCAGTCATACGGAGATTGAAGACAAAAACCTAACTGAGCATATTCCGGGTGGATCCGTGCGAATATACCCGCAACTAGCTTTTTGGCTATTTCTTCGTAAGTTCAGAGAAAATCTGAGGATTTGTCGTATCAAGAATGTAAAGATTAAAATATAAATATAACTAACTTAACTATTTATGAGACACAAATTGCTTAATCTCGTGTGTCATATATTACATTTATATGTATATAAACACATATTTAGAGAAATTCATAGATAACGCTCGTCATGCTTACCTGTAGATGTTATAGATATAACATCCAATTAGTGTCCGGTTGACTGTGCACATAACAAGTCTTTGGGTTGCTTAAACTATCCAAATAAATGTAATGTCACATAGTAAAACGCATTAAATTTGGCCTTTTGATATTCTAACAAAATGAACGTTATTTCAGAACGTCGTACAGAGTTCTACAATCTCAACGTGATGATGCCGATAATTCTGACGTCATTGATGGTTGTTCCGGTTTTCATTGTGCCGATAGATTCTGGAGAGAAGGTCTCGTACGTTCTCACGTTATTCCTGTCTCTCGCAGTACTTCTGACAATAGTCGCTGATTCACTTCCGCCCACGTCTATAACCATATCGGTGTTAGGTATGTTGAATTGTTTGCTTAGTGCTTACATAAAAAACAAAATTATATACAAAACATCAGACTGGAAGTTTCTCTTAATGTTTGATCGTTGTTTATTTCGTTGTCCTTCCTATATTCCTACTTCAGAGTTGACCTAAAATGTATACCCTATCTTCATTTATAAGTTATATACAAGGATATGTCTTGTCATTCTGGCCGTCTCTGTGCAATTCTTCCACACTTGCGTTGTGCATTAACCCAATAAACTAAAATATATCAATGATTAAAAAAGTTCAGCACGAAATGCCTAGAGCATAGCACAGCAACCACAATGTAAACAGATATGCATAACCGTTAACAGTAACAAAGGTTAGGGGACGCTTTTGTATTAGCATAACTAATGGATGGAACTAGGAGCAGAACATATGTTATATATTTGGTCAGATTATTAAGTTAGTGTCATTTGTTTTTCCAGGTCTGTATCTAGGTATCGTGTTGATATTGGCAGCTCTTGCTATCTTATTGACAGTGCTCATTCTAATCCTGTTTCACAAGAAGGGAACACCGGATAATGATTCCCTCATGATGAGTATTACGTCTTGCGCGGCAAAGGTCACGCGGATGTATATGCCTGGAAAGAAACATGACTATCCAAGTGGAGACAACCGCGTGGAACCTATCTCTGCATTAACGGACAACAACCTGGAGGTCCTTGATATAACAACGTCAAAAGATGTCAAAATCATCCAGAAGGCAAATGATAAAAGGAACCAATTCGAGGATTTGGAGAAACCGGAGGAGGTCATTACTTGGAAAGATATCGCGACCGTCTTGGATCGATTTTGTTTCATATCTTTCTCTTTGATGACTGTAACGATGAACATATCATTTGTGATCGCGCTGACCGTTGGTGGTAGAGGCGCCAACTTCCATTGACAATAATAAAAAAAGGATTACCTACAATACTTTGTAACAATGTCACCAAAAATCGGCAAACCATGCAGCAATAAAACCCGAACGCAAACTAAAAATACTATAGTTTAAGTATGTACTGATCAAAGAAATGCTAACAATTATAAATTGTTCAGCTATTTAGCTTTTCTAAATAAATTACTTACTTTACTTACGTGTCTCATCTGCTTGTTGGTTATGAATACAAATTTAGCATTGACACATTTCACCGTGGCCACCGTCTTTATTGCAAATACTGCAACTACGCCTATAATACGGTATAGTAAGCTCCATTTCAGGCATTACATGTAGATTTTGTGAACGGGAATGTGGAAAAATCATATTTTATTGAAACTTTACGTATTCTAACTAGCTATATAAAGTGTACAAGCGACACATAATTTAAGTTTCCCGTTGTAAAGATAATTTGGCCAATCATTCGAGAAAACCGACGGATTTGGTCAGTTTTAAATGGGAAACTTAACTTTTAAAGTCATCAATTGTCGCCAAATATTAGTTTTGTTAATTTACAGTTTTTCAGACGGTGGCCACGGTGAAATAGTTCAACATGAAAGTTGCAACGTTGACATGGACGAAACACCATTAAAAAACTATATATAGTAACGAACATAGAAGTCGATAATGCAAATCACACAGCCATCACACCAGCACAAGATAGCATAAGCATATACACATAACAAAAATGAATATAGAAGTGGAGAAGGATCGTCTAGTGTAGTTCTGATTTGTGAATGCGGCCTTCGCTTCTCAACATTTCTTTGACCATTATGAAGAAAGTCTGAAATAAGATATAAGGCAAATACAGTGCAAAGTGTCACAGAACATACTATGGAAAAACACAACTTTAACTTAAGTATGAAAACAATCGAATAGATCTACTTTGATTATATCAACTTTCTGCCGTAACGTTGCAAATTACTGAACATATTGGCAACCAAACTATTTGGTGTCCCGTAATATAATGACGCAAGACGAAGAACTTGCCGATGCAAACCAGAGCATGCGATCAGCACGTTTGCGACATTTATCAATTTAGTTTTATCAGTTTAGTTTCTCCCGTTGATAAAAAAACAACAACAACACATATGTGGCAAAAATGAGCAAGAGTTACAGAAGGAAGGTCACATTCACGATATATTGTCTTATCACACTGCTCCCTGTGATGTTCAGTAAATTGAAAGAATGCGGGTGGCGTATTAATAAAACAAAGAAGGAGAAACTTGTAACAATCTGTAAAGGGTAAAGACAAATATTAGTAACACGACGGTCTCGCAGTCTTGGAACTTACTGTAAAAATACTGTAGGCTTAACGGCGTGTCAACATCGCATTGAACCGTTGTATTGCTAACACTATAAGCATAACGTGGTCTTAGGTTGTAGAAATTTAAGAATATATTAGAAAACATCTGACAATACAAGACCCTATAAATTGACCATTGCATCTTCCATATGATGACCAATCTGCAGCTGTTACCAACTAGTACTGGGCGATTGCTCCACTATCATTTGGCACATTCTTCTTCCGACTCAGCGGTGAAAAACATATGACATTGGATGTACAATTAAGTATTAACTTCAGTCAAGTCCTCACGGAGAACATACGCCAAACTTTTGATTTGACCCTACGACTTTCTGGTTGACAGTCTAGCGCTCTCCCGACTATTTAACTATGTGAGCCAAAATTAAAACAAACCTAGTAATAATCGATTATAGGATGACTGCTAATACAATTCAATAACCATTATACGCAACGCATAAATGTAATCAACCCTTCAGTCCATTTGGAAAAAACATAGATTAATTTAACCATAATACATGTTATCATATCGTGAAGTCTCATTGAAGAAGATGCTACATTACGATTACAGTGTCTGACTGAACAAGTAATGGTTGTAAGAGGCTCTGTTTGCATTTCAGGAAGAAACAAAGAGGACACACCAATTAACAGACCATAATGGCCATGCTGTAAATAAATTAAATCCTCTCATATATCCGCTCTACAAACATTTCATTCACGTTGAAAAATATCAAAATGTTTGCAAAAAATTGCGATCATTCAGACTATCTTAGAGTATGATTGATTTTATTACCAGAGTTCAACTACTGGAAATTACAATTATAACGATTGGCTATTTCTCAATGTTATCGATGTTTGATTTTGTATGGGCGAAATATAAATACTAGCGATAATTCTTGGTCGGATCGGCCACATTCAGAAATCAGGGTCTCTCCAACATATTCATAGAGTACAAAATACAAGGAAATACAGACGAGGAGCAGTAAAATGCCACGCAGGAACCCCACTTGACAAAGAAAGATATGAAGTTTTCACATACCTAATACAATGCCTCACCTCACAGACCACTGGAAAACAACAACAGTCTACAAAACATTAGGTACTGGGTGTGCAAGTGTCAACATGTTTGGGAATAGGGTTGCAATGAATTATCTGGCCTACCATCACAAACAACTATGAAGAATTACAGGGTGAGAACAATGAGGAACCTTTTAATTGGTGGAATACTTTAAGAAACAAGCCAATAATGTCAGTAATTAGAAAGGGAGGGGCATCACGTTAGGGAGCTACACATGGGGATGAAAGGGGAAATTAACATATACATGTGTATATAAAAAAAGAACTTATAATCACACATGAGATCTAAAACATAAGCAACTAAAGGGAAATTGAGCTAGATATAAATCACTGGTAGACATTTAAACGATCATTTGATTATATTCGGAACTTTTGCTCTGGAATCAACAGCATATGTTTCACTGAGTATCTTAAAACTATTATCCAGCTCTTTTGTGATTGTGTTTTGTTTGTTGTGTTGTATAAGATGTTTCTGGTTTACGTTGGTGTTTTCATTGTTTCATTTTGTTTTGTCCAGTGTTTGTCTATGTATGTCGAAGTATTAATTGGTTGAATAATTTTAGATTTTATCAATGGGCCATCCTTCTCTCTATGCATTACGTACATTGGGTCATATATATCAGTTGAATTTCTCCAGGCTTCTTTTTCATTTTGACAGCATGTCATTAAATTATACTTATTGTTCGTATTGTACTTATTAATGGGGTACATCATGCAAGCTTCTGTCTTTATTATTATTGTCATTACAAAGAAAACATTTCTCAATATATAGCTGTTTTATAACACATCTTATTCTCATTGGGTGCAGTCGTATACTTAATAGATATATTTTTATTTCTATTTATCTTTATTTTAAATTCCATTTAAGATGTGTTTAATTATTAACTACATTTTCCGGTTGACTTTACATAAAGTTTTTGATTTGATATGTTTTGGTTATTTCACATACTGATATTAGTAACTGGGAACAGGGTCAGTATAAGGCTGCTTGTTCCTTCGTGCTGGATTATGTACAATGTGTATGTTGTTATATACGTAATGGTTAATTGCCTTTAATAATTAGTAACTGCCTACTTGGTAAATTTATGTAGATTTATGTAGATTAAGTGTGAAGTTGGCTAGTCGTTAAATCGATTTAAACCCCAGTCTTTTTTTACTGACAGTTCCAAGTTAAAATTGTTTCTTTCTCACTCGATATCGCTCCCTCCCTCCCTCAATCAACAAAATAACAAATAACAAATGACTTTATCTTTTTATTTCCGATTATAACGTTCCGACCATACAATTGGTCTTAATCAGTGAGGCAATCAATATTTAAAGTTAGAAAAGCAATACACAAGTGGCAATCTAATCAATATCTTACATACATATAACATAGTTAATCATACAGACACTTTAAACAATAATTAATAACAACATTATATATCCCGTTTCAAGGAATAAGCGGTTGTTAGAAATAATAATATCGGATGAGCGCACGAAGCACTTATTGCTCGTTACTGCAAAATAGATTTTAAGGCTGACACAGGAGTAAGTTGTATTCACGTACGAGTGTGAGAGCATATCGTTTTTCTCATCTAAATGGTAAGGTTTCTTATCGTTCCACACTGACACAGCCGTTTCCGAAGTATCTTTTATGTAATATGGTTCACACATAAAATGTGAAACGTTATGTTTTTCATAATAGCAGGCTAATGTATATGTTACACAATTGAAACTGTGAGAAACTCCGTTGAAATTTGCCAATTTAATTAATATGATCAACAGAAGTGAAACAGTGCATATAAAGGCAGAAATATGGTACATGTAATATGAACATTGAGCATATAAATGAGCAACATCGAGTATTACAATACACACATAAGAGAGAGAATAAGTTGCTCCCAGGGACGACACATACACAAGCAATGCCTCCCTTTACAGACCTCCGGGAAAACAACATACACCGTATAATAAGATTTACTAAAGCACAACAATGATGCATTGTTGATCCAATTCTGAACAAAATATTAATTATTAAAATAAGCAAACAAATTTCCTGATTAATCAGACATAAAGAAGCTGATGCCTTATTATATGTTAAAATTATTCAGTAATCAAAATTCCTGATTAGTAATCACAGTCATTATATATAGTATTATATTAATGTGACCAAGGTCAGGACTGCAAAATTTGATTGTATCAGACACACAAATGGAAACATGTGTCATACAACAACAATAATAATAACAACAGAACACAAAAAATCAACCTGGAAACATGGTACGGCATGATGGCAAATCATGCTCAACGTAGTAGGCTCAAATATTTGGTTTGGATACCAAGGATTTCTATAAATGCATTTGACATGTTAGTTATGTGCAAATACATTTCATCACGAATATCTATATTATATTTCGTGACGCAATGCATATACAATGTAATTTATTGATCATTATAGCAATATGAAGTATATTACATACATACATCTAGCATCGGACTAGCTCCGCAATGTTTACTTGTGTTTCAATATCAACAGCAATAATACATCTGATAGTGACAACAATAATATTGTTTCAAGTTAGCTTAATCTTACATATCTTACCTTAAACGGCAAAAAGCATTGATAACCGAAATATAATATGTTCATTTTATAGTGCGACATCACTAGTCTGCATGTAACGGGTATATGTAACGAGTACACCGTAAGGTCGCTCTAAAAGTGTCAAACCGATAGCAACAATCGCAATCAACAATTTCACTACGAAATATACAAGTTGAATTATTGAATTGTGTAATTACAATTTGAAGAGGGCATTTTGCTAAAGTGATGTGATCCTGGCAATCCCATTCTTTATGTTGATTTCATATTTTGTGCCAAAACAATTAAAATGGGATTGTATAGTATCCGTAATCTTCAGTATTGTTTCAATTATCCAACTGCCTGATTCTGAAACAACAAATCATTTATATATATAAACGGCATGTAACCAATGCAATAGTCATGTCTTATGGGCTGTATTCTCCTAAAACGTTTAACTCAATGATTACGTATAATACATGTATTACTAAATTTGGGAAACACTAATGTAGTAATGAAGCAACGACAAAGTCAACCACGATACAGATTATAAGTAAAATATACACCTGACAAAGGTTGCAATGTGATTTTGATATTACATTTATATTGAACTATTATGAAATAAACAGTGATGATTGAAAGGCATATTTAACGATGTATTTGAACAGTGTTCATGATAATGTTCAATAAATAACCAACATGTTATAACTGAGTAACATCGGATTCCTTGATTCCCCTCTCTTCCAACTGATGTCTCACTCGGTCCATGTACTCCCGATACGCCCTATAGTATTTGAAAATTAAAATAGTTTTAACATTTTGATAGTGATAGACAAGCACTCACATCTGCAGACAAACTGCTTTGTTCAACATCGGCATAAGTTAAGGTTCTTGTTATGCTATTTCTTAGTATTGTTGATATAAGTATTGGATGGAAATATACGCTAATATATTTCAAACCATTCGCAGCATAAGCATTATTCAATTACATCTTCAAGGTTTATTGTATATTCATAATTTGAGGATTATACATAACTAAGATTAGGACGATAATACATAGAAAGGGTGGTTATTGTCTGAGAGATTTACACTGATGCGGTTCATACATGGTATTGATTTATTTTTATTTTGCGATTGGTTTACTCGTTACTTGTTGGGACAGCTTCGATATAATGAACTGAATTCTCGTATATATCAGTCAGTGGTCGTCACGTACCGCGATGTTTCTGTCTGTAAGGTATGACAGCAAGATAAATGTTCTAACGACGTAATGATAATTTCTGGTAATATGCTATAACCCTATTTTGTTATTTTCAGAATTAATAATGCGAATCAACCTTATACCTTCTTTTTTATCGAAATGGATTAATGATTTCGTTTCAAACGTAATTGTTCGAACACAGCTTTGAAAAGTTCGCATCGTCACAGACAAGTTTACATACATATCAGATTGCAAATTGAAATGATGTATGTAAAAGTGTAATATTTAAAATTGTTCCGGATGCATGTTCAAACATATCTCCTATTAAATATCACACATGTTTTGAAAGCAAACTTGCTCGTAACGTATATACACTAAATAATCGTTTCTAGTATAAGGTACCACTTCAGTGTTGTGAAATGACATTATTATAATTTTCCAATACTTTTATTTCTCTTTCTGTAACATGTATTTAAAATGTAACTTGTCAATAACGCACCTAATTGGTATTAGGGTTAACATGAAACAAAATGATTGGTTGATAATTACAAGAATACATCTGAACATCCACTGGTTGGTTACTGTAGTACTGTAACAGACTCACATACACACATGTACATACAGTAATCAAAACGTTAAATGAAAAGTATTATTGTTATTACATTTGCATAGTGCTTAGAAAAATATTCATGTACATGTACCAACAATATATGTAAGTACCAATACGTATTTAAAATTACAAATGATAGAAGCACTTGTACAAATGTATAATTGAATTTATAAATCTGTGCACGACAAAAGTTTGGTTGAAATGTCTCACCTGTCCAAAAAGGTGAAATTAGGCAATGTATATTTCAATAATTTATTTCGCATTACATAACGAGTGAAAGGTTGATTTTCGAAATAACGACACGTGACAAAACATTCACATCAATGTTACGGACACAGAGATATGCATATTATGAAAGAGAAATGTTTTGAAACTTTAGTACATCATGTTATATTTAGCTGAAATGTTCATGCAATTATCTGCTGAATACATTTCAAGTTACTCAAGTTATCAATACTTATTATTTCAAAGGAGACTAAACATATTCTATACTGTGCATATAATACCAGGATCATGTAGTCAGACGGACTATTGCAAACAGGGACACCAAATAGGATATATATACAGGTTATTCACCTTATATACATAACGTATACACCATATAAAGCAGCATATGCCGTCATCAAAAGTCAATAACACAATCAACTCACATATTTGGGAAAATACATGCGAAAATCATAGTGTGTAAATCGTATTGGAACAGTTTATAATAAATTAATGATACAACAAAAAAATCAAAAACTATATACGTTCACTGCCATGGGTTTATACATTGTATATTATACCAAACCACTAAAATTAAACTTTGTTTAAGTGGTTCATTCATGATAGAAACACCAGACTACGGTCATTGAGTGGTCGATATTTTTTCCTGACGGTAAGCCCAGAGTTTCTATAAAGCGATGAACAAGTAAAATACTTATCGGATTTAAATGTGGCAAGAGCATGAAACAATAATTTTAATCGGTACTTTGTATTGTGTTGTGCATCGCGTTTCATGAGGAAATACCGTCTGTTAATACGCTAACATGTAACATGATAAACAGAATTCGGTCATCTGAAAGATGAATGCGTTATTAGAACGACCATTTATTTGCCTTGTAATGTACATAATGACACGCTGATGTTCATTTTAAAACGTATTTGTAGAAATACTTACGAAGTTGGCAAACTAAAAGAAAAAATCAAATGTACAAATACAACTGGTATTATATAGTTGATATTACAAATACACACTATAATATTTACTAAACACACACTATTTTAATACTCTGAGACAAACAAACACGATTCGTAAAGGCAGCATATAATACAATGGACACAACATACCGTTATATAAAACGCACTTGTTCATTGCGTATGTAAGTGTAGGTAAGTGAATACATATTATAGTCGGTTAATAATTTGTGTGGAATGCATTTATTTTAAAGGTTTAATCCAATTAAATATGCAAAAAACACATTCGCATTTACTCCCAACAAAGAAACGAAATTATGTAACAACTTTATCCAGTTAATTTACAGACCGTATTTGTATATCTACGTTTATTGATACTCGTGAATATTAAAAATACAATGTAAACATAATCGTAAAAGTCGAGCAGAAAACGCCACATAAAACGCACAGTCGCCGCAAATATACGAACAGACAAGAGCAGATATTCATTGACAATTATAACTTGAGACCTGACAGACGAAACAAAATAAATAATGTTCAAACGTATAAACTTATTTGCTATAGCTTTGTATAACAGTATCTGTACGTTTGCTCTAAATGATTTTAAGGGTATTTAAATCATCTACTCTCCTCATTACATCTTTAACAACTAACAGCAAAATATTATTTTACTGCACAAGTTCATAGGGCTTAGGAATTGCCTCAATGTAATTAAGACACCGTTGTTATATCAATATGTACAGTTTAATGCTAATATTAACATTTATTTTCTCAATCATTCCTACTGATGTACAATCTATGAAAACATGTAATGTAGTTTAATTTGTTTTCGAAGCGGTAAATATTTGATTCGATGTAAAGTAGGCTTAATAAACCATCTACATTGGTATTTATGCAACTGAACCAGGCGATACCTCAACTATATGCACACCATACAAATATACATAATACGGTTCAAATGCTAATCATCTGAAACATTTTTATGTTGCTTCAACTAATATCACTTACACATCAATAATTTCGGATCAGATTGAGGAAAGTCTGATTAACTACCGCAGAGATAATATAATCAGAGATATATCATATAACTATGAAAGTTTTCTCATGATATCTTGCGGCAATTTGCAATATGTTCTAATATTTCTCACTGCTTACAAAAAATAAATCGGTCCATGTGAAAGAATTATAGAGAAAGTTGGCAGACTTAAAGTACTCCTAATATTGATCGTTTTTTTCAAATCGAAATATAGTTCGAAAATATGAATATGCCGATTTATTGTTTGAGAAAATATGAATATCATTGTGTTAAATGATTTGCGGTTATGTTCTTCTTACGTATTGCGTCAATATATTACGTTAGACAGTACGTACAGTTAATCCATTTCTCACCTGCAACATGTTTACTGCTGAATATGCTACATATAACATAATAAATAGGATTCGGTCATCTTAAAGAAATACCACTTATTTGCGTTATAATGACACAATGATTTTCATTTAAAGACATAATTGATGAACTAATTTAATACTTACAAAATGTTCCTGAAAGACAAACAAATAAATCAATATAATTGGTATTACATACATGTAGCTGGTGTTACGTAGTTGGATCACAAATACACACTTTGATATTTACTAAACACACATTATTTTAATACTCTGAGACAAACAAACATGATACGTAAAGTCAACATATACTGCAATGGACACAACATACCGTTATATAAAACGCACTTGTTCATTGTGTATATAAGTGTAGGTAAGTGAATAAATATTTTAGTCAGGAAATAATAAGCGTGGAATGAAATTGTTTTAAAGGTTTAATCCAATTAAAAATGCAAAAAACATTCGCATTTACTATCAACAAAGAAACAATATCATGTAACAACTTTATCCTGTTAATTTACACATAGTGTTTGTATATATATGATGATTAATCCTCGTGAATATTCAAAAACAAGGTGGACATAAAATTCGAGCAGAAAATGTCACATGATACGTACAGTCACCGCAAATGTACGAAGATACATAAAAATAATTGACTGTTATGTAATTAAGACACCGATATTTTACATGTATCCACAGGTACAGTGTTATGCTAATACATTGTACTAACACCGACTGACTGATTCAATGAATGTTTAAGGACTCAAAATGCGGTCGTATGCGAAACTCTGATACAATATAGCACATTCTATAGCTGAGTCATACAATCATTCTTATTTTGTTTTAAGTCTAACGGACAACATATTTAGATATATTATCAAAATAAATGAGTTGAACATTGTCAAAATTATATTAAGAATATCTAGATAAATCTCGTTTTATGCCTGGACTAGATGTAAAACAGCATGTGAACACAGTGCGAGCGTGGAAAATAAGTGGAAATGTTTTAGGAGAGTTTTCGCTATAGGAAATTGCATTATTGGAATTGCTTGCTTGGATATGGGTGTATACGTTTTGAAAGGTACAAAGGTACCACGGGGTTCCTGCTTAGTCAATGCAAAGTCTAATTTATGTCGACTGCGTGTCAAGCATTGGTGTCGATAGGGTCTTGGATAATTGACGAGTTGGGTTGAGAAAAATGTTATGTTTTATTCTTTCTGTCCTAAAATACCATGATTATTCTGCACATGCGTAGTAAAAATTAAGTGTTGTTTCAGGACGTATATTTGATTTGTTTAAATAATTAGATACTTACATTATAGACCTGAAATGAAATAAAAATACAAATATATCAGGGAATCAATCAACTGGGGTAACCAGGTCTTTGTTCAGTTATTCAACATATACAGGAGAACGGCTGTCACTCAGTGCTTTATAGGCCTATGTTTATCAAAATATATATGGTATTAAATGATGCGTGTTTCAACCAATAATAAGCCTTGCGGGGTATTAGTACGGACAACTGATGCACCAATGATTATTGATCGTTTGTGTATTTTAATACTAGTCATCTTATAACTTTGTATTATATTCATATTTTCAATATACTATCAGTTCGTATATCTTTGTACATATTCATTTAATTTATTGGTAAAACATCAAATGAACAAGATATGTTGTTTAATGACGTATATTTGATTTGTTTAAATAATTAGATACTTACGGTGTAGACCTGAAACGAAAGAAAAATACAAATATATCAGTTGATGATTCGTAAAAGTAAAAATAATTGAAGAAATTAAAGTGTTCACATTTGAATGGTAACTATTTTTATCTTTGAACTCAATGCATTATGTTCATGGTTTCAATATACTGTAAGTTCATTCATCTTCGTACATATTCATTTTAGTATGTTTAAAGCAATTGTTCAACATAAATTTCAATCGAACTAAACAAATGCCCTGGTATTTATTATCAACCAGTTCAAACTTGCTTTAACCACTTGGCAAAATACCACAAGCACGTGTCACATAAGACCTTATCCACAAGATAATCGAACCCTGGTATCCAAGATGATAGCTAAGCAATCAACCAATTGAGTTAAGATGCCGGGCGGATCTTTGTTCAGTTATTTTAAATAATTATATCGGATAACGGCTGTTATTCAGTACTTTATCGGACTAGATTGATCAAAAGTCATTACGTATTAGATGATACGTGTTTCGGTGAATAATATGCGACAGCTGTTACAACGGAACCCATTAAATACAGAACATTATGGCTTTCTGTAGATTTGATATCATATTTTCTAATTCTATCGCACGAATTTCCATTGTTTACAACTCGAACTGAACGTATGTGTCAATACTAGGACATTATTTACAAAATATGCAGATACACGCATGCTTGTATGACTTTTTGTATGGAATTGGTATAAACTTAGTATTATAGTACAGACATTTATCGATATGACACAGACCAATTGACATACAATATACATAGTACATCCAGAGTAATATCAATAAAGCTTTGATCTGTTCATTTCCAGGTTGATTCGGATTGTGATTTCATTTCGTTCATATTAAAACATAAAACTTAATGATTTTCGTGAGATACACAAATTTACGAGAAATCACATTCTCCGGATTGCCGGTCCGTTATGCTAGCGGCATAGCGTAATTTTCGTGTAAGTTTAACTTATAACGTAAGATAATGTTAACTACACTATTTCACACATATCATATGAACATTATAGCTAATAATAAAATGCATAAGTTATCACCCAAATCTCATGACTATATTAATTGACATTGATGTATGTGGACATTATTTCCTGCATTATTTCAAACACAAGCAATCGTTTTGTTACATATAACACGTGCAGTACTTTATTCCGTGTGAGCTTGAGACTCTATAAATGAAACCAAGTATACAACCAAATACAAACTTACGTATATATTTCGATTCCGTTCGTTATGTTTCCGTGGCTGTCGACAGTAAATAAGCATTTCCGTTGAAATGCTATAAGCATCATATTCAGTATTATCTTTCCTTGTGTGGTATTGCCAAGATAACCTGTTACTGTTTTACCCGAATATGGTCGTCCAGGACTGCGATTTAATTTCTGTAATGTAATATATTTCATGAAAAGTTCATACTTGGGTACGAATTAATACACAATATAGACAACATTTTAGTAGACGCGCAATTGATACACTTAAATAAAGGAAATCATGGGAAATCATTTAATATATAACTGACTAACATAACTATAAATACACATTGTTTGTAGTGATACAGTGTATAAAATATATTGACATTGATACTACGCATACCTAATTCATAGCTTCCATTTCACATTCAACTTATTTTATATTACAGATATCAAGTAAATGATTCTTATTTTGGTCTGACATTAACCTGTTTACACCGAATCGTGTTAACTTGATTCTATATCTACTAAATTAACAAACATTTTTATAATACTATAAGCGGCGTAAGCTTTGATTACACTTACTTATTTCATATCGACTTTGGAACAAGTTATTACAACTGACATAAGGGGAGGATTAAATTGCAATAGGGAAAGCCGCATTCATAAGACAACGTCTCACTACACTGATTACCAGGAACAGAATCAGCATACGACACAGTATAAGTTGAGGAGGTGTAAAAGCAAACATCTATAGGGATGTTGAAATGAGGAATAATAGTTGTCGACCTAATTATCAAAAGATAGAGAATAAGTTGCTACAGGGAACGCCACATACAAAAGACAGTGCCTCTCCACACATACCTTTGGGAAAGCAACCATCCATAAACAATAAGGCATTTGAGGAGGATCAAAGGTACATACGTAGGGGAACATGGGCACAACGGAATGGCCTGGTCGACGATAAGGGATATATATGAGAATCAAGGAGGATATACAGAACCATGAAATGATTAGTGAACAACAATAAGTCACTCCCTTGCTACCCCAGTAACGAACAAATTGAGGGATTGTGGAGTTATCGGATTAACCTCGCTCACAGGGTATTCGAAACCATGACCAAGAACACTGCGCCTCCCATTTGCTTCATCCATCGTATTACAATATATTTAAGTTACTTGGTTTATAATATTCGGCTTCCAATGTTCTATGGAATGTTTTTTTCCCGGAGGTATGTGCGGGGAGGCACAGTGTTATGTATGTGGCGTTCCCTGTAGCTAATTATTCTCTCTCTTTCCAAGTATAATGTACGAAAATATGTTACTTAATACAAAAGTATCGATCCATATCTTTAAATTGATGCGATTGTTTTTACAACAAGCATACCGAGGGTTCAGCGAAAGACTATCCTAACTCCTATGTATTTATATAGGAGTTAGTATAGTCTTGCATTGAACTATCGATACATATAAACTTTCTTAACATCGTTAAAATAAGTTAACATCATTCATTGTGTATTTAAAATCACATGTAAAAGATGCTTTTATTTAATGTGTTCATATGAGTTTTCATTTAAGTTATCTTTTCTCATCAATAATGTTGTGAACGGTTAATTACGTCCGTTCTTATAGAAGCGCATATTCCAGGAATCAATTGTGATCTAAATATTCATTTAAAAGACATCGACATCTTGTCGAACTAGTGTACATTACTGTACATGTATCTACAGGGAGCTTCCAAGTTCACACAACTGACTCAAATAAATTGTCATGAAGTCAATGTGTTTCACATAACTTGATAAAATGCGACATGCATAAAGAATTTGAACGAACAATTCATTTCAAATTATACAGATATGTCAGCAATTTGCTTCTTAGGATAAAAATGATGCATAGAGTAGACTCGATAATAATAACCAACACTATACATGTATTAGCGTTTACTAATTTCTCGCAAATATTGGTGTAGAATTAAAAACATTTTGACAGCGGGTACGAGTTAATTTCATACCTGATTTAACAGCGCGATATTTAACGTAATGTTGTCGTCTCAGATACCAAATCTGATTTTACAATATACCATAAAGTTACTTACCGACTGAGTCCCATTAGGGAATGCAAATGTCAGCTCAATGTGATTTTGTCCGTCGTTTGTAGTAAATGTACCATTAGGCTGATCTTAAAATATAGATATACGATTAGGTATTAATGTAACTTAGATAAATGTATTATAATTATGGCGTAAGGAAATTTATAGCCATCAATAAATCTCCCGATGTTTGTCCTCCTTTATTTTCTAGTTGTACCTTATAGTCGGCCAGGCCATTCCTTGTGCCCCTGTCCCATTACATATGTACCCATGTGCCTCCTCAAATACCTTATGTTTTATGGATTGTTGTCCGGAAATCTGTGTGGACTGTATTATGTATGTGGCGTTCCCTGTATTAACTAATTCTCTCTAGTTCCTCTAGTATATTCTCTATTCGTAAATACTAATGATGCTTTACACAATTTGAATGTAATTATCGATTAAAATAATTAAGAACTTGAAGGATGATAAGTAAAGTTTATGTCTAAGTACAAAAGTTACGGACAATCACTAGATCTAGTGTCTTATGCTAGTATTTTTCACTAAATATGGTAAAAATAAGGTCTTACCACCATTGATGATACCACATGTGCGACATGTTATCAGCTTGTTCTCGCCCAAGTGTTCAACAAGGTTTTTATGTCCGCAAGATAGAGTGACAGTAGGCTTAAATGTAAAAGTAGATATCGTCAATGACCCTTATCTCGATTTCAAAGCAGATATTGACGTGAGAATTTAAAAGCAAACTACTTACAATGTACTAAAATAAATATTTCGTAATACGAAGTTAGACATATATTGTACGATGAAGAGCATATGCTATTGGTGTGAACAATTCTGTAGTCATCAGCGCCTGAGCGAGGTATCGGCAGTTGGGTACACCTGTCAGGCGACATGGTGGTACAGAGAAAGGGCCACTTTGAGGGCTGTTTTCCATTGTTGTCTTTTTTATTATGTAAAACAGGTCATTAAACAACAACATTGAACAACAAACCACTAAAATCATACAACGCGTTATTCAACTAAACCATTTATTCTATGTAGTTATGGGTGCTTAACAACTTTGAGTAGTGTTTAGTTTAATAATACGTCATCGTTGCATGAGCGTCTGAAGTCTTCCATGTGTTGTTTGCTCAAAAGGAACATGTTCTTTATCATTGTGGCAATATTATATATGTACATGAGCCATTTGTTTTCTACACATGATGCTTTCACAGAACAATAAAGAACATGCATAGTGGAAATACAATTTAAAGTACATATTTCCTTTATTTGAAATGAAGCATGCATGAGCTGACAGGTTGTTGTATCTACCATATCCTTCATGTTTTGTTATCATTCGAACTATATCGTAGACTACAATTATGTTTAAATGGTTTGCAAGATAAAATGGAAACAACTAAGAACAAATAATGGAAATATGAAAATAGCACAAAAACTCGAAACAACGAAATGAATTAATTCCATATCGGTGAATGAAAAATAAGTTACTTACAACGTGCTGTTTAATGTCATCAAGTTCTTGTTTCAACTTTGAAATTCTTCCCTACAAAATGTTTTATGTTATTCAATGTTTAATGATATTTACTTTTTGTGATAACAATACGTTTTGTCCCTATCTTACAAATGAGTTTTGTATTAGTCTTTAATTTATTCAAAGAGTTGAGTAAAATGATATAAAGCGTGTTATACATATACGCCGGTTAATGCATACTTTCGAAAATACTTTACAATGTAATGTTGATGTACTCGTAAAGGTACTTTTAACTTTGACATTAGCAGAGTATGTACTGACTCGAAGGATTTAAACGGCAAAATGCATACTCAGTCCATCGGTCGTATTAGAAGTTGGCGATACAATATTTATTGCATTTTTATTACTTACATCATAATTCTGTTTCGTGTCAGCAAGGTCTTTATTTAGCTTCGATATCACATTCTAGAATATACATGTAACATTTGATTTTTTTACGTTCAACATATGGATGAATATCAATTAATATTAACTCCTTGTATGATCATATACTATTTCTATTGTTACAGATTCATGTTTACTGCTACAATTTGTGGAATAAAACGATGTCTGTGACTTTGATACCTGTATTATTTATGCTACATAGGTAAAGTATCGGTAAATCGACACTTGGTACCCAGTGGCAATTTTAATGTATTTTTGTATATATATATTTATCACATTCCTGTGCATGTTTCTACGAGGCCATAACTATGATATGGCACAGTGTTCATATAATATGCATATAAGCGGAAAACCCAAAATGAAATCCATACGCTGCTTGTTTACAATTAACAAAACGAGTAATGATAAAATATATTCACATATCCAACGTTTGATGCATCAACTAAGAATACTCATTAATGCAGCAAACTCAAAAATAAATATGATAACATTTACCGTTAACATGCAAGTTATGATAAAACTACTAAGCATGTCCAGCACAATTCTCCATACCTACCTATCCAATTCAGTAAGTCTATTCCATCTCAAACGATTTGTGTCATCATGTCATCAGTGTATCGGGTATGTGATAAATAGAATATTAGATAAGTATTAAATTTATTGAACTTGTTTAAAAAACAAGAATATGAAGCTCGACAGAAGCTCGCTTCACACCATTTTATTCAACTAGTTCAATAAATTTAATATTAATACATCATTCATCCACTATCCTCTGTATATATATATCGCAGATTGTGATAGTGGTCAGATATACTGCATACTTTGTTTGGAAAGTCGTTCAAAAATATGATCAATATATCAAAGTCGTAACATATCTAAAACGACTGCACTTAACTTGTACTTACAGCATGTGTTTGTTCCAAGTCATACATATCTTTCTTAAGCTTCGTTATTGTTTTCTGAAATTATCAGAAGTGTCATGATGGTCCTGTACTTTTCGTCTGAGTTAAACTGATCATATTTGTGATTGTTACATAAACATGCCATATCTAAGATATATGTAAGTCACAGATAATATTATTACAAAGTACGGTATCAGCTAAATTCGGTCATGCAATTTGGCTTATATTGAGTTTTACAATAATTCAATACAACTATCGCACCACAAAAAAAGTTGGAAGACAACCATAACATAATCAAACTATAAATACTTAATCATTGATTGGTATATGGATTAATAGTACTAGCCATTATTTAACATGTAGCTTTGTAAATAATAATGAAGTGAACAACTTTATTATCACCCATACCTGGTTGTCTTCTAATTGCTGTTCAAGCCCTTTAATTCTCTCACGCTCCTTCTTTATGTCGATGTCTTCTTCGTCTTCGTCGTCTTAAATGTAAATTGTGTATTTCAAGTAGTGTTTAATTGGAAGTTAACTTGGTATGTTTTTGAATGAGTGGCCTCTGTAGTGGAGTGGTTATGGTAGCTGACTTCGAATCTCTAGCCACTCACCGCTGCGGGTTCGAGTCCCACCCGGGGTACATGTATATAATTTGTCAGGAAACCACGCAGCTGGTTTACAGACGGTCGATGGTTTTACGCGAGTGTCTGACTGGTGTCTTATTACTTATGTTGGATCTGGAATAGGCACTCCATGGGTGGCCTCGATTGTTGGCGTGACTTAAAGCGCCATTATAAAATTGATATTAAATACCACACAACACGTTTTATATGCTAATGATTAGATTATCGAATGATGCGACAGTATAAGAGGAAACTGTAAGTAACTTTAATATAACCATTTTTATCTTACCATCTTCTATATGACTGGCGTCGGCAAGCCTGCCAATTGGTCGTGTGTTGGACATCATACGTTTGAGAAAATGACTAGGTCGGAATGCGTAATCGGTCATGACATTGTTGCAATCAATGGCTGCGATCTCGTTTTGAATTCGGGCTACTTTAGGCATAGTTTCTACAGCCAATATGAAACGTTTGTGAAGCATATTTTCGTCCCTGAAATCTGTAATTATTTCTTCGACTTGTGATCCAAGAGACTGTATATCCACCTTCAGCTTGTCGACTTTATGCTGCCGTGCAGATTCTCGCACCTTAGCATCATCAAGAAGTTGCTGTTTTGATCCTGCTACGTATTCAGTCAGTGATTTTGTAAACGATTCTATATTCGATCTAAAATCTTTGTTGATCGTTTCAGCAGTTTTGGTATGTTTATCAAGTGCTTCCACACATTTATCCAGGGTGTATTCTAGACCTTGAACTTCCTCAAGCAGGCGAGCAAGATCTCCACTATTTTGGAACCGATTTGACGCATCTATTATATATTCCCATTCACATGACTTATGGCGCAGCAAAATACACTCTATGCATACGCAACATTTGTGTTCAGTGCAGTATGCCTTTACTTCCTGTTGCTTATGTTCTTTGCAAATTTCAAAGCGGATTGCGCTATCTTGTCTATTGTTTTCATGCGAATCCTGAAGCAGCAAGTGGTCCCTGCATAATTTACTTTTCAGGTGTTTGTCAAAGCATATTTGACAGATGTATAGTTCACACTGAGAGCAATATCCGTCGTGTTCCCTCTTATTGCACATTTCACACTTTTCTCTTTGACCGATAAATGTCCCATCATCAACTTCAAAATTGACTTTTCCACCGACTGCCATGTCTACAATACAATGAAATATTTTTTTTATAAATATGATAATAAAAAATAAGAAGCTCTCTCCAAATTAATAGATTTGCTCTGTCGCTTTGTTGTTATTTTAGTAGGTTAGCAACGAAGTACGAGATTGAGGTATTGAATTATGTGTTAGCGTTTAATTATGTTTCGTGTCTCTCATACAGACTGCCTTTAACTTTATATTCTTAATTATATACATTTTGTTTTTATAGTGGTCAGTTGTAATATGGTCTACGTCTATTGTAGGTCCACCATTAAACAGGCACTAATTCGGATAATGATAGGTTTGTTTTGCAATAAACTTCGCCCTTGTATTTTTTAGTTGACTATCTTGTCTTGTCGTGGAGTATTAAACTAAACTTTAGCGAATTGGGAATGCAAATGTGGTTCTTTACGCCGGTTGCTTGTGATACAATTGTCCAATGTGTTGGGTGATTTCAAGTCTTGTGTATTTAAAGTGTACCTTACAAGTGGTTTCCACGAGATTGTACGCGTCATTTTAATCTAGCGATCGCATGCAGTCCTAATTAAACCGAACGAAGGTTTAAATGCCAAAAGCAAAATTGATACTTTTGCAAATGTAATCTAGTATTGATATGACAAGAATGTATGAACATAGACGAAACATACATGCCGCTTAAAATTGCTCAATATCCAGGTTTTATTTTGTAAGAATATTCTTGATCAAAAACGCATTTAACGTAAACTTAATCATTATTTTATCCGTCTATTCTATTTTCCTATATCTATAGTATATTTTTATCTAGTTTTAGATTAAGAATTTGTAAATAAATACATAACATTATTTCTAGAAAAGTTATTCAGTAGCCAGACTATGAACAACTAGCAAATCCACTAACCTGTTATTTTTAATTTTCATGTTTGTATCATCAAAGCTGCATATCGTACTATTCACATCAAACATGTTTTTGGAGATCGCGAATGAACAAAACATACTATTTACCCTTAACACAAAGTTTTGCAGATACAGTAGATATTCTCTCCTTGTTTATTATCCCCGGTTGATGAATGAGAAATACGAAACGCATACATGTAATATAATATTCAAAACTAAATATGCATATCGATTTCTGTAATACCCGCTCGTGTTCAATTACTGTATTACCTCTTACTACTACGTTATTTACACACATAAACTGGAGATAAACCCATGTAAAATATGATGCACTTAACTAGTAGTCGTCCATGTATAACTTTTACAATGTAAATAATTTTGATAAACACTGCACTGCAGTCATTTAACAAATCGTTATTTGACAAGAACACTAGAATTTCGAAACACCGAACTGCCATCGGATGAGCCATATATTGTTCGAGGCATCTATTACATACATGTGTATGTATGAACTAACTGTCCCCGGAACAAGTGCAATAAGTATACTAAAAGCATTAAATATATGTGTTGTTTGTTTTGTCATATTGGATGCATTATCCATTATATTGAATAATAGCAAATGAAAGGGAAATCATATTGATTTTCAATTTTAGACTCACAGTAACAACAGATATCCGTTCGTTCATGGAATACATACAATTAGAACATGAATCGTCTCATATATAAACTCAAACATATATTATCCATTACAAAATGATGAAGATAATTAATTTCGGGTCGAATTTATACCAATATTGACACTTCGGCATAATTTACTTTTCTGAAGTTTCCATTTTTTAAGTATTTATAAAAGACGATAAATTGTTTTTCATTTTAAGTTTGTACTTTCGATTTGGTTGCCATTCTCCATTTTTCGTACTTTTTCATGACAAAAGTTCACACCTATTAAATCATGTAACTTTCTGAAATTTAAAAATGTTATATATCCAAATATATTTAATACATTTAATATTAAAGACATAAACGTATTTATTTTCGTTTTCATATTTAGGACTAAGAGTAAAACCTGACTTATATTTCACCGATTTGTGATATAGTATCGATCGAAACAAACATTTTAATGTGTAAACATTGCATTAAAAATGTATTGACCTACCTAGTGCATATAGCCCGGTTGGTTATACTTCGAACAAAATGTATAGACCACAAACACCTCAAAACACATAAATCTCTTGACATCAAGTCCCCGGATATAACAAGGGAGATAACTGATAAAAGAACGTTATCCTTTTAAATGTAAACTCAAACCGTTGCAAGATTAGACTTGCAGTATTTATTTGATATGTAAAACTTCTGGTTTAAATCTTTAACGCATGTGCATAGCTCTACTAATTTTAAGAAATATGCGTTTAAAGTAAATTTAAAATAATCCTAGGCAGAACTTAATCAATCACTGAAAGTGCATTTAGTCTGGTTAGATTAAGTTAAATGTAATGACACAATCCTCTAGTAGTAAAGTAGGTCATTGACTGCGACCTTGACCTCGGAGGTACTTAAAATATCTAATATTGTTCACACCTCTAAAAGTCAATGTTTAAACCTTTAAATGAATAGACCTTGAATGGAATAATCACTTTAAATAATTATAAAGGAAGTTAATAGAGGTTAAGTTGCTACAGGCAAGGCACTCGTACACTAGAGAATGCATCCCTATGCAGAAACCTGGGAATTCCACAACATATCAGGCTTCACGGACTTGCAAGGGTAAGAGGGCACATGGAATGGCCTGACCGACCATAACTGAGGACAATTAAGGAGGATGAACAGGAAAATTTAATGGATGGAATACATCACAAATCAAGAAGCAACAATCGGTCGAAAATATGGTCGCATCAAAGATATGTAAACTTGTGTATATCTTCTATTCGGAAGGTGTTGACAGAGAGAAAATAAGTTGCTAAAGAGAAAGCCACATACATAAGACAGTGCCTCCCCACACAAATCTCCGGAAAACGACAATCCATAAAACATAGGGCATTTGAGGAGACTCAAGGGCTGATACTTAAGGGAAAAGGCGCAAGGATTAGGGTTAAGGGACTACTATGAGAATCAAAGAGGAAAAACAAGGGGGAATTAATGGATGGAAAAGATCACAGGACAAGTCAATACAGCCGGCAACAATAGGCCGAAACTGGGAAGAAACGCTATATAAAAATGACAGCATTGCACATGGGAAAGCGATTTACAGCCTTGGAACTGTCAGTAAAAATACTTGGGGTTTAATTTGATTTAACAACAAGTTAAGCTAACATCTAATCGCTAAATGGTCATTAATTTCTATCACAAGGATCGTCAAAGTCGACAGTAGCTAATCCATAAAAGTTACAACCATTTTTCATTTACAATGCTTGCAATATGTAAAAAGAAATAACATAACTAGACAAAAAGTGTCAACATTTAAATCAATACACGTAGAAGTAAATAACATCAGTCTCTATACTATTTAAAGGCAGCATACATATTGTTTGCACTGTCTCAAGTTGGTACTGGGAAACGCCAACCTACGAAACATTTCGGATCGAGGTGGTGCAAGAACAAATATGTTTCGAAATAGGGAAGTAATGTATTGTCTAACTGACAGTCAAAACAACCATTGATAATGTCTAGGGACAACACGGAAGGAAGGGATTGAATGGATGGAACTAACGATTTGACAAACTTAGACAGGCAGTGGACATGCCCTAAATGTGGACATTATTATATCAAGTTGGAAAACTGCATATGGGGAAAATGGAACATGTATAGATATGTACTTTCGACTTTGATAAACCGTCATTGTGCGCCGACATTTCTACATGAAATAGTTCAACAGCTTAATTGTTAACCAAGTGTATGTATGAAATCAAAGTTATATAGCTCTACATATATTCGTAAATCCAGTGTTCTTACTAAGACGTTTTCGCTTTCTGAATATATCTGATAAATCCTTCTTTTTTTTGCAATTTAATACTGATCACATTATCTTTATAATAATACTCTCTAGACAATTCACGTACATAACATGAGTTGGCTTACCTTCGTGTTTATGCTGCTACCAATTTGATCAACATAAATAAAATACTGTCTCATCAAAGAAAATGCTACATTGCTAAAGATTGTAAGACTCTGTTTGTATTGCATAAATAAACAAGGTAGACACACCAATTAACAGACCATAATGGCCATGCTGTAAACAAATTAAATGCTCTCCTGTATCCGTCCTGCAAACATTTCATGCATGTTGAAAAATATCAAAATGTTTGCTCTTGCTACATTGTACAATTAGCGATCATTCAGACTATCTTAGAGTATAACTGATTTTATTACCAGGGTAAAGACAACAACATATGGTAAAAACTCGTTCCGGTATGCATCCCCGATGCTATGGAACTCTCTGCCTCAAGTATACAGGGATTGTTCTAGTTTTTGTCAGTTCAGATCTTTTATTTTAAATTGGGATGGTAATAACTGTAGATGTGTTGCATGTAGGCAAATGTAAATGTTCTCATAGCACTCGGGACTCATACAAACCTGTTATGTTGTTTTGAGTGTTTTTTTTTATAGTTCATGTGCTTTTATATGCTTGATGTTGTGCTTTTATGTGCTTGATGTTGTGCTTTTATGTGATAGATGTTGTGCATTTTATATGATATATGTTGTGCTCTTATGTGACAGGTGTTGTTCTCTCATGTGACAGGTGTTGTGCTTTTATGAGTGTGATGTTCTGATTTTATGTGCTTGATGTTTAAGTTCCCAAGTCGATATAAGATGGTTATTTCGGGGTTATAATGTTACTTGACTTTCTTATATTACATCCCTAATTCAAATGTTTAGTGACGCATATAGCCTCCATGCGCTCGAATGAAAGCACGAACCCTACGTCTTATCCCTCTAGTCACACGTTCGATCGTTTGATGTGACAAATGTAGCCACTGCCGATACAAAACTTCTTCCAGTTTACAACGTATGTACAGGGGGTCTAAAGCCTGAATACGACGGTAGAGAATGTCCAAAATATGCTCAATCGAATTCAAATCCGGACTCATAGCGGATCAGGTCATACACGGCAAAATGTCCGGGAGCGCATAATCGTTTTCCTTCTGTAAGATTAACAACTTACCTCGACAACTTCCAATTCCAGATTTGTGTCAATATTTTGAAAGCTAAAACTATATGCTGATAAAACCAAAGTTAGTGTTTTTTTAAGCATCAACAAGACAATCTTCAGATTGGTTCTCAAACATCTGTTAAATCCCCATGATCGAGTGTTATTCTATTGCTGTCGTTAACTGCATTTCTTGTCACACAAAGGGACTTGAAAAAAATATACGTTAATCTTAACAATTACAAAGGCAAACTTGGCACAAACCAAACATAAGTGGTGTTTGAAACTATTGACCTTTGGTTGAAATAAAAAAAATGTTTACTATCCTAATATTATTTTTATGTATCGAGGTTAAATGGAACGCCTCATATACATGTACAAGGCAATCCTTCCCCAAAACATATCCAAGGGAAACATCACATTCGAAACATTAGGAGATGAGGTGTAAGGGTAAACACCCATGATAATAGGGAAGTGAGGACTTGTCTGGCTGTCCATAAAAACAGCCATGGATATTTTAAGGGGACGACAATGGAAAATGGATTCAATTCATGGAAAACACCACAGGACACCGCTGAGATATGTAAAAGAGACGCACAAAACTAAATGAGGTTCGATACTATTGACTTTAAAATATGAAAACACATCACTTGTCCTATCTAATTTCTATGTATCTAGGTTGGCCTAAAATACGTTTTTGAACATGCCGGACCACGTGATCGGTGTTAACCTTACATAACAACTTTCCCTTAGCATGAACTTTTGAGAGATTCAGATTTCGGCTGTTGTATATATGTTGGTGCTCTAGAGTGGTTGCTTTGGTATATATTAAACACGGGTAAATTGACGATATTGTAAAAGAGACATTGTTGTTCAAGAAAGGTTAGACTGATGGTAAATTCATACATAATATAAATTTATAAGGCCATTCTTATAAAAATATTTCTTTGTGGTTAAGCGACCCGGAGTTTTAACAGTGGGTAGAAGGTAGGTATGTTTTAGGTTAGTACTGTAATGGCTTTGTCAACAGTCTACTTGTGCATACATGTATATGTATTGATACATTGTATGTATTATGTGTATTTCTTCTCATGTTGTGGCTTATCCACTCATTTTCATATAAAAGCATTAACAAAGTGTACATTCAATGTTGTCTTATCTTCAATTGTAAAAACATTCTATGAGTTTTCTACTCGCAAGGAAAAGAAGACCGAAAAAAATTCATTAATGAACCTGAACAAATAAATCGAGTGGCGGCATTTTTAATGAGTCGGTCGCGTAACTGCAAACAAACAATTTTTAAGTATGGCCTATGGTTGTTGACGAGAAGATAGGTTGTTAAATAGAACGTCGCACGGGAGAGGTTGTAATGTATAATCTAAGTATTCAAGTATTTAGTCACACATTATTATCCCAGCAATACGGAATCCATTCCATACAGACAAAATCAATTGCGGCGACTCAGACAGAACTAATGTCATGTTATAGTGTCAGTAATAGAAAGTATTAAACGTTCGCGAGTGATCATAATGGACTTCAGAAAAATGTTCGAAAACATGTTAGAAGCTAAGGCATTATTTGTTTTGGTTCTTATAGCAACACACCTTCAACGTAAGTAATTTTATATATTTGATTTTTATGAGGATGTGTTTTTTTCTCATTGAAAATATTATACGTTTCATTGTATACCCTCTACGCATATGTATGTTTTGTTTCAAATTTTCACTTTATTCAACATCAGGGACATGATGTTTAATTTGTCTGTTACCTAATTTTGCTCGTTTTAGTTTTAGGTCATCCAAATGTGTAGGCTTTTTGTAGCCAATTTCTGCTATTTTATATGTTTTATACCTCAGACCCATGAAATTTCATTTTGTAGTATAAATACACTAAACACGCATAAGTTGTACTAAAATATATGCAAGTTAAGTTGAGACATAAGTATTTGTTATCGATCGCGTAACAAATGTTTAAGAAGATGCATACATGCCTCTATATGATATCTTCCATGATTACTGACCAGTAGTGAGAGTTTCAACCCCTTCTGTAAGTGAGATCATTTCAATAAAACGCAACATGTGATGTCACTATTCGCAAGCAGGAAACAATATTTACTCCATATGGTCACTTCGTTTTCATATTGCTTATTGTCAATTACGGAGCTCATAAAATTTGCGGTTCTGTGGGAATGATACAATAATTGGTATTATTATGAAAGGCCGGTGGTGACATTCACATTTCATTAAAGAAAAACCCGATTTCAAGAGTTCGACTTCATGAATTCATGATTATCTTCAAGAAATATGCATGTATAATATTGAATTCGGGAATTTGAAATCGTGAAGTAGAAATCTTGAAATCACGAAATCAAGAACATGAATTCATGAAGTTGAAATCTTGACTTTCCTAGGAGAAAAATGAAAGTGTGAATGTCATCATCGGTCTTTCGTATAACTTTATGCATGTTATAAATCCAACTTGAGTGTGTACATATCTTTACTTGTGACAACACCAAATATCTTTATGAATGTAACTTCATGCAAGCATTAGATCCGCCGATGAGCGCATTCAGTTGAACTTTGACTGCAAGTCTGGAGCACGGAGGTTCAAACTCCGGTTGAGGTGTATGTCCGGTCTGATAAATTGAGAGAAGGTACGTCTAACACTATTTGTCCTCCAGCTTTCATTTACATGGGGAAGTTGACAGTTGCTGGCGGAAGAGCAGGTTAGTCCTGATTCGTAACCAAGGAGCACTGGTTAGGTCAAGTGACCGACGTACAGGACTTAAATTATGTTGAACAACGGCACAAACTGCGTCTACAATGAGAATGGAAGTTGTACATCATTAAAAGTAAAATAAGACCACCTCGGAAGTAAGAACATAATTTTCAAGTCCATTGTCACTGTTTCGCACTTTATTCAACCTCAACAAGAAGACCACCTCAATAAGAAGACCAGTTTTCAAGGGTCTCAATCGTGGTCTTATTCTTGAAGTTTAACTGTATTTAAAGAATCTTTGGTGACAATGTGATCTATACTCTTTTTTGTTATTTTAATTAATTGGTTCAAATCGAAAATTGAGTCATATTTCGGAAGACAAATCAAAAGTACTGATAGGTCAGAAAATTTGACGGGCGTTGGATGAAATTATAAGGGTAAAAATTGATCGACGAACAGGAAATGCCACATACAAAGTACACAGCCACTCAAAGGACACACGGATACATACTTTCAAGTACACAAGTATAAAGCAGAAGGGATGAGGCACAAAATATATTTTATTTTAAAGACATTTTGTTTGCATAATCTAAGGAATGTATGTCAATTTATGTCATACAACAACTGTACGCTAATTCAATATTTCGGCCAAAGTTGGTCAAATCCAAGACCAATGAACACTGTTATAACACAATATTAATATAACACAGGCTAGTAAGTGTCTATATAAAAGGCAAAATACGTGATCATGATATATATTAATATGATATTGTGTAATTATAATACAGTGTATCCTATTTGCATTTGATGTAGACACTTCATAGGCTGTGTTATATTCATACATGTATTGTGTTATAACAGTGTTCGATTCACTTAAAAATGTCAACTTTGCCAAAATACAGTATACAGTACACCTTTTTATTACGTGGTGAAATATTTATAAATTAAATATAAGCTTTAAATTAACAGAAAACATCACTTAAAGACCACCTAAATAATAACACTATCTGAATAATAAGACCACCTCAAAATTATTAACACACTTTTCTTGTCCATTTTCATTGTTTTACTCTTTATTCAACCTCAATATTTGGACCACTTCAATAAAATACCGGTTATCAAGAATCCCAAGAGGTTTTACTGTATCTTGTCCATTATATATACAGATATTGTGGCCGAATATTTGCATAGTCGAATGCAAAAAGGTCAGTCGTTTTTATGTCGACATAGTCTGGACGCGCTACAATTTACGAATTTGATAATATATATTGTAGTATGACGGAACAATGTTGTTCGTGACCGCAGCTAAGCACCATTATATCTACTAGGTCACTTACATTATATTATATTATGTTATTTCAACGGTGGAATGTTTGCTTTATGCAAGCTCAAAGTACTTGTTGAGTACTTCTATTTCATTAGCTCTAAATTCATACAAACGGATACAAATGAGACTAGGCACTGAGGGTCTAACCTATCGAATCTGATATCAATGGTGCAAATCATTTACGATGTGTATCAATACCAAAGGGGATCAGAGCGTCAATTATGTCCTCATAGTACATTGATTACTATGCAACAAATCTTTCATACCAAAAGTCAATATTTGTGTCTCTATGAAATGTTTCATACATACAGTCGACTCTCGTTAAGACGAATTTTTCGGGACCGTCTGAAATAGTTCGTCTTAACGAAAATTCGTCTTAACGAAAATTCGACCTAAAATTCGGGGGGCCATTTTGGTGGTGTCACTTAAGAAAGTCTAGTTCATGACGACTGAAATACAAGTTTATGAATATTACTTTAGTTGCAATTTATGTTCTACTCATTAAGAACTTCTAGACTGTATTTTGCAGATTTGTTTTGATATGTTGATTATTCATTTTGAATTGAGATAGAATGCTATAAGTTCATAATATTTATACAGTTTTAAGAATTCACTCAGTTTGACATGTTTTAACAACAAACGCGGTTTGATCGCCATTTGCATAAAACAAATGTTAAAGATGACGTGTTTTAATTAAAGTACAAGCTTAATTAAATCACTCATTTTGGCATGTTTTACAAACTATCAGTTTGATCGCAGTGTTCAACAATTCGACAAGTTTGCATTGATACAATGTAGTCTAACATTTTGCAAACATGTACAAATCCTTCAATTTTGTAAACAATCGATAATTAAATGTGCGAAAATACAGGTAAATCATCTCATTGACGTGTGAAAACATTCGTCGCCAGCAAGATACGATCCGACTTCGTGTTAAACAATAGATTTAAGGTGCGAACTTGTTAAGCGGGACTTCGAAAAAACTTCGACGTAACGAAAAACTTCGAGACAATAATTCGTCTTAACCGACAGAAAATGCATATAGACAAAGAAGGATAAAATCGGGATTTACGAAAAACTTCGACGTAACGGAAAATTCGTCTTAAGCGAGTTCGTCATAACGAGAGTCGACTGTATATGTTTTATGTCACTTCGTGTGCCATACATTTTTACCCTTGAGCCACTTCCGTGCCTTGTATTTTGTAGAAACTTGTCTTTCCCAGGGCTCCATGTGGGGAGGTATTGTCTTGTGTATGTGACGTTCCCTGTTACAACTTAAATTACTATTTCAATGTGGATATGCGGTTTTGTAAGCGACAGTCACTGCTCGACTCCAATAATAATATTTAATATTTGTAAATAAGTAAACAATGTGTGGGTGACATATGGCTTTAGTATTAATGTATTTCTTATCTTGCTTACGTACCATGGACATCTACCATGGTACAATAGTCACTTAAACTTTACAGTAATACTATGCCCCCTTTTGGTTCATTTGTTTACCTAAACGAACTTAAGAAATATATCTCATATAGTTAAAACATCAATAAACATGCATTAACAAAGAATGACCTCATTATGTACTGATCCGTATTTAGTTAAAAAAGATGTTGGTACATTATAAATTAAAAACAACTTCCAGTGTTTTAACAATCAGGCTATTGCACAAGTTTTGTCTGTAAGTAATATGGTAAAATATATATTTTCAATCGGTTATGCATTGCAATGGTTCTTACTACAGATGTTTTAGCCAATGTAACAACAATACTGGACGACAAAACTGTTATGTTCATATGAGCCAGATACATCTTGAATGTGACCATTGAGTATCTACAACAAGTAACCTATTCAAATCTAATTTATTACAGATTTCGTCTGCGCATGAATCTGCAACTTAAGGCTTTAGTTGTACTTCTATCTGTCATTGCAACATACGCAAATACGGGTTTACAGAACATTCATTTTTCTTGTTCATTCATTTAAAATGCTCTATTACCTGATAGTTCAAATTATTTCCACAGTGGTACAGACGGCATACACAGCGGAGATGGAGACAGAAATCAGGTCAGAAACTTTCTTACTTTCATCCTACGATCCCGTCTCGAGACCAAAGAGTCAAACTCATGTAAAAACTGGATTAAATGTTCTAGCAATTGATGAATTGGTAAGTAAACGATGGGCGATGTACAGTCGGACCTCGTTTATTCGACAACCTTTTATCAGACGACTTGGCTTAATCCGAAAACAATATTAGGTCCCGATGTATATTAAGCACGTCGAATGTGGTATTCGAAGTCATGTATAAAAAATTCGGACCCGACGAGTTCGAATGAACGAGGTCCGACTGTATTTGTTTTTTTACTTATTTTGTGAATTGGTTTTAAATGCCTTTTTAAAGATCGTTTGCTTATAGTATTAGCACTACATGACGATCAGTTGACCTAACGATTTATTCATTGAATACATTATCAACCAGTACTAACTTGCCCTTCAGAAGCTGTTGACAACATGAATCATAGATGGAGGACACGTTACCATAGCCAAATCTCACAGAAGAACGTTTTTATCCGAATACTTGGTAGCATCCGATATAAATATCAAGTCCGAATATATTCTTAGGTATGACGAATTAAAATTCGAAACCATGTTTTATTCGTAATAATTCGTAATGCCTCGATGAATTCGAATGAACGAGGCCCGACTGCCCGGAAGTGTCATATACAAGGGGCCCAGTTACCCCCAAAAGCACAAGGAGACAGGATAATGTACATAAATGTGTACAAATACAATTTGGGACAGTGTACAAAGATGAATTTATTACCAAACTACCGACGTGCACAATCGTAAACAATATCAATGACTGTCTCTTAATTTGAAATTACATGTTGAATGTATTCATTTCCTTCGTGTTTGCCGATTGTTTTCCTTTTGGCATATTTCTCAAGTTTGTTTTCCAACAACGTCGGTATTTCCCGTTATTACAACTTCGATTTAGAATGTTCATATCCTAGAGAACGTTCAATGACAAGATAAAATAATATTTATTTTTAACTGTTAATGACGATGGTTCTTTGTACATCTGTGATTGGATGTTGGCAACTTGATAAACGTTTCTCAAAACACTTAACTAAGGGGTGATTAATTGGCTAATTGAGCCAACAATTTAACCCTTCCTTTGAATGATAAAACTGATGGATTAGAACTATTTTCAAAGGGAATTTTTAATTCTTATTTATCTAGTAATCGGATATAAAGAACCCCATTTATTCTACAAGCCTGCTAATTTCGATTACCATGATTAATTCGTAATGTCACTAACAATTCTGTAAATCGAGCACCGTACCATATATCTTATACATTTTATAAATAAACCCACCGTGTCTCCTTGTCACGAAATGTAAATATTTCAATGTTTTATCAGCAAGAAGAAATGATTGATTTTAATATCGTAAGCATTTACCAAGAATCCAATTTCAGTAACTAAAATGATGCATCAGTCTACCGTCTGGGATCACCTTCTTTTCAAGAGTACATCACTTAAAGACCACCTCAATAATACGACCACCTCACTATCAAGAACACAATTTTCAAGTCCATTTTCACTGTTTTGTTCTGTATTCAACCTCATTATTAAGACCACCTCAATAAGAATATCAGTTGTCAAGTGGTCAAGGGGTGGTCTTATATTGAGGTATTGTTTGTTTAATGTCCCTATTGCCTTACTTTTTGTTAACTCGTGTGTAAATATTTCCATGTCTCTTTAGATGTGTGTTTAGTACCCCTTTTTCCAGGCGCAGTTCGTTTACTTGCAATGGTGTTAATATTCTTTTTCTCACCCTCTCGGTCTGTTTTTACTGAATTTCTTGATTTTTTCCATGATGTATTCATCCATTGAATTCCCCCTCTTGTTGTCCCCCTAAATTGTCCTTATTTGTTCTTTATGGTCGACCAGACCAGATTTATTACACCCCTTTTTGTTAACTCGTCGGTAAATATTTCCTTGTCTCTTTAGATGTATGTTTAGTTCCCCTTTTCCATACATGTTTACCCTTGCACCTCCTCAGTGTTCACCCATGGGCCTTCTCATTGTCTAACCATGTATCTAATACATTATTGATTACCCTTTAGGTCGGCTAGGTCATTCCTTGTGCCCCGTACCCTTGCGCCTCCTTAAATGCTTGATGTTTTATGGACTGTTGTTTTCCCGGACGTCTGTGTGGGGAGGCATTGCCTTGTGAATGTTGTGTTTCCTGTAGCAAGTAATCTCTCTTTCATTTTGCCTTTGATCTAGCCATGTAATTTGTACGTTGCTTATCCTGTTAGGTATCTTCATTCGTTGTAATTAATTTAAATCTATCGTCATTGTTAACTGTTATACATGATTTTGCTTTTTGTTTATTCAATATATCGAAAAGTTTCGCCTTCCTTTTGTAGAATTTGAAAAACCAGAGGTTAACAATGGCAGGTTGGCTCACATTTGTAAGTATTTTCGAAATATCACTTGTAGACGAAGAAAACTGCACACAATACCTTTAAAGAAGTCTGATATGGAACCATTTCATTGCAATAACACGAATATTTGCTTGTTATCGTTCATCATGCGTCTAAAGATAGCACATTTACTATCTCCGGGCCATTCAAAACAAATAGTTTTTATTGGATTTAACGCCATTTTTCAACATTATTTCAGCTGTATAAGGCGGGTCATCAAACACAAGTTTTGGGTAATAAATTACAAATTATAATAATTACCACGAAGTCACATACATGTATACATTTAGTTATTTTCATGTTATATTTGTTTGCTATCAGGAATGGGAAGATGAACGACTGACGTGGAATAAAACGGCAAAAGACGATATAGAATATATATTTACTAAACCAGACTACATCTGGAAACCTGAAGTAGTCATTGATAACTCGTACGTATATTTTTGTTTAAAATGATTTACTTTTAATCGATTGTGACAAAATTACTAACAGCCTGTGAGCACCGCTGTGTGGTTTCCAACATCTTCTTTAAGTGACGTCACCATGTACTGACAGTAAGCAAAATTTGCCCCATATTACAATATGAAAACTAATTGACCATATGGTGTAAATATTAGTTCCTGCTTGCAAATACTGACATCACATGTTGCGTTTTCTTGAAATGACGTCACTTACAGAAGAGGTTGTAAATCCTATAGCAGCGCTCTAATATTAATCGCTATCGATGAATGCTTCCTCAGTTGGTTGCTGACCTGTACTCAGGGAGTCACGAATAAGTATGAGATTGAAAATACCACAGAACAATCTCGTCCATAGCAGACTTCGTTCCCTCGGCATTCGGATCAGCATTATTGGTGGGCGCTCATACCCTATGCTACCACGCCTTCCTCAGAGGGGCACAAACCATATTTGTCAATTAATGTGTGAATCGTGAATAGTTCTTATTTGCTGACATAGTTTAAATGTATGCAATATATTAAGGACATACATTGACTGTTCGGATACTTATTGTTATGCATTCCCTATAGTGGCATCACACTTTCGGAATGAACGTGATGGATACCTATGTATTGTTGCACAAATAGTGTGCATTAAATATAGAAGACATTTTCAAACAAAACCATCAGAATTACTCGTTACAAGTCATGTATTCAAAAGTGTATCCATTATCCCCGCGCCTTTGCTAAGTTATTCAAGACCTTTTCGCCTTTACACCAAGAAATTGTTTAGAAATTAGTTGGATACAATCAAATCTGTTTAGGTACATTGTATTACGTGATATAGTCACCGTGTTTGTTTTCCCCGGAAAGTATTGCAGATCTCGGGATTATAAAGAGTGTCGATTTGCTGTTGCGGATAAAATACACTGGTGGTGTTGAATGGCAACCACTTGTTTTGTTAACAACTCACTGCGAGGTAACTTGTTCAAATATGCGTTCACGTGTTCATGTCAACCATATATTGTGTTTGTTGTTTGTAAAGCTTGTATTTTGCTTTCAGGATGTACTTATGCTTCTATCCGAGTTGTGGTAAGCAACCCACAATTGAAAGCGAGCAAGGAATGTCGCCTACAATACGTGTAGCCATCTGTTCCATAATATATACGCTTACATTGTGGGCATTGTAATCGACATTTCCTGCACGATATCTATAAAGTTTACTTTTAACAAATATTCAAAACCCAGAACCCCGTAACTGAATTTTTGGAGGTTTATAGTTTTTCAAAGCTCTTTCTATCTGTATTGTTATAGAATGCACATACTTTAAGGTAAGAACACTCTAACACTCATCATCAAGAATCTTAACTAATCGGTTTCCATGAGTTTCTGGATCACATAAGACAACTAAGTGCAAAATATTACAAAGTTTTACCGTGCCGTTTTAAAGAGTTTCAAGTTTTAAGATTGAGCCGACATGCTTTGAGAGGTCACAAATTCCACTCATGTTCTTCATGGATAAAACATATTTTTTTAGTTCAAAATTAGCCTATTTTATCATGGATTTGTGTTATTCTTAAAAAGAAAGTGCTAGTGACATCATAAGGATAAACACTGGAAAATCGTTTGCTTTGTAAAAAATATAAGTGGTACTGCATATGCATACACCCTCCTGTAAATGACGTATTTTTTTTAAGTCTCAATAAGAAATACCAATTTTTAAGGTAGCATAATCATACAGAATGAATCAATATTCTTATAAGTGTGCTCTTACCTTAAATAAACTGCAATTCCATAACCCCGTATGTAACAATGATCTCTACAGAAGGGTAAAACTTTTAAGTTGGTTTTCACAAAAAGACAAACAACAATTTATGGGCTTCTGGAAATAATACGGTTATTTCAGTCGCTTACCGACCACAACCCAAGTAAATACATGCATGTATTTGAAGGCAAAATAGTGTGGTTGCAAGTTGTTTATTATTTTGTGTGCTTCATGTCATCAATCATGGCTCAGTGTCAATAGTGAACTACGTCCTGAAAGCGGCACAGTCAAACCGTTCATTGGATCTCATGTTGAGACTAAAATACGACGGTAGTGTGGACTGGGAACCACTAAAGTTGTTTGAGGTTCAATGTTAGGTTAGTTTAGAACCTTTGTGTTGCTACAATTCCTGTCATGTTTATTATTGAGTGGTCCTGTGTTTTGTCATTTTTTGTTAAGTTTTTGTTTATATATGAGCGCCGCTGTACGATTCCAAACCTCTTCTTTGTGTGACGTCATTTCCAGAAAAGTCACGTGTGACGTCACCATGTACTGACAGTTCGTAATATGTGCCCCTTAAGACAATATATAAACGAAGTGACCATATCGAGTAAAAAGTGTTTCCTGTCTGCAAATTGTGACATCACATGTTGCGTTTTCTTGAAATGACGTCACTTACAGAAGAGGTTGCAAATCCCAAAGCAGCGCTCATATTATATCAGCATGAAAAACATGGAATCAATACTTGGTCGATATGCTCGTTTTCTGAGAAAGTGTAAGTCCTAGTGACAAACTGACCTACGGACGGATGTCTGTATCCGCTTACTGTGTTCTTGTTTATTTTATTCTCCTAATTTTTGTTTTTAATGTACTGTGTATTCCAAATTCATTACTCCTATGTCATAAAGATAATTGTATACATGTACGAGTACTCTAAATTTCCGTTTATTAAATTGTGTTTAATATCTGCTCTCATTTCTTTATTTGTTGTACCCTATGTGGGGCGGCATTGCTTGTTAATGTAGCCTTGTCTGCACTTCTCTTTTACTTAGAACACAATTTGTGCATCAATAAATATTTCGCCTACTTCCTTAATTCCTAATGTTTTGCTGATGTGTCCGTGGGTTCTGTGGCAAGGCATTGTCTTGTGCATGTGGCGTCCCATGTTACAACTTCCTTATTCCTAACAGTGTACAATACGATCACAAAATCTTAATTTGTAAAAATAAGAATGAAGATGTCGATAAGGCAAAGCCACATACAACGTACACAACCAACCCACAAGCACATGTCGACATGGAAATATATAGAAACAAATACAAAAGCAAAATAGAGAAGACACAATTACAAGATAAACATCCTTTTACCATGTGTTTTTAGAGTTATAATATATCGAATACTTTTACAAGATTAATATACATGCACAGTATCATCGTCTAGAGACTGTGTGACTATCACCATTTATATACGGACACCTGAAAACAGATTTAATGACTTTCGCTATTAATACAAATATGTCTGTCGCTTTAGTAGGTTCGACTTCTATACTATATTCATTATGAACTACTTTCAGGTAGACATCACATATTATCCGTACGATCAACAGAAATGTGGTGTTGATATTGTCAGCTGGGCGTATACCTATGATGAAGTTGTACTTGACCATTTGTTTGAGGTCGTTAATCTGGAAGACTTTGTGTAGGAACAATTATTTATCATTATTGAAGCTTTTTTTAGGTCTATTGACAGGCCCCGAGGGCCCAGTGGTGAGTCATGGTTTATCCACAGTAACTTGTCCCTATGTTTATTTTACTCCTTTTATTTCTGTAAACCTAGAAATTATTTCGCGCGTTTTAAGTTAGCGAAGTTCACGAAGACAGTCATTGCGCGAACTTAAGTAGTCGCAAAATCGTCAGTTATAATGAAATCGCGAAAGTTTCTAGCTATTGTTATCGTCTTTGCCATTTTGCTACTATAGTACTAGTATAGTGCGGTTTTATTAACCGCGAACGTATGAATATATTACCTGGACCATTACATTTCAAAATAGGTGTATTGAACTGATCGTGTTTGTCCGGATTCTTCAAGGAGAAAACGCCGCGGTTCTGTTTTGGTATTAAAGTAAACCAAACAACAGTTCTAGTTTTACGCACGAGAGAATTACCTTACCTAAATTGGCATGGATCGGTTTTGAAAGCTCATACGCCTGTCCGCGGTCAATCTAGCTGCACTATATAAGTCGATAAGGCTTATAAAAATCGTAAAAGAGAAACAAAGTGGGATTGGAACAAAGAAGATAAGCGGTAAATCAACTACTAACTAGGAATTAGTTGAACCCACTTTTCATCTAATCGAAACCGAGAAACTAATTATCTCCTTATACTTATACATGTATGTCTTTATAACTGTGATTATAAAAATATTGAGCTATTCAATATTACCGATTTTGTATGGGGAAGTCCATAATTTGGAAATGCGGCATTCCCTTTGCTACACTTTCTATATGCATTTTTTAATCGGGTCTAACGCAGAGTGTTCAACACTTTTAGTTGTACATGAAGGTAATAAGTTGACCTAACCAGTTTCCTAAATTAATTGTCAACAAGTACTTACATGCCCTTCTAAAGCGGATGACCTAAATAATTTAGAGTAGGAGGACAAATGACAATGACCAAATGTCATGGAAACACAATAGCTTTAGTTATTTCTTCACATCGATTTAAACGTTACATTAATGAATATACATGGTCACGTTCAACGAAATATCTACGTTTGCTTGACAATTCATGGCCCATTCGAATACATTACTCTGTCGATAATATTGAAACATTTAATGAAACTATTGACAAAAAATTCATGATAGATGTTTAAACTTTTAATTGTATCAGACGACACGGAGAATGGCGAGTCAGTAATACGGAGGTTGAAGATAAAAACCTGACTGAGCATGTTCCGGGAGGATCCGTACGAATTTACCCGCAACTAGCTTTTTGGCTATTTCTTCGTAAGTTCAGAAAACATCTTCTAAACCTGTCATGTTCGAATCTAGAATGTAAGGATTAGTATATATATAAGTACATTAACTATTTATAAGACACTTCAAAAGGATATAATTGCTTATTATTACATTTAGCAATGTATATGTATACAATTGTTGTGAAATAGGGTTGGTCATGTTTATACCTGTCTATTTTATACATATAACATCCAGTTAATGTCCGTTTGACTGTGCACCATCTTCGATACCCAAGATATTGATCACATATATGATATTATCATATATGTTGTTAATAGCCTACGTATCGAGGATGACTGTACAGATAACAAGCCTTTAGGTTGCTCAAAATGTTCAAATAAAATATAATAGTACATATTAAAACGTATTAAATTTAGACTCATGATTTTGTGACAAAATTATCATAATTTCAGAACGTCGGACAGAGTTCTACAATCTCAACGTGATGATGCCGATAATTCTGACGTCATTGATGGTTGTTCCGGTATTTATTGTGCCGATAGATTCTGGAGAGAAAGTCTCCTATGCTCTCACGTTATTCCTGTCTCTCGCAGTACTTCTGACAATAGTCGCTGATTCACTTCCACCAACGTCTATTACCATATCGGTGTTAGGTATGTTGAAATGTTTGCTTAATGCTTACATTAAGAGACAAACGTATATACCTCAGAATTGAAGTTTCTCTTAATATTTGATCGTTGTTTATTCCGTGTCCTTCCTTACATTCCTACATCAGAGATGAATTAAAATGTATACCCCTCTCTTCATGTAATTTTTTACAAGTATCTGTAGTTGGGAGCATTGTCCTATCATTCTGATTGTCAATGTGCAACTCTACAACAATTGCATTATGCAGTAACCCAACAAACTAAAATGATTCCTGATGTTAAGCACGAAATGCCAAGACGCGCAGGATGTAAACATATATACATACACATGCAAACGTAAACAATAACAAAGTAAAAAATGATGCACAAATAAGTGATGAAAAAAGGAGCAGAGCTTATGTTATATATTTGGTCAGTTTATTTAGATATTGTCATTTGTTTTTTCCAGGTCTGTATCTAGGTATCGTGTTGATATTGGCGGCTCTTGCTATCTTATTGACGGTGCTCATTCTAATCCTGTATCACAAGAAGGGAACACCGGATAGTAATTCTCTCATGATGAGTCTGACGTCTTGCGCGGCAAAGGTCACGCGGATGTATATGCCTGGAAAGAAACATGACTATCAAAGTGGAGACAACCGAGTGGAACCTATCTCTGCATTAACGGACAACAACCTGGAGGTCATTGATATTACATCGTCAAAAGATGTCAAAATCATACAGAAGGCGAACGATAAAGGGAACCAATTCGAGGATTTGGAGACACCGGAGGAGGTAGTTACTTGGAAAGACATCGCGACCGTCTTGGATCGATTTTGTTTCATCTCTTTCTCTTTGTTGACAGTAACGATGAACATATCATTTGTGATCGCGCTGACAGTTGGTGGTAGAGCCGCAGGCTTCAATTGACTATAATAAAATACTGTTATTAACAAAACTTTGTAACAATCGTCGAGATGTCACAATGACACCATCAATCGACTGAGATTGTAACAATATAACACAAACGCCAACTAATTATGTACTGACCAAAGAAATGTTAACAATTATAAATTGTTCAGTTGTTTTGCTTTTCTAAATAAATTACTTAGTTTACTAACATGTCTCTATATCTGCTTGCTGGCTTATGAATACAAATATAGCTTTAAAATAATTCACCGTGGCCACCGTCTTTATTGTTAATACGACAACTACTGTCGTAACGTTGCGAATTACTGAACATGTTGGTAACCAAACTGTTAGGTGTCCCGTAACATAATTTCGCAAGACGAGAACCAGAGCACGCGACCAGCACGTTTGCGTCAATCAATTTATTTAAAGTTCATCGTTTTCCTCGTTAGTACATAAGACAAAATCCATATCTAAAGTGAGCAAGAGTTGCACAAGGAATGTCACATTCATGAAACATCGTCTTATCACACCGCTCCCTGTGGTATACAGTAAAATGAACAAATGAGCGCTGCTATATTATTTACAACCTCTTCTGTAAGTGACGTCATTTCAAAACGATGCAACATTTGATGACACCAATTGCAAGCAGAAAACAATATTCACTCCGTCTGGTCACTTCGTTTACATATTGCCATATGGGGCAAATATTGCTACTGTCAGTGCATGGTGACGTCAAATGTGACGTTTTCAGGAAATTACGTCACTCAAAGAAGAGGTTGGTTGGAAATCGTACAGCAGCGCTCAAATGCAGACGGCGAATTGATAAAAACAAGAAGTGGGAACAATCTGCAGAGGGTAAAGAAAAAAAATAGCAACACAACGTTTTCGCAGTCTTTGAACTTACAGTAAAATATTGGAGTATTGACGACGTGCCAACCACTCATCTGACTGTTGTATTGTCAATAATATAAGTACAACGTGGACTGAGCTGGTAGAAACTTATAATATTTTGCAAACATCTGACAATACAAGAACATATAAACTGACCATTGCATCAACCGTAGGAAGACACGTGTTGTAGTTTAACGCCACCTCCACAGTGGTACAATTAAGCACGGCGGTCAACTGCACGAACCAATCTTCAGTAGTTATCAAGTAGTACTGAGCGATTGTTCCACTATCATTGGGAAATATCTCCTTATGAATCAGCGGAGGAAAACATATGACATTCGTTGTACAATATACTGTATTAACTTCAGCCAAGTCCTAACGGAGAACATACGCCGAACTCTTGATTTGAACCTTCGACTTCCTGATTTGCAGTCGAGCGCTCTCCCGACTATTAAATAATGTGAACTAAAATTATAACGAACCTAGTAATAATCGATAATAGGATGACTTATAATACAATTCAATAACAATTATACGCAATGCATAAAAATAACCAACATATCAGTCCATTGTTATAACCATTTGTTTCATGGTGTATTAATTTCACCGTAAGACATGTTGTCATACCGTAATGTCTCATGGAAGAAGATGCTTCATTACAGTTACAGTGTCTGTCAGACCAAGTAACGATTGTAAGAGGCTCTTTTTGCATTGCATAAACAAAGAAGACACACCTATTAACCAACCATAATGGCCATGCTGTAAACAAAGTTTAGCTCTGTAAACAAACTTTGAGAGGATCAGCCAATGAGCACATGTTTTGCAAACGAGTGACCAATAGACATTGTGTACTAAACAACAGAGCTATTTCTTGATGTTGTTGATGTTTGATTTTGTATGGGCGAAATATAAACACTAGCGAGAATACGAAAGTATCCCTGGGACGTCCACCTTCACAAATCATGGCCTCTACAACACATTCATAGGGTAGAAAATACAAAGAAATACAGACGAGGAGATGGAAATGCGGAACAAGCGAAGAATGTCATGAATCACAGACCGAAAGGGGCGGGTCAAAGAGCATACAAATCGTATCAAGTAAAGGAACTGCGCATGGGGAGGAAAGGGGTACATAGCATACATCTAAAATATAAATAAAAAAATAAGTACACTGGAGTTCTAAATCATAATCAGTCAAAGGGAAAAGAAGCAAAATACCAGAAATATAAATCATTGGTAATTATTGGCAATCATCATTTGAACGGTCATTGGCTTAATAGCCACAAAGGCTTTAATTAGGGTTACAGACGTGCCAATCCTCACAGTTATCCCACTATTACTAGAAATAAACGAACATTTAAAATAAGAACAACAGTACAGCAGTGACAACCCACACTGTAAACAAACAACGTACGTAGACAGGATGAAGCAGAAATTTCCCCCTGTTATATGATCTTCACAAGTAACAAAAATGAACATGTACCTGAGACAAACAGTGTGTAAATATATGCATAGAGATAAGTACTGTAAAACCTCGATAACAAGACCATCCTTGGGACCCATGTAAACTGGTCTTTTTATTAAAATGGTCTTAATATTGAGGTTGAATAAAGAGCAAGACAGCGAAAGTGGACTTAAAACTTGTATTCGTAATTTTGAGGTGGTCCTATTATTAAGGTGGTGTTTAAGTGAGGTTTTACTATATGGACCATTTTCATGTCATTTTAATAGTAATATAATGTAGGCCGTAGGGATTTCTCTCGAATATCGCTGTAACAAGTTGATATCCCAGCAGTTCAGAAACCATTGAAATTCATATTGGAAGAATCAATCGCAGCAACTGAGGTGATAAATACGCGCGTAAAACCGATCGTCAGAACTCGTTAAGTTCAAAATAATGTCCACAAGCTTTCAAAATGGACTACGGGAGAATAAGTGAAGGAACGTTTTGTTCCAAGGCATTGCTTGTGTTGGTTGTTATAGCAACGACGTTTCGTAGTAAGTATTTTTAATTTTCCAGTTGATTTAGTTTTGTTACTTTTTAATTGCGAGTCTATCGCAGACTCTGACACATTGTGCTTTGCGAGTAAATCAACTTCGTATTTACTTGCAATATTTAAAATTATATTTAGTTCAGCATTTGGAAAACAATCACCTAACCAGCTGTCTCTATGTTGAATAAATATCTTAATATACATGTAATAACTAGGGATGTAAACGAATATTCGGATATTCGTTTGTACGTCCGAATATTCGAATACTGATTCGGCAATCGAATATTCGATAAAGTAAATATTTTAAATATAAAAGCTAAATGCACGTGTATTAAATTTCAATGATGGACATTATCGCATTGTATGACAATAATATCTACCTGTGTTAATTGACAAGTAATGTTGTATATTTGGGGGGCAAGAGTGATATACCACCCTGGTGATGACGCATAGGCCCTGAAGTTATCAGTAATCGTGGATGAATTTTTACCACTTAAGTGATCAGTTTAAAACCAAAAATATGGTGAGCGTAAAGTTAACCTTTGAATTAATTTCAAATGTATTATTATTAGATAAGAAGGTAGAATGTTCGTATATTCGAATATTCGTTTCGGATGTTGACCAAAATTGTCATTCGTTGACATCCATAGTAATAACTTATGACAGGTATTCAAAACGAAAATGTCTTTTTCAGAATATATAGTTAATCTCTTTAAGCGAAACACATCGATTGTTGTAGTAGACAGTTTAATCACTTAATATTCTATCATTTCCATATACATCAACATTTTAGTAGATGCGATTTCCTTCTTATATTTGGTCAATAATGATGCTTAAATAATGTACATTTTGCAATACTTAGGCCAGCTTTTAGTGTTTTTACCTATGATTTTTACCACTATATATATAAATTTAACAGCACAACTGACTTGCGTTTTAGAAAGTTATATTTTAAAACATGCAATAACAATAACATGATTACAAAAATAATCAATACAAGGATGTTTGCCTCATACATTGTACATAAAGTCCGAACATATTAATATGATCCTGACCTTTATGCATGAATATATTATGCATCGATTACGCTGACTGTAAAATTTTCCGTCAGGATCGTGCATTTTACTTTGCAATTACGGAAATATTGCAAACTTACATCAGTATGATGAGAGCCGAAGTTAATCGGAGTAGATACGAAGATAAATTTATATTCAATTTACTGGAAAATTATGCTAATATAGGTGTGTAGGATCAGATTAATTTCTGCGAGTTATACCAACACTAAAGCACACGGAGGTAACATGGCCTTTCTTTATTAAACAAAAGAAAACAACAGAGAAAAAACCAAACTCACATTATGTTTTATGTATGATGGTCTGGTGGTCAATTGACCAATCAAATGATCCGTGAATTCCTGCTGGTATACACATTTTGAGGTCAGTTTTGTCAGAGACTCCTTCATCACATGGGACATTAAAGAACTTCAATAAGCCACTTGGCGCGGTGAACATACACACCGCTCAATGTCCAATAGCCATACCATGTATGTGACCTGTTCATAGCTGCAATGGAACAATATTGCATTACATTAGCAATTCTCCTTATTTTAACAGTGGTACAGACGGCATACACAGCGGAGATGGAGACAGCAATCAGGTCAGAAACTGTCTTACATGCATCCTACGATCCCGTCTCGAGACCAAAGAGTCAAACTCATGTAAAAACTGGATTAAATATTCTAGCAATTGATGAATTGGTAAGTATATTCAATGATTGATGTTTAGAAATAAACTGTCCGTTTTGATTAATATTGTTCATGAACAACTCAGTTTTGAATACATCCGCAAAGTTATTTTATTGCGTTTATTGATTGTGATTGTGGGTATTTATATGAACACTTTAAACGCTCCAATATTTAGGAGAACACGACAAATACTGAAAATTATTATAACCCTATTTGTCGCAATCAATCCGTTTTATTATTCACTTGTTCTTTGATGTACTCTTCCGTACGCTACACTTCCTCGTGTATTGTTATTATATCATTATGCCCTCCACATATGTTTGTTTTAGGCATTTTAGCGTCTCATTACTATCATCGTCTACCGCATGGTCTACCTCATGACCTTTACTATAGTACATTATAACCCTGCTGGTGTCCTTGTATTTCGTTTCAATAAGGAATCTGCGTTAAGGTTGATTTTTAAATATGGTACTCCAATATTTATTATATATAATATTGAGAACAAATTCAATATTATTGTATCATTGCAATTGTACATAGTTAATTAGTTGTCGTCCTTAAATATTGTTCCTATAAGGATACAGCGTTAGAGTTAATGCATAAACTATGACTATTAAATAGTATGTGTTATAAATGAAATAATATAGAACTTGCATGTTTAGCATATACTAAACAATCCTGTGCATTTTTAGCAGAAAGCTTATTTCACCACGGTATATCGATATATGTACTTTAAAACGATCATTGTACTATCTTCTTTAGTTCGTCTCTATCATCATTTGATGAGCAAATTTGAATTAAAGTACATTTAAGTATCCATGTTAAACTGACTGTCGCTTATTATGTTAATGAAAACTGTTCTTATGTATATTTTGAACATGGACCATTACGGTCTATTTCAAATGTGTATTGTATATAACTATGTTGTTAAATCAAACTTCTTCTTCTACTCGAAGTACCGCCATATTCATCGTCTCAAAAATAGTACATGTAAAGTCCTCTGATTTCAATATAGATTTGATGAGTGTAATGACCGATTTGTCAGGGATATATCAATGATAGTGGAATGGCGGGAGTCTTGCTATTAATAGTTGTTCTGGCTTTTGTGTCATTTTCGGCGAATGAGTTTACCCGAATTGTCGCGTATTAATTTCTAATACGATAATATGGAAAACGCGCAGTCTTGACTTAGAATCGCCTCCCAGGACCTGCAGGCCTTTGATTTGTGATCAGAATGGGAAGGTCCGGTTTGTGAATCTTTGAAGAGCGAGTTTTTGAAAATTCGAGTTTTTTTTATATCATTCTCTAGAGATCCACAACTAGTAACACGTGTCAAGTTTGCAGACTACTAAATAAGACCAGGAAAATGACTGTTTACTATTAATGATGTTACTGAGTACTAGCGTCCATTCAAATATTTTAATAGGGTGTAGATCACGTAGCAACTTCATCAACAACTTAATAAAAATAATGAACTAATTATGGTTTACAAACGGAATAATTAATTAGCAATTATAACCAGCAATTAATCGTGCCTTTGAGAAATAAAACCGATAGCATACAAAATAAGTGACTGAAATATTTACAAAGGGAAATGTTATCTCTTAATTATCTAGTATTCTATTAATATGAATCGCTTTAATTTGAACATCTACAAATTCCAATAATAATTAGTATCCAATATCACTAACACTGTAACACATACGCCCCGTGTGTCTGGAAATCACGAAATGTAAATAGTTCAAGCTTTTCATCTTTATCAAAGAGACATGATTGATTTTAGAATATCTAGGATCTCTGAATGTTCTATTTTGTGTTACGTCCTGATCTTCTACGCCAACGATTTCATTCTATATTGAAGTGTATGTAAAGCATATGTAAGCTTTTATCTTGTTATCTTAGGTGTATCATATTCGTTGTAATTCAAACAAATGTCTATGTCGTTTGTGTTCCTAATTGACCGTTCTATTTTCATTCTTTTATAGAATTTGAAAGACCAAAAATTGACCATGGCAGGTTGGCTCACATTTGTAAGTATTTTCGATATCGCATTAAATATTACCAACCAGGAAACTGCAAATATACCTCAAATGAATTCGTTGTTCTTTGTACGTGGCATTTCCTTATCGACTTCTTGATTCATTGTAATTATCAAATTGTCTCTTATGTAAGTGACGTCATTTCAAGAAAACGCAACGTCATGTCACTATTTGAGCACACATGAGCGCCGCTGTACGATTTCCAACCTCTTCTTTATGTGACGTAATTTCCAAAAAAAACGCCACATCTGACGTCACCAAATACTGACAATAAGTAATATTAAGTACATATGGTCACTTCGTCATCATATTCTTGCATATTTGTTAGTTTAGTTTGATGGCTTGTTAGTACTTTGTAATCTCTCCACGGTGTCACGGGTAGATCGGTTGTAGGTTGCGATGTGCACATGTGTCGGCTTGGCAAGTACTACATGAATGGCTGCAACATGAAAACTACGGCCGTAAGCCTTCTGAGTTAAATAACGACACTGAAACAATTATATCAATGAAATAAATCATTTATTTAAATATGATGGCAGCAGCCTTTGCTCCATATAGCAACAGCAACACCATTTGGAGAGGCGCTATCTGGGTTTTGTCGAGATGTTGTTTGCCTACATAGGTTACTTTTATAGTATATTCCTACTGCCAGAAAAAAAACTGTTATTGGAGAGAGGGTTTTGCTCATAAGAGAGCATCCCAAGTGCGGTTGAATATAATACATCATTCCTTTACCAAATGGGTGCGTATCGTCTGTAGGCCCTCAGGCGAGTGTATTTACAGGGACAGAACAATTTTACCATACACTTATTCACATCATTCGAGTAATGTCATCGTTAGGATTATATCATTTTTGTTCAGCATGATTAAATGATATAATTCTGATATTTTGATCATTTGCTATCAGGAATGGGAAGATGAAAGACTGACGTGGAATAAAACGGCAAAAGACGATATAGAATATATATTTACTAAACCAGACTACATCTGGAAACCTGAAGTAGTCATTGATAACTCGTACGTATCTTTTACACGTATCATCATCAATTAGTGTTCAGTTCACAGTTGAAAGTTTGTAACAAGTTTAAAATACATTGTACATTTTTATGGGAAATTAAACAAACGGATTCATCAGCCTATCGGTTGCTATTTTTACTACATTGTCAAATTTTATAATGCAACTCATTTTCCCTTTGTTTCATGTTTGGGAATTTTTAGTTGCTTCCGGAGCAACAGGTTGGTACGGGTGGGTAGACCGGAAACATTGATTATTGTACATAACTGAAAAGGTGTTTATACTCAAATTCATATATTCATCATTTTTAGAAATATTTGCATCTGAAACCAACAAAAGTACTTTTCGACTTGGCCGTACTTAATATTATATTCAATATTTATCTATGATTTGCAATAATTCGAACATCATATACCATCATACCAAGAATATGGTCGAAAAAGATATTCGAAGACTTATAGATCGTAATATTCAGTCAGTGTCTTTGTTTTTCACTGAAAGTATTGCAGGTCTTGGAATTGTAAAGAATACTGATATGTTGTTGCGGATAAAACACAAAGGTGGTGTTGAATGGCAACCACCAATTATGTTCACAACTCACTGTCAGGTAGCTTGTTATATAGACATGTGTAACATTCTTGTGCCGCACTATAATATACATAACCTTTTGTACTTGTTTCAGTTGCTTGTGTTTTGAATTCAGCATGCATGTAGTTAATACATTAATGGTTTATACCCTTGTGGTCGTCCAATTTAGCTTCGCTTTGATGTTTTATTCAGTTCCATTTTCGGGTTTATATTTTGTTAGTAAATCTGTCTTACAATCATAAAATACCGATAACCACTTACAGACTTGCAGATCTAGAAATCGTATCGAGTAAAGGTCTCAACTTAAGACTGAAATACGACGGTACTGTTGAATGGGAACCACCAAAGCTGATTCAGGTTCACTGTGAGGTTGGTTATCAATGTGTGATTTCGTTAATACTTCACCCCGTATTTCACTTGTGTGCTTTCCATTTTTATAATTTTATTATTGTTACACTTTACTTGCAATAAGTATAAGAGGGCGTGTATTATTCTTTGAATACTCTCTCAATGTACTTCATTGACTTACGTTTGTGTTGTTGGTCCTTGTTCAGTTTGACTCTCCTTTTGCGATCTCTCTTCATTAATATTTCTGGTTATCTAGAATCATTGATTCAGTATTACTTCTTCAGTCTGTTAATTACGAATATCTTTCCCGTCCAAAAATGTAAAACGTATTATGATACATTAATTACATAAACTATGTTATGCCTCTTTAATACTTTTCTGATAATTTGTTAATTTTATGTAGCTTATTCACTCTGTCAGCATCCACCTTTGGGATGTTTGAATGCCTTATTAACATTAATAATATATACAACATTATACGCACCTCGGACTGCACTATAGAAACATTTCAAAGACATTGACCAACCTTTCTGACCTCATGTATTATTTAAAACATCATCACTTACAGATCTTTACCATTTATCAGAGGAATGTTGTTTTTAATAGCATTATCAGGGATTAGCTACATATTGAAAGCCTCTTAATACTTAAAGGAATTTGTGTAACAATTGTGGCGAATAATTTAGCTTTACTCTTTTGTGAACTATCTATTTTCACATAACTTACGGCATGGGAGTGACAATAACATAGGCATGCTTTCTTGTGGTTAATTATTTATGCGCGCTGCAAGAAACCAAAATAAACATGATCGACTTTCACGTATCGTACGACAAACAATTGAAGCATTTTGCAATCGTCAAAAGACCAACAGCTTCATAAATCAAAGTTTATCCAAATTCAAACCATGCCGAAGCGATCACATCTGATGCGAGTGCGCATGTCTGCCTGTCTGGAGGTATCAACAATTCCTTCGCTACTCCTGTCCATGGTTGAAATTTATGAGAACATAATTTGAAATAGTACATAAAAGTGCAATACATCCTCAGAGAAAACGAGTACGAATGATTGAGAGCGACTTTGAAATTATCTTTTCTCTAGCTGACATTTCCTAAGTCCTGTTGCTAAGTTTGTTGTCATGTTTAGTTAGTATGATTTATTCCAATTGCTTTACCGTACAATTCGGTGTTATGTCTGTGTCTCCATTTTTTTCATATTATTCATTTATTGTACCATTCTTATATTTACTTCATACAATAAGGATCTGGGTCGGATGTTCGTTTTTGTGAATGTGATATTTCCGGGCTTTCCAGAGACCAACATTCCAAAAATAACTTACTTTTTAAAAGTTCATGTTTCTTATCAAGGTGAATGTCGATTTAGTTAGAATTACTTAAATAACTTGTTTATATATCTAAACTGTATTTAACAATTTAACTGAGTTTATTCTACTTCTTTTGAAAACCTATTTTTACCGAAGCTGCTGGAAATCCTTATTTCATGTGCTACACATTTCTGTGTATATATTTTTTGTTCCTAAAAATGGAATTCGGGACATGTTTTTCTAGTTGGTTCGATGTGTTAATCTTTTATGGAACTGATAAGTATCTGAAATGTGTTACAACATTGCGGAAACACAACTTGCTCATGTGTCTATGAATGTTATCCTCCACAAACTCTATCTTACACACGTAACGAACTTTACAGAGACACATTGAATCAACGAATTTCACACTTGGTAAAAGTCAGTAAACGACTGTGATGAATATATGAAAGTAAATAAATGCAGAGTTTATAACGTTCCATTCTCAAATCAGAACTTCCTTTGCCAAGTCTTGCTGAAAGGGAGGGGGCTTACGAAAGACGGGGACACAACTTTGCAGAGAAATTGTTCTTGTACTGGTTGTAATATTAATGCAAACTTTCAACATATAACTGATCCAATATATTAAACAATCTGATTAAATCTCTATTGGGCTTCATGGGAATTACATCAAAGCATTGGTTAGTGTTGGGATAAATGGGGGTCATCTATACTATAATATACCGATGAATGAATCAATAATACATTTTACTATGTATTAATTACTATCATGCATAGACTATGTCAGATTTAATGAAATTCATCATTTATATTGATCACTCTAGCTTTAATTAAATTTATCAATTATATAGAACGTAATCCCTGGGGGCTAACACCGTATAACCATGATGCTGTATCTAAGTTACCCTACAACAAAACTGTGTTACATGTAAAATTTATGTAGAACAATGGACATATAAGAATTTCAAATCTGTAAAACATGACAATTTGTGTCGAAACAAGGTGCACCTTAAACATGTTATCATTACGCTGTTGTCCCCCGTGACTGTAGATGTAATGAAACTCACCATTTTATACGAAACACTGTAAATGTAATACAATTCTCCATTTAATGTAAATCACGATAGATTTAATAAAAGTTTATCGTCGCAGATTTAATGAAAATCCCCATTTATAAAGACCACCGTCGATTGCAAAAGATCATCATTTATATAAATCACTATAGGAGTTTAATGATTAAATTATAATATATTATAATTTATATGCACCACTGTAGATTAAATGAAATTCACAATTTACATAGATCATTGAAAATTTAATGAAGTTCCCTATTAATGAAGCAATGTTAGTTGATTATATTGCTTGCAGGTGGATGTCACATATTATCCATACGATCAACAGAAATGTGCAGTAGAGATTGTCAGCTGGGCCTACACCTATGACGAAGTGGTACTTGACCATTTGTTTACAACAGTAAATCTGGAAGATTTTGTGTAAGTTCCCTTATTAGTTTTCGCCATATGTAAACACAGTCATTGTCGTTGTCAAGCAAGTGATGTACATGGTAGTTTTCCGGGTTGCTTCGAATAAGTTTAGTGAATAGCTTTTTTTTAAGGTAAGATATTGGCATTTTTTATTTCCAAAATATTTTTATCATTTCAACGAAATTAATTGTCGTCTTTTGTAAGCGTTTAACATTTTGTCCTCTTTAAATGATCATATTTCCCATATATTGTAGTTTTACTTTCTTCGTCCGTGTTAAGTTTTGTTTCAAACACCAAGGGTCGCATTGTTTTTTGTGTTTCTCTTTCTTGCCATTCTACTTCACTTTTTATTCGCCATTGGAGTGATTATTTACCATTTGTGTAGGTTCTCTGAACTTACGTAAAGTCACCACACGGACAAAATGAGACATGGAAAATGAAAATACACAATTGACAGAAAACACATAAATAATGGTTGAAATTAGAACGGATAGTTGCAAAATCAACGCTGGGGATTAAATAAAGAATTGATGGTTTAAAGTTCTAAATTTATACCTAGATAAGTGTTTAATTACCAAATTCTGAAAATGCTCTCATTCTTAACCCCTGTAGATCATCATTTACAAGCTGAAGTTATTTCCCCCAGTTGTAGACATTCCCACTTTGGAACGCTCACAAAAGGACATGGTAGAAACATGGTACAAGATAATTCAACCATTGGAAAATCAATTCCTGTTCCGAAGTTTAGTTAAACAGATAATAAACAGATTAATCAGCCCTTATTGTTCTAAAATGGGAATTTTGTAATGAATGAGTGCTTTTGCATAATAACTAAATAACAAAGATCAATAATATTATGATTGAAATGGTTATTGACAAGGAGAACGAAAGGATTTGTCGGCAGTTTGGACCTGTTGAACTCATGAAACAATATAAATCATCAAATAAAGCAGTAATTGATTAGCACTACTTGTATGAAAGTGACTTAGAATCCAAATTACAAAGCAGCCCGGCTCAAAATACTTGAATTACAATAAGTTTCTCCGACAGAAAAATAATAACAGTCGAACCTCGTTTATTGGACAACCTTCTATCCGAATACATCACCCAATTATGTATAATTAAGCAAATCTCAACTCAAGTCAAACTGACCCAACTTATGAGATATTGGCGCTTTTGTTTATAAGATAAAGTAATTTCTTTTACCCATAATGCAAATAGTAGCCAAAATGTATAGGAAAAGTGTTTAATGATATTTATTATAATGTCACTCCTACTGGCATATGAGACACCTACTTTCTGAGCATATTTACTTCCCGATTCCCATCCTTAAATACCAGGTACCAGGCAGCGGTAGGTAGGCACACGGTAAACATTATTCAACTAGCTGATGACTCACCAACCTGCCATGTCGGGGTCCGAACTTTCAACCTCTCGCTCACAAGGCGTACGCCTAAATCACTCGATCATAGGAGACGGTTTATATATGTATATTATGAGGATATAAATTCCAATTTGTGGTTGTTCGACTGTAAAAGTGTTTCGATTGTGCAACGAAAAACAAATGTTCGAGTATTTTGTAGATGTATCAGTTCCATAAAATAATTCAATTTTGTTCCAGAACGTCGTACAGAGTTTTACTATCTGAACGTGATGATGCCGATAATACTGACGTCATTGATGGTAGTCTTCGTATTCATTGTGCCGATAGATTCTGGAGAGAAAGTCTCGTACGTTCTCACGTTATTTCTGTCTCTCGCGGTACTTCTGACGATAGTCGCTGGGTCACTTCCACCCACGTCTATAACCATATCAGTGTTGAACTATTTGCGAAATGAGTCACGTTATAAACTTCAAACTCCTCAAACTAATTATCCACCTTAGCGGTTCAAAAATGTGACAATCTGCGAGATGTTTGGCCCAAATGCACCGAGCCTCGTTTCTGAGAAAAACGCAATAAAATGGCGTCATGTTTTCACATTCTGACGTCATGCTTTTACATTCTGGCGTCATGTTTTCACATTAATTGATACAGCTAATTAAAACATTTCAGTAACATATTTATGATTCAGCGGCGAGCAAAATCAAAACAATTATCGGTAAACATTGAGACGGTCCCTTTTCTTAAGGAAAAGAGTAATAAACATGTAAACATTTATTGTATCTGAAAACATATTTGCTGCAGTATCTATTAAATTTGTGAAACTCTGAATTTTGTGACACTATATGAGCTGATAACTAACTCAGATTGAGATGCTACGAGAGATCGGGTCCAGGTCTTATACTAAAATCAAAATTCTAAGAAAATGATCCATAAAGAGTATTCAGCACTCATTTAACATTATTATACATATCAGTGTTATAATCCCGGGTCCTGGGCCCCTACTTACAACCAGAGACATTATTATACATATCAGTGTTATAATCCCGGGTCCTGGGCCCCTAAATACAACCAGAGACATTATTATACATATCAGTGTTATAATCCCGGGTCCTGTGCCCCTAATTACAACCAGAGACATTATTCACAAACATATAAAGTCTGAAACTCAAATTTAGACTTTAATATTTGCAACATTAGTATTTACCAGCATGCTATCAATCAATCTAAATGAAAGTCTGTCTGAATTGTTGTTTCCCTCTGTATACTTTTTGCCAATTTGTGTTTAAATCTATGTTGTTATTACAACACAGGAGCAACAAAGAACATTTAACATTTTAAAGTCTAAATTTAAATTTCAGACAAGGTCCCTGCACGTAACACTCATACTTGTATATCAAAATAAACTCTGCAGTGTCTGAATTTATTAAGGACCAGGTACTGTCAGGGGTGTTTTTTGCCTCAAGCCAGGTTTCGATAATAATGGAATCAATATAAGCTTTCATAAGTTATTTTTTTAAATATTATTTATGTTACCATGGCAACGATTTATTATTCCTCATGAAATATATAAAAAAAATGCATAATCACACTGAAATGTTCACTTGAAATAGACAAAAGTTGTTTCACAATATATGCGATTTGCAAAACAATTATGAACAGTTGTGTTGCTATGGTAACCATGACGTTATTGTGACCATAATAAGCATAATAAAAAATGAATGCTGTTTACATACGCAGCCTTTCAAAAGTAAGTCATGTATTTGTCTGTTTAAAAAATAGCATTTCTTATCATACGTTGTCCTTTCAGTGATGTTAACGCTCTGTCCCACAGTGGATGTAACTCTCTAATACAAAATGTCAACACTATAATTCGCAACACTTAATGCTCTTTGTTTTCCAGGCCTGTATCTGGGAATCGTGTTGATATTGACAGCCCTGGCTATCTTATTAACTGTGTGCATTCTAATTCTGTATCACAAAGAGGGAGAACCAGCCAAAGATTCCGTCATCATGAATCTGACGTCATTAGCAGCAAAGGTCACGTGTATGTGCGCGCCTGTCAGCAAAACTGACTCTGAAAATACTGACAAACCAGTCGAACCAAGTCCACCACTATCCAACGAACCTCAAAATAACATCGCCAAAAGATATCAAAAACATCCCGACTGACAATGACAAACGGAACCAGTCTGGGCATCACGTGACAGCAGACTATCTCATGACTTGGAAAGACGTGGCGACCATCTTGGATCGATTTTGTTTCATAACATTTTCAGTGCTGACTGTAGCGATGAACATATCATTTGTGATTGCGCTGACAGTGGGTGGTAAATCGACGGGCTTCTAGGGACAATGTTATCGACTTGAACATTCCACGAAATATCACACTACACGTATAACAAAAACCGGTGTGCGAACTTTCTTTCGAAAGAGGCAATCCGCAATTTTGTATTTTGAGAATTTTCGTTGCAATTATAAAATTGATCTGAATTGCATCATACAACTTAAACTACAATGTATATCCAAATTTTAGACACAAGTTTTTGAAATTTTTATTTTGAACACAATGCTGCCTATTTGTTCCAACGCATGATGAAACTGGAATTTGCAATTTTGCTTATTTCTTCACACGCATAATTAAATTATGGCAAAGGAAGTCCATTGCAGTTGTAATATATAAGAAATTGACATTGTCGCCAATGTTTTTAATGTTTTGAAGTGTTTTAGTGAATGACCTCCCTTTATCAAAAATGAATTACATACTTTTTTATTTTTTGCAATAAAAACACATGTTAAAAATAAATAGTGAATGCCTGCCTAGAATATAAAATACCTTGAATCTGCTGTGAAATTAAATTTAACATATATACAATTTAGTAAGTTATTTTCATTGTGTTTAGTTACCATATATATTGAAAGGAAATTACACAATTCCTTATAGTGTCAGTTATGGTCTGCATCCCTGTTACATCCACTACGATTCACAAACATCGGGTCCCATGTTCAAAAAGAATTAGTTTTCTGGATCAAGATCAAGCTGGAATTTAATTTATTTTAGACTATGCTAAGCTAAACTCTCTTTTATACTCTGATAGATATCTTCATTTTTTTAAATGTTCCAGTCCTTTATATTCGAATCTTATATTTACTTAGAAAAGGGCAATTATTGATAAGTTATGATCGACTATTAAACATTGATACTCATGTGATCTCAATCAGTTCCAGTCTTAAGTATAATACATGTACATTAATTTCTCTGCAAAGTTTTAAATGTTTTCACAATACTGAGTGGAGAATTTGAAGGTATTTTTGTTTCATTTATTCGTATTTAAAGTATTGGACAAAGTAATCAGTTGCTTTTAAAGATATATCTGACTCATCTGAACCTTCTTGTTTTTAAAGGGCTTCATCTTGCATTGTTGTTACATAGTCTAAAACAGCATTAATAACAACCATTACAATGTATAACCATTTAAAACAATCTTGATTAATCATATTACTAACAGACAACCCCTGTAAAACACCCGCTGAGTATAGTTGGCGCGGCAATCGTACATCGTACATCAATATTGAATACCGACCCAGATTGAATACAGAGCCAGCACTGACATCGTTATTCGACTTATATTTTTGAATACAGACCTAGTATAGCTAACCCAGAGCTAGCACTGACATCAACATTCGAAACGTGTCCGCGGCAAATACATATCAGGAGTCCAATAACGAACCAGGTCGTACATCGTTATTCGAGTGTTTTTTTTAAATATTTGGATACAAACCTATTAGCGAACACAGAGCTAGCACTGAAATCAACATTCGAACTTGACCGCGACGAATACATACATGTATCTGGAGATGAAAAACGAGCCAGCTCGTATATCGTTATTCGAGTTTTCTAAATATTTGAATATAGACTTAGTATAGCTAACTCAGAGCTAGCACAGACATCAACATTCGAACTTGACCGTGGCGAATACATATCTGGATATGAAAAACGAGCCAGCTCGTACATCGTTATTCGGGTTTTGTAAATATTTGAATACAGACCTAGAAGCGAACCCAGAGCTAGCAATGACATCAACATTCGAACTTGACCGCGGCAAATACTTATCTGGAGACCAATAACGAGCTAGCTCTTACATCGTTATTCGAGTGTTTTTTTAAATATCTGAATACAGATCTAGTAGCGAACCCAGAGCTATCACTGACATCAACATTCCAACTTGACCACAGCCAATACATATCTGGAGTCCAATAACGAGCCAGCTCGTACATCGTTATTCGAGTTTTTTTTATTATTTGAATACAGACCTAGTACACGCCTTCTAAAAACCTTTTCAATATTTTAGAAAATAAAAGTAAACAAATTCTAGGGGGGATGAGGCACCTTTTTGGCAAAGCCTTCAGCGTCTCATCTTGATATAATTATGAAACAGAGAATTTCATTGGTCTGGATACCTTTTGGCGCTAAGGTAAAAACAGTGTCTTTTCTCGGTGAAGTCACTCTTTACATGTGTTAAGTAACTTTAAATTACAATAACACGGGGAAAGGACACATCTTCTTGATTATTTTATAGATCTTGGGAGAAAAGTCCGTAAGAAAAAGTCGCGGCGACTTCCTGATTGGCAGTCGAGCGCTCTCCCGACTATTTAATAATGTAAGCCCACATTAAAACAAACATAGTCAATGAGAGTAAATAACAAGTATTATACGTAATATATGAAAGCAACCAACCCGTCTGTCCATTGTACAAGACAAAGGTTTCATGTTAAATTTGTAACACTGTAACACATCTTGTCATACCGTAATGTCTCATCAATGAAGAAGCAAACACTGTGGTTACATTGTCAGTCTGAACCATAAATGATTGTAAGTGACTTCGAGACTGTTTGAATTGCATGAATGAACAATAAGACACACCCATTAAGAGCCCATCATAATGTAAACAAATTAAATGCTCTCATATATCCGCCCTGCAAACATTTCATGCTTCTTGAAAAAAATATCAAAATGTTTGCTCTTGCTACAAATAGAGATCATTCATACTGTCTTAGAGTATGATTGATTTTTTTTACCGGAGTTCAAACTGGAATTTTCAATTTTAACGATTGGCACTTTCTCCATGTTATCGATGTGTGATTTTGTATGGGCGAAATATGAACAATATCAAGAATACGTAAGTAACATTGGGTAGACCACCTCCACAAATAATGGCATCTACAACATATCCATACGGTAGAAAATACAAGGAAATACAGACGACAAGCAAATAAAGCTATTAATATTTCACCTATCTAAGATAATGCCTCCCCACACAGACCACTGGAAAACAACAACAGTCTACAAAACAAAAGGTACTTGGTGTGCAAGGGTAAACATGTATGGGAATAGGGATCCAAGGAATTGTCTGGCAGACCATCAAACACAACTATGGTGAATGCAGAGGGCAACAAGGTGGACACGTGTTTAATGGATGGAATACATCACGGAACAAGTCATGAAAGTCATCAATCTGAAACTACTATCCATCCCTTTTGGGATTGTGTTGTGTTGTGGTTTTATTATTTGGCCACCCTTTTCTCTATGCATTACGTACATTGGCTCTCATATATATCAGTTCAATTTATCCGGGCTTCTTCATTATGACATAATTTAATAGAATTATACTCATTGTCGTAATTGTATTTATTAATGGGGTATATCTATCAGTTAGATTTTACCAAGCTTCTTTCTTCAACTTGCTCGTGATACATATATGCAACTATTGTTCTTTGACAATGTGCAAGTTAGTTGTTGAATTTGAACTTTAAGTTCACAGCACTTTTTTGCGTTTATCTGAATCAACTAGAAACAAATGTCGTTTGTGATGATGATAGATTAAGTGATTAAGACAAATGTTTGATTGCTTAAGGTGGAGGTTTTCTTAGTATGAAGACGGTTTGTACCGCAAGGAACGTGCGCGCAGAAATGCGACAGGTCCTGAGTGCCAATACCTTTACTCTTCGATTCTTTACGTCACACATATATAAAACGAATTGAAGTAACAAAAGTTGTATTCAAAACACGTTCGCCAATATTTTGGTAGCTTCAAAAACAACGGACGATTATTCATGTGTTCAATACATATAATTATACTTGCCAATTAAGGGATAAAACTCCATTATATCCAACTGAAATCGCAATTCGCTTACATGATGACCAGTTCATGATTTGATAAAAATGTCCATGTAAACGTTTCGAGGTTATGTATCCTGGATTGGTAGATAATGGTATTGTACTACTTGAATGACGGTTAATGATACATGATGACGATAGTTTTAAGTCTCCCTCTCTTCCGCTAACATTGATGCTTTCTAACTAGCAAGCTCCCTCTCTCAATCAACAAACTAACACATAACATCTGGCTTTGTCTTTTTATTTCCGATTAAAAAGTTCCGACCATAAAATTGGTCTGAATCAGTGAGATAATACATATCTACAGTTAGAAAAGCAATACACAATATACATACATATAACATACTAATCATACAGACATTGTTTATAATAATTAAAAACAACATTATATAGCCGTTTCAAGGAATAAGCGGATGTTAGAAATAATAATATCGGATGAGCGCAGAAAATACATAGCAAACACACGAAGCACATATTGCACGTTACTGCAAAATAGATTTTATGGCTGACAGAAGTACGTTTTATTCACTTACGAGTGTGAGCTCGTATCTGTATTATCATCTTAATTGTAAAGTTCCATATCTTTCCACACTGACACAGCCCTTTTCGAAGTATCTTTTATGTAATATGGTTCACACATGAAATGTGCAACGTTATGTTTTTCATAATAGCAACTGAACTATCAATCTGAAAGTAGTGATTTTTATAAATTGTCCAACGTTCGTGTTAAAACGTCCGCGACTATTTGACTGAATATAACACGTCTGAAGAGGTGCTAACATTTTATTGTCAGTTAGGTACGATCAGAAAGATTGATGAGTCTGGCATTAAGCAGTCTAATGCATAATTTATACTGATGATAAGTGAGGAAATGTCGTAAAAATTTGCCACTTTAATCAATTTGATCAACAGAAGTGAAACAATGCATATAAAGGCAGAACTATGGTACAAGTAATATAAACATTGAACATATGAATGAGGAACATCGAATATTGCAATACACACCATATAAACGAGATTACAAGGAATGTTACATACATAAGCAATGCCTCCCCTCACAGACCTCCGGAAAACATACATACACTGTATAATCAGATATACAAAAGCACATCGCTGATGCATTGATGATCCAATTCTAAACAAAAGTATTTAAGTATTAAAAAAGCTAACACATTTTCTGATTAATCAGACATACAAAAGCTGATGCCTTATTGAGTCATTATTATATTTTAAAATTATTCAGCAATCAAACTTCCTGATTAATAATCACAGTCATTACGAGATATACAGTATTATTTGAATCGTGACCAATTCTAGGACTGCACAATGTTATTGTATCAGACAAACTCATGGAATCCTGTGTCATACAATAACAACAATAACAATAACAGAAAACAAAAAGTCAACATCGAAACATTGCATGGCAGATCATGCTCAACGTAGGAGGCTCAAGTTATTTGGTTGTGCAAACCAAGGATTTCTATACATGTTTGTTATTTAGACAAGCAAATATATTTCATTACGAATATCTATATTAAATTTCGTGACGCATATAAAATATTATTTATTGATCATTATAGCAAGGTGAAAGTATAACATAAAAATACATCAAGTTAGTTCAGTCTTACATATCTTAACTTACCCGGCAAAATCATTGATAAACGAAATATATGTTCATTTGATATATATATCGACATCACTACTCTGGATGTAACGGGTATATGTTACGCATACACAGTTAGGTCGCTCTAAAAGTGTTCCACCGAAAGCAACAATCACAATCAATAACTTCACTACGAAATATACAAGTTGAATTATTGAAGTGTTGTAATTTCAAGTTTGAAGAGGGCATTTTCTGAAAAGATGAAATCCTGGAAAACCCATTCTTTGTGAAGAGTTCATATTTTGTGCGAAACCAAGTAAAATGGGATTATATAGTATCCGTAATCGTCAGTATTGTCTCAATTATCCAACTGCCTCATTCTGAAACAGCAAATAAGCTATATATATATAAACGGCATGTAACCAATGCAATTGTCATGTTTTACGGGCTGTATTCTCCTAAAACTTTATACTTCCTACTACTCAACGATTAAGTATAATACATGTATTACTAAATTTGGGAAACACTAACGTAGTAATGAAGCAACGACACAGTCAACCACGATACATATTATAAGTAAAATATACGCCTGACAAAGGTTGCAATGTTATTTTGATTTTACTTTCATATTTAACTATTATGAAATAAACAGTGCTGATGGAAAGGCATATTTAATGACGTATTTGAACAGTGTTCATGATAAAGTCCAATAAATTACCAAACTGTTATAACTGAGTAACATCGGATTCCTTGATTCCTCTCTCCGCCAACTGCAGTTTCACTTGGGCAATGTACATCGGATACGTGCTATTGTATGTGAAAATTAAAATAGTTTTACCATTTGATAGTGGTAGTACCGTGACATGCACACACATCTGAAGAGAATTTGATTTGGTTAACATCGGTTGTTCAACAAAACCATAAATTTCGGTTCTTGTAATGCTATTTCTTAATATTGTTGATACAAGTGTTGGATGGAAATTAACTCTAATCTAATTCAAACCATTCGCAGCCTAAGTATTATTCAGTTGCATCTTCAATGATTATTTTATATTCATAATTTGAGGATTATACATAACTTAGTGACAAAATGGGTGATAAAAGCATAGAAATGGTGGTTATTGAGATTGAGAGATTTAAACTAATGCGGGTAAATATATCTCATAGGTTCCTACATATTATTGATTTTTTTATTTCTGCGATTGGTTTTCTCATTACTTCTTAGGACAGCTTCGATATAACACACTGAATTCTCGTCTAAACCTGTCAGTGATCGTCACGTACTGCGATGTGTCTGTCTGTTAGGCATGGCATCAGTATTAATTTTCTTACGACATAATGATTATTTCTTGCAACATGTTATAGCCCTATTTTGTTATTTTCAGAATTATAATGCGAATCAACCTTATATTGTACACTGTAGAACGTGGCCGATATTTAAGTATACATAGAAACGACAGAATTTGTAAAAACTGTAATACAGAAATAATAGAAAACGAATATCATTTTCTATTAATTTGCACACAATTCTCTGATTTAAGATCGAAATATATAAAAAATACTACTACACATGGCCCACGAAACAGAAATTGTCTAATCATATGACAGCAACATCAAACATTATTGTCACCAATTTGGCCAAATATATTTTCTACGCCAATCTAATTAGAAATTGAATAATTTTATGCTCATATTTTGATATATTTTGTATGTATACATGCACTGTAACATCATGTGCTCTTCAGAAAATCTATGCCTTTTGTCAGAAATATCTGTGTATAATTGCTATAAAACATGTTAATATGTTTTGAATGCAATAAACTATTGAATTGAATTGAATTAAATTGAATTGTATATAGTCCAAATTGCAGTAACGTACACATCACGATGGAATCATGCTGTTATATGCCTTCGTTTTCATCGAAATGGATTGATGATTTCGTTTCAAACGTAATTGTTGAACAACGCTTTAAAAAGTTCGCATCTTCGAATTCACAGACAAATTAACATACGAGTACATATCAAATTGCAAATCGAAATGATGCATATAAAAGTGTAATATTTAAAAGTACATACAGTATCCAAAACACTGAATGAAAATTTATTATGTTAACTACATTTAAACAGTACTTAATAAAAACATATTCATGTACATGTACAAACAATATATGTATATACCAATAAGTATTTCGAATTACAAATGATAGAAACACTTGTACACATGTATACATTAATTTATAAATCTGCGCAGGAACAAAAGTTTGTTAAAATACCTGTTCCAAAAGCTGAATATAGGCAATGTTTACTTCAATAATTCATGTTGCATTACAGATATATTAATCTAACGAGTAAAAGGTTGATTTTATAACGAAACGTGACAAAACATTCACATGAATGTTACGCACTCCGATATATGCATATAATGAATGAGAAATGTTTAGAAACTTAAGTACATCACGTTATATTTAACGGAAATATTCATGCAATCAACTAAGTGTATATTCACGATATCTAACCACCCAAGTTATCAACACATATTATTTCAAAGGAGATATAATATAAACATATTATATACTGTGAATATAATACCAGGACCATGTAGTCAGACGGACTATTGCATGAATGGACACCAACTAGGGTGTAAATACATGTTATTCACCTGACACATATAACGCATACAACATAAAGCAGTATATGCTTTCATCAATAGTGAATAAGACAGCAACACGAATATTTTGGAAATATATGCGACAATTATAGTGCGTAATTATTATAGGAAAAGTTTATAAATACAATAATTATACAACAAAAATTCAAAAACAAAAATGCGTTCACTGCCATGGATTTATACATTGTAGATTACATCAAACCACTAAAATCAAAATGTGTTTTAGTGGTTCTCTCATGATAGATGATGACTTTCTATGTTGAATGTAATTTTGTTATTCTAGTGTCAGTGTCATAGTAAGGGTAATTGACGTTAAAACTTCTCGAATCAGAAAATGTGTGGCAAACGAACAATCAGACTACGGTCATTGATTATGTTTTCGTGACGGTAAGCCCGGAGTTTTAAATAAAGCGATGAACACGTAAAATACATATCGGATTAAAATGTGGCAATAGCATGAAACAATAGTTTTAGTCGATACTTTGTATAGTGTTGTGCATCACGGTTCATGAGGAAATGCCTCCTGCTTAACATGCTACATGTAACATGATAAACAGAATTCGGTCATCTTTAAGATGAATGCGTTATTAGAACGACTTTTTTTTTTGCCTTGTAATGCATATAATGACACGCCGATGTTCATTTAAAGACGTATTTGTAGAAGTGATTAAATACTTACGGACTTTGCATTTTAAAAGAAAAAAACAAATGTACAAATATAACTGGTATTATATAGATGATATTACAAATACACACTATGATATTTACTAAACACACATTATTGTAATACTCTGAGACAAACATACTTGATACGTGAAGGCAGCATATGATACAATTGACACAGCATACCGTTATATCAAACGCACTGGTTCATTGTGGATATGAGTGTATGTAAGTGAATAAAAACGATAGTCAGTAAATGTGGAATGAAATTGTTTTAAAGGTTTAATCCAAAACAATATGCAAAACACATTCACAGTTACTCCCAACAAAGAAACGACATTATGTAACAACTTTATCCAGTTAATTTACAGATAATGTTTGTATATCTAAGTTGTTTAATCCTCGTGAATATTTAATGTGAAATAAACATAAAAGTCGAGCAGAATCCGTCACATAAAACGTACAGTCGCCGCAAATATACAAACAGACATGAACAGATATTCATTGACAATTATAACTTGAAACCTGACAGACGAAATAAAATAAATAATGTATAACTGTATATTTGTTATTGCATTGGATAGCGGTATATATCCGTTTGTTCGGAATGATTATGAAGGGCATAAAATCATCTACTCTCCTCATTAAAACTTTAACAAGGAACAGCAAAACATGATTTTCCTGCATAATTCCATAGGGCTAGGGATTGCCTCAATGTTATTAAGCACCGATGTTATATCAACATGTACAGTTTAAGGTAGCCCACTCCTGAAAGTGTAAATTCCTTATAACAACGATTCTATGATTCCCTGTTATTAGTTAAGAAATAAGTGTCCTCAGTTAGTTTTTGTTGAAAAAAATGTATGTTTGTGTTTGAATTTTTTTGTAAAATTATATTTTATCAACACACCTCAAAAAGGCCTCCTTTTCTGACCCAACATCTGTTGAAAATGGGGAATGGCTTAAGAAATCATCATACACATTAATAAAATGAGTCCAAACTAGTAAAATACACTTGTGTAGCCAGAGGTTATCACTGTGGTACAAATATAAAACATAAAATGTCAAAAGGTATGAAAAATCTCTTCAGGTTTTAATTTTCTATGGTCATTTTTATCAAACAAATACATAGCAAGAAAGGGGGCACAACATACATTTTAATCCTACCTTTTTATATAATGAACTTGCATAAATAATAACAACGATTTTGTGAACCACTGATAATCTTATAGATAGTTATGGTAATTTCAATTAAAAAACATGAAAAGTATATGCTTGTGTTCATATAAGAGAGTTATCATTTTTAATGTATAACATGTCAGCTTTTTAACATATTTTAATTAAGTGCTTTTGTAACATAATATATAATATTCACAGTAAGATCAATTGACTGGTGCACAAATACATTCCATACATCAATAATATCTAATTGAATTACTATCAAATCATCATCTTACTGTGGATGAAAAATGCCAAAATATACTTAAAACCATGTCAAATTACCCCACCCACTTTTTTACAATAATAAGGGAACATCAAAAGTTGAATAGTCAAATACTTTTGAAAACGTTGCTGTGATAAAATCCTTTGATGAATTTCACAAATTTAAGCTGCAGGATAGAAACTGTAACAATGGCAACACGAATATCGTTTTGCAAGAATATGGAAAAAAACATATTTTAGAAATTAATGAATACATTTTTTTGTACGAAGTGTTTAAAAAACATAATTTTAATGTTTTTGGTTTTGATTTTCAAATTGGATTGACATCAGTATAAAGTGAATGTATTCTTTTGATGACTGGAAAAGTACAGAACCAAATGTCAATTTTTAACACCAGATTGGATTGACATCTGTTTGTTTCTAGACTTCAGTTATTCCTTGAAATACTCTGAAATGGAAGGAAATTAATAAGCATACATATGAAACCTCAACAATAAGACATCATTGGCTCCAGAGAAAGTTGGTTTTTGTTCTGTCAGGCAGTCTGATTATCAAGTTGAAATATAGAAGGAAAATAAAAACAAATGTCATATATATTACTCACTCAGGTAGTATTAATTGATGTGGTCATAAATACAGGATATTTTAGAGTGATGTTTTACAGTACATCAACTCAGGAGTTTTAATATTCCTACATGACTGTGTATGTGTAAACATATAAAATTAAAATTAACTAATACTAAAATGTTGCTTGGAGCTTCACATGATGCAAAAGTCTGGGTTCAATTCCCAGTTCCGGCATTGCTTGTTTTATTTGGATTTTTTAAAAACAGATGGATATATAGTTTATAAGCAGAAAACATTTTTATATATGCTTTATATGCCATAGATTCATGCTACTTTAGAAGCATTCTTAAAGTCATGGCACGTGCATTCACTACACCGTTTACTTACAATTTTTATTAACTAAAAACAACATTAATTTAAACAATTACAACGTCTGAATCAACATTTGTATATGTTTTGCTATGAAACATGTATTTAATACTCTGATTTTTCAGTTAACTTTCTCATTAAATTCACACACTGGGGAATCTGCATCGTTCTGGTTTATAAACTCTTGATGACGTAAAAAAGGTGACGTAATATCATGACGAAATATCATGTTTATCTAGACATATAATATAACATCGCTGTGTTTTTATTGCGACTAATTATTTGCTGGCAAAATTACGCTTCACAATGCTGCTTTCGATTTTGCCAAAGAAATAAAATGTTGGTCTTGATCAAGTTGATGATTGATCTGTTGATTATTGGGAAAGAATGAGGACGTCATTCATTCAAAGTTATTATATGTTCACTAACCGTGATCTCCGATTGCATCTATATTGTTGCAGTATCCCCTCTGTTCTGCCAGCTCTTTCTCTGTGTCTGAACAATGCTTTTGAGTCTGTTTAACTGTTTTACGCTTTCGAAACCGTGCTTTTTTACGGAGGATGTTAACAACGCGAAAAGCGGTCTATGTCGAAGGAATGTAAATCTTGATGTCGCAAAAGTAAATAATACCGAAATAAGAGTAAATAATAGCGGAATATAATTTATCATTAACACATTGGAAGCGAATCGCTACAGTAACGCTACAGTTCGTTGTTAAATACTATTTAATAGTTTATTGGGGCGACTTTATTATCGTCCCTTCTTTAACAACATCCGCAAACGGGCTGCGCGAAAATATGCGCAAATGATGCATAAACGTTAGGAGTTGGCTACCTTAATGCTAATATTAACATTTATTTTCTCAATAATTTCTATTTGATTTGATAGTATTGTTAATACACCATCTACATTGATATGCATTCAACTGAACCAGGCGATACCTCAACTATATGCACGCCATTAAAATAGACAGATTAAGGTTCAAATGCTTTTTTTATACCGTTTTGTTTAAACATACATATATAACATATAAGAGATAAATCATATACATGTACATATCAATGCATAATATACTTGGCAGCTGTTTAAAGATATACTACATTGTGGGTATTTCTATATCTATTATATTGCTTGTTCATATATTCACAGTAAAAACATGAAATGTGGACAATATGACAAAAAGGTTTGTATGTAGAAAAGATAAACCAGACCCACCTTTGATATAATCTAGTCTAGTATACTATTACAGTACGAAAACGAAAAGAGACTAGATCATTTCGTTGTGTGGTTAAAACAGTTGTTGAAAGATCAACGAGGAATACTTACAGTATAAGCATTGATCAATTAAGAAAATGGTCGTTATTTAAGTTCTTGATTAGATTAAAGGCAGGTGTTTGATAATGATTGTTGAAAAAACGATATTTGACCTTTCGCTGTTTAAGGTACATAGCCAGCGTTTTATATTCGTATGTAAATATATTGTATAGGTTGTAGTCCAATTGTCGCTTTCAAAGTATGCTTTGCTAATGCAAAAAAACCTATTAATGATAGTATTTGGTTCATATAATGGTATTCGCAATTACTTATCTTATATCCATTAACAATATGTTGATCCCATACATATTGAATACAGTTTGAATATCAGCCCATAATTCATTCGTTTGAACACAATCGATGAAAAGATGATTGTATGTTTCGGTAACATTGCATATGTAGCAGGTTTTCGTTTCGGATATTTTCCATTTGAATCTTTAAGTTAGTTCATTTGTTGTAATTACATTCTGGATAATTCTGTATTTGAATTGTTTTACACTGTTATCTGGGATTGGATGTATGAAGGAGTACAGTGTAGACCAATCAATATGTAAGTTAAGAACAGCTTCCCAGTGACCATGCATGTATGGTTTGGTGAATTTTGACGATATAAGATACTTATAAATGTAGTTGATGTTAATATTTTCAAGTCTTAGTTTATTGACCTTTATCTCAAGTATTAACTATATATAACTTTGTGTATAAAAGTTATACTTTGTGTATAAAAGGTATATATATATATATATATATATATATATATGACATTGAAAGTGTGATAATTATTTGTGAATAGTGCGTTAAATATAACATAGAGATGAAGTATATTGTTGAATTAGTGTTTTAATGCAAAGTAAGTAAAATGTTTAAATTGTTCATTATATGTACATTGTATTACGTGTATTTAGTCAGTTTTTTGTTTTCCCGGAAAGAATTGCAGATCTCGGGATTATAAAGAGTGTCGATTTGTTGTTGCGGATAAAATACACAGGTAGTGTTGAATGGCATTCACTTGTCTTGTTAACAACACACTGCGAGGTACATGTAACTTGTTCAAATATGAGTTATAGTGTTCATGTCAATCAGATATTGTGTTTGTTGTCTGTAAAGCTTGTATTTAGCTTTCACTATGTATTTATGCTTCTATCCGAGTTGTTATAAGCAACCCAAAATAGAAAGCGAGCAAGGAATTTCGCCTACAATACGTGCAGCCATCTGCCACTAATTATCTATGCTTCCATTGTTCGCATTGTAATCGACATTTCCTGCACGATATCTATAAAGTTTACTTTAAACAAATATTCAATAGCCAGAACCCCGTAACTGAATGTTGGCGGTTTATAGTATTTGGTAGAGTTGAAACCGTCTTTTCAAGTTCTTTCTATCTGTACTAGTTATATTGTTATAGAATGCACATACTTTTAATAAACTGCAATTCCATAACCATTTATGCAACAATGATCTCTACAGAAGGGTAAAACTTTTCAGTTGGTTTTCACAAAATAATGCGACGCATATTTGAAATATTAAAATCTTTTTCAAAAGTTTAAGCGTAAGATTTATGGATATTTCAGTCGCTTACCGACCACAACCCAGGTAAATACATGCATTTAAGTATTTGAAGGCAAAATAAAGTGTGGTTGCAAGTTTTGTTTATGTTGTGTGCTTCATGCCATTAATCATGGCTCAGTGTCAATAGTGAACTACGTCCTGAAAGCGGAACGGTCATACCGTTCATTGGTTAAATACTGTTACACATTTACAGACTGACATATCTAGAAATTATATCGAGTAAATATCTCATGTTGAGACTAAAATACGACGGTAGTGTGGACTGGGAACCACTAAAGTTGTTTGAGGTTCACTGTGAGGTTAGTTTAGAACCTTTGTGTTGCTACAATTCCTGTCATGTTTATTATTCAGTGGTCATTTTTTGTTAAGATTTGTTTATATATGAGCGTCGCTGTACGATTCCAAACCTCTTCTTTGAGTGACGTCATTTCCTGAAAACGTCACGTGTGACATCGCCATGTACTGACAGTTCGCACTATGTGCCCCTTAAGACAATATACAAACGAAGTGACCATATGGAGTAAAGAGTGTTTCCTGCCTGCAAATGGTGACATCACATGCTGCGTTTTCTTGAAATGACGTCACTTACAGAAGAGGTTGCAAATCCCATAGCAGCGCTCATATTATATTAGTTCTCTATTCTATCTTAACTTGTCCAGAACAACAGTCATAGCCTTATCATTGTCGTCTTCGTCAATGGAATCATTACTTGATCGATAAGCTTGTTTTCTGAGAAAGTGTAAGTCCTAGTGATAATCTGACCCACGGACGGATGTCTGTATCCGCTTACTGAGTTCTTGTTTATTTTATTCTCCTAAATTCCTCAACATTTTTGTTTTTAATGTACTGTTTATTCCGAATGCATTACTCCTATGTCATCAAGATAATTTTATACATGTACTCTAAATTCCCCTTATTTAATTGTGTTTAATATCTGCGCTCATTTCTTTATTTGTTGTACCCTATTGTGGGGGCATTGCTTGGTAATGAAGCCTTGCCTGCACTTCTCTTTAATTTAGTACTCAATGTGTGCATTAATTAATTTTTTGCCTACCTCCTCAATGTGGTCTTCCCTAAGCTACAATTCAACTTACAATAACATTACTAGGGAAGAATCATCTGTCCATAATGTTTTGTAGACTTTTGTTTTCCCGAGGGCCTGTGTGGTTAGGCAATGTAGTATATATGTGCCGTTCCCCTGTAACAACGTAATATATCTTACTCTAAAAGAAAATTGTATTTTACAATTGTTATGCTGTCTTTTATAATATCTCATTTTGTGTGAATGTGTTTATTTGTATATTTTGACTCTTTAATACTTACCTTGGATAAATCCCTCAGTGAATCAAGATACTTATCTGTTACTGAGTGAATTATAACATGGTGTTTGTTAGTACAGCACAAATAACAATCTAACACCAGACTGTTGGGAAATATGAAATAGCATGTGAATGTATCTAAAAGCTGTCATTGAGAGTTTACCTAAGATGTAATGATAAATTGCATGATGACTTAAACTAGGCTAGATATATGATACTGATACGGAATATAATCAAACAAAACGAATTCCCATGAAATACCAAATACATCCCTAACACACGCAGTCCAAAGCACAGTTATTTTGTTATCATTGATATCACTTATTAGTAACTGTTGTGACATCTGTGCACCCAGAAAACATTTATTTTAGAAACCATGATCGTATCTATGCTAATGTAATGTAAAACACTCTCATCTGTTTGTTCGATAAAGCATGACATATGAATATGATATTGAAAAGAGAAATAATAGTGCAGACAATGACTACTAATTAACATGGCTTTCCCACATAAAGCCCTTGGGTTCGAAACCAAAGTTTAGTTTTTCATGGTAAATTCAACATTTGCTAATGAACACAATCACATACATGTTTTGTACTATAATGATACTGAATATCATTTTTCACTGCATGGCCTGATGTGTTTTTCATTTTAGCAATCACTCTCGCGTCCAGTTTGTCTACATTATGTAAACCATTTCTAATTACACGAGAACGACTGTAAACAAACGAAAGAATTATAAAGTTGTTATGGGGAACGCCACATACCAACGACAATGCCTCCCACACCAATCCCGGGGAAACACCATCCTACGAATCATTAGGGATTGAGGAGGTGTAAGGGAAAATATCTATGTAGATGGGGAAGTAAGGAATTTCTTAAATGACTGTCAAAAACAAACAAACATGAAAACGTGTTTCCGAAAATATTGACCAATAGACATGGTGTTCCCAATTACGGTATTCTCACCAAAGAACATATGAGCGCTGCTATGGGATTTACAACCTTATCTGTAAGTGACGTCATTTCAAGAAAACGCAATATGTGATTATGACATTTACCAGCAGGAAACAATAGTTACTTGGTCTTCAAATTGCCATATGGGGCACATATTGTTTACATGTACTATCAGTACATGGTGACGTCACATGTGACGTTTTCTAGAAATAACGTGAATTAAAGAAGAGGTAGGGAATCGTACAGCGGCGCTTTTAAATATGTTCAGGTCTCATTGTGTTTTGGAGTGGTTGTGCGCTTTGTTCTTGGCATTCCTGCTTAACTTCATAATTTATTTATAAAATCCACGCCACTAAAATCGCAACTAAAATTATGGTGACATTATAAACATAAAATCTGTCAATTTCCGGGATATAAGAAATAATCATATTTTATTATCAAACATAGTTTGATTTCTTTTTGATGAATGATTTACACATTTGTAACGATAAAAGCATTTAAAAGTAGGCACCCAAATGAATGTTAAGTAAATAAGTTGCTTTTTAATGGGGTTAGGTAAAAAACAGTCATAATTGTAACTGAGGCACTTCGTAGACTGGATAGCTAATCTCCATATAAAGGCTATGCAAACGCTAAATAGTTAAACAAATCTCTTTGAAAAGTCCTTTGCCTTTTGTTTTTTAGAATTTACTATATTATGTATCGAACACTTTTGCGTACAAACTTTAGACGATAAATATACATGTACCATTGTCTACAGACTCTGAATATCACCATTTATTATTATACCGGCCATTGCACATAGATGTAATACTTTCACTATTAATACAAGTATGTCAGTTGTTTTAGTAGGCTCGACTTCTATATCATATTCATTAAATTAATTGTTTTCAGGTAGACATAACATATTATCCGTACGATCAACAGAAATGTGGTGTTGATATTGTCAGCTTGGCGTATACCTATGATGAAGTTGTACTTGACAATTTGTTCGAGGGCGTTAATCTGGAATACTTTGTGCAGGAACTATTATTGATCATTAGTCAAGGTTTGTATGGGGTAAATTGACAGGCCACGAGGGCGCATTGGCGCTATGTATCTTTGTGTAATATGAATGGTTGTTCAGTTGTGGTTTATCCACAACAACTTATCATTAGTTCTGTTTTACCCCCTTTATAATTTCATTTTGTAACCTATGGGTTTGTATGGGTTAGCCCCTATTTGGAGATGTGTCATTCCCTTTGTTACACTTTCTATTTGTATATTTTAAATCAACAATTCAATATTGGCTGTAATATCAAACTATTGTCCCGGCTGATAGGAGACAAAATTGGGCAATATTTAGATAAACAAGTCTAATAAATCGCAATACCACGACCAATACGGGACAACAGGGCCTGTATTAGAGTCAAGCCATTTGATTGGCTGAGTATCTGGGCCAATACATTATGTTATTCTCTGATCGTTATCTTGATATTTTGTGCCGAAATGCTGTTTGGTTGACAATTCATGGCCCATTCGATTACATTGCATTATAGTAAATATTGACAGAAAGTTCATGACAGACGTTTAAACTTGTATTTGTTTCAGACGACACGGAGAATGGCGAGTCAGTCATACGGAGATTGAAGATAAAAACCTAACTGAGCATATTCCGGGTGGATCCGTGCGAATATACCCGCAACTAGCTTTTTGGCTATTTCTTCGTAAGTTCAGAGAAAATCTGAAGATTTGTCGTATCAAGAATGTAAAGATTAAAATATAAATATAACTAACTTAACTATTTATGAGACACAAATTGCTTAATCTCGTGTGTCATATATTACATTTATATGTATATAAACACATATTTAGAGAAATTCATAGATAACGCTCGTCATGCTTACCTGTAGATGTTATAGATATAACATCCAATTTGTGTCCGGTTGACTGTGCACATAACAAGTCTTTAGGTTGCTTAAACTATCCAAATAAATGTAATGTCACATATTAAAACGCATTAAATTTGGCCTTTTGATATTCTAACAAAATGAACGTTATTTCAGAACGTCGTACAGAGTTCTACAATCTCAACGTGATGATGCCCATAATTCTGACGTCATTGATGGTTGTTCCGGTTTTCATTGTGCCGATAGATTCTGGAGAGAAGGTCTCGTACGTTCTCACGTTATTCCTGTCTCTTGCAGTACTTCTGACAATAGTCGCTGATTCACTTCCGCCCACGTATGTACCGAAGGAGGTCATTACTTGGAAAGATATCGCGATCGTCTTGGATCGATTTTGTTTCATATCTTTCTCTTTGATGACTGTAACGATGAACATATCATTTGTGATCGCGCTGACCGTTAGTGGTAGAGCCGCAGTCTTCACTTGACAATACTAAAAAAAGGGTTACCTACAATACTTTGTAACAGTGTCACCAAAAATCGGCAAACCATGTAACAATAAAACCCGAACGCAAACTAAAAATACTTTAGTTTAAGTATGTACTGATCAAAGAAATGTTAACAATTATAAATTGGTCGGATATTTAGCTTTTCTAAATAAATTACTTACTTTACTAACTTGTCTCATCTGCTTGTTGGTTATGAATACAAATTTAGCTTTGAAACCTTTTCACCGTGGCCACCGTCTTAATTGCACATACGGCAACTAAGCCTATACTACGGTATAGTACGCACCATTTCAGGTATTTCATGTATATTTGTGAACGATGGAATGTGAAACAAACATATTTTATTGAAACGTATTCTAACTATCTATATAAAGTGTACAAGCGACAGATGATCGAAGTGTCACGTTTTAAAGATATTTTGGCCAATCATTCGAGAAAACCGATGGGTTTCGTCTGTTTCTAATGGGGAACTTAATTTTAAAGTCATCATTTGTCGCCAAATATTAGTTTTGTTAATTTACAGTTTTTCAGACGGTGGCTACGGTGCAATAGTTCAGCATGAAATTTGCAACAGTGACATGGAAGAAAAAACACTATAAAACTATATGTAGTAATGAATAAAGAAGTCGACAATGCAAATCACACAGCCATCTCAACAGCACAAGATGGCATAAGCATATACACATAACAAAAATGAATATAGGAGTGGAGAAGGATCGTCTATGGAAGTTCTGATTTGTGAATGTGGCACTCGCTTCTCAACATTTCTTTGACCATTATGAAGAAAGTCTGAAATAAGATATCAGGCAATATACAGTGCTAAGTGTCACAGAACATATACTGGAAAAACACAACTTTAACTTAATTATGAAAAAAATCGAATAGATCTACTTTGATTATATCAACTTTCTGTCGTAACGTTGCAAATTACTGAACATATTGGCAACCAAACTATTTGTGTCCCGTAACATAATGACGCAAGACGAAGAACTTGCCGATGAAAACCAGAGCATACGACCAGCACGTTTGCGTCATTTATCAATTAGTTTTATCAGTTTAGTTTCTCCCGTTGATAAAATAACAAGAACAACACATATGTCGCAAAAACGAGCAAGAGTTACAGAAGGAAGGTCGCATTCACTAAACATTGTCTTATCAGACTGCTCCCTTTGATGTTCAGTACATTGAAAGAATGCGGATGGCGTATTAATAAAACACAGCAGGAGAAACTTGTAACAATCTGTAAAGGGTAAATAAAAATATTAGTAACACGACGGTCTCGCAGTCTTGGAACTTACTGTAAAAATACTGGAGGCTTAACGACGTGTCAACATCGCATTGAACCGTTGTATTGCTCACACTATAAGCATAACGTGGTCTGAGGTGGTAGCAACTTAAGAATATATTAGAAAACATCTGACAATACAATACCCTATAAATTGACCATTGCATTTTCCGTATGATGACCAATCTGCAGCTGTTACCAACTAGTACTGGGCGATTGCTCCACTATCATTTGACACTTTCTTCTTCCGACTCAGCGGTGAAAAACATATGACATTGGATGTACAATTAAGTATTAACTTCAGTCAAGTCCTCACGGAGAACATACACCGAACGTTTGATTTCACCGTACGACTTTCTGGTTGACAGTCTAGCGCTCTCCCGACTATTTAATAATGTGAGCCAAAATTAAAACAAACCTAGTAAAAATCGATTATAGGATGACTGCTAATGAAATTCAATAACCACTATACGCAACGCATAAATGTAATCAACCCTTCAGTCCATTTGGAAAAAACATAGATTAATTTAACCATAAGACATGTTATCATATCGTGAAGTCTCATGGAAGAAGATGCTACATTACGATTACAGTGTCTGTCTGAACAAGTAATGATTGTAAGAGGCTCTGTTTGCATTTCAGGAAGAAACAAAGAGGACACACCAATTAACAGACCATAATGGCCATGCTGTAAACAAATTAAACCCTCTCATATATCCGCTCTACAAACATTGCATTCACGTTGAAAAATATAAAAACGTTTGCAACAAATTGCGATCATTCAGACTATCTTAGAGTATAGAGTTCAACTACTGGAAATTACAATTATAACGATTGGCTATTTCTCAATGTCATCGATGTTTGATTTTGTATGGGCGAAATATAAATACTAGCGAGAATTCTTGGTCGGGTCGGCCACATTCAGAAATCAGGGTCTCTCCAACATATTCATAGAGTACTAAATACAAGGAAATACAGACGAGGAGCAGTAAAATGCCACGCAGGAACCCCACTTGACAAAGAAAGATACAAATGTATGAAGTGTTCACATACCTAATACAATGCCTCACATACCACTGGAAAACAACAACAGTATACAAAACATTATGTACTGGGTGTGCAACTGTCAACATGTTTGGGGTTGCAATGAATTATCTGGCCTACCATCAAAAACAACTATGAAGAATGACAGGGTGAGAACAAGGAGGAAACGTTTAATTGGTGGAATACTTTAAGAAACAAGCCAAGAATGTCAGTAATCAGAAAGGGAGGGGCATCAAGTTAGGGAGCTACACATGGGGATGAAAGGGGAAATTAACATATACATGTGTATATAAAAAAAGAACTTATAATCACACATGAGATCTAAAACATAAGCAATTAAAGGGAAATTGAGCTAGATATAAATCACTGGTAGACATTTAAACGATCATTTGATTATATTCGGAACTTTTGCTCTGGAACCAACAGCATATGTTTCACTGAGTATCTTAAAACTATTATCCAGCTCTTTTGGGATTGTGTTTTGTTTGTTGTGTTGTATAAGATGTTTCTGGTTTACGTTGGTGTTTTCATTGTTTCATTTTGTTTTGTCCAGTGTTTGTCTATGTATGTCGAAGTATTAATTGGTTGAATAATTTTAGTTTTTATCAATGGACCATCCTTCTCTCTATGCATTACATACATTGGGTCATATATATCAGTTGAATTTCTCCAGGCTTCTTTTTCATTTTGACAGCATGTCATTAAATTATACTTATTGTTCGTATTGTACTTATTAATGGGGTACATCATGCAAGCTTCTATCTTTATTATTATTGTCATTACAAAGAAAACATTTCTCACTATATAGCTGTTTTATAACACATCTTATTATCATGGGGTACAGTCGTATACTTAATAGATATATTTTTATTTCTATTTGTCTTTATTTTAAATTCCATTTCCCTATCACTTGTATTTAAGATGTGTTTAATTATTAACTACATTTTCCGGTTGACTTTACATTACGTTTTTGATTTGATATGATTTGGTTATTTCACATACTGATATTAGTAACTGGGAACAGGGTCAGTATAAGGCTGCTAGTTCCTTCGTGCTGGATTATATACAGTGTGCATGTTGCTATGTACGTAATGGTTAATTGCCTTTAATAATTAGTAACTGCCTACTTGGTAAATTTATGTATATATGTCGGAAACCAATGACCATATAGCGATTAAGTGTGAAGTTGGCTAGTCGTTAAATCGATTTAAACCCCCAGTCTTTTTTACTGACAGTTCCAAGCTAACATTGTTTCTTTCTCACTCGATATCGCTCCCTCCCTCCCTCAATCAACAAAATAACAGATAACAAATGACTTTATCTTTTTATTTCCGATTATAACGTTCCGACCATACAATTGGTCTTAATCAGTGAGGCAATCAATACTTAAAGTTAGAAAAGCAATACACAAGTGGCAATCTAATCAGAATCTTACATGCATATAACATAGTTAATTATACAGACACTTTATACACTAATTAATAACAACATAATACATTCCGTTTCAAGGAATAAGCGGATGTTAGAAATAATAATATCGGATGAGCGCAGAAAATACATAGCAAACACACGAAGCACTTATTGCTCGTTACTGCAAAATAGATTTTAAGGCTGACACAGGAGTAAGTTTTATTCACGTACGAGTGTGAGCGCATATCGTTATTATCATCTAAAGTGTAAGGTTTCTTATCGTTCCACACTGACACAGCCGTTTCCGACGTATATTTTATGTAAAATGGTTCACACATGAAATGGGAAACGTTATAATAGCAGGCTAATGAATATTTTACACAATTGAAACTGTGAGGAAACACCGTTGAAATTTGCCAATTTAATTAATATGATGAACAGAAGTGAAACAATGCATATGAAGGCAGAAATATGGTACATGTAATATGAACATTGAGCAACATCGAGTATTACAATACACACATAAGAGAGATAATAAGTTGCTCCCAGGGACGACACATACATAAGCAATACCTCCCTTCACAGACTTCCGGGAAAACAAACATACACTGTATAATACGATTTACTAAAGCACAACACTGATGCATTGTTGATCCAATTCTAAACAAAAGCATTAATTATTAAAATAAGCAAACAAATTTCCAGATTAATCAGACATAAACAAGCTGATGCCTTATTATATTTTAAAATTATTCAGTAATCAAAATTCCTGATTAGTAATTACAGTCATTACGAGATATATAGTATTATATTAATTGTGACCAATGCCAGGACTGCAGAATTTGATTGTATCAGACAAACACATGGAAACCTGTGTCATACAACAAAAATAATGATAACAACAGAACACAAAAAATCAACCTGGAAACATGGTACGGCATGATGGCTAATCATGCTCAACGTAGTAGGTTCAAATTATTTGGTTTGGATACCAAGGATTTTTATAAATGCATTTGACATGTTAGTTATTTATACAAGCAAATACATTTCATTACGAATATCTATATTATATTTCGTGACGCAACGCATATACAATGTAATTTATTGATCACTATAGCAATATGAAGTATTACATATACATACATCATGCATTTGACTTGCTCCGCAATGTTTACTTGTGTTTCAATATCAACAGCAATAATATATCTGATAGTGACAACAATAATATTGTTTCAAGTTAGCTTAATCTTACATATCTTACCTTAAGCGGCAAAAAGCATTGATACACGAAATATATGTTCATTTTATAGGGTCGAAATCACTAGTCTGCATGTAACGGGTATATGTTACCCGTACACAGTAAGGTCGCTCTAAAAGTGTTCCACCGATAGCAACAATCGCAATCAACAATTTCACTACGAAATATACAAGTTGAATTATTGAAGTGTTGTAATTGCAAGTTTGAAGAGGGCGTTGTCTGTAGTGTCCTGGCAATACCATTCTTTATGTAGAGTTCATATTTTGTGCGAAAACAATTAAAATGTGATTGTTAAGTATCCATTACGGATTGTTTCAGTTATCCAACTGCCTGATTCTGAAACAACAAATCATTTATATATATATACGGCATGTACCCAATGCAATTGTCATGTCTTATGGGCTGTATTCTCCTAAAACTTTATACTTCCTACTACTCAATGATTACGTATAATACATGTATTACTAATTTGGGAAACACTAATGTAGTAATGAAGCAACGACAAAGTCAACCACGATACAGATTATAAGTAAAATATACACCTGACAAAGGTTGCAATGTGATTTTGATATTACATTTATATTGAACTATTATGAAATAAACAGTGATGATTGAAAGGCATATTTAACGATGTATTTGAACAGTGTTCATGATAATGTTCAATAACGCACCAGAATGTTATAACGGAGTAACATCGGATTCCTTGATTCCCCTCTCTTCCAACTGCTGTCTCACTCGGCCCATGTACTCCCAAAACGCCCTATAGTATTTGAAAATGAAAATAGTTTTAACATTTTGATAGTGATAGACAAGCACACACATCTGCAGACAAACTGCTTTGTTCAACATCGGCATAAGTTTAGGTTCTTGTAAATTAATGCTATTTCTTAGTATTGTTGATATTTCTAAGTATTGGATGGAAATTAACGCATATATATTTCAAACCATTCGCAGCATAAGCATTATTCAATTACATCTTCAATGTTTATTTTAAATTTATCATTTGAGGATTATACATAACTTAGATTAGGAAGTGGACGATAATACCTAGAAAGGGTGGTTATTGTCTGAGAGATTAACACTGATGCGGTTCCTACATGGTATTGATTTATTTTTATTTTTGCGATTGGTTTACTCGTTACTTCTTGGGACAGCTTCGATATAATAAACTGAATTCTCGTCGAAACCAGTTAGTGATCGTCACGTACCGAGATGTTTCTGTCTGTCAGGTATGACAACAAGATAAATTTTCTAACGACGTCATGATAATTTCTGGTAACATGCTATAGCCAAATTTTGTTATTTTCAGAATTAATAATGCGAATCAACCCTAATTGTATTGGTATAGTCCCATTTGCAGTAACGTACACTGTTTTATACCTTATTTTTTATCGAAATGGATTAATGATTTCGTTTCAAACGTAATTGTTCGAACAAAGCTTTAAAAAGTTCGCATCTTCACAGACAAGTTTACATACATATCAGATTGCAAATTGAAATGATGTATGTACAAGTGTAATATTTAAAATTGTTCCGGATGCATGTTCAAACATATCTGCTATTAAATATCACACATGTTTTGAAAGCAAACTTGCTCGTAACGTATATACACTAAATAATCGGTTCTAGTATAAGGTACCACTTCAGTGTTGTGAAATGGCATAATTATAATTTTCCAATACTTTTATTTCTCTTTCTGTAACATGTATTTAAAATGTAACTTGTCAATAACGCACCTAATTGTATTATTGTTATTACATTTACATAGTGCTTACACAAATATTCATGTACATGTACCAACAATATATATATGTACCAATACGTATTTAAAATTACAAATTACACTTGTACAAATGTATAGATGAATTTATAAATCTGTGCCCGACAAAAGTTTGGTTGAAATGTCTTACCTGTCCAAAATCGTGAAATTAGGCAATGTATACTTCAATAATTTATTTGCATTACATAAAGAGTGAAAGGTAGATTTTCGAAATAACGACACGTGACAAAACATTCACATGAATGTTACGGACACAGATATATGCATATTATGAAAGTGTAATGTTTTGAAATTTTAGCGGAAATATTCATGCAATTATCTAAGTATAAATTCACGATATCAAGACATCAAACATGTATTAACACGGATATACAAATCATCAAATAAGTATCTGCTGAATGCATTTCCAGTTACTCAAGGTATCAATACTTAGTAGTTCAAAGGAGATTAAACATATTCTATTGGCGTTGAAACTTCTCGAATCAGAAAATGTGTGGCAAACGAACCACCAGACTACAGTCATTGAGTGGTCGACATGTTTTCCTGACGGTAAGCCCGGAGTTTGCAATAAAGCGATGAACAAGTAAAATACTTATCGGATTTAAATGTGGCAAGAGCATGAAACAATAATTTTAGTCGATACTTGTATAGTGTTGTGCATCACGGTTCATGAGGAAATGCCTTCTGCTAAATATGCTACATGTAACATGATAAATAGAATTCGGTCATCTAAAATGATGAATGCGTTATTAGAACGAGCATTTATTTGCCTTGTAATGTACACACATTATTTTAATACTCTGAGACAAACAAACATGATTCGTAAAGGCAATATATAATACAATGGACATAACATACCGTTAAATAAAACGCACTGGTTCATTGTGTATATATGTATGTAAGTGAATAAATATTATAGTCGGTTAATAATTTGTGTGGAATGCATTTATTTTAAAGGTTTAATCCAATTAAATATGCAAATAAACATTCGCATTTACTCCCAACAAAGAAACGAAATTATGTAACAACTTTATCCAGTTAATTTACAGAACGTATTTGTATATCTACGTTTATTGATACTCGTGAATATTAAAAATACAACGTCAACATAATCGTAAAAGTCGAGCAGAAAACGCCACATAAAACGCACAGTCAACGCAAATATACGAACAGACAAGAAAATATATTCATTGACAATTATAACTTGAAACCTGACAGACGAAATAAAATAAATAATGTTCAAACGTATAAAAGTATTTGTTATAGCTTTGGATAACAGTATCTGTGCGTTTGCTCTAAATGATTTTAAGGGCATTTAAATCATCTACTCTCCTCATTACATCTTTAACAACTAACAGCAAAATATGATTGTACTGCACAATTACATAGGTCTTAGGAATTGCCTCAATGTAATTAAGACACCGATGTTATATATGTACAGTTTAATGTTAATATTAACATTTATTTTCTCAATCATTCCTATTGATGCACAAACTATGAAAACATGCAATGTAGTTTAATTTGTTTTCGAAGGGTTAAATTATTGATTCGATGTAAAGTATTTTTAATAACCAATCTACGTTGGTATTCATGCAACTGAACCAGGTGAAAACGCAACTATGTGCACACCATTCAAATAGACATATAAAGGTTCAAATACTAATCATCTGAAACAGTTGTTGCTAATGTTGCTTCAACTAATATAACTTACACATGAACAATTTCGGATCAGATTCAGGATAGTCTGATTAACTACCGCAGAGATAATATAATCAGATATATTATATATCGGTGAATGTGAAAGAATTATAAAAAAAGTTGGAAAACTTAAAATACTCGATTGTTTTTCAAATCGAGATATTGTTAGAAAATATAAATATGCCGATTTTTATTTGAGAAAACGTAAATAATTTGCTAAATTGATTTGCGGTTGTTCTTTTTACGTATTGCGTCAATGTAGTACGCTAGACAGTACGTGTTGTTAATCCATTTCATACCTGCAGCATGTCTACCGCTAAATATGCTACATATTACATGAAAACTAGGATTCGGTTATCTTAAAGATGAAAGTGTTATTAGAAAAATCATTTGTTTGCGTTGTAATGACACGATGGTGTTGATTTAAAGACATAATTGTAGAAATAATTTAATACTTACATACCGAACCTGAAAGAAAAACAAATGTAATTGGTGTTACATAGTTGGTATTACAAATACACACTATAACATTAAGTAAACAAGCATCCTTTAATACTCTGAGACAAACACACATGAAACGTAAATGCAGCATCATTTATAATACAATGGACACAACATACGGATATATAAACGTACTGGTTCATTGTGTATATAAGTGAATAGATATTTTAGTCCGAAATAATTTGTGTGGTATGAAATTGTTTTAAATGTTTAATCCAATTCAATAAGCAAAACACATTCGATTAACACCAGCAAAGAAACGATATCATGTATCATGTAACAACTTTATCCAGTTAATTTACAGATAGTGTTTGTATATATATGATGATTAATCCTCGTTAATTAAGACACCGATATTATAGACAGGTACAGTGTTATGCTAATACATGGTATAAACACCGACTGACTGATTCAATGAATGTTTAAAGGACTTAAAATGTAGTCTCAATCGATGCACAAAATGCATTTGAAACTAAAAACGGTCTTACGCGAAATTCTGATACAATAAAGCACGTTCTATAGCAGAGTCATACAATCAGTCTTGTTATGTTTAAAGTCTAACGGACATAATATTCAGATATATTATCAAAGTAAATGAATTTTACATAGTCATTATTGGAAATGCTTGTTTGGATATGCGGGTATACGTTTTGAAAGGTACAAAGGTACACTCGTTTATAATAAATTACGTAAGACAACGACTGACGGAGTTATTTTTTATTTGTTAAATTAAAATACTGATGGCTGTTCTGGACCTACCAATGTCAAAAAAAGTTAATACTATATACACGAACAAATACATGTTGCATTTAAACACCTGCACATTTATGATAAGAAATGAGTATTTCAAATTCCTTCACATATTGCGAATTTTCAACAAACAATATACACAAGATGATATTTGAAAAAAATGTAATCTTCAAATCCAATTTCTGCTTAATATATTGAAACCGTAAAGTAGAAATGTGCCCATGCGACTCATGTGCTCCCACTTTCCTGTCATACATTTTACTCAGCTTGGATACAATCAATGAGGTTTGCTTTACTACGGAGATTAAATATAAACTGCATGTGTGTTAAGAAGCTTGGATACCATCAATGAGGTTTGCTTAACTACGGAGATCTATAATATTACAGATCTATGAATATGTTTTCTTATGTTTTCCCGGTATTTTCTTTTGTTATCAGCATACAATAACTTAAGAATTGTAATACTGAAAATAGGGTTTCAGCATTTATACGAAATTGTTCAAGGCTCCCCAGCAATGTCTGTGCTGGACTTATTAAAGGAGCAGCGCAATCGGTGATGCTCATGTGAACATTTTGGATATTTTTCCTGCGCTGCTTAGACAGAACGATGCGTTCAGCTTCAGGTTTATACACATTGGTATTGTGATACACCACACATATCTCATGAAAAGCATGCTGCTTTCGCGCTAAAAAGAATTTATGAAAAACAAATGAAACTCGGGATTCGAATCAGATGCGTTGGGATTAGGACGCGTATCCATTACGCTATGTAATAAACAGGCACATAGTTCGTATCTATGCATGTATATGTTCTTTTTTAAAAGCCGAACAAGCACCAAGATGATTATGATCATTGAACTAACTTACAATTAGATATGAACTGATCCAACCAATGACGTTTTGTCATTGTTATTAAATGAAATCACAATATACTCATATATAACTGTCACACTCATTCGCTAATTAATACAGAATTGAAAGGACTTACACTTAATCATGCATCTTATGTAATGAAATCAATAGATTAGACTTGATATAAATTGATTGAATTTCTTTTAAGATTGTATTTTAAAATTTTGATAAAAAATAACGCTATATGAATGACGCTATATAACATGCAAGGGTACACAGTATTAATCGTTGTTTGTAATTTACGGCATATACGACAATGATCAATGGTTCCTAGTGAGAAAGTATCAATTGAATATAATTCTATTTAAACTATGCCGTTAATGAATGCCTACAGAGTAACAATGCAGTGGAATATATTTACATCGAGCGCATGCCCCTGACATTTACATTTTATGTATGTATTATAATACATGCTTATGCAATTTCCAATTGAGTAGCATAGTATTAACGTTTGTAGAAAATCAACTTCGAACTTAAACATGTACTTAAAGTATTAATACGTGTATAAGTTGAAAAGCTAAATATTTAAAATACATCGTTAATGCATACAGAGTAAAATACAGAGAAATGCCATAATAAGTCCCTAAACTAGAAATTGAAGATATGTTTTAGTGTACAGGCTTATGAAGTTTCGAATTGAGAAGCATGGTATTCTCATTTGTAGATGGTCAACTCCGAACTGATTCATGCTATCTAATCGTAGCGTATCATTTACTTAAGGTTTCATACAATGGGATATGCGGTGCTATAACATCTTAAATCATCTTTCAATCGATCGAATTATACAACAAACACAATAATAGTTAAAGTAAATCGAACATCGAGGAACCATAACCGTGGCTTTGCATTTGTAGATGTTGCATTGCTGGGAATCACAACATACCATTGATACAAAGATGGTCATTGTTCAATTGTTCATTCGAATGGTAAGTATCATTCATCTTTGAGCTTTGTACAATATACTTAAGGTGCATTATTCTTATTTATTTTTATAGTATTTAACGTTATTATTCAACATATTTTTTCAATCATTCTAACTAATTGTCCAATAATTAATTATCAACCAGTCCTAACTTGCTCTTCCGCATGAAGGTGACAACTACCCACTTGAATCACAGATGGGGGGAAATAACCGCAACCATGTATCACTGAATACTTGAACCGCCTGGTAATCGAACCCAGACATCCAATGCGATAGTCAGGGAATCAATCAACTGAGTTAACCAGGGACTTTGTTCAGTTATTCAAAATGTACAGGACAACGGCTGTCATTTAGTGCTTTATAGGACTATGTTTATCAAAAGTCATATGGTTTTGAATTCGGTGTTTTAACCAAAACTAAGCTATGCGAGGTATTAGGACGGACAACTGATGCACCAATGATTATTGATCGTTTGTATATTTGAACACTATTCATCTTTGAACTTTGTAGTATATTCATGTTTTCAATAAACTATCAGTTCGTATATTTTTGTACATATTCATTTTATAATGTTTAAAGCCATTGTTCAACATCGGATCACACGTGAATTACAGGTTGAGGACAGAGTACCGCAATCAAGTGTCACAGAAGACCTGATCCACAAGATAATCGAACTCTGGTATCGAGCAAACTGTCTCATAGGTATATTCTTTTGACTTATTGCATGGAAGTTTTGCGTTTTATAATAATTTACTACCTGCGCCATAATTGTAACCGATAATGTTTTATGTAATGACGTAGATTTTTTTTCAATCACGGATGTTCTAATGAGCATTGTAGTCCTGGTACGAATGTTACTACGAGATATGGAGATAAACGAAATATTTTTAGACGTACATATTGGGTTGCAATGTAATGACCGACGGTTTCGCGTTTCTCATAAGGCGCAATTACTTGAGTTATGTTAAGTTAAACCTATTGAAGATACTAGAATTATGTCATTAATAACTGAAATTTATTCCAATGTAGACTTGAGAAATATGCATCACAACAGAGATTAAAATATTAAAACCAAGTTTTATAACCTTTACAGGGATTGGTGAGTTTGCAACATAACGTTTTTCAATGACAGCAATGTTCTGCAATCGACAATTTATTATAAACTTTTTTTTTTTGTGTTCAGTGTATATAGAAAATATAGGCGTGTTAGAAATGAAAATGGTTGAAGAAAATAACGTTGATTGTATTGGTAGTGAATAAAATGAACAAGAAATGTTGTTTAAGGACGTATATTTGTATAAATAATGATATACTTACGATGTAGACCTGAAACAAAAGAAAAATACAAGTATATCAGTTGATGATTCGTAAAAGTGAAAATGATTGAAGAAATTAAAGTTTACTCATTTGAATGGTAACTATTATTCATCTTTGAACTTAATGCATTATGTTCATGTTTTCAATCTACTGTAAGTTTGTTCATCTTCGTACATATTCATTTTATAATGTTTAACGCCATTGTTCAACATAAATTTCACTCGAACTAATCAAATGCCCTGGTTTTTAGTATCAACCAGTTCAACTTGCTTTAACCACTTGGATCACAGATTGAGGGCAAAATACTGCAAGCATGTGTCACATAAGACCTTATCCACAAGAGAATCAAACCCTGGTATACAAGATGATAGCTAAGCGATCAACCAATTGAGTTAATGACGGGCGGATCTTTGTTCAGTCATCTAAAATAATTATATCGTATAACGGCTGTTATTCAGTACTTTATAGGACTAGGATTATCAAAAGTCATTACGTATTAGATGATATGTGTTTCAAAAAAAGAATATGCGACAGCTGTTACAGCGGAACGCATTCAATACAGAAACCTTGTAGCTTTTTCTGTAGATTTGTTATCATATTTTCCAATTCTATTGCACGAATTTCCATTCTTTACAACTCGAATTGAACGTGTGTGTCAATACTAGGATAGTATTTACATATTATGCAGATACACGCATGCTTGTATGACTTTTTGTATGGAATTTTGGTAGGTAGGCTACTTAGTATTATAGTACAGACATTCATATGATATGGCACAGACCAATTGACATATACATAGTACTTCAGCAATATCAATAAAGCTTTGATCTGTTCATTTCCAGGTTGATTCGTGATTTCATTTCGTTCATATTAAAACATAAAATGTAATGATTTTCGTGAAATGAACCAATTTACGAGAAATCCCATTCTCCGGATAGCCGGTCCGTTATGCTAACCACTACACCATAGCGACCTAGTGTCATTTTCGTGTAAATCTAATTTATAAAGTAAGATCATGTTAACTATACTATTTCACACATATAATATGAATATTATATCTAATAATAAAATGCATAAGTCATCACCCAAATCTCATGACTATATCAATTTACATTGATATTTGTGGACATTGTTTTATGCATTTTGTAAAACACAAGCAATCGATTTGTTACATATTACACGATCAGTACTTAATTCCGTCTGAGTTTGAGACTCTATAAATAAAACCAAGTTTCAACCAAATATAAACTTACGTAAATAAATATATTCCGTTCGTTATGTTTCCGTGGTTGTCGACAGTAAATAAGCATTTCCGTTGAAATGCTATATTTATCATCTTCAGTATTACCTTTCCTCGTGTGTTATTGCAAAGATAACCTGTTACTGTTTTACCCGAATATGGTCGTCCAGGACTGTGATTTAATTTCTGTAATGTAATATATTTCATGAAAAGTTCATACTTGGGTACGAATTAATACACAATATAGACAACATTTTAGTTGACGCGCAATTGATACACTTAATTAAAGGAAATTATCATGGGAAATCATTTAATATATAACTGACTAACATAACTATAAATACACATGGTTTGTAGTGATACAGTGTACACAATATATTAACATTGATACTACGCATACCTAATGCATAGCTTCCATTTCACATTCAACTTCTTTTATATTATAGATATCACTTAAATGATTCTTATTTTGGTCTGACATTAACCTGCTTACACTGTATCGTGTTAACTTGATTATATGTCTATTACATTAACAAACTTTTTTATAATACTATAAGCGGCGATAGCTTTGTTTACACTTACTTATTTCATATCGATTTTGAAAGTTATTACAACTGACATAAGGGAAGAATTAAATTGCAGTAGGGAAAACCGCATTCATACGACAATGCCTCACTACTCTGATTACCAGGGAATAATCAGCATACGACACAATAACAGTTGAGGAGGTGTAAGGGCAAACATCTATGGGGATGTTGAAATGAGGAATTGTCGACCTAATTATCAAAATATAGAGAATAAGTTGCTACAGAGAACGCCACATACAAAAGACAGTGCCTCTCCACACAGACCTTTTGGAAAGCAACCATCCATGAACAATAAGGCATTTGAGGAGGCTCAAAAGTACATACGTAGGGGGACATGGACACAACGGAATGGCCTGGTCGACCATAAGGGATATTTATGAGAATCAAGGAGGACAGACAGAAACATGAACTGATTAGTGAACAACAATAAGCCACTCTCTTGCTACCCACGTAACGAGCGTTCGTGCCAAATGGAGGGATTGTGGAGTTATTGGATTAACCTCGATCACAAGGGATTCGAAAACATGACTGTCAAGTTAGGATTTAGGCACTCTATCACAAAAACACTGCGCCTCCCATTTGCTTCTTCCATCGTATTACAATATTCATTTGTTATACATAAATCGATTGTCATTTAAGTAACTTGGTTTTATTATTCGGCTTCCAATGTGTTATGGATCGTGTTTTCCCAGAGGTCTGTGTGGGGAGGCACAGTGTTATGCATGTGGCGTTCCCTGTAGCTACTTATTCTCTCTCTTTCCAAGTATTATGTACGAAAATATGTTGATTAATACATAAGTATCGATCAGTATCTTTAATTTGATGTGTTTGTTTTTATAACAAGCATACCGAGGGTTCAGCGCAAGACTATCCTAACTCATATGTATTTATATAGGAGTTAGTATAGTCTTGCACTCAACTCTCGATACATATAAACTTTCTTAACCTCGTTAAAATAAGTTAACCTCATATTTAAAATCACATGTAAACGATTGCTTTGATTTAAAGTGTTTATATGAGTTTTCATTGAAGTTTTCCTTTCTCAGCAATAATGTTGCGAACAGTTAATTACGTCCGTTCTTATGAATACGAAGCGCATATTTCAGGAATCAATTGTGATATAAATAGTCATTTAAAAGACATCGACATCTTTTCGAACTAGTGTACATTACTGTATCTACATGGACCAGTTCCCAAAACTGACTCAAAGAAATTGTCATGAAGCCCATGTGTTTCACATAACTTGATAAAATACGACATGCATAAAGAATTTGAACGAACAATTCATTTCAAATCATATACATATGTCAGCAATTTGCTTCTTAGGATAAAAATGAGGCATAGAGTAGACTTGAAAATAATTACCAACACTATACATGTATAGCGTTTTCTCGCAAATATTGGTGTAAAATTAAAAACATTTCGACAGCGTGTACGAATTAATTTCATACCAGATTTAACATCGCGATATTTAACGTAATATTGTCGTCTCAGATATCAAATCTGATTGTACAATATACTATAAAGTTACTTACCGACTGAGTCCCATTAGGGAATGCAAATGTCAGCTCAATGATATTTTGTCCCTCGTTTGTAGTAAATGTACCATTAGGCTGATCTTAAAATATAGATATACGATTAGGTATTAATAACACAACTTAGATAAATGTATTATAATTATGGCGTAAAGAAATATATAGCCATCAATAAATCTCCCAATGTTTGTCCTCCTTTATTTTCTAGTTGTACCTTATAGTCGGCCAGGCCATTCCTTGTGCCCCTGTCCCATTACATATGTACCCATGAGCCTCCTCAAATACCTTATGTTTTATGGATTGTTGTCCGGAAATCTGTGTGCACTGTCTTATGTATGTGGCGTTCCCTGTATTAACTAATTCTCTCTAGTTCCTCTAGTATATTCTCTGTTCGTAAATACTAATGATGCTATACAAAAATTTAACTATCGATTTAAATGATTGATGACATACACTTGAAAGATGATAAGTAAAGTTTATGTCTAAGTTCAAAAGTTACTGACAATCACTAGATCTAGTGTCTTATGCTAGTATTTTCACTAAATATGGTAAATATAAGGTCTTACCACCATTGATGATACCACATGTGCGACATGTTATCAGCTTGTTCTCGCCCAAGTGTTCAACAAGGTTTTTATGTCCGCAAGATAGAGTGACAGTAGGCTTAAATGTAAAAGTAGATATCGTCAATGACCCTTATCTCGATTTCAAAGCAAATATTGACGTGAGAATTTAAAACCAAACTACTTACTAAAGTAAATATTTCGTAATACGAAGTTAGACATATAATGTACGATGAAGAGCATATGCTATTGGTGTGAACAATACTGTAGTCATCAGCGCCTGAGCGAGGTATCGGCAGTTGGGTACACCTGTCAGGCGACATGGTTGGACAGAGAAAGGGCCACTTTGAGGGCTGTTTTCCATAGTTGTCTTGTTTATTATGTAAAACAGGTCCTTAAACAACAACATTGAACAACTAACCACTAAAATCATACAACGCGTTATTCAACTAAACCATTTATTCTATGTAGTTGTTGGTGCTTAGCAACTTTGAGTAGTGTTTAGTTTAATTATACGTCATCGTTGCATGAGCGTCTGAACTCAAGTCTTCCATGTGTTGTTTGCTCAAAAGGAACATGTTCTTTATCATTGTGGCAATATTATCTATGTACATGAGCCGTTTGTTTTCTAAACACGATGCTTTCACAGAACAATAAAGAACATGCATAGTGGAAAAACATATATGTTGTATTTCCTTCATATTTTGTTATCAATCGAACTATATCGTAGACTACGGTTATGTTTAAATGGTTTGCAAGATAAAATGGAAACAACTAAGAACAAATAATGGAAATATGAAAATAGCACAAAAACTCGAAACAAAGAAATGAATCAATTTCATATCGGTGAATGTACATTAAATTACTTACAAAGTTCTGTTTCATGTCATCAAGTTCTTGTTTCAACTTTGAAATTCTTCCCTACAAAATATTTTATTTTATTTAATGATAACATTATTTACTTTTTTGTGATAGCAATAAGTTTTGTCCCTATCTTACAAATGAGTTTTGTATTTAGTCTTTGATTTATTCAAAGAGTTGAATAAAGTGATATAAAGCGTGTTATACATACACGCCGGTTAATGCGTACTTTCGAAAATACTTTACAATGTAATGGTGATGTACTCGTAAAGGTACTTTTAACTTTGAAATTAGTAGAGTATGTACTGACTCGAAGGATTTAAACGGCAAAATGCATACTCAGTCCATCGGTCGTTTTAGAAGTTGGCGATACAATATTTATTGCATTTTTAGTACTTACATCATAATTCTGTTTCGTGTCAGCAAGGTCTTTATTTAGCTTCGATATCACATTCTAAAATATACATGTAACATTTGATTGTTTTACGTTCAACATATAGATGAATATCAATTAATATTAACTCCTTGTATGATTATATACTATTTCTATTGTTACAGATTTATGTTTACTGCTACAATTTGTGGAATAAAACGATGTCTGTGACTTTGATACCTGTATTATTTATGCTACAAAGGTAAATTATCGGTAAATCGACACCTGGCTCCCAGTTGCAATTTTAATGTATTTTAGTATATATATATTTATCACATACCCGTGCATGTTTCTACGAGGCCATAACTATCATATGGCACAGTGTGCATATAATATGCAAATAAGCGGAAAACCCAAAATGAAATCCATACGCTGCTTGTTTACAATTAACAAAACGAGTAATGATAACATATATTCACATATCCAACGTTTGATGCATCAACTAAGAATACTCATTAATGCAGCAAACTCAAAAATAAATATGATAACATTTACCGTTAACATGCAAGTTATGATAAAACTACTAAGCATGTCCAGCACATTTCTCCATACCTACCTATCCAATTCAGTAAGTCTATTCCATCTCAAACGATTTGTGTCATCATGTCATCAGTGTATCGGGTATGTGATAAATAGAATATTAGATAACTATTCAATTGAACTTGTTAAAAAACAAGAATATGAAGCTCGACAGAGGCTCGCTTCACATCATTTTATTCAACTCGTCCATCCAATATCCTCTGTATATATATATCGCAGATTGTGATAGTGGTCAGATATACTGCATGATCAATATATCAAAGTCGTAACATATCTTAAACGACTGCACTAAACTTGTACTCACAGCATGTGTTTGTTCCATGTCATACATATCTTTCTTAAGCTTCGTTATTGTTTTCTGAAATTATCAGAAGTGTCATGATGGTCCTGTACTTTTCGTCTGAGTTAAACTGATCATATTTGTGATTGTTACATAAACATGTCATATCTAAGATATATATAAGTCACATATAATATTATTACAAAGTACGGTATCAGCTAAATTCGGTCAGGCAATTTGGCTTATATTTACAATAATTCAATACCACTATCGCAACACAAAAACGTTTGAAGACAACCATAACATAATCAAACTATAAATACTTTATCATTGATTGGTATACGAATTAACAGTACTAGACATTATTTAACATGTAGCTATGTAAATAATAATGAAGTGAACAACTTTGTTATCACCCTTACCTGGTTGTCTTCTAATTGCTGTTCAAGTCCTTTAATTATCTCACGCTCCTTCTTTGTGTCGATGTCTTCTTCGTCTACCTCGTCTTAAATGTAAATTGTGTATTTCAAGTATGGTTTAATTGGAAGTTTACTTGGTATGTTTTTGAATGAGTGGCTTCTGTAGTGGAGTGGTTATGGTAGCTGACTTCGAATCTCTAGCCACTCATCGCTGCGGGTTCGAGTCCCACCCGGGGTACATGTATATAATTTGTCAGGAAACCACGCAGCTGGTTTACAGACGGTCGATGGTTTTACGCGAGTGTCTGACTGGTGTCTTATTACTTATGTTTGATCTGGAATAGGCACTCCATGGGTGACCTCGATTGTTGACGTGACTTAAAGCGCCATTATAAAATTGATATTAAATACCACACAACACGTTTTATATGCTAATGATTAGATTATCGAATGATGCGACAGTATGAGAGGAATCTGTAAGTAACTTTAATATAACCATTTTTATCTTACCATCTTCTATGTGACTGGCGTCGGCAAGCCTGCCAATTGGTCGTGTGTTGGACATCATACTTTTGAGAAAGTGACTAGGTCGGAATGCGTAATCGGTGATGACATTGTTGCAATCAATGGCTGCGATCTCGTTTTGAATTCGGGCTACTTTAGGCATAGTTTCTACAGCCAATATGAAACGTTTGTGAAGCATATTTTCGTCCCTGAAATCTGTAATTATTCCTTCGACTTGTAATCCAAGAGACTGTATATCCACCTTCAGTTTGTCGACTTTATGCTGCCGTGCAGATTCTCGCACCTTAGCATCATCACGAAGTTGCTGTTTTGATCCTGCTACGTATTGAACCAGTGATTTTGTAAACGATTCTATATTCGATATAAAATCTTTGTTGATCGTTTCAGCAGTTTTTGTATGTTTATCAAGTGCTTCCACACACTTATCCAGGGTGTATTCTAGACCTTGAACTTCCTCAAGCAGGCGAGCAAGGTCTCCACTATTTTGGAACCGATTTGACGCATCTATTATATATTCCCATTCGCATGACTTATGGCGCAGCAAAATACACTCTATGCATACGCAACATTTGTGTTCAGTGCAGTATGCCTTTACTTCCTGTTGCTTATGTTCTTCGCAAGTTTCAAATCGGATTGCACTAACTTGTCTATTGTTTTCATGCGAATCCTGAAGCAGCACGTGGTCCCTGCATAATTTACTTTTCAGGTGTTTGTCAAAGCATATTTGACAGATGTATAATTCACACTGAGAGCAATATCCGTCGTGTTCCCTCTTATTGCACATTTCACACTTTTCTCTTTGACCGATAAATGCCTCATCATCAACTTCAAAATTGACTTTTCCACCGACTGCCATGTCTACAATACAATGTAAATATTTCTTTTATAAATATGTAAAAAATAAGAAGCTTACAAAATAATATATCCAAATTTATAGATTTGCTCTGTCGCTTTCTTGTTATATTAGTAGGTTAGCAATGAAGTACGAGATTGAGGTATTGAATTATACGTTAGTGTTTAATTATGTTTCGTGTCTCTCATACAGACTGCCTTTAACTTTATATTCATAATTATAAACATGCTGTTTTTATAGTGGTCAGTTATAATATGGTCTACGTCTATTGTAGGTCCACCATTAAACAGGCACTAATTCGGCCAATGATAGGTTTGTTTTGCAATAAACTTCGCCCTTCTATTTTTTATTTGACTATCTTGTCTTGTCGTGGAGTATTAAACTAAACTTTAGCGAATTGGGAATGCAAAAGGGTTCTTTACGCCGGTTGCTTGTGATACAATTGTCCAATGTGTTGGGTGATTTCAAGACTTGTGTATTTAAAGTGTACCTTACAAGTGGTTTCCACGAGATTGTACGCGTCATTTTAATGTAGCGATCGCATGCAGTCCTATTTAAACCGAACGAAGGTTTAAAAGCCAATTGCAAAATTGCTACTTTTTCAAATGTAATCTAGCATAGATATGACAAGAATGTATGATCAAAAACGCATTTAACGTAAACTTAATAATTATTTTATCCGTCTATTCTATTTTCCCATATATATAGTCTATTTTTATCTAGTTTTAGATTAAGAATTTGAAAATAAATACATAACATTATTTCTAGAAAAGTTATTCAGTAGCCAGACTATGAACAACTAGCAAATCCACTAACCTGTTTTTTTTAAGTTTCATGTTTGTATCATCAAAGCTGCATATCGTACTAAAACATATTATTTACCCTTAACACAAAGTTTTGCAGATACAATAGATATTCTCTCCTTGTTTATTATCCCCGGTTGATGAATGAGAAATACGAAACATACATGTAATATAATATTCAAAACTAAACATGCATATCGATTTCTGTAATACCCGCTCGTGTTCAATTACTGTATTACCGCTTACTACTACGTGTTATATTTACACACATAAACTTGAGATAAACCCATGTAAAATATGATGCACTTAACTTGTAGTCGTCCATGTATAACTTTTACAATGTAAAATCATTTTGATAAACACTGCACTACAGTCATTTAACAAGTCGTTATTTGACAAGAACACTAGAATTTCGAAACACCGAACTGCCATCGGATAAGCCATATATTGTTCGAGGCATCTATTACATACATGTGTATGTACGAACTAACTGTCCCCGGTACAAGTGCAATGAGTATACTAAAAGCATTAAATATATGTGTTTTGTCATATTGAATGCATTATCCATAATATTGAATAATAGCAAATGAAAGGTAAATCATATAGATTTTCAATTTTAGACTCACAGTAACAACAGATATCCGTTCGTTCATAGAATACATACAATTAGAACATGAATCGTCTCATGAATAAACTCGAACATATATTATCCATTACAAAATGATGAAGATAATTAATTTCGGGTCGAATTTATACCAATATTGACACTTCGGCATAATTTACTTTTCTGAAGTTTCCATTTTTTAAGTATTTATAAAAGACGATAAATTGTTTTGCATTTTAAGTTTGTACTTTCGATTTGGTTGCCATTCTCCATTTTTCGTACTTTTGCATGACAAAAGTTCACACCTATTAAATCAGGGGCGGTATTTATAAAGCATCTTAAGTTAAGTTGAAAATTCGACTTAACTTGGAAAATTTCAACTTAACTAAACTTTTTCTTAACTTAAGATAATTCATATTTATAAAAGGACTTAAGTAATTTCTTAGTAAAGATTAAATGTAAATTACTTAAGTGAAATATTTTTCTTAAGACGTTTTTGAACATCGTCAAAGGAATTTCCCGAGTTATTTTTAGTAACGGAAGTGGAGATTTCGCTCGTGAAATAAAGAAACACACGATAGACGCTTGACTTATTAAAGGTCGTTTAATATATCAAGCGCCGCGGTGACCTGTGAACTGTCAAACGACAAATGGACGCTACACTAACAACAAAGAAGCGAAGCCAGAATTGGAGCGAGCGGGACTGCCTCCATTTGGCCTCGTTGATGGGGGAAACTGTCTCTGGGGAGGGGAGCATGTCGTATCATGCCTACTCAAAGGCAAGGTTCGGGAATGGTACGTATTTAAATGGCTTTATTATAACTTTTTACTTAAAGAAAATAGCACCACAATTGCCTATGAATATTTGGTGATAAGAATGGCAGGTAGACCTCCAATTAGGCCGGGCCTATATACATCTTATTGTCAAGAAAATTATGTTATGCAGTAAGATGCTCGTACAGTATGCGCCCCTGTAACTGAATGCACTATCCATCATGTGTTATTGCACCACCAACAAATTACAATATTACAACAAAGAAAGTTATCCTAGGACCCTCGGCAGTTTCGGCCTCAGCATAAAATAATAACTAGGTACGCCCCTGTATGGTCAGGGGAGACAAAAACGTGGTAACGGCAGTAATCTCCCTTGATAACCTTGACATTGTAAACATATTTTCGAGCAATATAAAGTAACAGGTTGGACGAATTTTAACCATCGAGATCCAAGAAGGCAGTTTTAAAACTTATGTACAGCGGAAAATGGTCCCTTCCGACGCTTAAAGTTGTAGACATTGCCAATAAGTAGAAAAAGGTTGGTAAACATCAAGCATTATTGTTTTATTACGGAATTACGGATGATGACAATGCAATATTTACGTATTTTTGGTAAATAATTTCAATTGGTATTGCATTTTTGTCCATTTTTGGGTAAACAATTACATTACTTACGTGCTGTTTCAACTGTAGAGTGGTAGATAAGACAAATCTCCTTTTAAAATCTTCGTAGACTTGTAAATCGTCTAGTAATGTGACAAAAATGATCGAAAATCGAGTTCGCTTCGTGTTTTTCAATGTGCTTAAGAAATTTCTTAACTGGTTAAGACACCTCTGAAGGTGTCTTAAGTTAAGTTGAAAATTTAAGATAAAAATAAATTTAAGTTGTTTTATAAATACCACTTAAGAAATTTTCAACACTTAAGTTGAAATTTAAGTGAAAAATGGGAGTTAAGTAATTTTTCAACAATATTCTTAACTTAAGATGCTTTATAAATACCGCCCCAGGTAACTTTCTGAAATTTAAAGTCGTTATATATCCAAATATATTTAATACATTTTATATTAAAGACATAAACGTATTTATTTTCGTTTTCATATTTAGGACTTATATTTCACTGATTTGTGATATAGTATCGATCGAAACAAACATTTTAATATGTAAACATTGCATTAAAAATGTATTGACCTACCTAGTGCATATAGTCCGGTTGGTTATACTTCGAACAAAATGTATAGACCACAAACACCTCAAAACACATAAATCTCTTGACATCAAGTCCCCGGATATAACAGGGGAGATAACTGATAAAAGAATGTTATCCTTTTAAATGTAAACTCAAACCGTTGTAAGATTAGACTTGCAGTATTTATTCGATATGTAAAACTTCTGGTTTAAATCTTTAACGCATGTGCATAGCTCTACTAATTTTAAGAAATATGCGTTTAAAGTAAATTTAAAATAATCCTAGGCAGAACTTAATCAATCAATGACAGTGCATTTAGTCTGGTTATATTAAGTTAAAATGTAATGACACAATCCTCTAGTAGTAAAGTAGAAGGTCATTGACTGCGACCTTGTCCTCGGAGGTACTTAAAATATCTCATATTTTTCACACCTCTAAAAGTCAATGTTTAAACCTTTAAATGGATATACATTGAATGGAATAATCACTTTAAATAATTATAAAGGAAGTTAATAGAGGTTAAGTTGCTACAGGCAAGGCACTCGTACACTAGAAAATGCGTCCCTATGCAGAAACCTGGGAATTCCACAAAATATCAGGCTTCACGGACTTGCAAGGGTAAGGGGGCACATGGAATGGCCTGACCGACCATAACTGAGGACAATTAAGGAGGATTCAGGAGGATGAACAGGAAAATTTAATGGATGGAATACATCACAAATCAAGAAGCAACAATCGGTCGAATATATGGTCGCATCAAAGATATGTAAACGTGTGTATATCTTCTATTCGAAAGGTGTTGAAAGAGAGAAAATAAGTTGCTAAAGAGAAAGCCACATACATAAGACAGTGCCTCCCCACACAAATCTCCGGAAAACGACAATCCATAAAACATAGGGCATTTGAGGAGACTCAAGGGCTGATACTTAAGGGAAAAGGCGCAAGGATTAGGATTAAGGGACTACTATGAGAATCAAAGAGGACAAACAAGGGGGAAATTAATGGATGGAAAATATCACAGGACAAGTCAATACAGCCGGCAACAATAGGCCGAAACTGGGAAGAAACACTATATAAAAATGACAGCATTGCACATAGGAAAGCGATTTACAGCCTTGGAACTGTCAGTAAAAATACTTGGGATTTAATTTGATTTAACAACAAGTTAAACTCACATTTAATCGCTAAATGGTCATTAATTTCTATCACAAGGATCGTCAAAGTCGACAGTAGCTAATCCATAAAAGTTACAACCATTTTTCATTTAAAATGCTTGCAATATGTAAAAGAAATAACATAACTAAACAAAAAGTGTTAACATTTAAATCAATACATGTAGAAGTAAATAACATCAGTCTCTATTCTATTTAAAGGCAGCATACATATTGTTTGCAATGTATCAAAATAGAAATTGTCGCTGACATCATTGATGGTTTTTCCGGTTTTCATTGTGCCGATATATTCTTGAGAGAAAGTCTCGTACGTTCTCACGTTATTCCTGTATCTCGCAGTAATTCATATATGGGGAAAATATTGCTTACTGTCAATGCATGGTGACTTTTTCTGGAAATGACGTCACTTACAAAGAGGTTTGAAATCTTACAGCGGCGCTAACAGTAAACATATCGTAGTATTGACGACGTGCCAACCACTAATCAAACTGTTGTATTGTCAATAATATAAGCACAACGTTGACTGAGCTGGTAGAAACTTAAAATTATTTTGGAAGACATCTGACGAACCAATCTGCAGTAGTTACCTACTAGTACTGAGCGATTGTTCCCTATCATTTGACAATTTCTCCTTATGAATCAGCGGCGGAAAACATATGACAGTGTATTAATTTCAGCCTAGTCCTCACGGGAAACATACGACGACCTTTTGATATAAACCTACGACTTCCTAATTGGCAGTCCAGCGCTGTCCCGACTATTCAATAATGTGAGCCAAACTTAAAACAAACACACCTAGTTGCAATCGATAATAGTATGAATTCTAATTAAATTAAATAACAATTATACGTAATCTATGAAGGAAACTGACCCGTCAGTCAATTGTACCAGACAAAGGTTTCATGTTATATTTGTAACACCGTAACACATGTTGTCATACCATACTGTCTCATCAAAGAAAATGCTACATTGCTAAAGATTGTAAGACTCTGTTTGTATTGCATAAATAAACAAGGTAGACACAGCAATTAACAGACCATAATGGCCATGCTGTAAACAAATTAAATGCTCTCCTGCATCCGCCCTGCAGGAACATTTCATGGATGTTGAAAAATATCAAAATGTTTGCTCTTGCTACATTGTACAAATAGCGATCATTCAGACTATCTCAGAGTATGACTGATTTTATAACCAGGGTAAGGGCAACAACATATGGCAAAAACTCGTTCAGGTATCACTGCACGAAATTTTGGATTTACTTTAAACTTAAATGTAACCTAAACTATTACTAAATTCGGAATTCAATTACATGTTAGTGAATTTAATGGCAACTTAAATGCCAAATTTACTGTAAATTTACTTTGCATTAAATTTTTCATGAAATTCCCAAATTTCCTTTACATTTAAGTGTTCATGAAATTTAACAAAATCCCAAAATTTAATGAAATTTAAGGACGCTACATTTCAGTCGATATATCAATTTCAAATGGCATTTAATTAAATTTATAACATTTAAAATTACATTGGAAATGTTCTGTTAGTTAAGGATGTACAAGTGTGAGATTTGAAAATTTTAGTAAATCAAACTTTTTTTCTGTGTATGTTTTTTTGAAATATAAGTATGTGGGTGGTAAGAAAATAAAAAGAAAACAATATGCTTCCGAGCTTGATTTTATTCTGTGGCCTCATGAAGTGACTAAATGTACATTTGCAAAATTAATTTAGGTAATGAAAAAGCAAATGCACAAATCTGTAAATTTCATAGCTTATCATCACAAATTGATTTGAAATTTATATATTGCAACTTTTCAGTACATGATAATGATTAATAGTTGGAAAAAACGTGAAAAAAACATGATCATTCTTGTTTTTCTTCTATAAATCTGTAAATTAACATATATTCTCATGCAGCCATTTTGAAATTACAGAAAAATCACTGTTAGGCAAAGAAAACTATTTTTTTTAAATGTTTATAAAATCAAACTTTCTTAGATATTTGAATGTAATACGCAGCATTTGATGAAGTTTGAAAATATTTAAAAAAATGGTATGTTGCCGCGCAAAATTTGGTGTTATTTCAGCAGCTATTTGGGTGATGTGCGACCTTCGACCTAAAAATATATAGATGTACAAAATGATTGACTACAAATAAGAGACAATATGCAGCAAGTGCTTTTTTTTATACAAGTTATATGACATTATTGAGTTTTATATCAATATACATGTAACAACATTACAATTGTATATGCCAAAAGGCAGCTATGACGCTGACAGACTGTGTTGAATAAAACGAGTAACAATATGGAATTATAATAACTAAAATAGCCTACTCTTACATAATTATGCCGATCATGTTTTAGGAATGTGTGTCATATACTGCTATTGACTAGTGTACCTGCTATATTGAAGATCATAGATCAAAATCTTTTTCCAGTAAATGAACATGAATGGTTTTGATACTAACAGTCTCTGTTACCTTGAAATTTAACAGTGACATTTAAAGTAAATAATGATCATCAACTACACATCACCAGTGTGACTATCAACATTTGAAGATCATAGATGCTCAAAATCTTTTCTCAAGTAAGACATCAATATTCCAAATCATAGCACTGATACAAGGTTGCTTGTGTGGTAGTTGCACAGATTAATCTCAATATTGAGATTGGTAAATGTTAATGTAGTAATATCACTAAAATTGTACTGACTGCAGTCCACTAACAAAATTGAAGTAATTGTCATACCTAATCTTGTGGTATCAAGGTCAAATAATACAGGCTCATAATATTTTGCAATGATGACTGCTGTGTTCACGACGCCTCTTTGCTGTTCTTGTTGTACTAATGTATTTTCTTTTCCTTGCTTGGAGATCTCTCAATGTAGCCAACTTATTGGTGTACCATCCAGGAGACAAACCAATCTTTTTATTCACCTATAACATTGGATAACATATACTTAAACATACAACAATATAAGATGGTTATTTGATTTCTGAAAACAACCACTGTTAGCTTTAATAATAATAATTCCATAAATAACACAAAGAGTCCCATAGGTTTTACAGACTTATGTAAGTTTATAAACATTTTGAAAATGCACGAACTATAATTCTTAATATATTTGCTGTGAAGCTATGTAAATGTATGCACATGAAAAGATCTTTAAATAAGTATACCAAAAACAGTCAACATGTACTCTAACTGAAGAAGTGCATGATTTAATTTCGATCTTGAAACCATTATTCAGAATGTTGAAAATAAGAGTCTGCATTCAAGTCCAATGTTTGTATGGGCAACACTTGCAGCGACCCTGTGGATCAGGTTTCTAGATCCACTAAAAAGTGAGATTTAGGTGCCTTTGAAGCAATGGTCTTGTTAAAAGATTCATTTGCTTGTGTACTTCCAAGGTTTGATAACTTGTTACACTGTCTCTTATAACGCTCAAACAGGTCCTCCAATGACTTCTAGAGAGCCTTGTCAGTGAGTGCCTTACCATATGGAAGTGACTGGTATTTTTTACTGGGATTTTCCAAATGAGAGCACCATGATCTATAACACAAAGAGTGATCATAAATTGGATGACGTGAAAACGTATCAAATCCTTTGCTGATTCCATCTGAATTGCCTTGATTTTGTTGAATCATGTAGTTTATACACTTTAAAATATAATGTATCACTTTCTTTGATAAACTTTTTTGAGACAGTTGGAGAGCATACAGGCTGGATATGATGTTCTTTCTTACATGGTTTCTGTCTGACTGTTTCTTGATATTTGCATTTACAGATTGTCTAAGTCTGGAAATGGTAGTAGTATCATCATCAGCAACAATGTTGGCAATATGTCTACCTGCTTTGGAATGTGATGAAACCATGTCAATCACCATGTCTGGCTCCATGGCTTTACTTCTGCCTTCCCAATTCTTGCAACAGTCATGAGGCTTTGATGTTCTGTTTTCTCTAATGGCAGTATCACATGGCTTACAATATTTACTGCGTACAGCACAACCAACCACTTTTCCTGTCTCTTTTCCTATCATAGAGCAGTGTCCTTGAAAATATAATTAACATAGTTTACATTTCCATGAAGTCATTGTTCTCAAACTAAACATATTTTATAGTATATATCACATTTGCCTGTCATTATAACTCAGTGATATTAACTAAGAGAAACTTATGTTTAAAAAATACATAATGCTTAAATATATTGCTTTTTGATCCAAATTATTACCAGTGTTTGTATCTATTAGACATGATATTACACCATCAGCTGTTCTGCTAAGGTAGCTCAGTAGGAATGGCTCTTGATTGCCAATCTGTTCAAGTCTCATCTTCAGATTGATAATAAATGATAACCCAGGAACACTGTTTAAGTCAACTGACTGCAATACATAAATGAAATTCTATTGTAAATAGGTTCTTAACTCAATCAAAACAAACCTGATAAACGGTCATATCCCCTTCCACTTCCCCTTTTCTGCCATGCTCCATCTACACTGACAGTAAGGCCTACTGTGCTGGACTTCCTACAATTCACAATAGCATAAGCAATATTTAAGGATAAGGTCTGAGTCTTTACAACTGCAAAGTGTTTTTCATAGCATAACACTACATAAACACCAAAAGTAGTGTTTTTGTATGAAGGCCTCTCTGAAATGAATTCAAACAATAATGTGCTCTATGTTGATTAGTTTTCCTGATTTTGTTAAATTTTAAGTGTTAAAATTACCCAATTATTTTTATGTAAACACGCATAATGATAACTGCATTCAAACCAATTTACTTAGTGAATTTCCAGCTATCACAAAACTGGCTACTCACACACTAAATTGCTTTAATATATTTGACTTATGAGTCAGAATGAGTGTGTAATTGATATAACTATATTGATGCTTTTTCAGATTCCTCAACTTATTCATACTAAAAATGCAGAGACTCCAAACATCTACTTGTAGTTACTCCAATTAATTTTTTACCCAAAACACAGATTTTTTACACTACAGCCTAAATCTCAAAGAAAGTCATACCAATTAATTACATCATTCAATAAGGTACTATATGTTTAACAAGTTCAGGGTCCACTGTTAATGGCAATATTTGCTCCCAGCATTAAAATTTATATTAACTTACTCTGCAGACAATCTCATCTCCTCTTTTGCTGCATCTTCTCAGCAACATTATCAAACCCACTTCCTGTTTAAAATAGAACAGCAGTTGAGAGTACAAAATATACATGTACACAAAAATTGAAATTATGAGACAATAAGGTGTTGCATTCCTTTTAGAAAATAAATATTTTATACAAATGGTTATTATCATTATTCAATAAATTTAGTCATTTATTTTCCGAGTGCTGAAATATCCGATTTGTATTCAAGAAAAACACATATCCAATCAAATAGTTAACTGTACATGAACATTAGTAAGACAGGTTTCCATAAATTTGTTTTGATCCAAATTATTACCAGTAATTGTATCTATTAGCAGACATGAAATTGTAACAGTTATTTACATTTGTACACATGCATTAAAATACAAAATAGATTACATACCAGCTTGATTTTGCCGTGTTCTCAGAGAACTTTCACTGAGAGTAGGGATGTTTAGCTCAGACAGTAGGCTGTTGAGTTGTCTAACTCCAATCCCAGCATGAACAATGGCTGTATACAAAGGCAATAAGATAATTATTGACAAGTATTTTTTCTCAAAAAAGGTAGATGTTCACCTGTATACTGTTTACAATATGATGTATATCACTTCAGTTAATGCTATAGTAGTTTGGTGTCAAGCAATATTTACTTAGCATACAGTAAACATCACATAGATACAAATGTACTTACACAAACAATTTAAACACAAGTAGAATACATGTATATATACCGGTAAATCTCTTTAACTTAAAGTTTTTCACAAAAAGCATACATAGATGCTTGCTAATGGTGCATGCACCACTATGTAGCATAAAATTGTTCACGATTCCTCTTTTAACAAACTTGTATGTTCTGAACTTATCATGCATATTATAAGCGCATTGCAGTTCAAACTTTCTGTATATCAGTAAATTCTACTCTATCATTACCTAATGACAACTTTGTGAATCCCATGCCCTGTTAGTGCGTCTTCCAGTCGGCACATTGTTGCTATAATGACAAACAGTGTTGGAACATGGAACCTGTTAAAATAATTATACTGTTGATAATCCAATAATGAATAAAGGCTTGCGCATCAAAAGTTGAAATGTTGAAGATTACATATATTACTAATTTAATTCTAATTGAAAACAAATGTTATCAAGCAGTTTTGATGCATTGGAAATAAACAGACTGAAATACTAAGAGTTTGCCAAATGTGACTGACTGTCTGAAATGAGAGACATATCTGGTAAAAGTTAAGTCTGGTTGAGAATTTGACAAAAAATATACTATTGCATTATAAAATATTATACTTAAAAATAAATAGTCAACGTTATTTTGGACAGCATGTTAGTAAATAAGTGGACAATGAAAAAGAAAAACAGTATAGAATCTACAGTGTAAAACATTTAAACTATTTGTTTAGTCATGATTTTTACCACCAGTGCCTGCAGTAAAGAAATAATCAGTTTGTTGATTATGTTGTCAATATATATTCAAATGATAGACACATATAGCAAAGACACAGGTTTAGATTTGTGACTCATTGTGTATCACTAACTTATGCCATTTGCTTTAATTGAATTATTTCACCTTAACTGCTTGCCATACTTCCATTTCCTAGGAATCTAAATTTAGAAACAACATGGCTTTCGATTTAGTGACGTCATACGAAATGTCAGACGATCATTTCAACAGCAAATACGAAATTTTAAACATTGTTTACATGACATGGAGAGGGTTGTTTTATGACCCATGGGTTGGAGAACATAGGTAGAAAACTCGTTTCAACTGGTTTTGTATAAAAACGCAAGTTAGTCGTCAGAAATCTCGGCATTTTTGCAAACAAATGTTTGATACGAAGAGCATCTTCAGGTTTATTCACGAGAATATGTCAACATGCGGTAGGCGGTCCATACAGCTATTAGTATGGACGCATTCAACGTTTAGTAGTTAATTTTGTATCAGTAAGCATTCACATTACCTTGATGATAGCAGATAATCCATAGTTTATCAAGGATGTTGCCTGTCGTAACTGTAGAGGGACACCACATTTCTTACATGCTGATAATGCGTCGGCAAAAAATGCAAGATCAACAACGTGGCGCCCCTCCCTCCAATCATCTTCCCTGGCACTCCTCACAGGCGTGAACAATGATGGTGAATCGTCAAAATACATGGCACTAACATGATCACCCTTGTCTGCTTTACTACAGTAGGCATGATCGCTGCCTCCGGTCTCTGCCTCGACCTCTAAACAACTACTGTCTGGTTCATCAATCTTCAGTCGATGAAAATAGTTTTTCAAGGCTTCTTTCGCTTTTTCATTCCGGCGTTTCTGTTTGGCGCTCTTAAACTTAGCCATTGTGTTTACAATCGTCTGACGGATTCCGCGTTTACGACATGTCGCAATACCGCAGTTACGCTACGTATTTCGTAAAATTATAGTAAAATTATTCTCAAAAGTTTACTACTGGGTTATAGAAAAACAAATACTTATCGAAGAAACGCGTATTATATTAATGTTCACAAGTGCTATTTAACGACATACTGAGTAACCTCCCTTTCCACATACTCGATTTCGGTAAAAACTTCACCGATTAACTCCCTTAACTTATTCTTAAATTCTCCAAAGTATGATATGGAGTCAAATTTACTTAAACTTTTATGTCCCCACATTATTGCGTTCAATAGGCATTTAATTGTGATATGTGTCCATTTTGTTTCTCTCCACAGTTACACCATTACATATTTATAGTTTACTGTTCAAATCTCACAGTAGTGAAAAAAACATCTTTTTGGTTCAGGTATGCAGCCCCGGTGCTATGGAACTCAAGTATACATGGAGTGTACTAGTTTTAGTCAGTTCAGATCTTTTATTTTAAATTGGGATGGTAACAACCGTAGATGTTTTGCATGTAGGCAAGTGTAAATGTTCTTATAGCACTCGGGACTCATACAAACCTGTGTTTTTTTATAGTTTGCTGTATATGTGCTTTCATATGCTTGATGTTGTGCTTTCATATGCTTGATGTTGTGCTTTCATATGCTTGATGTTGTGCTTTTATGTGCTTGATGTTGCGCTTTTATGTGATTGATGTTGTGCTTTTATGTGATATATGTTGTGCTCTTATGTGATAGATGTTATGCTCTTATGTGATAGGTGTTGGGCTTTAATGAGTGTGATGTTCTGATTTGATGTGCTTGATGTTATTAGTTTATGTGATTGATGTTATGATTTGATGTGACTGATGTTGTGCTTTTATTTTGGGATGTCAACGAATATTCGAATATTCGTTCATGTCTTCGAATATTCGAATCCTGTTTCAATATTCGAATATTCGGAAAAATATACTTAATAAAAATTTGATGAAAAATAAAAATTATTGTTTGTTTATTTATTTGCCGACCCCGATTTGTGTAAGAGAGTATTGTATAATTTTATTGACCTGTCAAAATATCCATATCTTCATGGTCAATGCACATGATAAATAAGTCTTTATCGAAAGTGGCCCGATTACTAATTTATAGCGTGCACTGACCATGAAGATATGCAAATTTTGACAGGTCAATAAAATTATACAATAAGACAGTTATAAAGGATGTTGTTGTCGTTGTTGAAATATACGCTCTTGTAAAAGTGTCATTGTGTATATTGGGGGGTGCTAATATAATTGCATATCGTCGGGTGATGACGGTTTGTCTCTTTCGATAATACATAAATTACTGACTTTTTGCAACCGTTTCATAGTCCAAAGTGTCAAATAGAAGAAAATAGGTGTATAATCGTCGGTAATTGTGTTGTTGATGAAAGGTGTAAAAAGTAGGCAGTTAAGACCACCGACAGAGACTTGAGTTAAAGACTCGCTTTTTAATTAAGGAAGATCAAAGCTGGGATTGAGAAAAGAAACATGCCGAAAAAATGGGGTGACGGGAAACAACATAATTTGCATCCGAATTTTTCTCGTAGATCGTATCATCCAATCAAAATGACTGTTTAAAAACATTTAACTCAAAGTACAACGAGTAAATGCATTTTGTTTGGTTCGATTTTAATTAAGTACTCAGTAGTCAAAATAGCGTGGCAATGCATATACTTAGAAGAACACTTTAGACAAATAATTTTTGTCTCGAAACTACACAAAGATATTCATAAACACGAATATTGACATTCAGATGATGATCTATTTACTGCAATAACTTCATTCGTCAGAGTCTTAACCGGTGAAAACGAAAGTAGAATACACACAGCACGTAAGGAACTTCGGTATAAGAAATATGATTTTTTTAATAATTTTGTCTAAGTTTTGTCGATCGAATATTCGAATATTCGTTCGAAATGCTAAACGAATATTCGAATACCTGATTTGCTATTCGTTGACATCCCTACTTTTATGTGACTGATGTTGTGCTTTTATGTGCTTCATATTTAATTTTATGTGAAATATGATTTAATGTGAAATTTGTGAAAGCTTTACTCATGATTATGTATGCATCTCCAAATTTATGCAATCGTGTAAGAGGACCACAAGACAATGCTACACACCAAATGTCAAAGCCCTTATGGTTTGGGACAAGAAGGTTTTCAATGTTTACACTTTTAAAATATATGTTTAGCTCCTGTGACCTAATTATGCAGCGAACCGGAACGATTTATGCAACTTTGAAAAATACCCACCCAAGGATCATTCCTGTAAAATTTGAACAAAATCCATTCAATGGTATAGGAGGAGACGTCTGGTAAATATTGTTTCCTGCTCGCAAATAGTGACATCACATGTCTTCTTGAAATAACGTTACTTACAAAAGAGGTTGTAAATCCCAAAGGAGCGCTAACATGTAGACATACTTGCAAAGAAGGAAACAAAACCAAATCAGCGGAGGAGGTACACGAAAATAGGGTACAGAAAAGCAAGATCGAAAAGGAAAAGGTACTTGCAGGGAAGGGAAAAATAGATGGAAGGGAAAGTACACGCATGTAGGGTATAGAAATGCAGAAGCGAAAAAATACACACAATACCATTAACGAACTCAAGCATGTGAATATTGACATACACAGGACGGCGTGACATAATAACAAAAAATCTCCTTGTATCAATTGTTTAGAAAGCAAGTGTTAATTCCCAACTAGTTTGGGAGACACAACATTTGGCAGTAGTTGAGAAGTTGCTGATATGAAGCATTTAAGTCGATAGTAAATGCTTCCTACCAACTGAAACAATAGGTATTTTTGCTGGCAAGTTGTCTTTGGTCAGGAGATAACAACTTCGTGGTCGCACTGTATTCAGTTATAATTATACTCATGCCAACTTATTAAGGATTGGTGTGAATAGGAGTTGCAACCTGAAGCTAATTCAATGTTTTTGTTTCATTATTCGAAAGGTCTTTATCGCATCAAATATGTGTACGTGTGTGTTTTATTGATTATAATCGATACGGCTGATATAGATAGAAGCTTTGTTGAGTCGACTTATCCAATAAGCTATCGGTTACCTGTTACCTGCTATCACATGTTTATATAATGTAGTTCAGACATGTGAGAAACGTTCGAGGATTGTGGACATTTCTCGATATTGATATTTTGACTGCAGGACTCCAACTCTCCCCGTTTACTTATTTTTTTCAGAATTTAATATATCTTACCATTGTATTGAAGTGCTTGTCGGTTACATTGTAATATATACATAGACAAATTTTAAGCGCCCCTTTTGTAATGATATGATTGTTACCAAGACAAAACTAACCATATAACCTAGACATGTATTTGAACCTTGCAATAACAACATTCTGGTAACAGGACATCACTTATAAAATGTAATCTGAGATAAACAATTACTAGGCCAATTTTACATAAAACGTATGTCTATCAAGGTATATATGTTTAAGTTCCCAAGTCGATATAAGATGGTTATTTCGGGGTTAACATGTAACTTTGACTTTCTTACATTACATCCCTAATTCAAATTTTAGTGGCGCATATACAATGTAGCCTCCATGCCCGCGATTGAAAGCACGAAACCTGAGTATTATCCCTCTAGTCACAAGTCCGATCGTTTGATGGGACAACTGTAGCCACTGTCGATACAAAACTTCTTCCAGTTTACAACGTATGTACAGGGGGTCTAAAGCCTGAATACGACGGTAGAGAATGTCCAAAATATGCTCAATCGAATTCAAATGCTGACAAAACCAAAGTTTGTGTTTTTTAAAGCATCAAAACGACAATCCTCAGATTGGTTCTTAAAATTCTTCAAAAATAGAACTAGACAACAGTTTTATATACCTGGTAGTTTATTTGATATCTGTAAAATCCCCATGATCGAGTGTTTCTATTGCTGTCGTTAACTGCATTTCGTGTAACACAAAGGGACTTGAAAAAATATACTTTAATCTTAACAATTACAAAGGCAAAACGGGCACCAACCAAACATAAGTGGTGTTTGAAACTATTGACCTTTGGTTGAAATAAAGTTCAGTTTCCTAATATTAGTTTTATGTATCGAGGTAACATGGAACGCCTCATATACAAGGCAATTCCTCCCCAAAACATTAGGAGTTGAGGTGTAAGGGCAAACACCCATGGGAATAAGGAAGTGAGGACTTGTCTGGCTGACCATCAAAACAGCCATGTATAATTTAAGGGGACGACAATGGAAAATGAATTAAATTCATGGAAAACACCACAGGCCAGATGAGAAATGTAAAAGAGACGCACAAACTAAATGATATTCGATACTATTGACTTTAAAATATGAAAACTCATCACTCGTCCTATCTAAGTTGTATGTATCTAGGTTGGCCTAAAATACGTTTTTGAACCAGCCGGACCACGTAATCGGTTAATCTTACATAACAACTTCTCCTTAGCATGAACTTTTGAGAGATTCAGATGTCGGCTGTTGTATATATTTTGGTGCTCTAGACTGGCTGCTTTGGTACAAGTTCAATACGGGTAAATTGACGATAATGTAAAAGAGACATTGTTGTTCAAGAAAGATTAGACTGATGGTAAATTCATACTACAATATAAATTTATAAGGCCATTCTTAAAAAAATGTTTATTTGTGGTTAAGCGACCCGGAATTTTAACAGTGGGTAGGAAGGTAGGTATATTTTTAGTTTAGTACTGTAATGGCTTTGTCAACAGTCTACTTGTGCATACATGTATATGTATTGATACATTGTATGTATTATGTGTATTTCTTCTCATGTTGTGGCTTATCCACTCATTTTCATATAAAAGCATTAACAAAGTGTACATTCAATGTTGTCTTTTCTTCACTTGTAGAAACATTCTATGAGTTTTCTACGCGCAAGGAAAAGAAGACCGAAATAAATTCATTGATGAACCTGAAAAAATAAATCGAGTGGCGGCATTTTTAATGAGTCGGTCGCGTAATTGCAAACACACAATTTTTAAGGATGGCCTATGGTTGTTGACGCACGGGAGAGGTTGTTAAAGCTAAGTATTCATGTATTTTAGTCACACATTATTATCCCAGCAATACGGAATCTATTCCATACAGAACAAATCAATTGCGGCGACTCAGACAGAACTAATGTGATGTTATAGTGTCAGTAATAGAAAGTATTAAACGTTCGCGAGTGATCATAATGGACTTCAGAAAAATGTTCGAAAACATGTTAGAAGCTAAGGCATTATTTGTTTTGGTTGTTATAGCAACACACCTTCAACGTAAGTAATTATATAGTTTTGATTGATATGAGGATGTGTTTTTTTCTGATTGAAAATAGTATATGTTTCGTTGTATACCCTCTACGCATATCTATGTTTTGTTTCAAATTTTCACTTTATACAACATCAGGGACATGATGTTTAATTTGTCTGTTTCCTAATTTTGCTCATTTAAGTTTTACGTCATCCAAATTTGTAGGCTATGTGTAGTCAATTTCTGCTATTGTATATGTGTTATACATCAGACCCATGACATTTCATTTTGTAGTTTAAATACACTAAACACGCATAAGTTGTACTAAAATATATGCAAGTTAAGTTGAGACTTAATTATTTGTCATCGATCGCGTAACATATATGCCTCTCTATGATAGCTTACTTAATTACTGACCAGTAGTGGGATTTTCAACCTCTTCTGTAAGTAAGATCATTTCAAGAAATCGCAACATGTGATGTCACTATTTGCAAGAAGGAAATAATAGTTACTCTATATGGTCACATTGTTTTCATATTGCTTATTGTCAATTACGGAGCTCATTTACTGTTCTGTGGGAATGTTACAATAATTGGTATTACTATGAAAGGCCGGTGGTGACATTCACATTTCATTATTTCCTAAGAAAACCCGATTTCGACTTCATGAATTAATGGTTATCTTCAAGAAATGTGCATGTATAATATTGAATTCATGAAGTTGAAATCTTGACTTTCCTAGGAGAGAAATGATAGTGTGAATGTCATCACCGGTCTTTCGTATAACTATATGTACATGTATGTTATACATCCAAAATGAGCGTGTACATATCTTTACTTGTGACTACACCAACTATCTTTACGAATGTAACGTCATGCAATAATTAAATCCGCCGATGAGCGCAGTCAGTTGAACTTTGACTGCAAGTCTGGAGGACGGAGGTTCAAACTCCGGTTGAGGTGTAAGTCCTGTCTGATAAATCGAGAGAATTTACGTCTAACACTATTTGTCCTCCAGCTTTCATTTACATGGGGAAGTTGACAGTCGCTGGCGGAAGAGCAGGTTAGTCCTGATTCGTAACGAAGGAGCACTGGTTAGGTCAAGTGACCGACGTACAGGACTTAAATTATGTTGAACAACGGCACAAACTGCGCCTACAATGAAAATGGAAGTTGTACATCATTAAAATAAGACCACCTCGAAAGTAAGAACATAATTTTCAAGTCCATTTTCACTGTTTCGCACTTTATTCAACCTCAATATTCAGACCACCTCAATAAGAAGACCAGTTTTCAAGGGTCTCAAGTGTGGTCTTATTCTTGAAGTTTAACTGTATTTAAAGCATCTTTGGTGACAAGGTGATCTATACTTTTTTTTGTTATTTTAATTAATTGGTTCAAATCGAAAATTGAGTCATATTTCGGAAGACAAATCAAAAGTACTGATTGGTCAGAAAATTTGACGGGCGTTGGATGAAATTATAAGGGTAAAAACTGATCGACGAACAGGACATGCCACATACAAAATACACAGCCACTCAAAGGACACACGGATACGTACTTTCAAGTACACAAGTGTAAAGCAGAAGGGATGAGGCACAAAATATATTTTATTTTAAAGACATTTTGTTTGCATAATCTAAGGAATGGATGTCAATTTATGTAATACAACAACTGACCGCTAATTCAATATTTCGGCTAAAGTTGGTCAAATCCAAGACCACTGAACACTGTTGTAACACAATATTAATATAACACAGGCTAGTAAGTGTCTATATAAAAGGCAAAATACGTGATCATGATATATATTAATATGATATTGTGTAATTATAATACAGTGTAGCCTTTTTTCATTTGATGTAGACACTGCATAGGCTGTGTTATATTCATACATGTATTGTGTAATAACAGTGTTCAATTCTCTTAAAAATGTCAACTTTGCCAAAATACAGTATACAGTATACCTTTTCATTCCGTGGTGAAATATTTATAAATTAAATATAAGCTTTACATTTACAGAAAACATCACTTAAAGACCACCTAAATAATAAGACTATCTGAATAATAAGACCACCTCAAAATTATTAACACACTTTTCTAGTCCATTTTCACTGTTTTACTCTTTATTCAACCTCAATATTTAGACCACTTCAAGAATCCCAAGAGGTTTTACTGTATCTTGTCCATTATATATACAGATATTGTGGCCGAATATTTGCATAGTCGAATGCAAAAAGGTCAGTCGTTTTTATGTCGACATAGTCTGGACGCGCTACAATGATCGAATTTGATTATAGATATTGTAGTCTGACGGGACAATGTCGTTCGTGACCGTAGCCAAGCACCATTATATCTACTAAATCACTTACTTTATATTATATTATGTTATATCAATGGTCGAATGTTTGCTTTATGAAAGTTTAAAGTACTTGTTGAGTACTTCTAATTCATTAGCTCTAAAGTCATACAAATGGATACAAATGAGACTAGGCACTGAGGGACTAACCTATCGAATCTGATATCAATGGTGCAAATCATTTACGATTTGTATCAATACCAAAGGGAATCAGAGCGTCAATTATGTCCTCATATTACATGTTGTACTATGCAACAAATCTTTCATACGAAAAGTCAATATTTGTGTCTCTATGAAATGTTTCATGCAACAAATCTTTCATACGAAAAGTCAATATTTGTGTCTCTATTTTTACCCTGGAGCCACTTCCGTGCATTGTATTTTGTAGAAACTTGCCATTCACAGGGCTCCATGTGGGGGAAGCGTTGTCTTGTGTATGTGACGTTCCCTGTTACAACTAAAATTACTATTTCAATGTGGTTATGCGGTTTTGTAAGCGACAGTCACTGCTCGACTCCAATAATAATATTTAATATTTGTAAAGAAGAACTTAACCTTAACAGTAATACTATGCCCCCTTTTGGTTCATTTGTTTACCTAAACAAACTTAAGAAATATATTTCATATAGTTAAAACATCAATAAACATGCATTAACAAATATTGAACTCATTGTGTACATTGTATTGATCCGTTTTTGGTTAAGAAAGATGTTTGTACATTATAAATTTAAAAAAAAATCTGGCTATTTTACAAGTTTTGTCTGTAAGTAATATGATAAAAAAGATATTTTCAATCGGGTATACATTGCAATGGTTCTCATTACAGATGTTTTAGCCAATGTAACAACAATACTGGACGAAGCCAATCCAAACATTTTATGTTCATATCAGCCAGATACATCTTGAATGTGACCATTGAGTATCAACAACAAGTAACCTATTCAAGTCTAATTAATTACAGATTTCGTCTGCGCATGAATCTGAAACTTAAGGCTTTAGTTGCCAATTCAAAACTGTTATGTTCATATGAGCCAGATACATCTTGAATGTGACCATTGAGTATCTACAACAAGTAACCTATTCAAGTCTAATTAATTACAGATTTCGTCTGCGCATGAATCTGAAACTTAAAGCTTTAGTTGTACTTCTATCTGTCATTGCAACATACGCAAATACGGGTTTACAGAACATTCACTTTTCTTGTTCACTCATTTAAAATTCTCTATTACATGATAGTTCAAATTAATTCCACAGTGGTACAGACGGCATACACAGCGGAGATGGAGACAGAAATCAGGTTAGAAACTGTCTTACATGCATCCTACGATCCCGTCTCGAGACCAAAGAGTCAAACTCATGTAAACACTGGATTAACTGTCCTAGCAATTTATGAATTGGTAAGTAAACGATGGGCTATGTACAGTCGGACCTCGTTTTTTCGACAACCTTTTATCCGACGACTTGGTTGAATCCGAAATAAATATTAGGTCCCTATGTATATTAAGCACGTCGAATTGAAATGCGGTATTCGAAATCATGTAAATAAAAGTTTGGACCCGACGAGTTCGAACGAACGAGGTGCGACTGTATTATTTTTTACTTTTTTGTGGATTGGTTTTAAAGCCCTTTTTAAAGATTGTTTTCTTAGCACTACATGACGATCAGTTGACCTAACAATTTATTTATTGAATAAATTATCAACCAGTACTAACGTGCCCTTCAGAAGCTGCTGACAACTGACAACATAAATCATAGATGGAGGACACATTACCATAGCCAAATCTCACAGAAGAAACTTTTTATCCGAATACTTGGTAGCATCCGATATAAATATCAAGTCCTTATATATTCTTAGGTATGACGAATTAAAATTCGAAACCATGTTTTATTCGTTATAAAATTTCGATCCCGATAAATTCGAATGAACGAGGCTCGACTGTTTTACAGAAACAAATGATAAAGCGGAATTGTCATATACAAGGGGCCCAGTGACACCCATAAGCACAAGGAGACAGGATAATGTACATAAATGTGTACAAATACAAAAAGGGACAGTGTACAAAGATGAATTTATTACCAAACTACAGACGTGCAAAATGGTAAATAATATCAATGGCTGTCTCTTTATTTGAAATTACATGTTGAATTTATTTATTTCCATCGTGTTTGCCGATTGCATATTTCTCAGGTTAGTTTTCCAACAACGTCGGTATTTCCCGTCCTATCAACTTCATTGTACAGTTGATTTAGAAGTGTTCATATCCTAGACAACGTTCAATGACAAGATTAATTACTATTTATGTTTAATTGTTAAAGACGATGGTTCTTTGTACATCTGTTATTGGATGTTAGTCACTTGGCAACTTGATAAACGTTTCTCAAAACACGTAACTAAGGGGGTGATTAATTGGCTAATTGAGCCAACAATTTAACCCTTCCTTTGAATGATAAAACTGATATGATATCACAATGGATTAGAACTATTTTCAAAGGGATTTTTTTATTCTTAATTATCTAGTAATCGGATATAAAGAACCTCTTTTATTAAAAAAGTCTGCTAGTTTCGATTGCCATGATTAATTAGTAATGTCACTAACAATTCTGTAAATCGAGCACCGCATCATAGTACAAAAGTTTATAAAAAATACCCACCGTGTCTCCTTGTCAAGAAATGTAAATATTTCAATGTTTTATCAGCACGAAGACATGATTGATTTTAATATCGTAAGCATTTACCACGAATCCTATTTCAGTAACTAAAATGATGCATCAGTCTACCGTCTGGGATCACCTTCTTTCCAGATTACATCACTTAAAGACCACCTCACTATCAAGAACACAATTTTCAAGTCCATTTTCACTTTTTTGTTCTGTATTCAACCAACTCAATATCAGTTGGCAAGTGTTCAAAGGGTGGTCTTATATTGAGGTATTGTTGTCTCATGTCCCTATTGTCTGTTACAACCCGTTTTGCAATAAAAACGCATTTTGCAATAAAAAATTTAAATCGCTAAAAATGCATATCTAGAACCTTTAACATTTGTATATATGTATGACAATACTAAAAATATATGTGCGACTCATATAACTCATATACTATAACAATTAGACGATATTCATATTCGACGCATTTTGCAATAAAAATTTCACACTCGTCAACGCGTTTTGCAATAAAAAATTTAAATCTCTAAAACCGCATGTGTAGTGTCTTAAACAGTCGTATATATGTATAATAATACAAAAAAGATATGTGCGACACATATAACCAAAGATAAATAACACTTAGACGAGATTTATATTCAACGCATTTTGCAATAAAAAATTCACATTCGTCAACGCGTTTTGCAATAAAAAATTTAAATCGTTAAAACCGCATGTGTTGTGTCTGAAACAGTCGTATATATGTATAATAGTACAAAAAAGATATGTGCGACACATATAACCCAAGATAGATAACACTTAGACGAGATTTATGTTCAACGCATTTTGCAATGAAAAATTCACATTTGTAAACCCGTTTTGCAATAAAAAATTTAAATCGCTAAAACCGCAAGTGTTGTGTCTGAAACAGTCGTATATATGCATAATTATACCAAAAAAATATGTGCGACACATATAACCCAAGATAAATAACACTTAGACGAGATTTATGTTCAACGCATTTTGCAATAAAATTTTCACACTTGTCAACGCGTTTTGCAATAAAAGTTTAAAACCGCTAAAAACGCATGTATGACATCTTAAACGGGGTGATATATGTATAACAATGCAATTAATATATGCGACTCATGTAACTCAAATAACACCGATCTATGTCTCTGTCTTAAACCATATACATGTGTCTTGTGTCGGGGAGTTGCCTCTGTTATTTACACTGAGAAATGTATAATAGCTTGTGAATTCGTACATTTGGGTCCCCTGCATCCCACTCCACCCAGGAGAAACACTATTACGGGACAGTATAACACTTTTGGACTATTATTTCTGTTTATTTTTAGATGTATGTTAAGTTGCCCTGTCCCCATGTGCAGTTCTTTCACTTTACATAATATTCATGTTCTCCCCGTTCGGCGTATTATTGCTACCTTTCTTGAATTGTTTCGTCATGCATTTCATCCATTAAATAATTTTCCCCATGTTGCCCCCCCTCCCAATTATTTTTCCACAGTTGTTCTTAACGGACCATTTCTTTGCACCCATTTTTTCCATACATGTTTGCCTTTTGCACCTCCTCAGTGCCAAATATTTTGTAAACCATTGTTTTCTAAGGGTGGGGAGGCAATGCCAGTAAAAGGCTGTTTTGTTCCTAGTGCTGGAAAATACACAGTGTGTCTGTTGATATGTACGTAATGTTGAATTGGTTTTAATGATTGGTTACCGCCTACTTAGTCAATAGTCAATGCATATGTATGCATATGTTGGAAATCAATGACCATATAGCGATGAATGTTATGTTGGCTAGCTGTTAAATCGATTTAAACCTCCAACAACTTTACTGACAGTTCCAATAATATAATTCGCTGTATGATAATTTCCCGTGTTATTTATCTTGGGTTATATGTGTCGCACATATTTTTTTGGTATAATTATGCATATATACGACTGTTTCAGACACAACACTTGCGGTTTTAGCGATTTAAATTTTTTATTGCAAAACGGGTTTACAAATGTGAATTTTTTATTGCAAAATGCGTTGAACATAAATCTCGTCTAAGTGTTATCTATCTTGGGTTATATGTGTCGCACATATCTTTTTTGTATTATTATACATATATACGACTGTTTCAGACACAACACATGCGGTTTTAGCGATTAAATTTTTTTATTGCAAAACGCGTTGACGAATGTGAAATTTTTATTGCAAAATGTGTTGAATATAAATCTCGTCTAAGTGTTATACACTTGGGTTATATGTGTCGCACATATATTTTTCGTATAATTATGCATATATACGACTGTTTCAGACACAACACTTGCGGTTTTAGCGATTTAATTTTTTTATTGCAAAACGGGTTTACAAATGTGAAATTTTTATTGCAAAATGCGTTGAACATAAATCTCGTCTAAGTGTTATCTATCATGGGTTATTTATGTCGCACATATATATTTTGTATTATTATACATATATACGACTGTTTAAGACACTACACATGCGGTTTTAGCGATTTAAATTTTTTTTGCAATACGCGTTGACGAGTGTGAAATTTTTATTGCAAAATGCGTTGAACATAAATCTCGTCTAAGTGTTATCTATCACGGGTTATTTATGTCGCACATATATATTTTGTATTATTATACATATATACGACTGTTTCAGACACAACACATGCGGTTTTAGCGATTTGAAGTTTTTATTGCAAAACGCGTTGACGAATGTGAAATTTTTATTGCAAAATGCGTTGAATATAAGTCTCGTCTAAGTGTTATTTATCTTGGGTTATATGTGTCGCACATATTTTTTTTTTATGTATAATTATGCATATATACGACTGTTTCAGACACAACACTTGCGGTTTTAGCGATTTAAATTTTCTATTGCAAAACGCGTTGACGAGTGTGAAAATTTTATTGCAAAATGCGTTGAACATAAATCTCGTCTAAGTGTTATCTATCATGGGTTATTTATGTCGCACATATATATTTTGAATTATTATACATATATACGACTGTTTAAGACACTACACATGCGGTTTTAGCGATTTAAATTTTTTATTGCAAAACGCGTTGACGAATGTGAAATTTTTATGGTCGACCAGACCAGATTTCTAACACCTCTATTCCTATACATGTTTACCTTTCCACCTCCTCATTGTTCAACCATGCGTCTTCTCATTGTCTAACCATGCGCCTTCTCATTGTCTAACCATGTTTTTGATATATTATTGGTTACATGTAATACACTAAAGGTCGGCAAAGCCAATCCTTGCTCCCATGTACCCTTGCGCATCCTTAAATGATTGATGTTTTAATGAATGCTGTTTTCCCGGACGTCTGTGTGGGGAGGATTGCCTTGTGTATGTGGCTTTTCCTGTAGCAATTTAATCTCTCTTTCATTTTGCTTTTGAAGTAGCCATGTACTTTGTACGTTGCTTATCCTGTATCTTCATTTTAATTAATTTGAATGTATCGTAATTGTTAACTTTATACATTGTAATGATTTTACTTTTTGTTAATTCAATATATCGAAAAGTTTCGCCTTCATTTTGTAGAATTTGAAAAACCAGAGGTTAACAATGGCATGTTGGCTCACATTTGTAAGTATTTTCGAAATATCACTTGCAGACGAAGAAAACTACACACAATTCCTTAAAATGAGTCTGATATAGAACCCTTTATGGCATATGTTCATTTTTTGTAATAACACGAGTATGTTCTTGTAATCGTTCATCATTTGTCTAAAGATAGCACAGTAACCATCTCCGGGCCATCAAAATAATTTGTTTTTATTGGATTTAACGCCATTTTTCAACATTATTTAAGCTGTATAAGGTGGGTCATCAAACAACGTATTGGGTAATAAATTATAACAATTACCACGAAGTCACATACATGTATACATATCACTAGAATTTTGACCACTTTATGAATGGTTTATATCGTTCATGGGTAATCACACTTTAGTTATTTTCATGTTATATATGTGTTTGCTATCAGGAATGGGAAGATGAACGACTGACGTGGAATAAAACGGCCAAAGACGATATAGAATATATATTTACTAAACCAGACTACACCTGGAAACCTGAAGTAGTCATTGATAACTCGTACGTATCTTTTTGTTTAAAATTATTTACCTTTAATCATTGTGACACAATTACTAACAGCCTATGAGCACCGCTGTATGGTTTCCAAAACTTCTTTAAGTGTCGTCACCATGTACTGACAGTAAGCAATATTTATCCCATATAGCAATATGAAAACTAATTGACCATATGGAGTAAATATTGTTTCCTGCTTGCAAATACTGACATCACATGTTGCGTTTTCTTGAAATGACGTCACTTACAGAAGACGTTGTAAATCCCATAGCAGCGCTCTTATAGTAATCGCTCTCGATGAATGCTTCCTCAGTTGGTTGCTGACCTGTACTCTGGGAGTCACGAATAAGTAAACGATTGTGAATACCACAGAACAATCTCGTCCATAGCAGACTTCGTTCCCTTGGCTTTCGGATCAGCTCCTTGGTGGGCGCTCATACCCTATGCTACCACGCCTTCCTCAGAGGGGCACAAACCATATTTGTCAATTAATGTGTGAATCGTGAATAGTTCTTATTTGCTGACATAGTTTAAATGTATGCAATATATTAAGGACATACATTGACTGTTCGGATACTTATTGTTATGCATTCCCTATAGTGGCATCACACTTTCGGAATGAACGTGGTGGATACCTGTTTATTGTTGCACCAATAGTGTGCATTAAATATAGAAGACATTTTCAAACAAAACCATCAGAATTACTCGTTACAAGTCATGTATTCAAAAGTGTATCCTTTGCTAAGTTATTCAAGACCTTTTCGCCTTTACACGAAGAAATTGTTTAGAAATTAGTGTGATACAAGCAAATCTGTTTAGGTACATTGTATTACGTGATATAGTCAGCGTGTTTGTTTTCCCCGGAAAGTATTGCAGATCTCGGGATTATAAAGAGTGTCGATTTGCTGTTGCGGATAAAATACACTGGTGGTGTTGAATGGCAACCACTTGTTTTGTTAACAACTCACTGCGAGGTAACTTGTTCAAATATGCATTCACGTGTTCATGTCAACCATATATTGTGTTTGTTGTTTGTAAAGCTTGTATTTTGCTTTCAGAATGTACTTATGCTTCTATCCGAGTTGTGGTAAGCAACCCACAATAGAAAGCGAGCAAGGAATGTCGCCTACAATACGTGTAGCCATCTGTTCCATAATATATACGCTTACATTGTGGGCATTGTAATCGACATTTCCTGCACGATATCTATAAAGTTTACTTTTAACAAATATTCAAAACCCAGAACCTCGTAACTGAATTTTTGGCGGTTTATAGTTTTTCAAAGCTCTTTCTATCTGTATTGTTATAGAATGCACATACTTTAAGGTAAGAACACTCTAACACTCATCATCAAGAATCTTAACTAATCGGTTTCCATGAGTTTCTGGATCACATAAGACAACTAAGTGCAAAATATTACAAAGTTTTACCGTGCCGTTTTAAAGATTTTCAAGTTTTAAGATTGAGCCGACATGCTTTGAGAGGTCACAAATTCCTCTCATGTTCTTCATGGATAAAACATATTTGTTTAGTTCAAAATTAGCCTATTTTATCATGGATTTGTGTTATTCTTAAAAAGAAAGTGCTAGTGACATCATAAGGATAAACACTGGAAAATCGTTTGCTTTGTAAAAAATATAAGTGGTACTGCATATGCATACACCCTCCTGTAAATGACGTATTTTTTAAGTCTCAATAAGAAATACCAATTTTTAAGGTAGCATAATCATACAGCATGAATCAATATTCTTATAAGTGTGCTATTACCTTAAATAAACTGCAATTCCATAACCCCGTATGTAACAATGATCTCTACAGAAGGGTAAAACTTTTAAGTTGGTTTTCACAAAAAGACAAACAACAATATATGGGCTTCTGGAAATAATGCGGTTATTTCAGTCGCTTACCGACCACAACCCAAGTAAATACATGCATGTATTTGAAGGCAAAATAAAGTGTGGTTGCAAGTTGTTTATTATTTTGTGTGCTTCATGTCATCAATCATGGCTCAGTGTCAATAGTGAACTACGTCCTGAAAGCGGCACTGTCAAACCGTTCATTGGATCTCATGTTGAGACTAAAATACGACGGTAGTGTGGACTGGGAACCACTAAAGTTGTTTGAGGTTCAATGTTAGGTTAGTTTAGAACCTTTGTGTCGCTACAATTCCTGTCATGTGTATTATTGAGTGGTCCTGTGTTTTGTCATTTTTTGTTAAGTTTTTGTTTATATATGAGCGCCGCTGTACGATTCCAAACATCTTCTTTGTGTGACGTCATTTCCAGAAAAGTCACGTGTGACGTCCCCATGTACTGACAGTTCGTAATATGTGCCCCTTAAGACAATATAAAAACGAAGTGACCATATCGAGTAAATAGTGTTTCCTGCCTGCAAATGGTGACATCACATGTTGCGTTTTCTGGAAATGACGTCACACAAAGAAGAGGTTGCAAATCCCAAAGCAGCGCTCATATTATGTCGGTTCTGCTCTTCTAACTAGTACAGCATGAAAAGCAGCAGTCATAGCCTGATCATTGTCGTCTGCGTCAATGGAATCAATACTTAATCGATAAGCTCGTTTTCTGAGAAAGTGTAAGTCCTAGTGATAATCTGACCCACGGACGGGTGTCTGTATCCGCTTACTGTGTTCTTATTTATTTTATTCTCCTAATTTTTGTTTTTAATGTACTGTGTATTCCGAATGCATTACTCTTATGTCATCAAGATAATTGTATACATCTACGAGTACTCTAAATTTCCGTTTATTAAATTATGTTTAATATCTGCTCTCATTTCTTTATTTGTTGTACCCTATGTGGGGCGGCATTGCTTGTTAATGTAGCCTTGTCTGCACTTCTCTTTTACTTAGAACACAATTAGTGCATTCATTAATATTTCGCCTTCTTCCTCAATTCCTAATGTTTTGCTGATGTGTCCGTGGGTTCTGTGGCAAGGCATTGTCTTGTGAATGTGGCGTCCCATGTTACAACTTCCTTATTCCAAACATTGTACAATATGATCACAAAATCTTAATTTGTAAAAATAAGAATGAAGATGTCGATAAGGCAAAACCACACACAACGTACTCAACCAACCCACAAGCACATGGAGACATGGAAAGATATAGAAAAAAATACAAATACAAAAGCAAAATAGAGAAGACACAATTACAAAATAAACATCCTTTTACCTTGTGTTTTTAGAGTTATAATATATCGAATACTTTTACAAGATTAATATACATGCACAGTACCATAGTCTAGAGACTCTGTGACTTTCACCATTTATATACGGACACCTGAAAACAGATTTAATGAATTTCGCTATTAATACAAATATGTCTGTCCGTTTAGTAGGTTCGCCTTATATACTATATTCATTATGAATTGCTTTCAGGTAGACATCACATATTATCCGTACGATCAACAGAAATGTGGTGTTGATATTGTCAGCTGGGCGTATACCTATGACGAAGTAGTACTTGACCATTTGTTTGAGGTCGTTAATCTGGAAGACTTTGTGTAGGAACCATTATTTATCATTATTCAAGGTTTTTATGGGGTCATTTGTAAGGTCACGAGGGCCCAGTGGTGTTGTGCTTCTTTGTGAGATATTAATGGATGTGCAGCCATGGTTTATCCACAATAACTTGTCCCTATGTTTGTTTTACTCCTTTTATTTCTGTAAACCTAGAACTTATTTCGCGCGTTTTAAGTTAGCGAAGTTCACGAGGACAGTCATTGCGCGAACTTAAGTAGTCGCAAAATCGTCAGTTATAATGAAATCGCGAAAGTTTCTAGCTATTGTTATCGTCTTTGCCATTTTGCTACTATAGTACTAGTATAGTGCTGTTTTATTAACCGCGAACATATGAATATATTACCTGGCTCATTACATTTCAAAATAGTTGTATTGAACTGATCGTGTTTGTCCGGAATCTTCAAGGAGAAAACGCCGCGGTTCTGTTTTGGTATTAAAGTAAACCAAACAGCAGTTCTAGTTTTACGCACATGAGAATTACCTTACCTAAATTGGCATGGATCGGTTCTGAAAGCTCATACGCCTGTCCGCGGTCAATATAACTGCACTTTATATGTCGATAAGGCTTATTAAAACCGTAAAAGAGAAACAAAGTGGGATTGGAACAAAGAAGATAAGCGATAAATCAACTACTAACTAGAAATTAGTTGAACACGCTTTTCACCTATCGAATCCGAGAAACTAATTATCTCCTTATACTTATATGTCTTTATAACTGTGATTATAAAAATATTTAGCTATTCAATATTACCGATTTTGTATGGGAAAGTCCATATTTTGGAAATGCGGCATTTCCTTTGCTACACTTTTTAATCGGGTCTAACGCAGAGTGTTCAACACTTTTAGTTATACATGAAGGTTAGTTGACCTAACCAGTTTCCTAAATTAATTATCAACAAGTACTTACTTGCCCTTCTGAAGCGGATGACCTAAATAATTTAGAGTTGGAGGACTAATGACAATGATCAAATGTCATGGAAACACACGAGTTTTAGTTATTTCTTCACATTGATTTACACTTTTTATTAATGAAATGTACATGGTGACGTTCAACAAAATATCTACGTTTGCTTGACAATTCATGGCCCATTCGATTACATTACTCGGTCGATAATCTTGAAACATTTAATGAAACTATTGACAGAAATTTCATGATAGATGTTTAAACGTTTAATTGTTTCAGACGACACGGAGAATGGCGAGTCAGTAATACGGAGGTTGAAGATAAAAACCTGACTGAGCATATTCCGGGAGGATCCGTACGAATTTACCCGCAACTAGCTTTTTGGCTATTTCTTCGTAAGTTCAGAAAACATCTACTAAACCTATCATGTTCGAATCTAGAATGTAAAGATTAGTAAATATATAAGTACATTAACTATTTATAAGACACTTCAAAAGGATATAATTGATTATTATTACATTTAGCAATGTATATGTATACAATTGTTGTGAAATAGGGCTGGTCATGTTTATACCTGTCTATTTTATACATATAACATCCAGTTAATGTCCGTTTGACTTTGCACCATCTTCGATACCCAAGATATTGATCACATATATGATATTATCATATATGTTGTTAATAGCCTTCGTACCGAGGATGACTGTGCAGATAACAAGTCTTTAGTTTGCTCAAAATGTTCAAATAAAATATAATAGTACATATTAAAATGTATTAAATTTAAACTTCTGATATTGTGACAAAATTATCATAATTTCAGAACGTCGGACAGAGTTCTACAATCTCAACGTGATGATGCCGATAATTCTGACGTCATTGATGGTTGTTCCGGTATTCATTGTGCCGATATATTCTGGAGAGAAAGTCTCGTTTGTTCTCACGTTATTCCTGTCTCTCGCTGTACTTTTGACAATAGTCGCTGATTCACTTCCACCAACGTCTATAACCATATCGGTGTTAGGTATGTTGAAATGTTTGCTTAATGCTTACATTAAGAGACAAACGTATATACCTCAGACTTGAAGTTTCTCTTAATAGCTGATCGTTGTTTATTCCGTTGTCCTTCCTAACATTCCTACTTCAGATATGAATTAAAATGTATACCCTGTCTTCATTTATCAATGTTGTACAAGTATCTGTAGTTGGGAGCATTGTCCTATCATTCTGATTGTCTATGTAACTCTACAACAATTGTATTATGCAGTAACCCAACAAACTAAAATGGTTCCTGAAGTTTAGCACGAAATGCCAAGACGTTCTGGATTTAAGCAGATATACAAACAAATGGAAACGTAAACAATAACAAAAAGTAAAAAGGGATGCACACATAATTGATGAAAAAAGGAGCAGAGCTTATGTTATATATTTTGTCAGTTTATGTAGTTAGTTTCATTTGTTTTTTCCAGATCTGTATCTAGGTATCGTGTTGATATTGGCGGGTCTTGCTATCTTATTGACGGTGCTGATTCTAATCCTGTATCACAAGAAAGGAACACCGGATAATGATTCCCTCATGATGAGTATGACGCCTTGCGCGGCAAAGGTCAAGTGGATGTATATGCCTGGAAAGAAACATGACTTTCCAAGTGGAGACAACCGAGTGGAACCTATCTCTGCATTTACGGACAACAACCTGGAGGTCATTGATATAACATCGTCGAAAGATGCCACAATCATCAAGAATGCGAATGATAATAGGAACCAATTCGAGGATTTGGAGATACCACAGGAGGTCGTTACTTGGTAAGATATCGCGACCATCTTGGATCGATTTTGTTTCATATCTTTCTCTTTGTTGACACTAACACTAACGATGAACATATCATTTGTGATCGCACTGACAGTTGGTGGTAGAGCCGCAGACTTCCATTGACAATAATAAAAAGGGGTTACCTACAATATTTTGTTACAATCGTCAAGGTGTAACAATGTCACCAACAATCGGCAAACTATGAAACAATAAAACCCCATGGCAAACTAACAAGACTTTATTTGTATGTACTGATCAAAGAAATATTAACACTTATAAATTGTTCAGATATTTAGCTTTTCTAAATAAATTACTTACTTTAGTAACATGTCTCATCTGCTTGTTGGTTATGACTACAAATTTAGCTTTGAAACATTTCACCTTGGCCACCGTTTTTATTGAAAATACGGCAACTACACCTAACATACGGTATTGTACGCTCCATTTCAGGCATTTCTTGTAGATTGTTTGAACGATGAAATGTGGGAAAAACATATTTTATTGATACTGAACATATTGTCAACCACACTATTTGGTGTCCCGTAACATAATGTCGCAAGACGAAGGACTTGCCGACGAAAACCGACGAAAAGCGACCAGCACGTTTGCGCTATTTATCAATTTAGTTTTTCAATTTAGTTTCCCCGTTGATAAAAACACAACAACAACGTAAAAAATCGCAAGAATTGCAGAAGGAAGATCACATTAACGAAACATTGTCTTATCACACTGCTCCTCTTGATGTTCAGTAAAATGAACAGATTCAGGTGGCGAATGATAAAACCAAGAAGGAGAAACATGTGGGAACAATCTGTCAAGGGTAAATAACCATATTAGTAACACAACGGTCTCGCAGTCTTACAACTTACTGTAACAATACTGAAGATTTAACTACGTGTCCACATTGCATTTAACTGCTGTATTGCTAACACTATACGCATAACTGGGCGATTGTTCTACTATCATTTGCCAATTTCTTCTTATGAATCAGCGGCGAAAAACATATGACATAGGATGTACAATTACGTATTAACTTCAGCCAAGTCCTCACGGAGAACATACGCCGAACTTTTGATTTGAACCTACGACTTTCTGCTTGACAGTCTAGCGCGCTTCCGACTATTTAGCCAAAATTAAAACAAACCTAGTAATAATCGATTATAGGATGCCTGCTTATAAAACTCAATAACCATTATACGCATTCATAAAGGTAAACAACCCTTCAGTCCATTTTATATACCATAGGTTTATTTAACCATTAAAGAGAGAAAATACGTAAATACAGGGAACGCCACAAACAAAAGACAGCGCCTCCCCACGCAGACCTTCGGAAAAACAGCAATCCACAAAACTAAGGCAATTAAGGAGGTCAAAGGGCACACTTATTAAGGAACAGATTCATAAGGAATGGCCCGGCAGACCACAAGGAACAACTAAGAGAATCAAAGTGGACAGTGAAGGTATGAGGAGGGGGGATTAATGGATGAAAAATATCACAGGACAAGTCAAGACAACTGACCGCAACAGGCCGAAACTGGGCGGGAAACAACATGAACACTATATAAAGTGACAGAATTGCACAGTGGAAAGGGAAATATAAAACACATTAAAGCACAAACAGAAACAACAACCATATAACGAGTTACAGCCTTGCTAATGAAATTCAATAACCATTATACGCAATGCATAAATGTAACCAACCGTTCAGTCCATTTGGAAAAAACATAGGTTGATTTAACCATAAGACATGTTATCATACCGCAATGTCTCATTGAAGAAGATGCTAAATTACGGTTACAGTGTCTGTCTAAACAAGTAATGATATGATTGTAAGAGGCTATGTGTGCATTGTAGGAAGAAACAAAGAAGACACACCAATGAACACACCATTATGGCCATGCGGTAAATAAATTAAATCCTCTCATATATCCGCTCTGCAAACATTTCATTCACGTTGAAAAATATCAAAATGTTTGCAAAAAATTGCTATGATTCAGACCATCTTAGAGTATGATTGATTTTATTACCAGAGTTCAACTACTGGAAATTACAATTATAACGATTGGCTATTTCTCAATGTATGGGCGAAATATAAATACTAGCGAGAATTCTTGGTCGGGTCGGCCACATTTAGAAATCAGGGTCTCTCCAACATATTCATAGAGTACAAAATACAAGAAAATACAGACGAGGAGCAGGAACCCCACTTGACAAAGAAAGATATGAAGTTTTCACATACCTAATACAATGCCTCACCTCACAGACCACTGGAAAACAACAACAGTCTACACAACATTAGGTACTGGGTGTTCAAGTGTCAACATGTTTGGGAATAGGGTTGCAATGAATTATCTGGCCTACCATCAAAAACAACTATGAAGAATGACAGGGTGAGAACAAGGAGGAAACGTTTAATTGGTGGAATACTTTAAGAAACAAGCCAAGAATGTCAGTAATCAGAAAGGGAGGGGCATCAAGTTAGGGAGCTACACATGGGGATGAAAGGGGAAATTAACATATACATGTGTATATAAAAAAAACCTTATACATGTAATCACACATGAGATCTAAAACAGAAGCAATTAATGGGAAATTGAGCTAAATATAAATCACTGGTGGACATTTAAACGATCATTGGATTATATTCGGAACTTTTGCTCTGGAACCAACAGAATATGTTTCACTGAGTATCTTAAAACTATTATCCAGCTCTTTTATGATTGTGTTTTGTTTGTTGTGTTGTATAAGATGTTTCTGGTTTACGTTGGTGTTTTCATTGTTTCATTTTGTTTTGTCCAGTGTTTGTCTATGTATGTCGAAGTATTAATTGGTTGAATAATTTTAGTTTTTATCAATGGGCCATCCTTCTCTCTATGCATTACGTACATTGGGTCATATATATATCAGTTGAATTTCTCCAGGCTTCTTTTTCATTATGACAGCATGTCATTAAATTATACTTATTGTTCTTATTGTACTTATCAATGGGGTACACCAAGCAAGCTTCTGTATTTATTATTATTGTCATTTGGTGATACATATGACGTCATTTGGCATTACAAAGAAAACATTTCTCACTATATAGCTGTTTTATAACACATCTTATTCTCATTGGGTACAGTCGTATACTTAATAGATATATTTTTATTTATATTTGTCTTTATTTTAAATTCCATTTCCCTATTACTTGTATTTAAGATGTATTTTATTATTGACTACATTTTCCGGTTGACTTTACATTAAGTTTTTGATTTGATATGTTTTGGTTATTTCACATTCTGATATTAGTTACTGGGAACAGGGTCAGTATAAGGCTGCTTGTTCCTTCGTGCTGGATTATATACAGTGTGTTTGTTGTTATGTACGTAATGGTTAATTGCCTTTAATAATTAGTAACTGCATTCTTGGTAAATTTATGTATATATGTCGGAAATCAATGACCATATAGCGATTAAGTGTGAAGTTGACTAGTCGTTAAATCGATTTAAACCCCCAGTCTTTTTTACTGACAGTTCTAAGCTAACAATGTTTCTTTCTCACTCGATCGCTCCCTCCCTCCCTCAATCAACAAAAAAACAGATAACAAATGACTTTATCTTTTTATTTCCGATTATAACGTTCCGACCACACTTTTGGTCTTAATCAGTGAGGCAATCAATATTTAAAGTTAGAAAAGCAATACACAAGTGGCAATCTAATCAGAATCTTACATGCATATAACATAGTTAATCATACAGACACTTTATACAATAATTAATAACAACATTATATATTCCGTTTCAAGGAATAAGCGGATGTTAGAAATAATAATATCGGATGAGCGCAGAAAATACATAGCAAACACACGAAGCACTTATTGCTCGTTACTGCAAAATAGATTTTAAGGCTGACACATGAGTAAGTTTTATTCACGTACGAGTGTGAGCGCATATCGTTATTCTTGTAAGGTTTCTTATCGTTCCACACTGACACAGCTGTTTCCGACGTATCTTTTATGTAATATGGTTCACACATGAAATGTGAAACGTTATGTTTTTTTATAATAGCAGGCTAATGTATATTTTACACAATTGAAACTGTGAGGAAACACCGTTGAAATTTGCCAATTTAATGAATATGATGAACAGAAGTGAAACAATGCATATGAAGGCAGAAATATGGTACATGTAATATGAACATTGAGCATATAAATGAGCAACATCGAGTATTACAATACACACATAAGAGAGAGAATAAGTTGTTCCCAGGGACGACACATACATAAGCAATGCCTCCCTTCACAGACCTCAAACAAACATACACTGTATACTAATATTTACTAAAGCACAACACTGATGCATTCCCTTATGAAAAAAACAAGCCTCCTGCAAACTTTCTTGCAAATTTGCCGCAAACTGTTTTGTTGCAAACTTTTATCATGCAAATGAGGTTTGCTGCAAATTTGCCGCAACCAAAATTATGCAAATGAAGTTTGCAGCAAATTTGCAGCAAACCTCATTTGCATGGTAAAAGTTTGCTGCAAATTTGCTGCAAACAATTTTGTTGCGGGAAGTTCACAGCAACTATAACAGGACTCCGCCTACTGCGAACTTCCTGCAAAGTTACCGCGATCTTCCTGCAAAGTTACCGCAAACTTCCTGCAAAGTTACCGCAAACTTCCACAATATACAGACATTTACTAAACAATGTAACACAATAACAATTTATTCAAATTAACAGAAACATTTATTATGATCAATATAACTGTCAAGATTAACCTAGATTTTTTGAACTCACACAGAAAAATATTTAACAACTGGAATATAACTAGCGGGTAAGAGAGGCAACAAGATATGAATTAGTTGTCATTATCAAGTTCAAAATGGTTTGATCACAAATTATTTTCATACAAGTCAATGAAGTAGAAACATGATTTATAATAATCAAACAACAAGATGGCACTAGATCACACTCACCTGAGTGTAATGACTATCATATGCATAACAGGCGAGTTATAAAACTCATTAGTTACTATGGAAGCACATGTACATGGTTGCTAAGAAGAGTCATGGTTGTTAAGGTGGATTCTAAGGAAGTTTAGTCAAAATCCATCAAGAGGTTTAGGAGAAGTTGTTTGAAACATATTGTTCATAACACATGACGGACACAGGGCGATCACAATAGCACGACTTTAGCTCTCGTGAGCTAAAAAAACAATGTGCACAAAAAGAACACATAATATTCATTGAAAAATAATATATTTGCATTTTTAGTAATATGTGAATAATTATTTCTTTAAATATTTAAAAGACGTTATATTAGATACAGTCAATCTTGTATTAAGAGACCACCAATGAAACAGACTTTTAATACAAAGCTTGGATCCAGATAAGATCTCAGGTTTCAATATTTTCTAGTCTGCTACTAAACATACATTTGTACTTAAAATGTGCTTCAACATGTTAAAAATACAATGTACAAAACAAACAGTTTTATTCTTTTATTTGTAATAAAAAAATATTCACCAGATCTTATGAAATCTTATATAATCTGTCTATTATGATTTAGCGGTCTTTTAAAGAAAGGAAAAAAATGACTGAAAAAACTTTGAGAGACGACCAGTTACGTTAAACAAAAGTCGCTTAGCAAAACATAAAGATATAGTGAAAATTGTCGGGAATTTTTCAAAGATGACGTTTATTGCTTATGGCCGCACAAGACATGTGGATTGACTGTACTTGATAATTTTAATTTCAACACTAGTCTTGTTATTAATTCATCTGTCTTTGCAATTTATTAGTAAAATACTACTTTTTTACCTATGTCCATCTTGGTTTATCTTAATAACTTAATTTGACAATACTGCATAAACGCCTGTACTCTAATATTAAAAGAATAAAACAGCAATTACACAAAACTTATATTTTACAATAAATTCAAAACACTAAGATTAAACCAACAACAAATATCTTCTTCAGTCTGTCTATAAAGTATAAATCAATGATCCTGTATCATACAGAATAATGGCAATAATCTACTGGTTGTTCAGAATAATGGAGATGGTCTCAGAGGGCACTAACACGACCATTTTGATTGCCTGCTGCACCCTGGCTCAGTCCCATGATCTGCACTATTACGTGTAAATCATGTCACCCTTTACTTGAAAGATCATTGTCTGACTTGGTCTCAGGCCCATAATAACTTTCTCCACCCCTGGATCAGTTCTGAATAAGTCCATTATTGTATGACTACTAAAGTTTCAACATTGTGTCTTGGAATGGTAGATCAGCTGTTCCATTTTTTTCTGTGCTCTCAGGAGGGTGTGAACGCCTTCACAATTCAGCTTTTGTCCATCTTAAGTTCTTCCACTGCATAGGCTGTTCGCTGTAACAATTACAAGAAAACCTTTAATATCTTTTATTTAAAGACTAAGTGATCCAAAATACCTTTTAAATGTCTATGGTAAATACAGGAATTGGGTTAATGAGTGAGTGACAGTGTGAGAGTGGGGTGTGACAGGTTGGGAGAGGCTGAGAGTGGGGTGTGACAGGTTGGTAGACAGTGAGAGTGGCGTGTGACATGTTTGGAGACGGTAAGAGTGGGTTGTGACAGATTGGGAGAGGATGAGAGTGGGGAAAGACAGGTAGGAGACAGTCAGAGTGGGGTGTGACAGGTAGGAGACAGTCGGAGTGGGGTGTGACAGGTAGGAGACAGGTTGGAGACAGGGTTAGAGTGGGTAGTTACAACTTACAGGTTGTGAGACAGGGGTGTTACAGGTAGGGAGACAGTGAGAGTGGTGTGAGACAGTTGAGAGTGGGTGTGACAGGTAGGGAGATGGTCAGAGTGGGGTGTGACAGGTTGGGAGACAGGGTGAGAGTGAGAACTCCAATAGTTCACAAAGTTTGTCCAGGGAACTGGCCCAGTTGCCTGAGACAAAGGCACTGGACAGCGAAGGCCTCATAAGGAAGAACTCTTTCTCAGTCTGAAAAATAGTGAAGGTTCATAGTGGGCCTTGACAGTAGCAACCGCAACCCACAGGTCTCAAAGATCAACTTTTCAAGACTATGTCACGACTTGTCTCAAAAAATTATTTCTCTCCAATATATCTATGACTTAAATCCAATATAAATCACTAAAGGAATTTTAAACCTTTTTAAGAACTTTCTTTAATTATAAATATGTATAAAGATCGATCATGCTAAGAAACTAACTTGTATGTAAGTAATCATGGGACTCGGGTAACTAGTAATGATAGCAGTATTAAAACTTTCCTTTTTCTGTACAGAATATTATTTCACAATGATACTCAGTTAGTATAAGTTATACAAGTGATATTTTATATTAAGAACATTAATTTATTAACAGAATCTCAGACAAAACCAGTGTTTGACAATCAATGTATGTATCCCATTAGGCTGTCATACTTACAAACTTCTTGTTGCCCATGAGTTTTTATTTTTCAATAATGTTGGAAAAACCCACATCCGCATCAGACCCGATGTATGTTCGCTGCTCCCATAATATCCTCCTCTGAGCTGCAACAAGTAAGCAATGAAAGGTTGACATACAAAGATGTTGTTAAGGATTTAACCACATGAAAGAAGTATGTAAAATCATGATCAAGTTACTTTGTGACCGTGTGAAACTGTATGATTCAAAATCGCAATATAAGCGAAGGTGCTTAAAAAACTTACACATACCACAGAAAAAGAGGTAAAGGTCAACTGAACTTTTATCTTGTTTTCAAATACAACTCATTTTCGACTGGACAAACTAAAAAATGCTTAATACTATATGATGTAAAAAATGTGCGACCAAACTAGCATAGTAATCGGACATTTTCGGTTTCCACCGGTTCAGTGACAGTGTGCACCGATATTTAGTGCCATCCGTATACGGGTCAGCACAGTGAAACAACGTCAGTAATAATGAATTTGGATTTATTATGGATGGGTTATTTTGTAGAAGAAACCTTATAGGAAGATTAAACTATGCCTTTAAGCATGTTGATGTAATTTAGCAATTCTAAATATTCGATCACCACTCCCCACCCACCCATTTTACAACGAAATTCACACCAAGTCATATATACAACCAAAAAATACATGAATAGAAAGGAAAAAATGTAAACTAGCATAAATCGTTATAAGGAAACATATATTAAAATATTACCTTCAAATTCTTGCTAAAAGCGACTTTCCTTTCCCTTGGCGCCCTCGTTCCTGGCAGACGCTTGCATGACGCTTAATTTGCGCGTTTATCTCACGGATACAATTTAAGCACGTTTACAGTGCGGATAAGTTAAAAATATATACGTGCTTAGATGTTAAAAAACGTGTATCAATATTTTTCCATTACATTGCAATTAGACTTGTCAAATGGATTAGTTTGGCATTAAAATAACATTGCTACTAAGTGTCAAACTAACAAAAGAAAAAATGTCAAACAAATAATGGAAGAGCAGATATTGGGCTGACATTTGTTTTGATTTAACTCTGGCCAACATTGGACCGATGATAACATATATATTTTTTCCACAATAATAAAAACTAGTTTTCATGTCATAATTGTTACAAAGATGTAATATTAAACACTACTGTATTTGCACACATAAAAAAATAGTTGAAATGCCAATGTTTCCCGCAAACTTCTTGCATTAAAGATTCTTGCGAACTTCTTGCAACACAAATTATTTTATTCAAGTTTGCCGCAAACTTCTTGCAAAGTTGCGGCTAGCCGCGAACTTTCTGCGAATTTGCAGCAAAGTCGCAGTAACTTCACCGCTAGCCGCGAAGTCCTGCGAACTTCTTGCAAACCTTACTGTGACTAAAAAAGTTTGCGGCTAATTTGCTGCAAAGTTGCAGCAAATTTGCTGCAAACTTTCTGTTTTCATAAGGGTTGTTGATCCAAATCTAAACAAAATATTAATTATTAAAATTAGCAAACAAATTTCCTGATTAATCAGACATAAACAAGCTGATGCCTTATTATATTTTAAAATTATTCAGTAATCAAAATTCCTGATTAGTAATCACAGTCATTACGAGATATATAGTATTATATTAATTGTGACCAAGGCCAGGACTGCAAAATGTGATTGTATCAGACAAACACATGGAAACCTGTGCCATACAACAAAAATAATAATAACAACAGAACACAAAAAATCAACCTGGAAACATGGTACGGCATGATTGCAAATCATGCTCAACGTAGTAGGCTCAAATTATTTGGTTTGGATACCAAGGATTTCTATAAATGCATTTGACATGTTAGTTATTTATACAAGCAAATACATTTCATTATTATGGGCTGTATTCTCCTAACATTTTACACTTCCTACTACTCAATGATTAAGTATAATACATGTATTACTAAATTTGGGAAACACTAATGTAGTAATGAAGCAACGACAAAGTCAACCACTATACAGATTATAAGTAAAATATACACCTGACAAAGGTTGCAATGTTATTTTGATATTACATTTATATTGAACTATTATGAAATAAACAGTGATGATTGAAAGGCATATTTAACGATGTATTTGAACAGTGTTCATGATAATGTTCAATAAATAACCAGAATGTTATTACTGAGTAACATCGGATTCCTTGATTCCTCTCTTTTCCAACTGCTGTCTCACTCGGTCCATGTACTCCCGATACGGCCTATAGTATTTGAAAATTAAAATAGTTTTAACATTTTGATAGTGATAAACAAGCGCACACATCTGCAGACAAACTGCTTTGTTCAACATCGGCATAAGTTTAGGTTCTTGTAAATTAATGCTATTTCTTAGTACTGTTGATATTTCCAAGTATTGGATGGAAATTAACGCATATATATTTCAAACCATTCGCAGCATAAGCATTATTCAATTACATCTTCAATGTTTATTTTATATTTATCATTTGAGGATAAAACATAACTAAGATTAGGAAGTGGACGATAATACCTAGAAAGGGTGAATATTGTCTGAGAGATTTACACTGATGCGGTTCCTACATGGTATTGATTTATTTTTATTTTTGCGATTGGTTTACTCGTTACTTGTTGTGACAGCTTCGATATAATGAACTGAATTCTCGTCTAAACCAGTCAGTGGTCGTCACGTACCGCGGTGTTTCTGTCTGTTAGGTATGACAGCAAGATAAATTTACTAACGACGTAATGATAATTTCTGGTAACATGCTATAGCCAAATTTTGTTATTTTCAGAATTAATAATGCGAATCAACCCTAATTTTATCGTTATAGTCCCATTTGCAGTAACGTACACTGTTTTATACCTTCTTTTTTATCGAAATGGATTAATGATTTCGTTTCAAACGTAATTGTTCGAACAAAGCTTTGAAAAGTTCGCATCGTCACAGACAAGTTTACATACATATCAGATTGCAAATTGAAATGATGTATGTACAAATGTAAAAGTGTAATATTTAAAATTGTTCCGGATGTATGTTCAAACATATCTCCTATTAAATATCACACATGTTTTGAAAGCAAACTTGCTCGTAACGTATATACACTAAATAATCGGTTCTAGTATAAGGTACCACTTCAGTGTTGTGAAATGGCATAATTATAATTTTCCAATACTTTTATTTCTCTTTCTGTAACATGTATTTAAAATGTAACTTGTCAATAACGCACCTAATTGTATTATTGTTATTACATTTACATAGTGCTTAGAAAAATAATCATGTACATGTACCAACAATATATATATGTACCAATACGTATTTAAAATTACAAATTACACTTGTACAAATGTATAGATGAATTTATAAATCTGTGCCCGACAAAAGTTTGGTTGAAATGTCTTACCTGTCCAAAAAGGTGAAATTAGGCAATGTATACTTCAATAATTTATTTCGCATTACATAACGAGTGAAAGGTTGATTTTCGAAATAATGACACGTGACAAAACATTCACATGAATGTTACGGACACAGATATATGCATATTATGAAAGTGTAATGTTTTGAAACTTTAGTACATCATGTTATATTTAGCGGAAATATTCATGCAAGTATCTAAGTGTAAATTCACGATATCAAGACATCAAACATGTATTAACACGGATATACAAATCATCAAATAATTATCTGCTGAATGCATTTCAAGTTACTCAAGGTATCAATACTTAGTATTTCAAAGGAGATTAAACATATTCTATACTGTGAATATACTACCAGGATCATGTAGTCAGACAGACTTTTAATGTTGAATATAATTTCGTTATTCTGGTGTCAGTGTCATATTAAGGGTAATTGGCGTTGAAACTTCTCGAATCAGAAAATGTGTGGCAAACGAACCATCAGACTACGGTCATTGAGTGGTCGATATGTTTTCCTGACGGTAAGCCCAGAGTTTGCAATAAAGCGATGAACAAATAAAATACTTATCGGAAACAATACTTTTAGTCGATACTTTGTATAGTGTTGTGCATCACGTTTTATGAGGAAATGCCGTCTGCTAAATATGCTACATGTAACATGATAAATAGAATTCGGTCATCTAAAAGATGAATGCGTTATTAGAACTATCATTTATTTGCCTTGTAATGTACATAATGACACGATGCTGTTCATTTTAAAACGTATTTGTAGAAATACTTACATGTCCGAAGTTTGAAATCTAAAAGAAAAAAACAAATGTACAAATATTACAGGTATTATATAGTTGATATTACAAATACACACTATGCTATTTACTAAACACACATTATTTTAATACTCTGAGACAAACAAACACGATTCGTAAAGGCAATATATAATACAATGGACATAACATACCGTTATATAAAACGCACTGGTTCATTGTGTATATACATGTATGTATGGAAGTGAATAAATATTATAGTCGGTTAATAATTTGTGTAGAATGCATTTATTTTAAAGGTTTAATCCAATTAAATATGCAAAGAACACATTCGCATTTACTCCCAACAAAGAAACGAAATTATGTAACAACTTTATCCAGTTAATTTACACCACGTATTTGTATATCTACGTTTATCGATACTCGTGAATATTTAAAATACAGCGTAAAAATAATCATAAAAGTCAAGCAGAAAACGCCACATAAAACGCACAGTCGCCGCACATATACGAACAGACATGAACAGATATTCATTGACAATTATAACTTGAAACCTGACAGACGAAATAAAATTAATAATGTTCAAACGTATATTTGTTATAGCTTTGGATAGCAGTATCTGGACGTTTGCTCTAAATGATTTTGAAGGGCATTTTAATTCAGCTACTCTCCTCATTAAATGTTTAACAAATAACAGCAAAACATTATTGTACTGCACAATTCCATAGGGCTTAGGAATTGCCTCAATGTAATTAAGACACCTATGTTATATATGTACAGTTTAATGTTAATATTAACATTTATTTTCTCAATCATTCCTATTGATGCACAAACTATGAAAACATGCAATATAGTTTAATTTGTTTTCGAAGGGTTAAATTATTGATTCGATGTAAAGTATTTTTAATAACCAATCTACGTTGGTATATATGCAACTGAACCAGGTGAAAACGCAACTATGTGCACACCATTCAAATAGACATATAAAGGTTCAAATGCTAATCATCTGAAACAGTTGTTGCTAATGTTGCTTCAACTTATATAACTTACATATAAACAATTTCGGATCAGATTCAGGAAAGTCTGATTAACTACCGCAGTGATAATATGATCAGATATATATTATATATCGGTGCATGTGAAAGAAATATAAAAAAGTTGGAAGACTTAAAATACTCCTAAAATCGATTGTTTTTCAAATCGAGATATTGTTAGAAAATATAAGTATGCCGATTTATTATTTGAGAAAACGTAAAGAATATGCTAAATTGATTTGCGGTGGTTCTTCTTACGTATTGCGTCAATGTAGTACGCTAGACAGTACGTGTTGTTAATCCATTTCATACTTGCAACATGTCTACCGCTAAATATGCTACACATTACATGAAAACTAGGATTCAGTTATCTTAAAGATGAAAGCGTTATTAGAAAAATAATTTGTTTGCGTTGTAATGACACGATGGTGTTGATTTAAAGACATAATTGTAGAAATAATTTAATACTTACAATCTGGTCCTGAAATAAAAACAAATGTAATTGGTGTAACATAGTTGGTATTACAAATACACACTATAACATTAACTAAACATGCATCCTTTAATACTCTGAGACAAACACACATGAAACGTAAAGGCAGCATAATTTATAATACAATGGACACAACATACCGATATATAAACGTACTGGTTCATTGTGTATATACGTGAATATATATTTTAGTCCGAAAATAATTTGTGTGGTATGAAATTGTTTTAAATGTTTAATCCAATTCAACATGCAAAACACATTCGATTTACACCCAGCAAAGAAACGATATCATGTATCATGTAACAACTTTATCCAGTTAATTTACAGATAGTGTTTGTATATATATGATGATTAATCCTCGTTAATTAAGACACCGATATTATATCAACAGGTACAGTGTTATGCAAATACTAACACCGACTGACTGATTCAATGACTGTTTTAAGGACTCAAAATGCAGTCTCAATCGACGAACAAAATGCAATTGAAACTAAAAACGGTCTTATGCGAAACTCTGATACAATAAAGCACGTTCTATAGCAGAGTCATACAATCAGTCTTGTTATGTTTAAAGTCTAACGGACATAATATTCAGATATATTATCAAAGTAAATGAATTGTACATAGTCATTATTGGAAATGCTTGTTTGGATATGCGGGTATACGTTTTGAAAGGTACAAAGGTACACTCGTTTATAATAAAGACAACGACTGACGGAGTTATTTTTTATTTGTTCAATTAAAATACTGATAGCTGTTCTGGACCTACCAATGTCAAAATATGTTAATACTATATACATGAACAAATACATGTTGCATTTAAACACCTGCACATTTATGATAAGAAATGGGTATTTCAAATTCCTTCACATATTGCCAATTTTCAGCAAACAATATACACAACATGATATTTGAAAAAAACGTAATCTTCAAATCCAATTTCTGCTTAATATATTGAAACCGTAAAGTAGAAATGTGCCCATGCGACTCATGTGCTCCCACTTTCCTGTCATAGATTTTACTCAGCTTGGATACAATCAATGAGGTTTGCTTTACTACGGAGATTAAATCCAAACTGCATGTGTGTTACTCAGCTTGGATACAATCAATGAGGTTTGCTTTACTACGGAGATTAAATCTAAACTGCATGTGTGTTTAGAATAACTGTTTCGCCAGAAAATGTTTCGTTCGGAGGTCTGCGCGGGGAGGCACTGTCTTGTGTATGTGGCGTTCCCTGTATTCTCTATATTTTCTATTATGTAAACAGTGACCTAAGATACAGGTGATCAAAATGCAAGTTCACAACATTCAATCATTGTGATCTACTCTCATACATTGGTAGAAGTTTGATCAAATTATCTCAATTATATTTCTACGTATTGAAACTAAATCGATTTTCTGTTTTCAGTGCAATTGACCACTAGGTTAAAATAAAATCGTAAACTAGGACTCTGTGAAAGCTAGATACATAATGTTTCTTAAAAAATGTCACTTCATACTTAATTCATTGGCCGGGGACTGTTTTCATTACCGAGCTAGGAACCATACAAACTTAGCTTTTTTCACAATTTATCTCCTGTCAACCACCACACAACCTTTATTTTTGAAATGTCTTGTAACCCTAGATCATATACGTTCCGAGAATTACCCGACACAAACTTGTAGTGTTCTAACAGGGAATTTACGATTTTATTATATACTTGATATGATCTCATAAACGCTAAGATATTCCTAAGAATTTTCGAATTTTAGGTCATACATGTTTAGAGGCATATGCGACACATAAGTTGTATAAAGTCATGAGTTATAGAACTTTCGATTGGTTGAATCTAGGCGTAAAGACGGTTAAACAATTCCATTCTACGAATGATGGTGTAATAAATTCCGTTATATTTCCTAATTTACTTTTCAGATATGATATAATTTGATATTCTGCCAATACCTTCTTACGAAGACGAGGGACTGAATTCGGTCCTTACATATCGAACAGAAACAAAATGTGCTAGGTTCGCAATTTTATGTTATCGCATACAGTTTTTTTTACATATGAGCACTACTTACTTAATTGGATTAAACGGACAGACAGTAGTACATCCTATGCCCCGATTTTTATGTTCCACAAAATAATAATTAAATTTCAATGTCATTATCTTAATGCAAAAATGAATATAAGTGTTTAAAATGTATGCTGTTGATGCAATTTTGATTACCAGCTTTAGAGTGAGGCATGTTTTATCATCTAAATGGATCCATATTTGTCGCACACCAAGGAAAAAAAGCATAACATAGTTTCATATTCTTTAACGACCTATGATTCTAATGATTTACACAATATAAGACTACATGTACTACATGTATATCCTGCCGACGTTACATTTCTCCAGATACCTGAAGTTTTGTTGTGTTTTTATATTACACGGAGTTCAAATAGATAATAGTGATGATTCATATTCATTCGTACAACGTTTCAAAATTAATCTAATACCGATTATATTGTAGCGGAGTCGCATTAAAAAATAACATTTATATTATGCCAAGCGTTTTTGATATAGATGGGCCAAAATCTGATGGCACAATAACATTTACTCATGCTTATTAATCGACTGTTCCACTTTCAATAAAAGTGGTGAGCATTATAGTCTCGGTCAATAAGCGCTTGGGTCGTATAAAATTACAGATCTATGAATATGTTTTCTTATGTTTTCCCGGTATTTTCTTTTGTTATCAGCATACAATAACTTAATAATTGTAATACTGAATAAATTCATTTGCAAAATATGGTTTCAGCATTTATACGAAATTGTTCAAGGCTCACCAGCAATGTCTGTGCTGGACTTATTAAAGGAGCAGCGCAATCGGTGATGCTCATGTGAACATTTTGGATATTTTTCCTGCGCTGCTAAGACAGAACGATGCGTTCAGCTTCAGGTTTATACACATTTGTATTGTGATACACCACACATATCTCATGAAAAGCATGCTGCTTTCGCGCTAAAAAGAATTTATGAAAAACAAATGAAACTCGGGATTCGAATCAGATGCGTTGGGATTAGGACGCGTTTCCATTACGCTATGTAATAAACACGCACATAGTTCGTATCTATGCATGTATATGGTTTTTTTTAAAAGCCGAACAAGCACCAATATGATTATGATCATTGAACTAACTTACAATTAGATATGAACTGATCCAACCAATGACGTTTTGTCATTGTTATTAAATGAAATCACAATATACTCATATATAACTGTCACACTCATTCGCTAATTAATACGGAATTGAAAGGACTTACACTTAATCATGCATCTTATGTAATGAAATCAATAGATTAGACTTGATATTAATTGATTGAATTTCTTTTAAGATTGTATTTTAAAATTTTGATAAAAAATAACGCTATATGAATGAAGCTATAGAACATGCAAGGGTACACAGTATTAATCGTTGTTTGTAATTTACGGCATATACGACAATGATCAATGGTTCCTAGTGAGAAAGTATCAACTGAATAGAATTATATTTAAACTATGCCGTTAATGAATGCCTACAGAGTAACAATGCAGTGAAATATATTTACATCGAGCGCGTGACCCTGACATTTACATTTAATGTAACTACGTATTAGAATACATGCTTATGAAATTGAGTAGCATAGTATTAACGTTTGTAGAAAATCAACTTCGATCTGAAACATGTACTTAAAGTATTAATACGTGTATAAGTGGAAAAGGAAATTATTTAAAATATATCGTTTATGCATACAGAGTAAAACTACAGAGAAATGCCATAATAAGTCCCTAAACTAGAAATTGAAGATGTTTTAGTGAACAGGCTTATGAAGTTTCGAAATGAGAAGCATGGTATTCTCATTTTGTAGATGGTCAACTCCGAACTGATTCATGCTATCTAATTGTAGCGTATCACATACTTAAGGTTTCATACAATGGAATATGCGGTGCTATAACATCTTTAATCATCTTTCAATTGATCGAATTATACAACAAACACAATAATAGTTAAAGTAAATCGAACATCGAGGAACCATAACCGTGGCTTAGCATTTGTAGATGTAGCATTGCCGGGAATCACAACATACCATTGATACAAAGATGGTCATTGTTCAATTGTTCATTCGAATGGTAAGTATCATTCATCTTTGAGCTTTGTACAATATACTTAAGGTGCATTATCCCTATTTATTTTTATTGTATTTAACGTTATTATTCAACATATTTTTTCAATCATTCTAACTAATTGTCCAATAATTAATTATCAACCAGTCCTAACTTGCTCTTCCGCATGAAGGTGACAACTACCCACTTGAATCACAGATGGGGGGAAATAACCGCAACCATGTATCACTGAATAATTGAACCGCCTGGTAATCGAACCCAGACATCCAATGCGATAGTCAGGGAATCAATCAACTGAGTTAACCAGGGACTTTGTTCAGTTATTCAAAATGTACAGGACAACGGCTGTCATTTAGTGCTTTATAGGACTATGTTTATCAAAAGTTATATGGTTTTGAATTCGGTGTTTTAACCCAAAAATAAGCTATGCGAGGTATTAGGACGGACAACTGATGCACCAATGATTATTGATAGTTTGTGTATTTGAACACTATTCATCTTTGAACTTTGTAGTATATTCATGTTTTAAATATACTATCAGTTCGTATAGCTTTGTACATATTCATTTTATAATGTTTAAAGCCATTGTTCAACATCTGATCACACGTGGATTACAGGTTGAGGACAGAGTACCGCAATCAAGTGTCATAGAAGACCTGATCCACAAGATACTCGAACTCTGGTATCGAGCAAACTGTCTTATAAGTATATTCTTCTGACTTATTGCATGGAAGTTTTGCGTTTTATAATAATTTACTACCTGCGCCATAATTGTAACCGATAATGTTTTATGTAATGACGTAGATATTTTTTCAATCACGGATGTTCTAATAAGCATTGTAGTCCTGGTACGAATGTTACTATATGGAGATACACGAAATATTTTTAGACGTACATATTGGGTTGAAATATTATGAACGACGGTTTCGCGTTTCTCATAAGGCGCAATTACTTGAGTTACATGTATGTTAAGTTAAACCGATTGAAGATACCTAGAATTATGTCATTAATAATGAAATTTGTTCCAATGTAAACTTGAGATATATGCATCACAACACAGATTAAAATATTAAAACCAAGTGTTATAACCTTTACAGGGATTAGTGAGTTTGCAACATAACGTTTTTCAATGACAGCAATGTTCTGCAATCGACAATTTATTATAAACTAACATTTTTTTGTGTTCAGTGTGTATAGAAAATAGGCGTGTTAGAAATGAAAATGGTTGAAGAAAATAACGTTGATTGTATTGGTAGTGAATAAAATGAACAAGAAATGTTGTTTCAGGACGCATATTTGTATAAATAATGATATACTTACGATGTAGACCTGAAACAAAAGACAAATACAAATATATCAGTTGATGATTCGTAAAAGTGAAAATGATTGAAGAAATTAAAGTTTACTCATTTGAATGGTAACTATTATTTATCTTTGAACTTAATGCATTATGTTCATGTTTTCAATCTACTGTAAGTTTGTTCATCTTCGTACATATTCATTTTATAATGTTTAACGCCATTGTTCAACATAAATTTCACTCGAACTAATCAAATGCCCTGGTATTTATTATCAACCAGTTCAACTTGCTTTAACCACTTGGATCACAGATTGAGGGCAAAATACTGCAAGCATGTGTCACATAAGACCTTATCCACAAGAGAATCGAACCCTGGTATACAATATGATAGCTAAGCGATCAACCAATTGAGTTAACATGCCGGGCGGATCTTTGTTCAGTCATCTAAAATAATTATATCGGATAACGTCTATCACTCAGTACTTTATAGGACTAGGATTATCAAAAGTCATTACATATTAGATGATACGTGTTTCAAAAAAACAATATGCGACAGCTGTTACAGCGGAACGCATTCAATACAGAAACATTGTAGCTTTTTCTGTAGATTTGTTATCATATTTTCCAATTATATTGCACGAATTTCCATTGTTTACAACTCGAATTGAACGTGTGTGTCAATACTAGGATAGTATTTACATAATATGCAGATACACGCATGCTTGTATGACTTTTTGTATGGAATTTTGGTAGGTAGGCTACTTAGTATTATAGTACAGACATTCATATGATATGACACATACCAATTGGCATATACATAGTACTTCCAGAGCAATATCAATAAAGCTTTGATCTGTTCATTTCCAGGTTGATTCGTGATTTCATTTCGTTCATATTAAAACATTAAATTTAATGATTTTCGTGAAATGCACCAATTTACGAGAAATCCCATTCTCCGGATTGCCGGTCCGTTATGCTAACCACTACACCATAGCGACTTAGCGTCATTTTCGTGTAAATTTAACTTATAAAGTAAGATAATGTTAACTACACTCTTTCACACATATAATATGAACATTATAGCTACTAATAAAATGCATAAATTATCACCCACATCTCATGACTTTATCAATTTACATTGATGTCTGTGGACATTGTTTTATGCATTATGTCAAACACAAGCAATCGATTTGTTACATATTACACGATCAGTATTTAATTCCGTCTGAGTTTGAGACTCTATAAATAAAACCAAGTATACAACCAAATATAAACTTACCTAAATAATTCTATTCCGTTCGTTATGTTTCCGTGGTTGTCGACAGTAAATACGCATTTCCGTTGAAAAGCTATATTCATCATCTTCAGTATTATCTTTCCTTTTGTGTTATTGACAAGATAACATGTTACTGTTTTACCCGAATATAGTCGTCCTGGACTGCGATTTAATTTCTGTAATGTAATATATTTCATGAAAATTTAATGCACAATATAGACAACATAATTGATACACTTATTTAAAGGAAATTATCATTGGAAATCATTTAATATAAAACTGACTAACATTACTATAAATACGCATGGTTTGTAATGATACAGTGTATAAAATATATTAACATTCATACTTCGCATACCTAATTCATAGCTTCCATTTCACATTCAACTTCCTTTATATTATAAATATCAAGTAAATGATTCTTATTTTTGTCTGACATTAACCTGCTTACACTGTATCGTGTAATTGATTCAATGTCTATTACATTAACATACCTTTTTATAATACTATAAGCGGCGTTAGCTTTGTTTACACTTACTTATTTCATATCGATTTTGAAAGTTATTACAACTGACATAAGGGTAGGATTAAATGACAATAGGGAAAGCCGCATTCATACGACAATGCCTCACTACACTGATTACCAGGGCATCATCAGCATACGACACAGTAGAAGTTGAGGAGGTGTAAGAGCAAACATCTATGGGGATGTTGAAATGAGGAATTGTCGACCTAATTATCAAAAGATAGAGAATAAGTTGCTGCAGGGAACGCCACATACAAAAGACAGTGCCTCTCCACACATACCTTTTGGAAAGCAACCATCCATGAAAAATAAGGCATTTGAGGAGGCTCAAAGGTACATACGTAGTGGGACATGGGCAAAACGGAATGGCCTGGTCGACCATAAGGGATATATATGAGAATCAAGGAGGACAGACAGAAACATGAACTGATTAGTGAACAACAATAAATCACTCTCTTGCTACCCCAGTAACGAACGTTCGTGCCAAATTGAGGGATTTTGGATTTATCGGATTAACCTCGATCACAAGGGATTCGAAACCTTGACTGTCAAGTTAGGATTTAGGCGCTCTATCACAAGAACACTGCGCCTCCCATTTGCTTCTTCCATCGTATTACAATATTCATTTGTTATACGAATAATCGATTGTCATTTAAGTTACTTGGTTTTATTATTCGGCTTCCAATGTTTTATGGATTGTTGTTTTCCCGGAGGTCTGTGTGGGGAGGCACACTGTTATGCATGTGGCGTTCCCTGTAGCTACTTATTCTCTCTCTTTCCAAGTATTATGTACGAAAAGATGTTGCTTAATACATAAGTATCGATCAGTATCTTTAAATTGATGTGTTTGTTTTTACAACAAGCATACCGAGGGTTCATCGCAAGACTATCCTAACTCCTATGTATTTATGTAGGAGTTAGAATAGTCTTGCATTGAACTCTCGATACATATAAACTTTCTTAACATCGTTAAAATAAGTTAACATCATATTTAAAATCACATGTAAAAGGTTGCTTTGATTTAAAGTGTTTATATGAGTTTTCATTGAAGTTTTCCTTTTTCATCAATAATGTTGTGAACACTTAATTACGTCCGTTCTTATGAATACGAAGCGCATATTTCAGGAATCAATTGTGATCTAAATAGTTATTTAAAAGACATCGACATCTTTCCGAACTAGTGTACATTACTGTATCTACATGGACCTTAACATTTCCCAAACCTGACTCAAATAAATTGTCATGAAGCCAATGTGTTTCACATAACTTGATAAAATGCGACATGCATAAAGAATTTGAACGAACAATTCATTTCAAATTATATATATATGTCAGCAATTTGCTTCTTAGGATAAAAATGATGCATAGAGTAGACTTGATAATAATTACCAACAATATACATGTATTAGCGTTTTATCGCAGATACTGGTGTAAAATTAAAAACATTTTGACAGCGTGTACGAATTAATTTCATACCTGATTTAACATCGCGATATTTAGCGTAATATTGTTGTCTCAGATATCAAACCTGATTTTACAATATACCATAAAGTTACTTACCGACTGAGTCCCTTTAGGGAATGCAAATGTCAGCTCAATCTTACGTTGTCCGTCGTTTGTACTAAATGTACCATTAGGCTGATCTTAAAATATAGATGTACGATTAGGTATTAATGTAACTTAGATAAATGTATTATAATTATGGCGCAAGGAAATGTATAGCCATCAATTAATCTCCCCATGTTTGTCCTCCTTTATTTTCTAGTTGTACCTTATAGTCGGCCTGGCCATTCCTTGCACCCCTATCCCCTTATTTACCCATGAGCCTCCGCAAATGCCTTATGTTTTACGGATGTTTTTTTATATACAATTTGAATGTAATTATCGATTAAAATGATCGAGAACATACAATTGAAAGATGATAAGTAAAGTTTATGTGTATGTACAAAAGTTAATGACAATCACTAGATCTAGTGTCTTGTTTTAGTATGTTTGGCTAAATATGATAAAAATAAGGTCATACCACCATTGATGATTCCACATGTGCGACATGTTATCAGCCTGTTTTCGCCAAAATGTACAACGAAGTTTTCATGTCCGCAAGGTAGAATGACAGTTGGCTTAAATAAAAAAGTAGTTATCGTCCATGACCATTACTTCGATTTCCTTTATAGATATTGACGTGAGAAGTTAGAACCAAACTCGTAACATAAGTCACTTAAAGTAACATGTTATTAGGTAAATTATTTATTAAAATAAATATGTCGTGATACGAAGACATTTAACCTGAGTTGAAGAGCATATGCTATTGGTATGAACAATACTGTATTCATCAGCGCCGGAGCGATATATCGGCAGTTTGGTACACCTGTCAGGCGACCTGGTGGGACAGAGAAAGAGCCACTTTGAGGGCTGTTTTCCATGGTTGTCTTGTTCATTATGTAAAATAGGTCCTTAAACAACAACAAAGTGAACAACTAACCACAACAATCATACAACACGTTATTCAACTAAAACATAGTCAATTTGCACTCCGGTATTCTGAGTGAAACCATTTATTCTAGGTAGTTCTTTGTCCTTAGCAACTTTGAGTAGTGAATAGTTCAATTATATTTCATCGTTGCATGAGTGTCTGAGATCAAGTCTTCCACGTGCTGTTTGCTCCAAAGAAACGAGTTCTTTATCATTGAGGCAATGTTATATATGTACATATATTTCGATAAATGTTGCTTTCACAGAACAATATAGAACATGCATAATGGAAATACAATTTTATACAGTACATATTTCCTTTATTTGAAATGACGCATGCATAATCTGACGGTTGTTTTATCGACTATATCCTTCATATAGTGTTATCATTCGAACTATATTGTAGACTACGGTTATGTTTAAAAGGTTTGCTGTCTGTTCATATGAGATGAAATGGAAACAACTAAAAATATATAATGTAAATATAGAATTAGCACAAAAAAATTGATACAAAAAATGAATTAATTTCATATCGGTGAATGTACATTAAATTACTTACAAAGTTCTGTTTCATGGCATCAAGTTCTTGTTTCAACTTCGAAATTCTTCCCTACAAAATGTCTTATTTTATTCAATGTTTAATGATATTTGCTTTTTGTGATAGAAATACGTTGTGTCCCTATCTTACAAGTGAGTGTTGTATTAGTCTTTAATTTATTAAACGAGTTGAATGAAATGATATAAAGCGAATTCAAAAGGCATACATATACGCCGGTTAATGCGTACCTTCGAAAATATTTTACAAGGTCATTTTGATATACTCGTAAAGGTACTTTTAACTTTGAGATTAGTAGAGTGTGTATTGACTCGAAGGATGTAAACGGCAAACTGCATACTCAGACCATCCATCGTATTAGAAGTTGGCGATGCAATATTTATTGCATTTTTTATTCAATACATGTTATGTATTACTTACGTCATAATTCTGTTTCGTGTCAGCAAGGTCTTTATTCAGCTTCGATATCACATTCTAGAATAAACATGTAACATTTGAAGATGTTTTACGTTCTACATATTGATTGATATCAATTAATATTAACTCCTTGTATGATTGTACACTATTTATATCAATTACCAAAAACTACTGGTGACGAAAACGTGTGCATTGTTTTCGATATGTGAATTCTAATTCAATCTTCGGTCATTTCTCAATTGACACATATTTCATTTTTATTTAAACAGAACAGGGAAATTATGTCCGGAAATCAGCGTATTTGCAATTGGCGTTCGATGAACGGGGCACCCGATGTGCATTGGAAACATTACATTGATAAGACATTCCTGTTTACTCGACTGACAACATCGTTCACAGAGTTCAAAGAATTAAATTGCAAAAGAAGCATGAACCATCGTATCTGCAGTGGACAGAATGGGATATATTACCAAGTACTAAAGCGAAGTTTCTCGCGAGTGCGGGTATAAACAGGGTCCACATTGAACTCATTTTCAAGCGGTCAGTGGAAACAGGTGTTACTTCTGTTTTCAGAAAAATAGTTCAAGGGTCGGAAAGATAGAGGTCAGCGTTTGTAGACATATGGAAATCGTCAATGATGATAATTAACTTTCAAATGGAATATATTCATTTCCACAACTATTACTCAACGTTGCATTAACTCTTTTTTTATTTGAGTTTAGAAAATATTTTAGTACAGTTACCTTTTGTTAAACTGTATATAGTGCGCAAATAGATTTGTTGAGGTAGATGCAGAATTTGTCATTAAATATATCATTAGTTTTATATGGGTCATTACATACAGCGAAAGAGATTAACTACTGATAATCAAAATAACGATTGACGACGTCAACGTCATAAAACACGCATAAACTTACGCAGCGCCTTTTCTTTAAAATTAAATTGTGAAAAACCTAACTCGTTGACATATCATTTTTATTTCAGTTTTCGTCTACCCACAGTTTCAGAAAAAATATATCTAAAAATCAGGGCATGTCACCGGGCAAATTATTGAGCCAATCATCTTTTAATAGACGATCATCCTGGTGTTTTTAAATTTAAAATACGCCGACATTTAAGCGATTCCGGTGGATTTTATCGTCCGCGCGGCGGATTTTCAGCGCGCCCGCTAGGTGGCGCTGTGACGTCGCCAACTTTATTTTTTTCGTAAAAACAAACCTTGATAACAATTTCATATTTATTGTAAAGTATTTCTACCAACTTTTATAACAATCGGTTAACTTAACGAATTTCGCCCACAACGTGTGGAACCACCTTAAATAGAAATATATGCAACTATGTAAAATAAATGTTCTTTCCGAAATCGTACATATTTTGTGAAGTACTTCCTTCGGGCAAAAAGAGGATAAATATTTAGGTTGTCATTTGTATGTATAATTTGCATTGTAATATTGTAACATTTGTATATTTATCACATATCCATGCATTGTTCTAAGATGCCATCAATATCATATGGCACAGTGTGCATATAATATCCAAATGAGCGGAAACAACGAAATGAAATTCATACGCTGCTTGTTTACAATTAACAAAATGAGTAATGGATTTACCACATCGCCAACTTTGTGTGTATTAAATTAGAATGCTCATGAACGTTGCAGCAAACTCAAAAATAAATACTATATCATTTACCGTTAACATGCAAGTTATGACAAATCTACTAAGCATGTCCAGCAAAATTCTCCCAATCTACCTATCTAGTTCAGTGAGTTTATTCCATCTCAAACGATTCGTGTTTTAGGCGACATCAACATGACATCAGTGTACACACGTACTTGTAACAAGTATATTGATCATTGTTCGAGGAGGTCAGTCCTATATCAATCATAATGAACTAGATTATGCACACTTGATAGCGGTTCGAATCAGATGGATTCACTGAATTTGATGAAATTTATTTGAGGAAAGTTTTTCCCTTATTTACGTTTTACAGTTACTCTTGCTTTTAGCGAATTGATACATTTATTTAACAAACTGGAAACTGATAACATATTCATAGATCTATGGATAAATTTAGAAATAACAAATTTGTGAATGGGGATACTTTTTAGATTAATGAGGGCAATTGAACAATGTGTGGTTACCTTATTTTATCGGGTATGTGATAAATAGAATATTAAATAAGTGTTGTTTGATATTAAATTTATTGAACTTCTTATATAACAGGAATATGAAGCTTGACAGAAGCTCGCTTGACATCATTTTATTCAATTCGTTCAATAACTTTAATATTATACAACACTCATTCAATATCCTCTGCATATATATCGCAGATTGTCAGTGTTCAGATATACTGCATACTTTGTTTGGTAAGATTTCTGAAAATATCAGAAGTTTCATGATGGTCCTGTACCTTTTGTCTGTGTTAAACTGATAATATTTTTGATTGTTACATAAATCTAGGATATATGTAGGTCACATATAATATTATTACAAAGTATTGTATGAGCTAAATGCGGCTAGGCATTTTGGCTCATTTTGAGTTTTACAATATTTCAATACAAATATCGCACCACAAAATAAAATTGAAATACATCCATAATATAGTTAAACTATCAATACTTAATATTTTATTGGTATATGAATTAACATTACTAGACATTGTAAATATGTAGCTGCTATGTAGCTATGAAAATAATAATGAAGTGAAACAAGCTTGTTATCACCCATACCTGGTTTTCTTCTAATTGTTGTTCTAGCCCTTTAATTATCTCACGTTCCTTTTTTATGCCGATGTCTTCCTCGTCTTCTTTGTCTTAAAAGTAAATTGTGTATATCAAGAATGGTTTAGTTACAAGTTCGCTATGTATGTTAGTGAAAGTGGCATCTGTGGTCGAGTGGTAATGGTCGCTGACTTCGAATCTCTAGCCACTCACCGCTGCATGTTCGATTCCCACCCAGGATATAGAATTTATCAGGAAATCATTCAGCGGTTTTACGGACGGTCGGTGGTTTCACGCAAGTGTCCGTCTGGTACTTTACTACTTATGTTGAATCTGGATTGTTATCGTGACTTAATGCCCCATTACAAAAAGGATGCCAAATACCACAAAACATGTTTTATATGCTAATGATTAGATTATCGAATGATGCGACAGTATGAGAGGAAACTGTAAGTATACTTTAATATTAACAATTTATATCTTACCATCTTCTATATGACTGGCGTCTGTAAGCCTGCCAATTGGTCGTGTGTTAGACATCATACGTTTGAGAAAGTCGCTAGGTCGGAATGTGTAATCGGTAATGGCATTTTTGCAATCAATGGCTGCAATCTCGTTTTGAATTCGGGCTACTTTATGCATAGTTTCAACAGCCATTATAAAACGTTTGTGAAGCATATCTTCGTCCCTCATATTTGTAATTATTTCTTCGACTTGTGATCCAAGAGACTGTATATCTACCTTCAGTTTGTCGAGTTTATGATAATGAGCTGATTCTCGCACTTTGACATCATCAAGAAGTTGCTGTTTTGATCCTGCTACGTATTCTACCAGTGATTTCGTAAACGATTCTATATTCGATATACAATCTTTGTTGATCGTTTCAGCAGTTTTTGTATGTTTATCAAGTGCTTCCACGCATTTAACCAGGGTGTATTCTAGACCTTGCACTTCCTCAAGCAGACGAGCAAGGTCTCCACTATTTTGAAACCGATTTGACGCTTCTATTATATATTCCCATTCACATGACTTATGACGCAGCAAAATACACTCTATGCATACGCAACTTTTGTGTTCAGTGCAGTATGCCTTTACTTCCTGTTGCTTATGTTCTTCGCAAGTTCCAAAGCGGATTGCACTATCTTGTATATTGTTTTCATGCCAATCCTGATGCAGCACGTGGTCCCTGCATGATTTACTTTTCAGGTGTTTGTCAAAGCATATTTGACAATTGTATAGTTCACACTGAGAGCAATATCCGTCGTGTTCCCTCTCATTGCAGATTTCACAATTTTCTCGTTGACCGATAAATGTCCCATCATCAACTTCAAAATTGACTTTTCCGTCGACTGCCATGTCTACTGTACAATGTATATAACATTTTGAAAATATGTAAAAATAAGAAGCTTACAACATATTATATCCAAATTGATAGATTTGCCCTGTCGCTTTGTTGTTATATTAGTTGGTTAGCAACGAACTACGAGATTGAGGTGTTTGAATTATATGTTAGTGTTTAATTATGTTCATTTTCTTTCGTACAGACTGCCTTTAACTTTATGTTAATAATCATATACATGTGGTGGTGTTTGTATAGTGGTCAGTTATAATATGGTCTACGTCTACTGTAGATCCACCATTTAACATGCACTAGTTCAGACAATGATAGGTTTGTTTTGCAATAAACTTCCCCCTACTATTTGTTGACTGACTATTTTGTTTTGTCGTTGAGTATTAAACTAAACTTTAGCGAATTAGGAATGCAAATGTGGTTCTTTACGGCGGTTGCTTGTGATATAATTGTTCAACTTAGTTAAAAGTGTTGGGTGATTTTAATAATTATCTAGTTAAAGTGTACCTTACAAGTGGTTTCTACGAGAGCGAGCGCGTCAACTTAATCAAGCGATCGCATGCAGTCCTTATTAAACCGAAAGAAGGTAAAATGTCAAAAGCAAAATGATTACTTTTGCAAATGCAATCTGTTTCATGTATTGATGTTACAAGAATGGATGAACATAGACAAAACATACATTTCGCTTAAAATTACTCAATATCCAGGTTTCATTTTGTAAAAATATTTTGCAAGTATCTTGATCAAAAACGCATTTAATATAGAATAGACGGATAAAAAAACGATTAAGGTTATTTTCTCATATCTGTAGTTTATTTTTATCTAGTTTTAGATTAAGAATATGTTAATAAATACATGAGTTTCTAGAAAAGCTTTTCATTAGCCAGACTATGTACAACTACCAAATCTACTAACCCGTTTTGTTATTTGTTCTTTTCATATTGGATCATGAAAGGTTAATGTCATACATCACATTCACATCAAACATGTCTTTAGGAGATCGCGAATTAACACAAAGTAGTATATCCTCTTGATAAAAAGTTTAGCACATAAAATAGATGTTAACTTCCTGTTTATGATCCCCGGTTGATGAAAGAGCAATACGAAACCCGTACATTGACTCTATTATTATATTCAAAACTAAATATGCATATCGACTTCTGTAATACCCGCTCGTGTTCAATTACTATCTTACCGTTTAGTATTACGTGTTCTATTGACACACTTAAACTGGAGATAAACCCAGGTAAAATATGAAGCACTTAAGTATATGAGTCATCTGTGTATAACTTGTACACTGTATACAATTTTGATAAACACTGCACTGTCATCATTTAACAAGTCGTTACATGACAAGTACAGAAGAACTTCGAAACATCGAACTGCCATCGGATCTTACTATTAGTTCGAGCCATCTAGTGTTCGGTTCGATGCATGTATGGTACACAAGTGTATGTACGAACTGACTGTCCCCGGTACAAGTTAGATATACTGAAAGCAGGACATCTATGTGTTACTTGTTTTGTCATATTGAATGTAGGTCGATTAATAGTCTAAGCACTATTCATTATATCAAAATAAAAAGCAAATGCAAGGAAACCAAATATATTTTTCAATTTAGACTCACAATAACAACAGGCATCGTTCGTTCATGGAAGCATGTATCGATTCATGAATAAACTCCAACATACATTATCCATTATTAAAACGAAAAATATAATAGATTCCGCGTCGAATTTATGCCAATAATTACAATTGGGCATACTTTTTTTACTGAAATTTCCACTTTTGTTTAAGGTATTTATAACAGACGAAAACTTGTTGTTTTAGAATTTTAGTATGTACTTTCGATTTGGTGGCCCGTCGCCATTCTTCTTACCTTTTCACGACAAAATTTCACAGCTACTAAATCATGTAACTTTCTGAAATTAAACGTTGTACTATGTCCTAATATATTTAATACATTCAATATTAGCGACATTAACTTGTTCATTTTCGGTTTCATATTTCGGGCTAATAATAAATCCTGACTTATAGTTTACCTATTTGTGATATAGTATCGATCGAAACAAACATTTTTATAATGTAAACATTGCATTAAAAAGAAATGAATTGACCTACCTAGTGCATGTATCCTGGTTGGTTATACTTCGAACACAATGTATAGAACACAAACACCTTAAAACACATGACACGTTTGATATCAAATCCCTGGATATAACAGGGGAGATAACTGATGAAAGAATGTTATCTTTATGAATGTAAACTCAATACGTTGCAAGATAATGTATGAAACATTTATTCGATATTTGCAAAACTTCAGGTTTAAATTTTTAACGCACGTGTGCATACTGATTTTAAGATATATGCGTTTTAAGTAAATTAGGAAGATTAGGTTAAAATGTAATGACACACTCCTCTAGTAGTAAAGTAGAGGGTTCTTGTCTGCGACCTTGACCTCGGAGGTACATAAATTAGCTAATATTGTCCACCAATCTAAAAGTAAATGTTTGAACAAACTGTGTATATATATACCTTGCATGGAATAATCACTTTAAATAATTATACAGGAAGTCTAAAGAGAGGTTAAGTTGATACAGGGAACACCGCATACACAAAACAATGCCTCCCTATACAGAACTCCGGGGAAACAAAATTCCACAAACAGTCAGGCATCAAGGAGTTGCAAGGGTTAAGGGGCGCAAGAATGGTCTGACCGAACATAACTAAGGACAACTCAGGAGGAGTAAGGAGAATGAACAGGGGAATTTAATGGATGGAAAAATCACGGAAGAATTCAAGAAAGCTAGCAACAATCGGCCGAAAATATGTATGCATCAAAGATATGTTTACATTTGTATATCTTCTATTCAGAAGGTGTTGAAAGAGAGAAAATAAGTTGCTACAGGGAACGCCAAATACTTAAGACAGTGCCTCCCCACACAGATCTCCGGAAAACGACAATCCATAAAACATAGGACATTTGAGGGGACTCTAGGGTACATACGTAAGGGAACAATCGCAAGGATTGGCCTTGCCGAGCATAATGGATTACGATGAGAATCAACGAGGACAAACAAGGGGGGAGTTAATGGATCGAAAAGATCACACTCACAGGATAAGTCAAGTCAAGAAAGCCGGCAACAATAGGCCGAAATCGGGCAGAAAACAACACGAACACTATTATAAAGTGAAGGAAATGCACAGCGGCAAGGGAAATCCAACACACATCCAGTGGCCATGCCCAAAATGTTGGAGACAATATTATATCAAGTTAGAAAACTGCATATGGGGAAAAGGGAACTTAAATTACTCACAAAACATACGATCACGAGATAACTTGTAAGTATTTCATGTAATACTGACATTTGAATAAGTTTGAGTCCTGAAAACGTGTATGAAATAATAATAATTGTATAATCAACCGCATCAATAAAACGTTTCCAAATGTTCACTGTTAGATGACTCCCGCGCAATGCTTGAACATGTAATTGCATGTATGAATATGTACTTCGGTGTTCATAAACATTTGTTGTGCGTCCGCATTTCTAAATGAAATATTTCAACAGCTTTTAAATCAAGTGTATGTATGAAATGAAAGTTATGTATATCTACATACATGCGTAAAAAACAGTGTTCTTACTAAGACGTTTTCAATTTCGATTTCTTATTGAATATATCTGATAAATCCTTACATATTTTCTTATTGCAATTTTATACTGATCACATTATCTTTACAATAATACTGTCTAGACACGAACAACTTATTGCATATCAATATATGTTAATAGCCTGGATTACCTGCCCTTACTATTTCACTATCGGCCTGGCAGATGCAGAAAATGGCCGTGTACAGTGTATAGTAAATCTTGTAGGAAGTAAAATATACTGTCGACCAAATGTGTACATCTCTGAAAGTATTTTTCTTTTTTTAATGTATTGATTCCTATCGTCGACAAATGTTGTGTCGCTTTGGTTCGTATAAAAATGGGATGTATTCGTAGTTGTATAGTTTTCGGACAATGAACGAAATATACGCAATTCGGATACTGTAATATGGTAATAAAACATCATCAATAACTCAAATACGAGACTTGTACTGATGCTTTAATAAGACATATTTTAAAACAAATCATTGGGATGCTGTGTTCAATAACGTCTTTTATTGAACTATGCTAGGACACCTTATAATGTCATTCTTAATATCATCCTTATAAAACCAGTCAGCTGATATTATTATGGATTTGTTTATGGTGAAGATAGTCAGATGGCGAGAATTCTAAATGGGTAAAATGAAACACCTACCAACAATACTGTGATATACTTATCATGGCAGTATATTGTGATTAGAGAATTTACTTTTAAAACAAATGGTAACTTTTCTGAACTGTGGTATATATAAATATATATGACATTTAAAATGTGATACATATTTGTAAGTAGTGCTTTGAGTATAATATAAATATTTAGTTGAATTCTATTTTTGAATTAGTTATATCAATGCAAAGTAAGTAAAATGTTTTTATTTATCATGAAATATATATCTACGTTTGCTTGACAATTCATCCAGCCATATTCTGAGGAACACAAAAATCGGTCAATATGGCGCTACCGGGATTCGAACCTGGGTCTACGAACTGCCGGTCCGTTGGAAATATTACAGCGGCGCTCAAATGCGTATTGATAAAACCAAGACGGAGGAACAATCTGCAAAGGGTAAAGAAAACAATAGCAACACAACGGTCTTGCAGTCTTGGAACTAACAGTAAAAAAAATCGAAATCTTGACGACTTGCCAACCTCTCATCTAACTGTTGTATTGTCAATAATATAAACACAACGTGGTCTGACCTAGTAGAAACTAAACATATTTTGGCAAACATCTGACAATACCAGAACCTATAAATAGACCATAGCGTCATCCGCATGAAGACATCCGTCGAAGTTTAACGCCACCTCCGCAGTGTTCCAGTGAAGTACGGCGGTCAACTGAACGAACCAATCTGCAGTAGTTACCTAGTAGTACTGAGCGATTTTTCCACAATCATTTGAAAATTTCTCCTTATGAAATAGCGGCGGAAAACAGATGACATTGAATGTACTATGTATTAACTTCAACCAAGTCCTCACGGGAAACATACGCCGAACTCTCGATTTGAACCTACGACTTCCTAATTGGCAGTCGAGCGCTCTCCCGACTATTTAATAATGTGAGCCAAACTTAAAACAAACAAAGCTAGTTGCAATTGATAATAGTATGAATTCTAATTAAATTAAATAACAATTATATGTAATCTATGAAAGCAACCGACCCGTCAGTCCATTGTACAAGACAAGTGCTTCATGTTATATTTGTAACACCGTAATTCATGTTGTCATACCGTAATGTCTTATCATAGAAAATGCTACATTGCTAAGACTGTAAGACTGTTTGTATTGCATAAACTAACAAGGAAGACACACCAATTAACAGACCATAATGGCCATTCTGTAAACAAATTCGATGCTCTCATGTATCCGCCCTGCAAACATTTCATGCATGTTGGAAAATATCAAAATGTTAACTGTATATGTTTTGCATGTAGGCAAGTGTAAATGTTCTCATAGCACTCGGGACTCATACAAACCTGTTCTGTTGTTTTTATTTTTTATTTTATAGGTTGCTGTATATGTGCTTTTCTATGCTTGATGTTGTGCTTTTATGTGCTTGATGTTGTGCTTTCATGTGATTGATGTTTTGCTTTTATGTGATATAAGTTGTGCTTTTATATGCATGATGTTGTGCCTTTTTTGATAGATGTTGTGCTTTTTGTGATAGATGTTGTATTTTTATGTGATAGATGTTGTGCTTTTTTGTGATATATGTTGTGTTCTTATGTGATAGACGTTATGCTCTTATGTGATAGGTGTTGTGCTCTTATTTGACAGGTGCTGTGTGTTGAGTGTGATGTTCTGATTTTATGTGCTTGATGTTATGATTTTATGTGCTTAGGTGTTATGAGTTTATGTGATTGGTGTTATGATTTGATGTGACTGATGTTGTGCTGTTATGTGACTTATGTTGTGCTTGTATATGCTTAATATTTAATTTTATGTGAAATGTGATTTAATGTTAAATATGTGAAAGCATTACTTATGATTATGTATGCATCTCCTTATTAATGCAATCGTGTAAGAGGACCACAAGACAATGCTACACCAAATATCAAAGCTCTAGACCTTATGGTTATAAATTGTTGACGCACGACGCACGTTTCACGACGACGGACATTAATGGATCATAAAAGCTAAAAAGTCAACATTCACGAAATAGGAACTTTTCTCGACCGGTCCATACAAGAGAAAATGAGCGCCGCTGTACGATTTCCAACCTCTTCTTTAAGACACCCCCATTTCCAGAAAAACGTAACATGTGACGTCACTATGTACTGACTGTAAGTAATGTTTGCACAATATGCCAATATGAAAATAATAATGTCGTGTAAATATTGTTGCCTGCTCGCAAATAGTGGCATCACATGTTTTCTTGAAATAACGTTACTTACAAAAGAGGTTGTAAATCCAGACGTAGCGCTAACATGGAGAAATACTTGCAAAGAAGGAAACAAAACCAAACCAGACGGAGGAGGTACACGCAAATAGGGTACAGAAAAGCAAGATCGAAAAGGAAAAGGTACTTGCAGGGAAGGGAAAAAATAGATGGAAGGGAAAGTACACGCATGTAGTATAGAAATGCATAAGCGAAATAATACACACAATATCATTAACGAACTCAAGCATGTGAATATTGACAAACACAGGACGGCAGGACATAATAACAAAATAATGAAGGTATCATAAGCAGAAATAGTTGTCTTCCATAAATGCTGTTGCTAAGCTTGCATCTCCTTGTATCAATTGTTTAGAAAGCAAGTTTTACTTCCCAACTAGTTTGGTAGACTCGACATGTGGCTGTAATTGAGAAGTTGTTGATATGAAGCATTTAAGTCGATAGTAAATGCTTCCTACCAACTGAAACAATAGGTATTTTTGCTGGTGAGTTGTCTTTGGTCAGGAGATAACCACTTAGTGGTCGCACTGTATTCAGCTATAATTATACTCATGCCAACTGTATTTTCCAGATGCGTGTCGTCGTTTCTATCTATAAAAAAGGCGTTATGTCAAATCCTGAAATGTATTGGGAAATAACCGCACTTAATGTAATCGGAAAAAATATTTAGACTAGCACAGGGGAAACTTATTAAGGATTGGTGTGAATTGAGGGAGTGTTAGGAGTTGCAATCTGAAGCTGATTCAATGTTTTTGTGTCATTATTCATAAGGTGTTTATCACATCAAATCTGTGTACGTGTGTGTTTTATTGATTATAATCGATACTGCTAATATAGAGAGGAGCTTTGTTGAGCCAACTTATTCAATTAAGCTATCGAGTACCTGCTACCTGTAAAATGAACAATGCTATCAAATGTTTTTATAATGTAGTTCAGTCAGGTTGGAAACGTTCGAGCGTTGTGGACATTTCTCGATATTGATATTTTGACTGCAGGACTCAAACTCTCCCCGTGTACTTATTTTATTCAGAATTTAATAGATCTTACCAATGTATTGAAGTTGCTTGTCGGTTACACTGTAGTATACACATAGACAAAATTTAAGCGCCCCTTTTGTAATGATACAAATTATATGATTGTTACCAAGACAAAACTAACCATAGAACCTAGACATATATTTGAACATTGGGAGAACAACATTCTGGTAATAACAGAATAACACTTATAAAATGTGATCCGAGATAAACAATTACTTGGCCAATTTAACATAAAAGTATGTCCATCAAGGTATAGACTCCCCAGCTGGAGGGGGGCTAGAATTCCCCAGCTGTCGCACTACAGAGGGGTACGACCCCCCTACTGTGCCTGCCCGTTTGCCGTGGGCTGCTACCCGTGTCGCCTGATGAGAGGATCCTGGTAGTTGAGCGGGTTCTGAGTTGGCAAGTTATATTTGGTTCTCTCAATACACTGCTTTGGTCTTAAGTTGGGCTAAACGGGAGGTCTGGAAGGCCCGTCCAGATCAATCGGCTAGTCATGCCAAGTCCCACGATATATTGTACCCCCATGTCTATTTATATTTGTTTATTTTATAAATACATACATTATCTCGTTGACGACTTTCACGATTTACCTTTTACTTATTTGTATCTTGGAAGGCGGTGGCCCATGGGCCAATCGGATACTTGTTTGGCCTTTAACTGACATTCGAAATTTTCCAAAGTTTGTTTTAAGCTTGTAAAATGTTCTGAGGGAACTCATTTGTCCAGTTTAACCCTTTTATCAAGAGTATATCATTGATGTATCCCTGTCATGACCAGTGTTGGATGTCCCCTGGTCATGTCCCCTTGTTGGACTCCGTGGCGGGTGGGGAGCATCAATGATGAACTAATTCAATCAGCATGGCAACCCCAAAAAAAGCCAAGCGAACACTCTCGGAGTCTGACTCTGAGACAGACATATCACACATGACCCCCCAAAACTTCTCTCGTTTCATTGTTATAAAATCTTCAGATTCAGAGAAACCAATTACCAAACTTTCCCCCTTTGTCATACAGAAGACTTTGCAATCCATTCTCGGAACGCCAAGGTCCGTGAAGAAATTGAAAGATGAAACGTTGCTGGTGGAATGCTCCACCATGCAACAAGCAGAAAACCTTTTAGGTCACAAACAATTCTTTGGGTTGGGGGTCGTCATTTAACCCCACCCATCACTTAATTCATCTAAAGGAGTTGTGCGTTGTAGGGATCTCGCATGTTGCGAGTCCCTCGACGAAATAAAAACTAATCTCCAGGGGCAGGCTGTCTCTGAAGTCAAACGTATTTCAATTAAGAGAGACGGTAAGATTATCCAAACAAACACTTACATACTAACATTCTCAACATCTGTACTTCCATCCAGTCTAAAAATTGGGTATGAATGCGTTCCGGTCTCCGTGTATGTGCCAAACCCTCTGCGCTGTTACAGGTGTCAGAGGTTTGGCCATCACGAGACCAGATGCACAAATATTCAAGTTTGTGCAGTCTGTGCACATGAGGGGCCAGACCATGATTCTAAAGTATGTCATGAGAAACCCCTCTGTGTAAATTGCAAGGGTTCCCACCCTGTTTTTTCAAAACATTGCCAGTCGTGGAAGACTGAGAAAGATATTTTAGAAATTAAATATAATCAGGGTGTTTCTTTTGTAGAGGCAAGGAGGGTTGTACAGAACCGCCAGAGGGACCAGGCACAGGCTAGCAGTAATGCTAGCTATGCCAACAAAGCTGCCCCTTTGGCGAACATCTCTCCTTGTCACTCTTGTAGTGATCTTATCAAAATTTTAATAGAAAAGTATCCTCAGATTGCAGAGGACCTTAAAGGTCTGGCCCCCTCATCTGTGCAGACACAGAGACAGCCTGTCCCAAAGGTTCCCCCCCTGCACCAAAAACATCCAATCAGCCAAAAAAACCTGTTTTGCCCGAAAAACCAAAATCCATTCCTTCAAAAACCAAATCACCAGCCCCTCCTACTACCATGAAACCAATACCCACTCCAACTAAGGCCACATCGCCTGCCCCTACTACTACCAAACCTAAGGTGAAATCTGCACCAGCAAACAAAAATAACAGCAAACCCACTTCCCAACCTCCTAAAGAAAAACCTGCAGGTCACAAACCTTCACCACCATCACCCACACCAAAACCATGTAAAAAACCATGTAAAACAAAAAGTTATGAAACCCCCCTCAACAACAAGTTTGAATGTCTTAGTGACATGGAGGATGACAGTGATGGAATCTCTGTCTCAGGGGATGAGAGCATGCTCTCTGATGAAGAAACTTAGTCTTTTATTTTATTTTTAACTTATTTTTTAATAAATCTGGACTGTATTCCATGAAATACGCCTTTCACAGTACATTTTTTCTCGTTGGCTGTGTTGACCTTCAACCAGTCCGCTAACTAGTTAACATTTACAAGTATATCACGTTACCTTTTTTAGTTTCACATAATTTCACATTTCTTGCGCGCTAAATGACCAAAGCTGTCAATGCGCCATAAAACCACATGATAATAATTAAATTTTTTAGTCTCATTGAGACTATACAAGTTGGAAAATTCATAAGATACATCATAGAGATTGGCTTTTACAACAAGCTATGATATTTATAATCTAAAATCTCATATTAAACTATATTTACCCCAATTTAACATAATTATACAAGTATATCACGTACCTTTTTTAGTTTCACATATTTTTAACATTTCTTGCGCGCTAAATGACCAAAGCTGTCGATGCGCCATAAAACAACATAATAATAATTATTATCTTTGTTTATTTTATAAATACATACATTATCTCGTTGACGACAGCCTGCCCCAAAGGTTCCCCCCCCCCTGCACCAAAAACATCCAATCAGCCAAAAAAACCTGTTTTGCCCCAAAAACCAAAATCCATTCCTCCAAAAACCAAATCACCAGCCCCTCCTACTACCAAGAAACCAATACCCACTCCAACTAAGGCCACATCGCCTGCCCCTACTACTACCAAACCTAAGGTGAAATCTGCACCAGCAAACAAAAATAACAGCAAACCCACTTCCCAACCTCCTATTGAAAAACCTGCAGGTCACAAACCTTCACCACCATCACCCACACCAAAACCATGTAAAAAACCATGTAAAACAAAAAGTTATGAAACCCCCCTCAACAACAAGTTTGAATGTCTTAGTGACATGGAGGATGACAGTGATGGAATCTCTGTCTCAGGGGATGAGAGCATGCTCTCTGATGAAGAAACTTAGTTTTTTATTTTATTTTTAACTTATTTTTAATAAATCAGGACTGTATTCCATGAAATACGCCTTTCACAGTACATTTTTTTCTCGTTGGCTGAGTTGACCTTCAACCAGTCCGCTAACTAGTTAACATTTACAAGTATATCACGTTACCTTTTTTAGTTTCACAAATTTCACATTTCTTGCGCGCTAAATGACCAAAGCTGTCAATGCGCCATAAAACCACATGATAATAATTAAGTCTCATTGAGACTATACAAGTTGGAAAATTCATAAGCTACATCATAGAGATTGGCTTTTACAACAAGCTATGATATTTATAATCTAAAATCTCATATTATACTATATTCACCCCAATTTAACATATACAAGTATATCACGTACCTTTTTTAGTTTCACATATTTTTAACATTTCTTGCGCGCTAAATGACCAAAGCTGTCGATGCGCCATAAAACAACATAATAATAATCAAGGTATAGATGTTTAAGTTCCCAAGTCGTTATAAGATGGTTATTACGGGGTTAAAATGTTACTTTGAGTTTCTTACATTACATCCCTTATTCAAATGTTTAGTGGCGTATATACAATGTAGCCTCCATGCCCTCGAATGAAAGCACGAACCCTGTGTCTTATCCCTCTAGTCAGACGTCCGATCTTCTGACGGGACAACTGTAGCCACTGCCGATACAAAACTTCTTCCAGTTTACCACGTAGATTCTCTACAGGATGATCTGGTATCTGAATACGACGGTAGAGAATATCCAAAATATGCTCAATCGAATTCAATTCTGGAGTCATAGCGTACCAGTTGGTAGGCAGGTAGTTTTGTTTAGTTTAGTACTGTAATGGCTTCGTCAACAGTCTACATGTACTTGTGCATATATGTTATGATACATTGTAAGTATTATATGCATTTCCTCCCATGTTGTGGCTTATCCACTCATTTCATATAAAATGAATAAACAAAGTGTACATTCAATGTCGCCCTATCATCAATTGTAGACTTTATAGGATTTTTCTACGCGCAAGGAAAACATTTCGTCGACGAACCTGAAAATATGAATTGGTTCTCGGCATTTTTCACGAGTCGGTCCCGTAACTGCAAACAAACACTTTTTAAGGATGGCCTAAGGTTGTTGAGGAGAATAGAGGTTGTTAAATAGAACGTCGCTCGGGAGAGGTTGCTATGTATAAGCTAAGTATTAAAGTATTTTAGTCACACACTATTATCCCAGCAATACGGAATCCATTCCATACGGAAATAATCAATTGCGGCGACTCAGGCGGAACTAATGTGATGTTATAGTGTCAGTAATAGAAAGTATTAAACGTTCGCGAGTGATCATTATGGACTTCAGAAAAATGTTCGAAAACATGTTAGAAGCTAAGGCATTATTTGTTTTGGTTGTTATAGCAACACACCTTCAACGTAAGTAATTTTATATTTTTATTGTTATGAGAATGTGTTTTTCTCTCTCATTGAAAATATTATACGTATCCTCTACACATATTTATGTTTTGTTTCAAATTTTCAGTAATGATGGTTAATTTGTCTGTTACCTATTTTTTATCTTTTTAGTTTTATGTCATCCACATTTGTAGGCTTTTTGTTACCCATTTCTGCTATTTTATATTTTTTATACCTCAGACCTATGCCATTTCATTTTGTAGTATATATTAAATACACTAAACACGCATAAGTTGTACTAAAATGTATGCAAGTTAAGTTTAGACGTAATCATTTGTCATCGTTTGCGTAACAAGTTTTTTAGAAAATGCTTAAATGACTCTATGATAGCTTCGTTTTTATGTCGACATCATAGTCCCGACGCGCTACAATTTTCGAACTTGATTATGTCCTCAAATAACATTGCTATGCAACAACTCAAACGGAATTCATACGGAAGTCAATATTTGTGTCTCTTCTGCCTCTGAAATGTTTCATATACTCATAAATATTTTCATGTCCATTCGTGCCTCATTCTCATTCATTTTTGGCGCATGGTTTTGCTGTTATCACTGACCAATCAAGTCTTACATCAATCACCAAGGCAATTTCTCTTCAACCGAGCAACGCTTGTAACCTTGACTCGGATTGGTTAATCTTTCGATATTGGGTACGTTTTCCGACATCCACTGAATTTCGGTGAATTTACCGACATCAATTTTGGATCTTGAGTGACCAGCAGTCGTAAGATCTCACCATATTTTATGTTGCACTAACAGTCTTAACCTTCAAAATGCGCCAACCATCGTTTTTCAAGATATTTTCGTCCGAGCATGAATCTGAAACTTGAGGCTTTAGATGTACATGTACTTCCATATGTCAAGACGGGTTTACAGAACCTGCATTTTCCTTGTTCATTCATTTAAAATTCTATATTACCTGAAAGTTCAAATTAATTCCACAGTGGTACAGACATCATACACAGCGGATATGGAGACAGAAATCAGGTCAGAAACTGTCTTACATGCATCCTACGATCCCGTCTCGAGACCAAATAGTCAAACTCATGTAAAAACTGGATTAAATGTTCTAGCAATTGATGAATTGGTAAGTAAACGAAAGGCGAAAAACAGTCGGACCTCGTATATTCGATAAGTTCGAATGAACGAGGTCCGACTGTATTGGTTTTTTACTGCTTTGTGAATTGGTTTTAAAGCCCCTTTTAAAGATCGATTTCTAAGCACTTCATGACGGTCAGTTGACCTAACCATTTATTCATTGAATACATTATCAACCAGTACTAACTTGCCCTTCAGAAGCTGCTGACAACATGAATCATAGATGGAGGACACGTTATCATAGCCAAATCTCACAGAAGAAAATAATCTGCACCTCCGGGAATCGTACCTGGATCCCCCGGGTGACAGCCAAGCGCTTTACCAACTGTATTCACCCGGCAAACCGATTGTTTATTTAAGGATTCCGACGTATAAACAATGTTCTACTTACCTGAAATATATAAAATGCTAGAACTCTAACAAGGCAGACCGAGGCCAAATGGTACGGCCACTATAAATGTACTTAGATAATGACTATTACACTCGGACGACTTAGTTTATTGGAAAACCTTTTATCCGAATGCTTGGTATCATCCCTATTTTTAATTGTTAATTACGACGATTCTTTTTCATCTGTGATTGGATGTTAGTCACTTGGCAACTTGATAAACGTTTCTCAATACACTTAACTAAGGGAATAATTAATTGGCTAACTGGGTCAACACTTTAACCCTTCCTTTGAATGATAAAACTGATATTATATCACAATGGATTAAAACTATTTACAAAAGGAATTTTTATTCTTAATTATCTAGTAATCGGATATAGAGAATCACTTTTATTCTAAAAGCCTTTTACTTCCGATAACCATTATTAATTAGTAATGTTACTAACAATTCTGTAATTCGACCGCCGTATTATAGTTCAAAAGTTTATAAAAAATATCCACCGTGTCTCCTTGTCACGAAATGTAAATATTTCAATGTTTTATCAGCAATTATACATGATTGATTTTAAAATCACCAAGAGTCCTATTTTAGTTACTAAAATGATGCATCGATACCGTCTGGGATCACTTTTAACAATTTACCTTTTCATTCCGTGGTGAAATTTCTTTCACTTAGATAAAAGCTTTACAATATACTAGTATATCTTTGTTTTATGTCCATATTGCCTTTCTATTTGTGAACTTGTATGTAAATAGTTTAATGTCTCTTTTAGATGTATGTTTAGTTCCTCTTTCCCCATGTACAATTCTTTCATTTGATATGGTGTTTATGTTCTTTTCTGCTCCTTTCGGCCTGTTATTACTGAGTTTTTTGGCTTGTCATCCATTGAATTTCCACCTTGTTGTCCCCTTAAATTCTCCTTAGCTATTCTTTATGGTCGGCCAGACTATTCCTAGCACCCATACTCCCATACATGTTTACCCTTGCACCTCCTGAGTGTTTACCCTTGCACCTCCTGAGTGTTTATCCTTGCACCTCCTGAGTGTTTACCCTTGCACCTCCTGAGTATTTACCCTTGCTCCTTCTCAGTGCTTGATATTGTGTGGACTAGTGTTTACTCGGGGGTCTACATGGGAAGGCATTGCCTTGTTTATTTGACGTTTCTCTATCTCCTTGTGCTTTTGCACTGACTGTGTAAATTCATTTTAATTGATTTGAATGTTTCATCTTTGTTAGCTGTTTTAGCTCTACATTGTAATGATGTTGCATTAATTTTGTTTATTCAATATATCGAAAAATTTCGCCTTCATTTTGTAGAATTTGAAAGACCAGAAGTTAACAATGGCAGGTTGGCTCACATTTGTAAGTATTTAAATCCTACACACAATACCTTAAAGTAAGTCTGATATGGAACTTTTTCGCGGCATATGTTCCTTTTGTGTAATTACACAAGTATTTACTTGTAATGTGTATCTTTTATCTAAAGATAGCACAGTGACCATCTCCGAGACTTCGAAAACAGTTCGTTTTTAATTGAATTAAACTTAATTTTTCCAACATTTATTTCAGTTGTATAAGGCGGGCAAACAACAAAACGTATTGCGTAATAAATTAAAACAATACATTATATTATCACGAAGTCACATACATATATATATATTACTAGAATTGTGACCACTTTCATGTCATACGTATTTTTGCTATCAGGAATGGGAGGATGAAAGACTGACGTGGAATAAAACGGCAAAAGACGATATAGAATATATATTTACTAAACCAGACTACATCTGGAAACCTGAAGTAGTCATTGATAACTCGTACGTACCTCTTGGTTTAAAGTTATTTACTTTTAATCGATTGTGACACAATTACTAACTGCTTATGAGCACCGCTGTACAATTTCCAACCTCTTCTTTAAGTGACGTCACTCACCTTGTACTGACAGTAATAAAAAATTGCCCAATATAACAGTGTTTCCTGCGAGCAAATAGTGACATCAAAAGTTGCATTTTCTTTAAATGACGTCACTTACAAAAGAGGTTTAAAATCCTATAGCAGCGCTCTTATATTACATGTAATCGCACTCGATGAATGCTTCCCCGGTTGCCGACCTGTACTCTAGAATAATCTAGAGATTGTGAAGACCGCAGACAAACCTCGCCCGTGGCAGAATTCGTGCCCTCGGCATTTGGATCAGCAGACCTGGTGACGCTCATTCTAAAGACTACCACCGCTTCCTTAGAAGGGCACAAATCATATGTGTTAATTAATGTGTGAATAGTTCTTATGTCCTGACAAAGTTCAAATGTATGTAGATATATGTAGGACAAACAATGACTGTTCCGGAGGCTTATTTTCTAAACATGTCCCTTTAGTGGTAAACACCAATAAATACGTGTTCCAAGTTGTAACAAACATTGTGCATTAAATCTAGAAGACATTTTCAAAAAGTACCATCAGACTTACTCGTTATAAGTTATGTATATAATAATGAGTCCATTATCCCTACGCCTTATACAATACCTTTTTGCCATTATACCCAGACATTGTTTAGAAAGTAGTGTGATTCAAGCAAATCTGTTTATGTACATTGTATCACGTGTATTTAGTCAGCGTGTTTGTTTTTCCCGGAAAGTATTGCAGATCTCGGGATTATAAAGAGTGTCGATTTGTTGTTGCGGATAAAATACACAGGTGGTGTTGAATGGCAACCACTTGTTTTGTTCACAACTCACTGCGAGGTAACTTGTTCAAATATGCGTTCACGTGTTCATGTCAACCATATATCGTGTTTGTTGTCTGTAAAGCTTGTATTTTGCCTTCAGAATGTATGCATTTCATGTACTTATGCTTCTATCCGAGTTGTGGTAAGCAACAATCCACAAAACAACCCAACTATAAAGAGGCAGCAATGAATGTTGCATACAATACATGCTGCCAACTGCCCCTAAATATCAACGCATCCATTTTCTTTATCGCTGTGCGCATCGTATTCGGTATTTCCTGTACGATATCTATAAAGTTTACTTTAACCAATATTAAAAAGCACACTCTTAGCACATCGTCGCTTTATTTCAAGAACCCTGTCACTCAATTTTGGCTATTTTATAGTATCGTTTAAACCGTCTTTCCAAGCTCTTCTATCTGTACTATAACTATTGTTATAGAATGCGCATAACTTAAAAAACCCGTAGGCTATGTGACAATCATCACTACAAAAGGGTAAAACTCAGCAAAAACGAAAAACAAGTTATGGGGTTCTGGAAATAATACAACGACATACTTGAAACATTGAAATCTTTTTCAAAAATGTAAGCGTAAGATTTACGGCAATTTCAGTCTCATACCGGCCACAACCCAAGCCAATACATGCATTCAAGTATTTGAAGGCAAAGTAAAGTGTGGTTGCAAGTTTGTTTTAATTTTGTGTGCTTTATTCCATCAATCATGGCTCAGTGTTAGTAGTGAACTACGCCCTGAAAGCGAAACTGTCATACCATTCCTTGGTTAAATACTGTTACACATTTACAGACTGACATATCTAGAAATTGTATCAAGTAAAGATCTCATGTTGAGACTGAAATACGACGGTACTGTAGACTGGGAACCACTAAAGTTGTTTGAGGTTCACTGTGAGGTCAGTTTAGAACCTTTGTGTTGCTGCAATTCCTGTCATGTTTTTAATTGTGTGATCCTATGTTTTGTCATTTTCCTTAAGTTTTTGTTTATATTTTATATCTGCTCTTCCATCTAAATTGTCCAGCATGATAAAAACAACAGTCATAGCTTGATCATCGTCGTCTGCGTCAACGGAATCAATAATTGATCGATAAGCTCGTTTTCCTGAGAAAGTGTAAGTCCGAGTGATAAGTTGACCCACGGACGTTTGTATCCTCTTGCTTTGTTCTGGTATATTTTATTCTCCTCAATTCCTCAACATTTTTGTTTTTAATTTAGTGTGTATTACGAATGCATTACTCCTATTTCATAGAAATAGTGTTATACTCTAAATTCCTCTATTAAATAGTGTTAGATATCTACTCTCATTTCTTTATTTGTTGTACCCTTTGCGGGGCGGCATTGCTTGTTAATGTTGCCTTGCCTGCACTACTGTTTCAATTACACAATTTGTGAATTCATTAATATTTCGCCTACCTCTCAATTCATTATGTTTTGCTGATGTTTTCCTGGGATCTCTGTGGCGAGGCATTGTCTTGTGAGTGTGGTGTTCCCTGTAACAACCTTATTACTCCCTTCTCTAGTTTTGAGATGTGTGTATGAAGTCAAAGATTCGTTATTATTTCCCTACTTCCTTATTCCAAACAGCGTAAAATACGATCATTAAAAGTCTCTTTAATTATAAGCTACATCAAAGAGATTGGCTTTTACAACACACTATGATAAATATTTAATCCATACTTACATATATTACATTTATCGGTGAATGAGGATTGTCTCGCTCACCCTGGTACATAAACTATATTCTTACCCTAATGATCCCAATTTGTACCCACTATATTTACACCAATTTAACATATACAAGTATATGTCGTAACCCTTTTAGTTTCACATGTTTTTACATTCCTTGCGCGCTAAATGACCGAAGCTGTCGATGCGCCATAAAACCACATATAAATAAATAAATCGTTATTATTTCCCTACTTCCTTATTCCAAACAGCGTAAAATACGATCGCAACTTTGATTAGTACAAATAAATAAATAAGCCGATTAGGCAATTCCACAAACAACGTACCCAACCACACCACAAGCACAAGGAGACATCGACATATAGAGAAGGTACAATCACAAATATGAGTGCATATAGGAGTGCCACACTGGAACCGTTAGTGGCGACAGAGAGAGAATACGTAACTACAGGGAACGCCACATACACAAGACAGTGCCTCCCCACGGAGACCTCCGGGAAAACAACAATCCACAAAACATAAGGCACTTAATGCAAAGACTGATATAATTCATGCGTTGACTTTAGAGTGATTTAAACTTTATATAATTTATGCATTGAATTTGAGTGACTTAAACCTTATATAATTTATGCATTGAGCACATTCAGTACTCGTATCAATACTTTCGGGAATGTTGTTGGCTTTGTGGCCTTTCCTAAGCTACAATACTCCATTTCAGCCTTTCTATACAATTACAAGGGAAACATCCTTAGTAACTTATGTTTTGTAGACTGTTGTTTTCCTGAGTATAAAGTCTCATTTTGAGTGAATGTGTTTATTTGTATATTTCATCTTTTTAATGTTTACCTTGGATACATCCCTCAGTGAATCAAGATATTGTTACTGAGTGAATTATAACATGGTGTTTGTCAATACAGCACAGATAACAACCTGGCACCAGACTGTTGGGAAATATGAAATAGTATGTAAATGTATTCAAAAGCCGTTTATCATTGAGAGTTTACGTAAGATGTAATGATAACTTGCTTGATGACATATATTAGGCTAGATACATGATACTGATACCGAATATAATAAAACAAAACGAATTCCAAAGAAACACTAAAAACAATGGTTTCGGACCATCACCAACACACGCAGTCCAAAGCAGTTATTGTCGATTAGGAAATCGAGGTGACATTTGATCAATTGGGTTTTAGCTCATTCAAATCTATCTGGCGTGGTGTTGAGTTTTTTTCCTAATTGATATCACTCATTAGTAACTGTTTTGGTATCTTTGCACCAAGAAAACATAGATTTATCTTAGAAAGCATGAGCGTCTTTATGCATAGATATGTTATGTAAAACACTTTTTCATCTGTTTGTTCGATAAAGCATGACATATGAATATGATATTGAAAAAGAGAAATAATAGTTCAGGCAAGGAATACTAATTAACATGGCTTTCCCACATAAAGCCCTTGGGCACGAAATTAAATCAAGTTGTTCATGGTAAATGCAATAATTGCAGATGAATTTGTTTTAAATAATCACATACTTACTTTGTACTATAATGATACTGAATATAATGTTTCACTGCATGGCCTGGTGTGTTTTTCATTTTAGCAATCGCTCTTGCGTCCCCTTTGTCTATATGTTAACCAATTTTAATTACACGAGAACGGTTGTAAACAAAGGCAAGATATATAAAGATGTTACGGGGAACGCCACATATCCAAGACAATGCCCCTCCACACAAATTCCAGGGAAACACCATCCTACAAACATTAGGGATTGAGGTGGTGTAAGGAAAATATCTATGGAAATGGGGAAGTAAGGAATTTCTTGAATGACTGTCAAGAACAAACAAACATGAAAACGTGTTTCAGAAAATATTGACCAATAGACATGGTGTACCCAATTACGCGTCAAGATGGTGACATTATAAATATAAAATCATGTTTCGGTTGACAGGAAAAATCGGTCAATGGCGCAACCGGGATATAAGAAATAATCATATGTTATTATCAAACATAATTTCATTAATCTAATCAGTTATAACATATGAATACAAGGACCATAGTTTTATTTACACAGTTGTAACGATAAAAGCATTTAAAACTAGGAACCAAAATGAATGTTAAGTTAAATAGTTGCCTTTTAAATGGCGTTAGGTAAATTACAGTTGTACTTCGTAGACTGGATATCTAATCTCCTTATAAAGGCTATGCAAAAGATGTTCATTACAAGCTAAATATTTAAACAAATCTCATTGAAAAGTCTTTAGCCCTTTGTTTTCTAGAATGTACTATTATATATCGAATACTTTTGCGTACTAATAATTACACGATTAATATACATGTACCATTGTCTCCATACTGTGAACATCACCATTTATATACTTATCACTGTTAATACAAATATGTCAGTTGTTTTATTAGGCTCGACTTCTATACTATATTCATCATTAATTACTTTCAGGTAGACATCACATATTATCCGTACGATCAACAAAATGGTGGTGTTGATATTGTCAGCTGGGCGTATACCTATGACGAAGTAGTACTTGACCATTTGTTTGAGGTCGTTAATCTGGAAGACTTTGTGTAGGAACCCTTATGTATCATTATTCAAGGTTTTTATGGGGTAAATTGACAGGCCACGAGGGCACATTGGCGCTATGTTTCTTTCTGTAATATGGATGGTTGTGCAGTCGTGGTTTATCCACAATAACTTATCCTTAGTTCTGTTTTATCCCCTTTATTATTTCATTTTGTAACCTATGGGTTTGTATGGGTAAGCCCTTATGTGGATGTGTAATTCCCTTTGCTACGCTTTTTATCTGTATATAACTATTGTCCCGGCTGATATGAGACAAAATTGGTCAACATTTAGATAAACAAGGCAAATAAATCGCAAGACCACGGCCATACGGGACAACAGGGCCTGTATGAGAGTCAAACCATTTGATTGGCTGAGAAGCTGGGCCAGTACATTATGTATTTCTCTGATCGTCATCTTGATAATTTGTGCCGAAATGCTGTTTGGTTGACAATTCATGGCCAATTCAATTTAATTACACTATAACAAATATTGACAGAAAATTCATGACAGACGTTTAAACTTGTATTTGTTTCAGACTACACGGAGAATGGCGAGTCAGTCATACGGAGATTGAAGATAAAAACTTGACTGAGCATGTTCCGGGTGGATCCGTGCGAATATACCCGCAACTAGCTTTTTGGCTATTTCTTCGTAAGTACAGAGAAAATCTGCATATTTGTCGTATCAAGAATGTGATGATTAAGATATAAATATAACTAACTTTAACTATTTATGAGACACAAATTGCTTAATATCGTATGTAATATTACATTTATATAAATAATGTTTTAGAGAAATTCATAAATTACGCTCGTCATGCTTACCTGTAGATTTTAAAGATATAACATCCAATTTGTGTCCGGTTGACTGTGCACATAACAAGTCTTAAGGTTGCTTAAATAATCCAAATAAATGTAATTTCACATTTTAAAACGCATTAAATTTGGCCTTTTGATATTCTAACAAAATGATCGTTATTTCAGAACGTCGTACAGAGTTCTACAATCTCAACGTGATGATGCCGATAATTCTGACGTCATTGATGGTTGTTCCGGTTTTCATTGTGCCGATAGATTCTGGAGAGAAGGTCTCGTACGTTCTCACGTTATTCCTGTCTCTCGCCGTACTTCTGACAATAGTCGCTGATTCACTTCCGCCCACGTCTATAACCATATCGGTGTTAGGTATGTTGAATTGTTTGCTTAATACTTACATTAAAACACAAAATTATATACAAAACAGTACAATGGAAGTTTCTCTTAATGTTTGATCGTTGTTTATTCCGTTATCCTTCCTAATATTCCTACTTCAGAGTTGACCTAAAAATATACCCTATCTTCATTTATAAGTTATATACAAGGATCTGTAGATGGAAGCTTTGTCTTGTCATTCTTGCCGTCTCTGTGCAATTCTTCCACACTTGCGTTGTGCATTAACCCAATAAACTAAAATATATCAATGATTAAAAAAGTTTAGCACGAAATGCCTAGAGCATAGCACAGCAACCACAATGTAAAAATATATGCATAACCGTAAACAGTAACAAAGGTTAGGGGACGCACTGTACTAGCATAACAAATGGATGGAACTAGGAGCTGAACATATGTTATATATTTGGTCAGATTATTAAGTTATTGTCATTTGTTTTTCCAGGTCTGTATCTAGGTATCGTGTTGATACTGGCGGCTCTTGCTATCTTATTGACAGTGCTCATTCTAATCCTGTATCACAAGAAGGGAACACCGGATAATGATTCCCTCATGATGAGTCTGACGTCTTGCGCGGCAAAGGTCACGCGGATGTATATGCCTGGAAAGAAACATGACTTTCCAAGTGGAGACAACCGCGTGGAACCTATCCCTATATTAACGGACAACAACCTGGAGGTCCTTGATATAACAACGTCAAAAGATGTCAAAATCATCTAGAAGGCAAATGATAAAAGGAACCAATTCGAGGAATTGGAGAAACCGGAGGAGGTCATTACTTGGAAAGATATCGCGACCATCTTGGATCGATTTTGTTTCATATCTTTCTCTTTGATGATTGTAACAATGAACATATCATTTGTGATCGCGCTGACCGTTGGTGGTAGAGCCGCAGACTTCAATTGACAATAATAAAAAAAGGGTTACCTACAATACTTTGTAACAATGTCACCAAAAATCGGCAAACCATGTAACAATAAAACCCGAACGCAAACTAAAAATACTTTAGTTTAAGTATGTACTGATCAAAGAAATGTTAACAATTATAAATTGTTCAGATATTTAGCTTTTCTAAATAAATTACTTACTTTACTAACTTGTCTCATCTGCTTGTTGGTTATGAATATAAATTTAGCTTCGAAACATTTCACCGTGGCCACCTTCTTAATTGCGCATGCGGCAACTAAGCCTATACTACGGTATAGTACGCACCATTTCAGGTATTTCATGTAGATTTGTGTACGATGGAACGTGGAACACACATATTTTATTGAAACTTTACGTATTCTAACTAGCTATATAAAGTGTATAAGCGACAGATGATCGAAGTTTCACGTTTTAAAGATATTTTGGCCAATCATTCGAGAAAACCGATGTGTTTCGTCTGTTTCTAATGGGAAACTTAATTTTAAAGTCATCATTTGTCGCCAAATATTAGTTTTGTTAATTTACAGTTTTTCAGACGGTGGCTACGGTGCAATAGTTCAACATGAAATTTGCAACGTTGACATGGAAGAAAAATCATTATAAAACTATATGAATAAAGAAGTCGACAATGCAAATCACACAGCCATCACAACAGCACAAGATGGCATAAGTATACACATAACAAAAATGAATATAGAAGTGGAAAAGGATCGTCTATGGAAGTTCTGATTTGTGAATGTGGCACTCGCTTCTCAACATTTCTTTGACCATTATGAAGAAAAACTTAAATAAGCATATAAGGCAAATACAGTACAATCGAACATATGCAGGTGTGGCGCATTGATAAAACCAAGAAGGAGAAACTTGTAGCAATCTGTAATGGGTAAGGCAAAAATATTAGTAACACAACGGTCTCGCAATCTTGGAACTTACTCTAAAAATACCGAAGGCTTAACGACGTGTCAACATCGCATTTAACCGTTGTATTGCTAACACTATAATCATAATGTGGTCTGAGATGGTAGAGACTTAAGAATATATTAGCAAACATCTGACAATACAAGACCCTATCAATTGACCATAGCATCTTCCGTATGATGACCAATCTGCAGTTGTTACCAACTAGTACTGGGTGATTGTTCCACCATCATTTGACAATTGGATGTACAATTAAGTATTAACTTTAGCCAAGTCATCACGGAGAACATACGCCAAACTTGTGATTTGAACCAGCGACTTTCTGGTTGACAGTCTAGCGCTCTTCCGACTATTTAATAATGTGAGCTAAAATTAAAACAAACCTAGTAATAATCGATTATAGGATGACTGCTAATAAAAGTCAATAACCATTATACGCAATGCATAAAGGTAACCAACCCTTCAGTCCATTTGGAAAACCAGTGGTTAGTTTACCCATAAGACATGTTATCATACCGTAATGTCTCATTGAAGAAGATGCTACATTACGGTTACAGTGTCTGTCTAAACAAGTAATGATTGTAAGAGGTTCGGTTTGCATTGCAGGTAGATACAAACATTTCATTCTTGTTGAAAAATATCAAAATGTTTGCTCTTGGCACAAATAGCGATCATTCAGTCTGTCTTAGAGAATGACTGATTTTATTTCCAGAGTTCAAACTACTGGAAATAACAAGTTTAACGATAGGCTATTTCTCAATGTTATCGATGTTTGATTTTGTATCGGCGAAATATAGTAGTAAGTATCACCGGGTCGGCCACTTTCAAAAAGTCAGGGTCTCACAATATTAATAGAGTACAAAATACAAAGTAAAATGCCACGCAGGACAAAGATAGATATACAGTTTTCACCATACAGACCACTGGAAAACAACAACAGTCTACAAAACAAAAGGTACTGGGTGTGTAAGGGTCAACATGGTTGGGAATAGGGGTGCAATGAATTGTCTGGCCGACCATCAAATACAACTATGGAGAATACAGAGTGACAACAATGTAGAAACGTTTATTGGGTGGAATACTTCAAGGAACAAGCCAAGAAAGTCAGTAATCAGAACGGGTGGGACGCATGAAAAAATATTAGATCAAGTAAAGTAACTACACATGGTGATGAAAGGGAAAATTAACATATACATTTGTATAAAAAAACATATAAAGAACTTATAATAACATAGGAGACATAAAACATATTAAGGGAAATTGAGCTAAATATAAATCACTGGTGAAATTGGAACGATCATTGGATTATATTCGGAACTTTGTAGGCATTAACTTTTGCGCTAGAACAGAATAAATTTTTTTTAATGTTTTACTGAGTATCTTAAAACTATTATCCAGCATTTTGGGATTGTGTTGTGTTGTGGTGTATATGATGTTTCTGGTTTCGTTGGTGTTTTCATTGTTTCATTTTGTTTTATCCAGTGTGTGTCAATGTATGTCGAAGTATTATTTGGTTGAAGATTTTTAGTTTTTATCAATGGGTCATCCTCCTCTCTATGCATTACGTACATCGGGTCGTATAGATCAGTTGAATTTCTCCAGGCTTCTTTCTTCATTATGACAGCATTTCATTAAATTATACTTATTGTTCTTATTGTACTTAGCAATGGGGTATATCAAGCAGGTTTCTGTCTTAATTATATTCGATTTATTTGCAATATATGGCCTCCGGCCCCAATACAATATATACAACATGAGATAAACATTATGCATGAAGTTATGACATAAATAGTTAAACAACATAGTCAATTTAAACAATGTTGACGTATTATTATATTGTCATTTGGTGATACATATGACGTCATTTGGCATTACCATTCTCACTATATAGCTGTTTTATAACACATCTTATTCTGATTGGGTACAGTCGTATACTTAATAGATAATTATATTTTTACTTCTATTGTCTTTATTTTAAATTCCATTTCCCTATCACTAGTATTTAATATTTGTTTAATTATTAACTACATTTTCCGGTTTACTTTACGTTAAGTTATTGATTTGATATTTTTTGGTTGTTTTACATTCTGATATAACTAATTTAGGTACTGGGAACAAGGTCACTATAAGGCTGCCTTTTCCTTCGTGCTGGATTATATAAATAGTGTCGTTATGTACGTAAAAGTTAATTGCTTTTAATGATTAGTAGCTGCCTACTTAGTCACTTTATGTGTATATCTTGGACATCAATGACCATATATAGCGATAAAGTGTGAGGTTTTCTAGCCGTTAAATCGATTTAACTCCCAGTTTTCTTAATGAGTTCCAAGGCTTGATCGCCAAAATATATTCACACTCACCTGGTAGTTAATGTAGTTTAATCTTACTACACTTAGCATATGTATTGATCTTCTTTGTGTTTACCAATTCAGACCAAAAATCAAATCCTGTCCAAATTTACACGTTTATCTTGCGGTTGTTACATATTCTGTTGTGTACGGTGATTATCATAGTTTTCGTAAACGTGTGAAGTGTAACAACTTGCACTCGATACATAGGTGCAACTATTGTTCTTTGACGATGTGCAAGGTAGATGTTCAATTGAATTTTGAGTTCATATCACTTTTTAGAGTTTATCTGAATAAACTAGGAACAAAAGCCGTTTGTGATGATGGTAGTTTAAGTGATTAAGACAAACGTTTGATTGCTAAAGGTTTTCTTAATAAGAAGACGTTTTGTACCACAAGGAACTGTGACAGGTCCTGAGTGCTAATACCATAACTTTTCGAGTAGCTTCAAAAATATCGGACGATTATTCATGTGTTCAATATATATAATTAAACATGCCTATTAAGGGATCAAATTCAACAATATCCAACTGCAATCGCAATTTCCTTACATGAGGACCACTTCATGATTTGATAAAATGTCCATGTAAACCATTCCAGGTTATGATTCCTGTATGGGTAGATACAAGCTATGTACTACTCGAATGACTGTTAATGATACATGATGACGACAGTTTTAAGTCTCCCTCTCCCGCTAACTTTGTTTCTTTCTCACTAGCTCGCTCCCTCTCTCAATCAACAAACTAACAGATAACATATGGCTTTATATTTTTATTTCCGACCATACAATTGGTGTTAATCAGAAGGTACATGTAATCAATATTTAAAGTTACACAATCAATACACATGTGACAATGTAATCAGAATCTTACATGAATATATGATAATAATCATACAGACATTTTATACAATAATTAAAAAAACAACATCATATATCCCGTTTCAATGATTACTCGTAATCGCATGTTAGCAATAATAATATAGGATAAGCGCTTTAAAGTACATAGCAAACAAACGAAGCACTTATTTCATGTTACTACAAAATAGACTTTATGGCTGACACAGAAGTAAGTTTTATTCACTCATAAGTGTGAGCGCATATCGGTATTCTCATTTAAATGGTAAGGACACGTATGGTTCCTACCTAACGCAGCCGTTTACCGAAGTATCTTTCGTGTAATATGGTTCACACATAATAGCAACTGAACTATCGATTTGGAAGCAGTGATTTTTCTCTACATACCTATACACTACGTGATGCATTGTAGATCCAATTTTAAACTAAAGTATTTAATTTTAAAATAAGCAAACAAATGTCCTGATTAGTCAGACATACAAAAGCTGATGCCTTGTTGAGTCAGTATTATATTTTAAAATTATTCAGTGATCAAAATTCCTGATTAATAATCACATTCATTACGAGGTCTATGGTATTATTTGAATTGTGACCAAGGCTGAGACTGCAAAATGTGACTGTATCAGACAAACACATGGAATCCTGAGTCATACAACAACAATAACATCAACAGAAAACAAAAAAATCAACATCACAACATGGCACGGCATGCTGGCAAACCATGCTCAACGTAGCAGGCTAAAATTATTTGGTTTGGCAACCAAGGATTTCTATGAATGCATTTGACATGTTAGTCATTTAGACAAGCAAATATATTTCATTGTTAATATATATATTATATTTCGTGACGCAATGCATGTACAATGTAAATTATTGATCATTATAGCAATATGAAAGTATTATAAATACATACATACATTTAACATTTGACTTGCTCCACAATGTTCAATATGAATAGCAATAATTCATCTGATAGTGACATCAACAATATTGTTTCAAGTTAGCTTAGTCTTACATATTTTAACGTACGCGGCAGAAAAACATTGATAAACGAAATATATGATCATTCTATAGGGTCGTCATCACTAGTCTGCATGTAACGGGTATATGTTACGCGTACACAGTTATGTCGCTCTAAAAGTGTTCCACCGATAGCAACAATCGCAATCAACAATCTCACTACGAAATATACAAGTTGAATTATATAAGTATTGTAATTGCAAGTTTGAAGAGTGCATTTTCTGAAGTGATGTGATCCTGGCAAACCCATCCTTTCTGTAGAGTTCATATTTTGTGCGAAAACAAGTAAAATGGGATTGTATAGTATCGAGAATCTTCAATATTGGCCCAATTATCCAACTGCCTAATTCTGAAACAGCAAACAAAATATATATTTAAACTGCATGTAACCAATGCAATATACACTTCTTATGGGCTGTATTTTCCTAAAACTTTTTACTTCCTACTACTCAAGTATAATGCATGTAAAACTAAATTTGGGAAACACTAACGTAGTAATGAAGTAACAACAAAGTCAACCACTGATACAGATTCTATGTAAAATATACACCTGACAAAGGTTGCAATGTGTTTTTGATTTTACAGTGTTCATGATTATGTTCAATAACTTACCAAAATGTTATAACTGAGTAACATCGGATTCCTTGATTCCTCTCTCCGCCAACTGCTGTTTTACTTGGCCAATGTACTTCAGATACGTGCTATTGTATTTGGAAAAAAAATATAATAGTTTTACCATTTTGATAGTGATAGTACCGTGACAAGCACACACATCTGCAGAGAAACTGCTTTGTTCAACAACGGCATACATTTATGTTCTTGTAATGCTGTTTTTTATTATTGTTAACATTTCCAAGTGATGGATGGAAATGAACGCTAATATATTTCAAGCCTAAGTAGTATTCAATTGCATCTTCAATGTTTATTTTATATTCATAATTTGAGAATTATACATAACTTAGATTAGGAAGTGGACGATAATACCTAGAAAGGATAGTTATTGTCGGAGAGATTTAAACTAATGCGGGTAAATATCTCTCATAGGTTCCTACATGGTATTGTTTTTTTATATTTGCGATTGGTTTACTCGTTACTTCTTGGAATCTTCGATATAATAAACTGAATTCTCGTCTAAACCAGTCAATGATCGTCACGTACCGAGATGTTTCTGTCTGTTAAGACAGCAAGATAACTTTTCTAACGACGTAATGATAATTTCTGGTAACATGGTATAGCCCTATTTGGTTATTTTCAGAATTAATAATGCGAATCGACCTTTATATTATTGTTATAGTCCCATTTGTAGTAACATACACATCATGATGGAATCATGCTGTTTTATGCTTAAATTTGTTATCGAAATGGATTGATGATTCGTTTCAAAGTAACGTAATTGTTCGAACAACGCTTTGAAAAGTACACATCTTCACAGACAAGTTTACATACAGATTGCAAATTACACAGTTATTAAACAGCTGGGCATCAGATGCACTGCATCCATTCTGAGGAAATTATTATAACCATTAGGATATTCACGGTTGAGTTCTTGCAGGAGTTGTTCATACTGCATACAGTGGAGTGGTCTACGTGCCAGCCATTGCCTACACCAGATGTACACGCCTACGTCTTATTCCTCTGCGTTGAAGCTCAGACAGAGCCTCTTCCTGTTTTTCTGCCTCAGCTAGAATAGTGGCCAGTTGTATGGCAACCTCTCACCAACGTCGTTAAAATGCCTGCTGCTCAACTTCCATGGTGTTGCTTCTTCGATAGTCTTTGGTTAACTGAATACCGAACAAAGAACTACAGTTTTATACCTAGTCTGTTGCTGTCGTGCAGCTATCGTGCCCGATAGTACATGGTCGGGTAAATGTCAGGTAGATATCGGGTTGAGGTCGATAAAAGGTAGGGCTTGTCGTGTTGATGCGATTAGAGGTCGAGTAGAAGTTTGGATGTGTATCGGCAAATGGTCTTGAAGTGGTCTAGTATGGTCCACTTCAGGTCTGGCAGAGGTCCCCTTCCGTCGTGTAGTCCACCGACCAAACACCTGGTCGAGCTTGGGCGCAGAATATGGCCGCTCGGGGAGACAGAGGTTCTCAGATCGGCGGTGAGAACGAGGCATTAGGTTCCACTTCAATGTTGTGAAATGGCATAATCCTAATTTTCCAAAACTCTTATTTCTCTTTCTGTCACATGTATTTAAAATGTAACTCATCAATATCGCACCAAATTGGTATTAGAACAAAATGATTGGTTGATAATTACAATAATACACCTGAACATTCAGTGATTGGTTACTGTAGTACAAACAGTAGACAAAACACGGAATGAAAATTATTATTTTTACTACATTTAAATAGTCTTAATAAACAAATATCCATATATATGTACAAACAATATATGTATATACCAATAAGTATTTCAAATTACAAATGATTGAAACACTTGTACAAATGTATAAATGAATTTATAAATCTGCGCACAAAAGCTGAAATTAGGCAATTTATACTCTAATAATTTATTTTGCATTACAGTTATATTAATCTAACGAGTAAAAGGTTGATTTGATAAATAACAACACGTGACAAATACATTCAGATCAATGTTACGTACACAGATATATACATATAATGAAAGAGAAATGTTTTGAAACGTTAGTACATCATGTTATATTTAGCGGAAATATTCATGCAATTATCCAAGTGTAAATTCAAGATATCAAAAGATCAAACATGTATAAACACGGATATACAAATCGTCAAATAATTATCTGTTGAATGCATTTCAAGTTACTCAAGTTATCAATACTTATTATTTCAAAGGAGATTAAACATATTCTATACTGTGAATATACTACCAGGATCATGTAGTCAGACAGACTTTTAATGTTGAATATAATTTCGTTATTCTGGTGTCAGTGTCATATTAAGGGTAATTGGCGTTGAAACTTCTCGAATCAGAAAAAGTGTGGCAAACGAACCATCAGACTACGGTCATTGAGTGGTCGATATGTTTTCCTGACGGTAAGCCCAGCGTTTGCAATAAAGCGATGAACAAGTAAAATACTTATCGGAAACAATACTTTTAGTCGATACTTTGTATAGTATTGTGCATCACGTTTCATGAGGAAATTTACTAATTTACTAAACACACATTATTTTAATACTCTGAGACAAACAAACACGATTCGTAAAGGCAATATATAATACAATGGACATAACATACCGTTATATAAAACGCATTGGTTCATTGTGTATATACATGTATGTATGTAAGTGAATAAATATTATAGTCGGTTAATAATTTGTGTGGAATGCATTTATTTTAAAGGTTTAATCCAAATAAATATGCAAAAAACACATTCGCATTTACTCCCAACAAAGAAACGAAATTATGTAACAACTTTATCCATTTAATTTACAGAACGTATTTGTATATCTACGTTTATCGATACTCGTGAATATTTAAAATACAGCGTAAAAATAATCATAAAAGTCAAGCAGAAAACGCCACATAAAACGCACAGTCGCCGCACATATACGAACAGACATGAACAGATATTCATTGACAATTATAACTTGAAACCTGACAGACGAAATAAAATTAATAATGTTCAAACGTATATTTGTTATAGCTTTGGATAGCAGTATCTGTACGTTTGCTCTAAATGATTTTGAAGGGCATTTTAATTCAGCTACTCTCCTCATTAAATGTTTAACAAATAACAGCAAAACATTATTGTACTGCACAATTCCATAGGGCTTAGGAATTGCCTCAATGTAATTAAGACACCGATGTTATATCAACATGTACAGTTTAATGCTAATATTAACATTTATTTTCTCAATCATTCCTATTGATGCACAAACTATGAAAACATGCAATGTAGTTTAATTTGTTTTCGAAGGGTTAAATTATTGATTCGATGTAAAGTATTTTTAATAACCAATCTACGTTGGTATTCATGCAACTATGTGCACACCATTCAAATAGACATATAAAGGTTCAAATACTAATCATCTGAAACAGTTGTTGCTAATGTTGCTTCAACTAATATAACTTACATATGAACAATTTCGGATCAGATTCAGGAAAGTCTGATTAACTACCGCAGAGATAATATAATCAGATATATATTATATATCGGTGAATGTGAAAGAAATATAAAAAAAGTTGGAAAACTTAAAATACTCATAAAATCGATTGTTTTTCAAATCGAGATATTGTTAGAAAATAGAAATATGCCGATTTTTATTTGAGAAAACGTAAATAATTTGCTTAATTGATTTGCGGTTGTTCTTGTTACGTATTGCGTCAATGTAGTACGCTAGACAGTACGTGTTGTTAATCCATTTCATACCTGCAGCATGTCTACCGCTAAATATGCTACATATTACATGAAAACTAGGATTCGGTTATCTTAAAGATGAAAGTGTTATTAGAAAAATAATTTGTTTGCGTTGTAATGACACGATGGTGTTGATTTAAAGACATAATTGTAGAAATAATTTAATACTTACAAACCGGTCCTGAAAGAAAAACAGATGTAATTGGTGTTACATAGTTGGTATTACAAATACACACTATAACATTAACTAAACACGCATCCTTTAATACTCTGAGACAAACACACGTGAAACGTGAAGGCAGCATAATTTATAATACAATGGACACAACATACCGATATATAACGTACTGGTTCATTGTGTATATAAGTGAATAGATATTTTAGTCCGAAATAATTTGTGTGGTATGAACTTGTTTTAAATGTTTAATCCAATTCAACATGCAAAACACATTCGATTAACACCCAGCAAAGAAACGATATCATGTACATGTATCATGTAACAATTTTATTCAGTTAATTTACAGATAGTGTTTGTATATATATGATGATTAATCCTCGTTAATTAAGACACCAATATTATATCAACAGGTACAGTGTTATGCTAATACATGGTATAAACACCCACTGACTGATTCAATGAATGTTTAAAGGACTTAAAATGTAGTCTAAATCGATGCACAAAATGCATTTGAAACTAAAAGCGGTCTTACGCGAAACTCTGATACAATAAAGCACGTTCTATAGCAGAGTCATACAATCAGTCTTGTTATGTTTAAAGTCTAACGGACATAATATTCAGACATATTATCAAAGTAAATGGATTTTACATAGTCATTATTGGAAATGCTTGTTTGGATATGCGGGTATACGTTTTGAAAGGTACAAAGGTACACTCGTTTATAATAAATTACGTAAGACAACGACTGACGGAGTTAATTTTATTTGTTAAATTAAAATACTGATGGCTGTTCTGGACCTACCAATGTCAAAATATGTTAATACTATATACATGAACAAATACATGTTGCATTGAAACACCTGCACATTTATGATAAGAAATGAGTATTTCAAATTCCTTCACATATTGCCAATTTTTAGCAAACAATATACACAACATGATATTTGAAAAAAATGTAATCTTCAAATCCAATTTCTGCTTAATATATTGAAACCGTAAAGTAGAAATGTGCCCATGCGACTCATGTGCTCCCACTTTCCTGTCATACATTTTACTCAGCTTGGATACAATCAATGAGGTTTGCTTTACTACGGATATTAAATCTAAACTGCATGTGTGTTACTCAGCTTGGATACAATCAATGAGGATTGCTTAACTACGGAGATTAAATCTAAACTGCATGTGTGTTACTCAGCTTGGATACAATCAATGATGTTTGCTTTACTACGGAGATTAAATCTAAACTGCATGTGTGTTACTCAGCTTGGATACAATCAATGAGGTTTGCTTTACTACGGAGATTAAATCTAAACTGCATGTGTGTTACTCAGCTTGGATACAATCAATGAGGTTTGCTTTACTACGGAGATCTATAAAATTACAGATCTACGAATATGTTTTCTTATGTTTTCCCGGTATTTTCTTTTGTTATCAGCATACAATAACTTAAGAATTGTAATACTGAATAAATTCATTTGCAAAATAGGGTTTCAGCATTTATACGAAATTGTTCAAGGCTCCCCAGCAATGTCTGTGCTGGACTTATTAAAGGAGCAGCGCAATCGGTGATGCTCATGTGAACATTTTGGATATTTTTCCTGCGCTGCTAAGACAGAACGATGCGTTCAACTTCAGGTTTATACACATTGGTATTGTGATACACCACACATATCTCATGAAAAGCGTGCTGCTTTCGCGCTAAAAAGAATTTATGAAAAACAAATGAAACTCGGGATTCGAATCAGATGCGTTGGGATTAGGACGCGTATCCATTACGCTATGTAATAAACACGCACATAGTTCGTATCTATGCATGTATATGTTCTTTTTCAAAAGCCGAACAAGCACCAAGATGATTATGATCATTGAACTAACTTACAATTAGATATGAACTGATCCAACCAATGACGTTTTGTAATTGTTATTAAATGAAATCACAATATACTCATATATAACTGTCACACTCATTCGCTAATTAATACGGAATTGAAAGGACTTACACTTAATCATGCATCTTATGTAATGAAATCAATAGATTAGACTTGATATAAATTGATTGAATTTCTTTTAAGATTGTATTTTAAAATTTTGATAAAAATAACGCTATATGAATGACACTATAGAACATGCAAGGGTACACAGTATTAATCGTTGTTTGTAATTTACGGCATATACGACAATGATCAATGGTTCCTAGTGAGAAAGTATCAATTGAATATAATTCTATTTAAACTATGCCGTTAATGAATGCCTACAGAGTAACAATGCAGTGAAATATATTTACATCGAGCGCATACCCCTGACATTTACATTTATTGTATGTATGATAATACATGCTTATGCAATTTCCAATTGAGTAGCATAGTATTAACGTTTGTAGAAAATCAACTTCGAACTGAAACATGTACTTAAAGTATTAATACGTGTATAAGTTGAAAAGCAAAATATTTAAAATACATCGTTAATGCATACAGAGTAAACATACAGAGAAATGCCATAATAAGTCCCTTAACTAGAAATTGAAGATATGTTTTAGTGTACAGGCTTATGAAGTTTCGAAATGAGAAGCATGGTATTCTCATTTGTAGATGGTCAACTCCGAACTGATTCATGCTATCTAATTGTAGCGTATCATTTACTTAAGGTTTCATACAATGGAATATGCGGTGCTATAACATCTTAAATCATCTTTCAATTGATCGAATTATACAACAAACACAATAATAGTTAAAGTAAATCGAACATCGAGGAACCATAACCGTGGCTTAGCATTTGTAGATGTAGCATTGCCGGGAATCACACCATACCATTGATACAAAGATGGTCATTGTTCAATTGTTCATTCGAATGGTAAGTATCATTCATCTTTGAGCTTTGTACAATATACTTAAGGTGCATTATCCCTATTTATTTTTATAGTATTTAACGTTATTATTCAACATATTGTTTCAATCATTCTAACTAATTGTCCAAGAATTAATTATCAACCAGTCCTAACTTGCTCTTCCGCATGAAGGTGACAACTACCCACTTGAATCACAGATGGGGGGAAATAACCGCAACCATGTATCACTGAATACTTGAACCGCCTGGTAATCGAACCCAGACATCCAATGCGATAGTCAGGGAATCAATCAACTGAGTTAACCAGGGACTTTGTTCAGTTATTCAAAATGTACAGGACAACGGCTGTCATTTAGTGCTTTATAGGACTATGTTTATCAAAAGTTATATGGTTTTGAATTCGGTGTTTTAACCAAAAATAAGCTATGCGAGGTATTAGGACGGACAACTGATGCACCAATGATTATTGATAGTTTGTGTATTTGAACACTATTCATCTTTGAACTTTGTAGTATATTCATGTTTTAAATATACTATCAGTTCGTATATCTTTGTACATATTCATTTTATAACGTTTAAAGCCATTGTTCAACATCGGATCACACGTGGATTACAGGTTGAGGACAGAGTACCGCAATCAAGTGTCACAGAAGACCTGATCCACAAGATAATCGAACTCTGGTATCGAGCAAACTGTCTCATAGGTATATTCTTCTGACTTATTGCATGGCAGTTTTGCGTTTTATAATAATTTACTACCTGTGCCATAATTGTAACCGATAATGTTTTATGTAATGACGTAGATTTTTTTTCAATCACGGATGTTCTAATAAGCATTGTAGTCCTGGTACGAATGTTACTATATGGAGATACACGAAATATGTTTAGACGTACATATTGGGTTGCAATATTATGACCGACGGTTTCGCGTTTCTCATAAGGCGCAATTACTTGAGTTATGTTAAGTTAAACCGATTGAAGATACCTAGCATTATGTCATTAATAACTGAAATTTGATCCAATGAAAACTATTGAACTATTATGAATAAACATTGCTGATGGAATTGCATAGTTAACGATGTATTTGAACAGTGCTCATTATAATGTTCAATAAATTACCAAAATGTTATAACTGAGTGACATCGGATTCCCTGATTCCTCTCTCCGCCAACTGCTGTGTCACTTGGGGTCCGTATACTAGTAGAAACGCGCTATTGTATGTGAAAATTAAAAAAGTTTTAACCATTTGATAATGATAGTACCGTGGCATACACACACATCTGCAGTAATGAAACTACTTTCTTCAACATCGACATACATTTAAGTTCTTGTAATACTATGTCTTATTGTTGGTAATAGTTCCAAGCGTTGGATGGCAATTAACGCAAGTATATTTCAAACCATTCGCAGCCTAAGTATTATTCAATTGCTTCTTCAAGGTTTATTGTATATTCATAATTAGGAAGTGGACGATAATACCTAGAAAGGGTGGTTATTGTCTGAGAGATTAACACTGATGCGGTTTCTACATGGTATTGATTTGTTTTTCGAGATTGGTTTACTAGTTACTTCTTAAGACAGCTTCGATATAATAAACAGAATTCTCGTCTAAACCAGTCAGTGGTCGTCACGTACCGCTATGTTTCTGTCTGATAGGTATGACATAAAGATATGTTTCTAACGACGTAAATATATTTTCTGGTAACATGCTATAGCCCTATTTTATAATTTTCTGAATAATAATGCGAATCAAACTTAATGTTTCTGTTATAGTCCCATTTGCAGTAACGTACACATCACGATGGAATCATGCTGTTTAATGCCTTCATTTTTATCGAAATGGATTTTTGATTTCGTTTCAAATTTTATTGATCGAACAATGCTTTAAAAAGTTCGCATCTTCTCAGACAAGTATACATACATATCAGATTGCAAATCGAAATGATGCATATAAAAGTGTAATACGTAAAATTGTTCCGGATGCATGTTCAAACATATATATCTCACATTAAATATCACACAGATTTTGAAAGCAAACTTGCGCTTAGCGTATATACACTAAATACTTGGTTTTAGTATAAGGTACCATTCCAGTGTTGTGAAATGTCATAATTCTAATATCACAGTACTCGCATATCTCTTTCTGGAACATGTATTTAAAATCTAATACGTCAATATCGCACCAAATTGGTATTAAAATTAACATCAAACAAAATGATTTGTTGATCATTACAATAATACACCTGAACATCCAGTGAATTAGAAAATGTGTCAAACGAACCACCAGACTACGGTCATTGAGTGGTCGATATGTATTCCTGACGGTAAGCCCAGATTTTGCAATAAAGCGATGAACAAGTAAAATACTTATCGGATTTAAATGTGGCAAGAGCATGAAACAATAATTTTAGTCGATACTTTGTATAGTGTTGTGCATCACGGTTCATGAGGAAATGCCTCCTGCTAAACAGGCTACATGTAACATGATAACTAGAATTCGGTCATCTAAAAGATGAATGCGTTATTAGAACGACTATTTATTTGCCTTGTAATATACATAATGACACGCTGATGTTCATTTTAAAACTTATTTGTAGAAATACTTACGGATTTTGCAAATTAAAATAAAAAAACAAATGTAGAATTTTAACAGGTATTATATAGTTGATATTACAAATACACACTATGATATTTACTAAACACACATTATTTTTATACTCTGAGACAAACAAACACGATTCGTAAAGGCAGCATATAATACAATGGACACAACATACCGTTATATAAAACGCACTGGTTCTTGTGTATATAACTGTAGGTGAGTGAATAATTATAGTCAGCAAATAAGTTGTGTGGAATGCAATTATTGTTTTAAATGTTTAATCCAATTAAATATACAAAAAAACATTCGCATTTACTCCCAACAAAGAAACGATATTATGTAACAACTTTATCCAGTTAATTTACAGAACGTATTTGTATATCTACGTTTATCGATACTCGTGAATATCTAAAATACAGCGTAAAAATAATCATAAAAGTCAAGCAGAAAACGCCACAATACGCACAGTCGCCGCACATATACGAACAGACATGAACAGATATTCATTGACAATTATAACTTGAAACCTGACAGACGAAATAAAATAAATAATGTATAACTGTATATTTGTTATATCTTTGGATAGCAGTATCTGTACGTTTGCTCTAAATGATTTTGAAGGGCATTTTAATTCAGCTACTCTCCTCACAAATAACAGCAAAACATGATTGTACTGCACAATTCCATAGGGCTTAGGAATTGCCTCAATGTAATTAAGACACCGATGCTATATCAACGTGTACAGTTTAATGCTAATATTTATTTTCTCAATAATTCCTATTGATGCACAAACTATGAAAACATGCAATGTAGTTTAATTTGTTTTCGAAGGGTTAAATTATTGATTCGATGTAAAGTATTTTTAATAACCAATCTACGTTGGTATTCATGCAACTGAACCAGGTGAAAAGGCAACTATGTGCACACCATTTAAATAGACATATCAAGGTTCAAATACTAATCATCTGAAACAGTTGTTGCTAATGTTGCTTCAACTAATATAACGTACACATGAACAATTTCGAATCAGATTCAGGAAAGTCTGATTAACTACCGCAGAGATAATATAAGCAGATATATATTATATATCGGTGCATGTGAAAGAAATATAAAAAAAGTTGGAAGACTGAAAATACTCCTAAAATCGATTGTTTTTCAAATCGAGATATTGTTAGAAAATATAAATATGCCGATTTATTATTTGAGAAAACGTAAATAATTTGCTAAATTGATTTGCGGTTGTCCTTCTTACGTATTGCGTCAATGTAGTACGCTAGACAGTACGTGTTGTTAATCCATTTCATACCTGCAGCATGTCTACCGCTAAATATGCTACATATTACATGAAAACTAGGATTCGGTTATCTTAAAGATGAAAGCGTTATTAGAAAAATCATTTGTTTGCGTTGTAATGACACGATGGTGTTGATTTAAAGACATAATTGTAGAAATAATTTAATACTTACAAACCGAACCTGAAAGAAAAACAAATTAATGTAATTGGTGTTACATAGTTGGTATTACAAATACACACTATAACATTAACTTAACACGCATCCTTTAATACTCTGAGACAAACAAACATGAAACGTAAAGGCAGCATAAGTTATAATACAATGGACACAACATACCAATATATAAACGTACTGGTTCATTGTGTATATACGTGAATAGATATTTTAGTCCGAAATAATTTGTGTGGTATGAACTTGTTTTACATGTTTAATCCAATTCAACATGCAAAACACATTCGATTAACACCCAGCAAAGAAACGATATCATGTACATGTAACAACTTTATCCAGTTAATTTATAGATAGTGTTTGTATATATATGATGATTAATCCTCGTTAATTAAGACACCGATAGTATATCAACAGGTACAGTGGTATGCTAATACATGGTATAAACACCGACTGACTGATTCAATGAATGTTTAAAGGACTTAAAATGTAGTCTCAATCGATGCACAAAATGCATTTGAAACTAAAAACGGTCTTACGCGAAACTCTGATACAATAAAGCACGTTCTATAGCAGAGTCATACAATCAATCATGTTATGTTTAAAGTCTAACGGACATAATATTCAGATATATTATCAAAGTAAATGAATTGTACATAGTCATTATTGGTAATGCTTGTTTGGATATGCGGGTATACGTTTTGAAAGGTACAAAGGTACACTCGTTGATAATAAATAACGTAAGACAACGACTGACGGAGTTATTTTTTATTTGTTCAATTAAAATACTGATAGCTGTTCTGGACCTACCAATGTCAAAATATGTTAATACTATATACACGAAAAAGATAATAGATTTCGCGTCGAATTTATGCCAATAATTACAATTGGGCATACTTATTTTACTGAAATTTCCACTTTTGTTTAAGGTATTTATAACAGACGAAAACTTGTTGTTTTAGAATTTTAGTATGTACTTTCGATTTGGTGGCCCTTCTCCATTCTTCGTACCTCAGCTTTTCACGACAAAATTTCACAGCTATTAAATCATGTAACTTTCTGAAATTAAACGTTGTACTATGTCCTAATATATTTAATACATTCAATATTAGCGACATTAACTTGTTCATTTTCGGTTTCATATTTCGGGCTAATAATAAATCCTGACTTATAGTTTGTGATATAGTATCGATCGAAACAAACATTTTTGATATGTAAACATTGCTTTAAAAAGAAATGAATTGACCTACCTAGTGCATGTATCCTAATTGGTTATACTTCGAACACAATGTATAGAACACAAACACCTCAAAACACATGACTCGTTTGATATAAAATCTCCGGATGTAACAGGGGAGATAACTGATAAAAAAATGTTATCCTTATGAATGTAAACTCAATACGTGGCAAGATAATGTATCAAACATTTATTCGATATTTGTAAAACTTCAGGTTTAAATCTTTAACGCACGTGCATACTGATTTTAAGATATATGCGTTTTAAGTAAATTAGGAAGATTAGGTTAAAATGTAATGACACAATCCTGTAGTAGTAAAGTAGAAGGTCATTGTCTGCGACCTTGACCTCGGAGGAACTTGAATTAGCTAATATTGTTCACACATCTAAAAGTAAATGTTTAACGTAACAAACTGTTATATGTATAGACCTTGCATGGAATAATCACTTTAAATAATTATACAGGAAGTCTAAAGAGAGGTTAAGTTGCTACAGGGAACACCACACACAGAAGACAATGCCTCCTTATACATAACCCCGGGAAAACAAAAGTCTTCAAACAGTCAGGCATCAAGGAGTTGCAAAGGTTAAGGGTGCAAGGAATGGTCTGACCGAACATAACTAAGGACAACTCACGAGGAGTAAGGAGGATGAACCGGGGAATTTAATAGATGGAAAAAATCACGGAAGAATTCAAGAAAGCTAGCAACAATCGGCCGAAAATATGTATGCATCGAAGATATGTTAACGTATGTATATCTTCTATTCAGAAGGTGTTGAAAGAGAGAAAATAATTTGCTACAGGGAACGCCACATACTTAAGACAGTGCCTCCCCACACAGATCTCCGGAAAACGAAAATCCATAAAACATAGGACATTTGAGGCGACTCTAGGGTACATACGTAAGGGAAAAAATGCAAGGATTGGCCTTGCTGAGCGTAATGGATTACGATGAGAATCAACGAGGACAAACAAGGGGGATTTAATGGATCGAAAATATCACACTCACAGGATAAGTCAAGTTAAGAAAGCCGGCAACAATAGGCCGAAACCGGGAAGAAAACAACACGAAACTATTATAAAGTGAAGGAAATGCACAGCGCCAAGGGAAATCCTACACATATCCAGTGACCATGCCCTAAATGTTGGAGACTAATATAATATCAAGTTAGAAAACTGCATATGGGGGAGTGGGAACTTAAAGTACTCACAAAACATACGATAAAGTTTCAATCACGAGATAATTTGTAAGTATTTCATGTAATACTGACATTTGAATAAGTTTGAGTCCTGAAAACATGTATGAAATAATAATAATTGTATAATCAACCGCATCAATAAAACGTTTCCAAATGTTCATTGTCAGAAGATTCCCGCGCAATGCTTGAACATGTAATTGCATGTATAAATATGTACTTCGATTTTCATAAACATTTGTTGTGCCGTCCACATTTCTAAATGAAATATTTCAACAGCTTTTAACCCAAGTGTATGTATGAAATGAAAGTTATGTAGATCTACATACATGCGTAAAAACCAGTGTTCTAACTAAGACGTTTTCACTTTCGATTTCTTATTGAATATATCTGATAAATCCTTACATATTTTCTTTTTGCAATTTAATACTGATCCCATAATATTTATGATAATACTGTCTAGACACGAACAACTTATTGCATATCAATATATGTTTATAGCCGGGATTACCTGCCCTTACTATTTCATTATCGGCCTGGCAGATGCAGAAAATGGCCGCGTACAGTGTATAGTAAATCTTGCAGGAAGAAACATATACTGTCGACCAAATGTGTACATCGCTGTAAGTGTTCTACTCTTTTTTTATGTATTGATTCCTATTGTCGAAAAATGTTGTGTCGCTTTGGTTCGTATGAAAATCGGATGTATTCGTAGTTGTATAGTTTTCGGACAATGAACGAAGTATAAGTAATTCGGATACTGTAATATGGTAATAAAAAATCATCAATAACTCAAATGCGAGACTTGTACATGTGCTGATGATTTAATAAGACATATTTTAATACAAATCATTGGGATGCTGCTTTCAATAACGTCTTTTATTGAACTATGCTAGGACACCTTATATTGTCATTCTTAATATCATCCTTATAAAGACCAGTCAGCTGATATTATTATGGATTTGTTTATGGTGAAGATAGTCAAATGGCAAGAATTCTAAATGGGTAAAATGAAACACCTAGCCAACAATAGTGTGATATACTTATCATGGCAGTATATTGTGATTAGAGAATTTTTGTCGTAATCCCTTTTGTTTACTTTTAAAACAAATGGTACCTTTTCTGAACAGTGGTATATAAATATATATGACATTTAAAATGTGATACATATTTGTAAGTAGTGCTTTAAGTATAATATAAATTATTAGTTGAATCCTATTTTTGAATTAGTTATATAAATGCAAAGTAGGTAAAATGTTTAAATTTATCATGATATATATATATATGTTTGCTTGACAATGCATCAAGCCATATTCTGAGGAACACAAATATCGGTCAATATGGCGCTACCGGGTTCGAACCTGGGTCTACGAATTGCCAGTCCGTTTAAATATGCTAACCACTACACCACAGTTGTCTAACGTCATTTTCGTGTAAATTTAACTCATAGAAACTTGATTTAGGTTAACTACACTTTGGACGAAGTACGGGGCGTATGTTTACACATCACTTAACACCAGCTGTAGTAATATTGAAATAAAGTCAAATGTTGAGGAACACGAACTCGGTTAATATGGCGCTACCGTGATTCGAACCCGGGTCTACGGATTGCCGGTCCGTTATGCTAACCACTACGTCACAGCTGCCCATTTGAATACATTACTCTGTCAATAATATGGAAACATTTATAGTATATATTGACTGATAATTCATCACAGATGTTTCAACTTTTAAGTATTTTAGACGACACGGAGGATGGCGAGGCAGTCATACGGAGATTAAAGATAAAAACCTAGCATATTCCAGGCGGATCTGTACGAATTTACCCGCAACTAGCTTTATGGCTATTTCTTCGTAAGTTAAGAAAATTTGCAAAACCTGTTATGTTCGTATCTAGAATGTAAAGATTAAAATATAAATATAAATTTCCGTCGAGGAACCTTTTAATAAGACACTCCAAAAGGATAAAATTGCTCATTCGCGTACGTCATATACAGTAAGACCTCACTTGTAAAGACCACTTCAATAATAACACCACCTCAAAATTTACAACACAATGTTCAAGTCCATTTTCACTGCTTTGTTAAGACCACCGCAATAAGAACGCAAGTGTTCATGTTTACCAAAGGTGGGCTTATTATTGAGGTTTTACAGTATTACATTTAGCAAAGTGTATGAACACATTTTTTGTGAAATTCCTAAATTTCGCTCGTCATGCTTACCTGTATATTTGTATGGATATAACAGCCAATTTTTGTCCGCTTGACTGTGCACAGAACAAGCTTTAAGGTTTTCAAATGAATTTAATAAAATTAAAATAACATACTAAAACGTATTAAATTATCAAAAATTCAGAACGTCGTACAGAGTTTTACAATCTCAACGTGATGATGCCAATAATTCTGACATCATTGATGGTTGTTCCGGTATTCATTGTGCCGATAGATTCTGGAGAAAAAGTATCGTTCGTTCTCACGTTATACCTGTCTCTCGCAGTACTACATATATTGGGCTAATATTGCTTACTCTCATTGCATGGTGACGTCACATGTGACGTTTTCCGAAAATGACGTCACTTAAAAAAGAGGTTGGAAATCTTACAGCGGCGCTCAAATGGGTATTGATAAAACCAAGACGGAGGAACAATCTGCAAATGGTTAAGAAAACAATAGCAACACAACGGTCTAGTAGTCTTGGAACTTACAGTAAAAAAATCGAAAACTTGACGACTCGCCAATCTCTCATCTAACTGTTAATAATATAAGCACAACGTGGTCTGAGCTGGTATAAACTAAAAATATTTTGGCAAACATCTGACAATACCAGAACCTATAAATAGACCATTGCGTCATCCGTATGAAGACACCCGTCGAAGTTTAACGCCATCTCCGCAGTGTTTCAGTGAAGTACGGCGGTCAACTGAACAAACCAATATGCAGTAGTTACCTAGTAGTACTGAGCGATTGTTCCACTATCACTTGACAATTTCTCCTTATGAAATAGCGGCGGAAAACAGATGACATTGGATGTACAATGTATTTACTTCAGCAAACTCCTCACGGAGAACAAACGCCGAACTCTTTTTACATACGACCTCGAGCGCTCTCCCGACTATTCAATGAGGTGAGCCAAAATTAAAACAAACACACCTAGTTACAATCGATAATAGTATGAATTCTAGTTAAATCCAATAACAATTAAATGTAATCTATGAAAGCAACCGAGTACAAGACAAAGGTTTCATGTTACATGTATATTTGTAACACCGTAACACATGTTGTCATACCGTTATGTCTCATTGAAGAAGATGCTACATTCTGGTTACATAGTCGGTCTGATCAATTAAAGATTGTAAGAGGTTCTGTTTGTATTGCATAAATAAACAAGGAAGACACACCAATGAACAGACCATAATGGCCATGCTGTAAACAAATTAGATGCTGTCATGTATCCGCCCTGCAAACAATTCATGCATGTTGAAAAATATCAAAATGTTTGCAATTGCTACATTGTACAAATAGCGATCATTCAGACTATCTTAGAGCATGACTGATTTTATTATCAGGGTAAAGACAACAACATATGGTAAAGACTCGTTCAGGTATGCAACCCCGGTGCTATGGAACTCTCTTCCTCAAGTATACAGGGATTGTACTAGTTGTAGTCAGTTCAGATATTTTATTTTAAATTGGGATGCCAATAACTGTAGATGTTTTGCATGTAGGCAAGTGTAAATGTTCTCATAGCACTCGGGTCTGATACAAACCTGTTCTGTTGTTTTGAGGATGTTCTTATAGTTTGCTGTTCATGTGCTTTTATATGCTTGATGTTGTGCTTTTTTGTGCTTGATGTTGTGCTTTTATGTGATTGATGTTTTGCTTTTATGTGAAAGATGTTGTGCTTTTATGTGATAGATGTTGTGCTTTTATGTGATAGATGTTGTGCTTTTATGCGATAGATGTTGTGCTCTTATGTGATATATTTTATGCTCTTATGTGATAGGTGTTGTTCTCTTATGTGACAGGTGTTGTGCTTTTATGAGTGTGATGTTCTGATTTTAGGTGCTTGATGTTATGATTTTATGTGCTTAGATGTTATGATTTTATATGATTGATGTTATGATTTGATGTGACTGATGATGTGCTTTTATGTGACTGATGTTGTGCTTTTAGGTGCTTGATATTTAATTTTATGTGAAATTAATTTAATGTGAAATTTGAGAAAGCTTTACTTATGATTATGTATGCATCTCCTTATTTATGCAATCTTGTAAGAGGACAACAAGACAATGCTACAAACCAAATGTCAAAACTCTAAACCTTATGGTTTGGGACAAGAAGATTTTCAAAATTTACACTTTTAAAATTTATGTTTAGCTCCTGTGACCTAATTATGCAGCGAACCGGAACGATTTATGAAACTTTGAAAGAGGCCCACCCAAGGATCATTCCATTCAGTGTTATAGGAGGAGATGTTGGTTAAAGAAAATGTTGAAGCACGACGCACGATTCACGACGGCGAACGACGGTTATTCGTGGATCATAAAAGCTCCAACATTCACGAAATCGGAACTTTTCTCGACCAGTCCATACAAAAGAAAATGAGCGCCGCTGTACGATTTCCAACCTCTTCTTTAAGTGACATCCATTTCCAGAAAACGTAACATGTGACGTCACTATGTACTGACAGTCAGCAACATTTGCCTAATATGCCAATATGAAAATAATAATGTCGAGTAAATATTGTTTCCTGCTCGCAAATAGTGACATCACATGCTTTCTTGAAATAACGTTACTTACAGAAGAGGTTGTAAATCCCAAGGTAGCGCTAACATGGAGAAATACTTGCAAAGAAGGAAACAAAACCAAACCAGACGGAGGAGGTACAAGAAAATAGGGTATAGAAAAGCAAGATTTAAAATGAAAAGGTACTTGCAGGGAAGGGAAACAATAGATGGAATGGAAAGTACACGCATGTAGGGTATAAATAATACACATAATATCATTAACGAACTCAAGCATGTGAATGTTGACATACACAGGACGGCAGGACATAATAACAAAATAATGAATGTATCATAGAACACTTTGAAGAAGACAGCAGAAATAGTTTTCTTCCATAAATGCTGTTACTAAGCTTGCATTTCCTTGTATCAATTGTTTAGAAAGCAAGTGTTTCCAACTAGTTTGGGAGACACAACATTTGGCAGTAGTTGAGAAGTTCTTGATATGAAGCTTTTAAGTCGATAGTAAATGCTTCCCACCAACTGAAACAATCGGTATTTTTGCTGGCGAGTTGTCTTTGGTCAGGAGATAACCACTCCGTGGTCGCACTGTATTCAGTTTTAATTATACTCATGCCAACTGTCTTTTCCAGATGCGTGTCGTCGTTTCTATTTATAATAAAGGCGTTATGTAAAATCCTGTATTGGGAAATAACCGTACTTAATGTAATCTGAACAATATATTTGGACTAGCACAGGGGAAACTTATTAAGGATTGGTGTGAATTGAGGGAGTGTTAGGAGTTGCAACCTGAAGCTAATTCAATGTTTTTGTTTCATTTCATTATTCGAAAGGTTTTTATCACATCAAATATGTCTACGTGTGTGTTTTATTGATTATAATCGATACTGCTAATTCAGAGAGAAGCTATCGGGTACCTGTCTCCTGTAAAATGAACGATGCTACAAATGTATCAAATGTGTTTTTATAATGTAGTTCAGTCATGTGGGAAACGTTCGAGGATTGTTGACATTTCTCGATATTGATCTTTTGACTGCAGGTCTCAAACTGTCCCCGTGTCCTTATTTTATTCAGAATTTAATAGATCTACCAATGTATTGAAGTTGCTTGTCGGTTACACTGTAATATATACATAGATACAATTCAAGCGCCCCTTTTGTAATGATAAAAATGATATGATGGTTACCAAGACAAAACTAACCATATAACCTAGACATTCTGGAAATAACAGAATATCACTTATACAATGTGATCTGAGATAAACAATTACTAGGCCACTTTTACATCAGACGTATGTCCATCAAGGTATAGATGTTTAAGTTCCCAAGTCGATATAAGATGGTTGTTTCGGGGTTAAAATGTTACTTTGACTTTCTTACGTTATATCCCTAATTAAAATGTTTAGTTGCGCATATAGCCTCCATGCGCTCGAATGAAAGCACGAACCCTGCGTCTTATCCCTCTAGTCACACGTCCAATCGTTTGATGGGACAACTGTAGCCACTGTCGATACCAAACTTCTTCCAGTTTACAAAGTATGTACAGGGGGGTCTAAAGCCTGAATACGACGGTAGAGAATGTCCAAAATATGCTCAATCGAATTCAAATCCGGACTCATAGCGGATCAGATCATACACGGCAAGATGTCCAGAAGCGCATAATCTTTTTCCTTTTGTACGATTTACAACTTACCACGACAACTTCCAATTCAAGATGTTTGTCAATATTCTGAAAACTAAAACTATATGGTGAAAAAACCAAAGTTAGTGTTTTTTAAAGCATCAAAAAGACAAACCTCAGATTGGTTCTCAAAAATTCTTAAAAAATAGAATTAGGCAACAGTTTTACATACCTGGTAGTTAATTTGACATCTGTTAAATCCCCATGATCGAGTGTTTCTATTGCTGTCGTTAACTGATTTCATTGAAACACAAAGGGATTTGAAAAAAAATACGTTAATCTTAACAATTACAAAGGCAAAACGGGCACCAACCAAACATAAGTGGTGTTTGAAACTATTGACATTTGGTTAAAATAAAACATGTTCACTTTCCTAATATTATTTATATGTATCGAGTTTACATGGAACGCCTCATATACAAAGAAATCCCTCCCCAAAACATATCCAAGGGAAATATCACATTCGAAACATTAGCACTTGAGGTGTAAGGGCAAATACCCATGGGAATAGGGAAGTGAGGACAGCCATGGATATTTTAAGGGGACGACAATGGAAAATGGATTCAATTCATGGAAAACACCACAGGACAGCTGAAAAATGTAAAAGAGACCCACACAACTAAATGATGTTCGATACTATTGACTTTAAAATATGAAAACTCATCACTTGTCCTATTTAATTTTTATGTATCTAGGTTGGCCTAAAATACGTTTTTGAACATGCCGGGCCACGTGATCGGTGTTAACCTTACAGAACAACTTCCCCTTAGCATGAACTTTTGAGAGATTCAGATTTCGGCTGTTGTATATATGTTGGTGCTCTAGAGTGGTTGCTTTGGTATAAGTTTAACACGGGTAAATTGACGATATTGTAAAAGAGACATGGTTGTTCAAGAAAGGTTAGACTGATGGTAAATTCATACATAATATAAATTTATAAGGCCATTCTTATAAAAATATTTCTTTGTGGTTAAGCGACCCGGAGTTTTAACAGTGGGTAGAAGGTAGGTATGTTTTAGTTTAGTACTGTAATGGCTTTGTCAACAGTCTACTTGTACATACATGTATATGTATTGATACATTGTATGTATTATGTGTGTTTTACTTCTCATGTTGTGGCTTATCCACTCATTTTCATATAAAAGGATAAACAAAGTGTACATTCAATGTTGTCTTATCTTCAATTGTAGAAACATTCTATGATTTTTCTACGCGCAAGGAAAAGAAGACCGAAATAATTGTGTTATTGATGAACCTGAAAAGAAATCGAGAGGTGGCATGTTTAATGATTCGGCCCCGTAACTGCAAACAAACAATGTTTAAGGATGGCCTAAGGTTGTTGACGAGAACAGATGTTGTTAAATGGAACGTCGCTCGGAAGAGGTTACTACGTGTAAGCTAAGTATTTTAGTTGACAAATTATTGTCCCAGCAATACGGAATCCATTCCATACAGAACTAATCAATTGCGGCGACTCAGACGGAACTAATGTTATAGTGTCAGTAATAGAAAGTATTAAACGTTCGCGAGTGATCATAATGGACTTCAGAAAAATGTTCGAAAACATGTTAGAAGCTAAGGCATTATTTGTTTTGGTTGTTATAGCAACACACCTTCAACGTAAGTAATTTTATATATTTGATTTTTATGAGGATGTGTTTTTTTTCTCATTGGAAATATTATACCCTCTACGCATATTTATGTTTTGTTTCAAACTTTCACTTTATTCAACATCAGAGACATGATGTTTAATTTGTCTGTTACCTAATTTTGCTCGTTTTAGTTTTATGT